>CM076100.1:4016769-5235102 GCA_038048805.1 Hipparchia sbordonii | reverse complement strand
CTTTTGTCAGCGTTGAAAGACAACGGGTGGAAAAGCATAATGAGTTGGAGCACTGTTGCCGCGGGAAGTGGAAGCTTACAATTAAAGAACTCTTTAGGGTTCCGTGCCCAAAGGATGTGAACGGGACCCTATTACTAAGCCCCCGCTGTCATGAACCGTAATAGGTAGATATTTTCGCCAGAATGTGAAATTCTATTGCCGCTGTAACAAAAAAAAAAGTTAAAAATTATAGTCTCTATACAATAAACATAATATTTGATGTTGATCAATCTTAATAATAGCTGGTGTTAAATCTTGTACGATGGTACGGAACGCTTCGTGTACGGGTCCGATTCGCGCTTGGCTGTTTATTTATTATTCACTATAGTTGATGACCGCGACTAAGGCCGGTCGCGTGGATTTAGTTTTTAAAATCAAACTTTGATTTTTCGAGTTAAAAAGTAAGTAGCCTATATCACTCTCGTGCTTAACTATACTTACCTATCCAGTATCCATGCAAAAATTAACGTCGATCCGTAGCTATTTTGCAGCGTGATTCAAAATTATTTATTTCATGTGGGCCAACTAGGCTTTTATGATAAGTCAGTAAGAAGAGCCAGCAAGAAACTCAGCAGTTCCTCTGAAAACAAAAAAGGTTACAATATGTAGGTAGCTTATCTATCTTGTGGACAGCTGAAGCAAAGCAGATTGGTTCCAAGCAACTTTGTCATTAATTCAATTTTGAAGGGCAAACCAACATGCAAACACACTTTCGCATTTATAATGTTAGTAAGATTTAATAGAATTGCCGCTTTTTGTCAGCGCTCAAATGCACAACGGGTAGAAAAGCCTAATTAGTGAGAGCACCCTTGCCGCGGGAAGTGAAAGTCATCAACAAAAGGAAGCGCTGACTCGGAATTCAGAATTCGCTCTTTCGGACATGCGCCCTACACGGGCTACCCTCCGACCGCCTCCTGCCAGCGGCTTAGATTCCGTTGAACAGTTCGTTCACATTTTATAATATGTATTATGTACTGGCGTCCTAAAGCTATAACGTCGTTAACCAAATACGATTCTTTAATGTTCTCTTGTAGTTAATTCTCTATCGATCCTTCGAAGCGGTATTCTCCTTAATGTTGTAGTTGCGATAATAGAGCAATATAAAAACGTCGTTTTTTATATACTTATCAAATGGCGTCAATAAATAAAACAAAAAAAAAAAGGAATTTCGCATATCCATATACCTACCTAGTTATCCATCGTTTGAATCATGAGTTATGATCTTCACTTTATTAAAAAATCGCGTAGAAAACAGGACGTCCAGTTTTTCCCCACTTTGAAAATTTTCAGGACAGCTTTTCTAATTTTTCTTTCCATAGAAATCTAATTCGAACATTTCGAATGTTCAAAGTTCAAACGAATCTTTAAAAAATATAGTTGGTAAGATTCAAAGTTACCTTTATTAATTGAGAGTTTACTCCATAGGTACTTTTGAAGCTTTTATGGAAACATATTAACATTTTCTCCAGCATACATTGATAGAGTGGACGAACAAGGGTCAATTGCAATTGAAACTAATTGTCTTATTGACTTCATGTCAAATAAGTTCAGCAAGATTCAACCACAGTTTAATTCATAAACACAGACTCACGTTTCAAAATCTATAGTTAATATTATAAAGCTGAAGAGTTTGTTTGTTTGAACGCGCTAATCTCAGGCACTACTGGTTCGAATTGAAAAATTGTTTTTGTGTTGGATAGTCCATTTATCGAGGAAGGCTCTAGGCTATATAACATCACGCTGCGACCAATAGGAGCGAAGCATCAGTGAAAAATGTTGCAAAAACAGAAAAAAATATCCATATTATTAAAATATAAATTCTTTTAAAAACTTCGCGATCATAATAACAAAAATTGGCGCGGACGAAGTCGCAGGCAACAGCTAGTTTAAGATAAATGCCTCCGTATAGTTTAATAATGATTCTGTGGTGGTGTCGTGTGGTGCGGGTTGTTACGTTCCCTCAAATATGGTTGAGCGAAGCAATGGCTGGATCATGCGTCATGCTCGTGAACGGGTGCCACCAACGGGAATGGGTCTGCTTTTGCCTGCCTGTGTTAACATGTATTGAATTGTATTTATTTGTATTTGTATTGTATTTATTTTTACTTGTATTGTACTCAGGAAAATTCATCGTGGAAGCACTGAATACATAGCATAGTTTCAATAACAATTGTAAAATTTTTATTTTTTTGAAAAGAGCAACCGCCGAGTTTCTTACTGGCTCTTCTCTGCAGGAAAGGCATTCCGAACCAGTGGTAGATTCATTGACCATTCAAAAGTGCTTGTAAAAGTTTATTGGAATAAAAAATATTTCTATTTCTATTTCTATTTCTATTTCTATTTAGAGACTATAGGTATGCCAAATTATTACTATTATTAAATGTTAAATTTTGATGTAACCTATTGGAACCAGATTGGAACCTTGACGTACCATATCATATTTACAGAGTAACAATGGTCTATCAACTCCAAAAGTTGCAGTACGGTGGCAATGGCGGATGCCATTCACAAATGAAATCCTACAATAATTAATTAACATTATATCTGGTACCTAGGTAGGTACCTTCTTCTTTAGAAGACATACGAAAACTTTGATTTTTCGAGTTAAAAAGTAAGTAGCCTATATCACTCTCGTGCTTAACTATACCTATCCAGTAGATATCCATGCAAAAATTAACGTCGATCCGTAGCTCTGTTGCAGCGTGATTCAAAATTATTTAATTTCATGTAGGCTAACTTGCGACTCTTATGACAAGTCGAAAATCTACCACCGGCACCGGTTCGGAATGCTGATTCTGCTGTTCTAGGTAGACATTTTAGTGCAGAAGGCACTAAGAGAATCAGATACTTACAGAAGGAAAAGTACTTGACTTTGAAGCCTCAATGGCCCAACGGTTAGAGGTGCGAAGATCGGCGGTTTGATCTCCACCCTTTGCACTATTGTCTTTTCTACTCCCTATGATATAGTATATGTATAAAAAGAGGTGGATATATGTTACAACCGTGCGGTAAATGAAGCGCGTAATGGCAGATATTTGTCGTAATTTGTATTGTCATTTAACTCTATAGTACTGATAGTACGTAGTATTATTCGTCGTTCGGAACAATTTTTTCGCTTGTTTTGTGAGTATATAACTCATCCCTAGTAGAGTATCATAACCTACTCCTAAGTAGCGGAGAGGAGAAAGTATCGTGCTCCAGAAAGAGAATCGGCTTCATCTCTACTGTCATATCTATGTGACGCTGATGTGACGTTATTCGGTTCGTGTGACAGAAGTGACGTTCTTCGAAGCCGGCCTATGGATTACAGTAGAGTAGATGAGAGCAAAATGCAATAAGACTTAACGATCACTTCCATGCAACGCTTGCTGAAAGAAGTTAAACAAAAGCAAGTAATAAAATATATATCTTTCAGCGCCTCAGATTAACACTGTAGAAAGTTAGAAACATCTCTCAGCAGTCATCATCGTTATTTGTAATTCATTTCTTTGGGATTCATGACCGAATAATGATACACCCAGTTTTACCACAGTTTTACTTAGCTTTTGCCCGCAACTTAGTCCGCGCAGAGTTAGGTTTTTGAACTTCCCCCCCTAAATGTTGCAGTAGATCAATCTTGTCGGCACCCGTATCGGTATAGGCCTGCTCTGTACCTGTAGATAAAACATTGGGTCGTAAACAAATCGTTCACCTGCTCTCTGATACGGCCGTTACCGTATTTAACTAACGTGACATGGGGCATGGGGGCAAACCGGAAAACGTGACTTGAGATCTTCATTCTATGGTAGATTAACGAGATTCGGGTGTCATGTCACGTTTTTTATCGTATAAAAGCAGCGTTACTTTGCGAACTTTTACATAATCAAGAACAAACTACTTTTACTACAGTAGGTAACTACTACAGACGTGGCAGTATATAAGGCAAATTGTATTTTGAGTTTTTGCTATTGATTTATAAGACTAGGCGCATTATTATTTTGTAATGTTATTTTAAAATGTAATAAAAAAAATTTATGCTGAAAAATTACATAAAGTACGCATTATATTGTGAAATGCAACAACGGAACCCTACACTGTGCGTGGAAAGACACGCGATTGGCCATTTATTTTTGAATTGCAAATTTGAACATTTTCGGGTCGAACCGATCTAAGTTGTTTTAATTTGTGATCGAAAAATGAGTCATAATAAATCAATTAGCATCTAACTGTTGTTGTGCATTAAAAGTTGAAACCTGCACTGCAACAGTTGTATCACTATGACTAACTGAATTCTTGGCAAATAAACAGTACACGTAAGATATATGTACACATTTACGTAAATATTGTAGCTAGGTGCATAACTAGACATTCCAGCGCTGGAGAATATCTTTATCAGACCGAACGAGTATTTGAATAAATACTATCAGTAGCTACGAGATTTCTGAGTGTTGCTAGTTAAAGTGACGTGTGTTACAAATCTATGGGCACTAAAAAAAAGTGAATGTAAGTACCTATCTACCTAACTTGATATCTCTGTAGACTTCTACAGAACTTACTAGGAAGTAAGAATTTTTTAATCTATATAAAAATCAATCGCTGTTTGTTAGTCTGGCTAAAATACAAACACGGCTTCACCGATATGAATAAGTTTTTGTTGTTTAGTTTGCCTTAATAGATGGTTAGTTTAAAAAGAAAAAAGAAAAGGGGAAATTCTAAAAGAGCACATGAAAAATCGAAAAAATCAAAATTGGTAATTTTGTTGGGATCACCACTTTGGATTACTTTTAATAGATAGAGGGAGTAAAGCCTCGGGTAATAGGTTCTTAAATAATTATAATATGACCTATTGTAATTATTTTTTATGTTTATTTAAGTATCAAGTACTTGTGGCTCAGCTCTTACTACAAGCTAAAACTCTATTTTCTACGGTATTCTCTAGTTCAAGACGGTATTCCGAACCAGAGGTAGATTACGCTTCAATAAAAAACTTTTCTTCTACATTCTACCACTGTACCGGCATCTTCGATCATAAATTTTATTATAGGTTCAGAAAGCAGACTTAAGACCAATAATTTACCAACGTTTTAAGTAACTTTAACTAAAGTAAATTGGACGTTTAAACTAGAGTAAATTGGACGTTCTGAAAGATTTTCAATGCAAGAGCTGTCAAAACGTCATCTTATTAATTACTAGCTTTAACCCGCGGCTTTACTCACGTTAGGTTCGATTTTTTAAACTCCTATTTTACCTCCTTCGGGGTTGAATTTAGAAAAATCTTTTCTTAGCAGATGACTACATCATCATAGATTAATGGATTTTATACAACGTTGAAATTGGCACTAATCTGAAGCATAGAACTTTGAATTGATGTAGAAATTTTAATGGAACTCTATTTATAATTACTTAGTTATTTTTTACAGGTCTCCTAGCGCGTTATTGCGATTGCAGCTTACCTTTAGTCTCAAAGATAATAACCGACAGTCAGTACGGTCTAATGTTTCTCATCTGATTTTTTTTTAGTGTTAATAGTTTTTTCATTGTGTGTGTTGACTGTTGTTGTGTGGGTGCGTATGTAACTTTTTCTGTGAGTGCTTACGTGTGTTGTGTGATTTCGTTACATCGATATTTCGTAATGACTGCCTCTTACTAAGCCCTTATTTTTACATTAATTAATTTATTTGAATGACAGCACAACTCAAAAACCCCTTTTTTTTTAAGTTTATGCCAGAATTTTGAATATGCCTGAGTTTGTCTGTACAGGCTCCGGGATTGTAGATATTTCACAAACCTTGGAGAGCATTATGGTGAACTGTCAGGCATGTAAGCAATGCTAGTTTAGATGACACAGTTTGTTTTAACAATGTAGGGACCACAACAATTAATTATTCACCCTTAAAAGGGCGACCCTTTTTATAGGGTCAGGCCCTATAAAAAGGAGGCCTAATTAGTAAGCCAATTCGATTTGCTTGTATAAAACGATAAATATTGATATCGTTTTATACAAGCAAATCGAATAGCAGGGGCCTCGGAACGACTATTCAATTAGCTACACGACAAGTTACGATAATTAGTCATGAATATTCGATGCAATAACAAGGTCATCCGTTATTATCCTCTCAGGGTGCCTCTAGGTACTGCAGAGTCCACTTATCTCAATTATCTAAGGTGGTTAAGCCCCCAAATTCTCTTATACTTAACTCTATTTACGACACTAGAAGAGATTTTAAGCGCCCTCTTATCTTTTTATCAGATGATATTGCGCGTTCGGCCGCGGTTGTTGTTCGGAACTAAAAATTGATTCTTCTAGTAGAGAAGGAAAATAATATCTGTGTAAATATTATACAATAGTTAGTCCAGATCAATGCACAACAAATCAAACTGAATAAAATTAGTGGCCGTGAATAATATAAACGTAAAAATTCTTTTACGTTTTAAGTCGGGTTTGTAAGCCCGACTTAAAACGCCAGTACAAAGTACCTATATCAATTGTGCCTATAAAATTTGAAGAGTTCCCTCGATTTCTCCAGGATCCCATCATCAGGTCCTGACCTGATGACAATTGAACCACCTGGGAAGTATACCCTTTCAAACAGAAAAAAAAAATTCCAAATCGGTCCAGGCGTCTTCGAGTAATCGGGGAACATACATAAAAAAGATTCGGCCGAATTGATAACCTCCTCCTTTTTTTCAAGTCGGTTAAAAATAAGTCCTTTACAATGAGAAAAAATGTGCACGTTCAAATACGAGTAGGTACCTAATTACACCTTCAAAATTTTATATGGCACGCAGGGGGGCGATTTGTAATACGCAATCCATCAAGTATCTAGAGTAGCGTTGCCAGACGTCCCGTATTTCCCGGGACATCCCATATTTTAGGCATACTTTAAAATGTCCCGGCGGGACTGACTCTGTCCCGTATTTGAACCCTACTTCGTTTTTCATTATGAAATCGATCCAAGTATTCACACACGTAACGTTCGTAAAATAGCGAGTTGATGACCGTTTTTAATTACGATTATAATTGCATTGATTTTTACAGATATGTTAAAACGAATAAAAATATGTTAAAACTAACTCGATCCTCGGAATAATATCAAAAAAAAATTACACTACTTAAATGATTTTTTTTTAATTTGTCCCGGGTAAAAAACTGAAATCCCGTATTTTTTGCCCATTTAACCATTTGTCCCTTATAGGCTGAAAAAAAATCTGGCAACCCTAATCTAGAGTACTATTGTGTGTACGCAATGATGACCATAAACTGACAATGAAACCGTGCTTAACCTTAACCAAACTTAACGTACACGTTAAGTGAAAAACCGGTTCGTTCGTCGGTTATTCAAAGGTTACTACACGTTTTCCCGAAACCTCGAAACGTTTTCAGCGAGTTGTTTACCATTCAAGTTAGCCAAGGAAAAATAAAATACATAGTATAAATATTCGTAAAGTATACGGACAAACAAACATAAACAGTACTTCTACCTACCTATTAATGTCATACCTACTAATTTTTTACTTTGTTCGTATTTGTTTCAAGAGGTTTCTTCTGTATTATTTTTGTTTCCCGCGGCTTCGCTCGCGTGGATTTAGTCTTTAAAAATCCCACGGAAAATCTATTTTTCCGGGAATAACAGTAGTCCATGTCACTGTCCTGGTCCTCAACTATACCCATGCAAAAAATCACGTCAATCCGTTGCTTTGTTGCGGCATGATTGAAGGACAAACAAACACACTTTCGCATTTATAAGAGTATAAAGATACCTAATAATGCAGTGTGAACAGTGTATTAGTGCCATAGTGTGTGTGTCGTATTCATGTGTGGTTGTACACTGAGTGAGAAACTGAGAAGGCGTGTAACTGTTGTGTACAATATAATCGCGTGCACGTGGCATCTGCATCGGAATCAATGAGCTCTAACAAGACGTAACAACATAGGTGCATAGCATTTCAATCGCTCAGATTTGTTACGAGAGGTTGGTAACATTTCTTTTTCTTTTCATACCTATTGGAACGTAGAACTTATCTACTTTATTACATTCTTCAATTTGTATTCTTCTACCTATTCATAAGTTTAGATATGTTTTGCTACATATATCATCAGTCCTAGTATAACTTTCGTAATCTGTCATAGGTATTATCAAATTATTATCAAGTATAGAAATATGACCTTTTTATGAAGTTTTTCCAAGAGTTAATTTCCATGCCACCTATTAAGTGTACAGATTCACGCACAGTTATCGTAAAGAAACATACCTATAATATACTTTTACCACCTTTTATACCAGATCTCAGACCCTCAGAGATTAGTTTTCCCTTACCTATAAGTAGGTACTCTACACTATGATTACCTTCGGGGTTGCATTTTGCCGAGGGATACACTAACTATATCGTGTACATACTGTATACCTCATATACACTTTACATTGTTTTCTCACTCTATCGAAAAATATTGTCGGGATTAGGTCTGAGGTTTCCTATTCAAGGAGTCGCGGGTTCGATCCCGGACACGTACCTCTGACTTTTCTGAGCAATTAAATATCTTATACTTAAGTACCTACTTCAACGGTGAAGGTAAGCATCGCGAGGAAACCTAGCACGCCTGAGAGTTCTGTGTCATGTTCTGGAAGGGTGAGTGATGTGTCCCGAATCGCATTGGGCCAGCGTGCAGCGTGGCGGAGTATGGACTATTAAAGGTGCGGACTGAAAACTGTAAGGTTGCAGGTTCGAATCCCACCCGTTGCACTATAATTGTCGTACCCAATCCTAACACAAGCTTTCCGCTTGGAGGGGATAGGAGGATATAAGTCAACTTCAGGTTGGCTAATATTCGTTTAAAATAAAAAAAAATCTAGACAGAAACTATAGATAGGCAGTCAAGTATGCCTACTCGCGGATATTTCTAGTTTTACATGGTTCTGCACGTATTTATTTTTTCAGATACTTTCAAATGACCTCAGTAGACGAATTCGTGAATTCATCAGCATGGCTTGTAAAGGTATTAAAAGGTGATTTTTTTAAATTTATATGTGCTTCCAAGGGTCTGGGTATTTTAATAACCTGTTTACTAACAAATCGTGCAGTCCCGAATTCTTGAATAAATCACTTGTATTACTATTGAATGTGAATGAGGTGTCTACTTGTAAAACTGAGCTCGAAATAATGCCTACCTAGTATGTAACTACGTAATACGCGACTCATTAACCCCTGAAAGAAAAACAGGGATGTTATAAAGACATGTGTTAGATTTTTTTTATTTAGCGGGATTTAAAATACCTATAGGATAATAGAAACTATAGTAGATTATGATTCTATAGTTACTATAAAATGAAAGACGTGGACTTCGATTACACTTGTGTTGGTATTTTGTACAGGTAGTTAATAGTTAATACATTTCAAGTTCGAGGATGTTTGGAACATGCGGGGCGGATGACTGCTCTAGGGGCTGATTCTGTAACTTAGTGCCTATCAACGACGATAGGCATTTTTTATCCATTGAAGGTTTGAAGAGAAATGTCGTTTACTTTTTTTTTTTTTTTTTTTTTTTTTTTTTTTTTTTTTTTTTTTTTTTTTTTTTTTTTTTTTTTTTTAAATATATAGACTAACGCTTGGCCGCAATCACACCTGATGGTAAGTGAGGATGCGGCCTAAGATGGAACGCGCTTGCCTAGAAGATGCCTATTCACTCTTGATTTGAAGGTACCCAAATTATAGTTAGAGGGAAAAACGTAGTAAACCAAAAATTTCATAGTAAACCTTCAATGGATAAAAAATATATGTCAGTGAGTTTCATTTTTTGATAGGCACTGAGTTACAGAATCAGGGGGCTGCTGGTCAGAGCGATGAATGATGAAATACCCTCGTTAAATACTAGGAAGCCGACTCTGGTGGCTGTAGCTAGTAGAATGTAACTATTGTTATAAACTGCCGCGCATGTCCTGAACAAGGGTTTTTAAAATTACATTCGAAATTTAAATAATCAGGAAATATAAATAGCCAGTCCTCTCGACCAGCCAGCCAGCCGTAAAATCCCCGTGGACGGCAGACTCCACAAAGCCAATTAGGCTAATAAAAAAATCAACATTTTTGAGTTTCCGTCAACTTATTCCAGTACAATTTTCCACTTTCTACGATTGCCACATGTTGTAGGATTAATAGTTTCCGCATGCCCGCCTGCCGCATTGAGTAGCTATCTGTTTGAAAACATGTTTAGAGCCACTCGTAAACATCGGCTTTACTACATAAATAAACTTGTAATAAAACGCGCTATTCGCTCAGTTTGCAAACATTGGCCACGTTAATATAGTAAAAGTGCATGTAATGATTTCAATATTTAGTTTATTTTTAACCAGTCGATACCCGCGGGTTCGCTCGCTTGGATTTAGTTTTTAAAAACCCGCGGGATCTCTTTAATTTTCCGGGATAAAAAGGTGCCGATGCTCAACTTTACCTATGCAAAAAATCACGTCAATTCGTTGCTTTGTTGTGATATGATTGAAGGATAAACCAACAAACAGACAAACTAACAAAGAAACACTTTCACATTTATTTATATACTAGAAGCCCGCGCCGACTTCGTCCGGGTTGAAAATTTAAATACATATTTGTTTTTACGGGACTGATCGCACAGAGCTTCTTATAGGAGACGATTGTAAATAAAATCACCGCAGGAACCAGAGGAATCTCCCGCGCCGAAACCCGCCGCCGTGCACCGCCCCCGCGCCGGCCGACACATATTATAATTTTCCGATAACTCTTATGATATTTATTTAAATTGTATAGTGTAAAGGGCAAATATGTTCTAAACTAAATACTTACGATAATAAACATATTTATTTAGATATAGATTGACATCGCATCGGTTAAAGAACCTTCGAAAATAATTCATTATTTTTAATCAAAATTTGAAAGATAGAAATTGTCACTGTAAGTTATTCTTAGAAGATAGACATATGCTATCGCGGACTTTTTTTTAGAGATTTTTAAGAGGAACAATTCACCCATACATCATTTTCATCCAATAGCAGTATATGACCCAGCGCACGCCTTGAAAACGTTTAAGATTCAAAAAATTTTCCGACTTCCTTAACAAATTTGCACATAATATCTAGCCATAATACTTTATGTGCATAATATATAGCCTATAACCATCTGGAATAATGTACCTTTGAATTGGTAAAAGAATTTTTGAAATAGGTGCGGTGGTTCCAAAGTTTGCTCCGGACATACATACAAACTCACAAAATTCGCGCTCCCTCTTTATTATAATAGTATAGATAAGTAAGGATTTAGTTTTTAAAATTCTTTGATATTCCGGGATAAATCACTGTTACTCTCCAGTTCCTTAACTATAGCCGCGGAAAAAATCTAATAATTCTGTTGCGGCGTAATTGAAGAACAAAGACAAACTAACAAACAAACACACTTTCGCATTTATAATTTTAGTAAGGATTACATGGCCGAGGTATGAAGATAGAGCACGAGGATAGAGTTATAGGAACTCTACAACCTTTTAAAATTTTTTTGACGACCTCCCTGACGCAGTGGTGAACGTTGTGGTCTTATAACTGGGAGGTGTCGTGCTCGATTCCCGGCGGGGACAATTTGGAAATTTATAATTTCTGAAATGTCTCTGGTCTGGTCTAGTGGGAGGCTTTTGTCGTGGCTAGTTACCACCATTCCGTCAAAGACGTGCCGCCGAGCGATTTAACGTTCCGACACTATGGCGTGAAACCGATTAGGGGTACGGGTTGAATCTACACTGCCATATCCCTTCCAAGTTAGCCCGCTACCATCTTAGACTGCATCTTCACTTACCATCAGGCGAGATCGCAGTCGAGGACTATCGTGTCATCAAATAAATAAAAATTAAAAAGATTTCCGTAGTAAATCAACAACAACAAGGAACTCTAAATAGTTTCGCCAAGTCGAAAAGAAATCTAGGTTTCAAGGAACCCAACCGGAAACTAACGTAAAGTACCTACTATTTAAATAATTTAAATTAATCAAACTTCACATTAATAGGTATGTTCGTCAATGACTCGATGAGTCAAGAGGTAGGCGCCTTTTTCGTCACAAATGAATCACGGAGGGTAACCCATTAGCCTATTACGAACGAGATTAATGGCATCATAATATTAATACTGTTTATAATTAACCTGTCCTTTTTCGTCTAACTGTTGGTTTGTGAAGGTTTCTCGCTTCTTCGTCTTCAAAGAGCAAATCCTCGCGTCAGCAATATTTTATTTTACGATGTCCATAGAATTGTTGTGCAGAAAAATTGGTATTATTTTCTTATCAGTAAGTGTTACTCGTAATATATTATTAGCTTTTTCTTTATTTCAAAATAAAATTATGGTTCAATAACACAGTTGGTACTATACATGCGCGTCATTAGATATAACACGTCAAGCCCCAAAAAGACAATCGGCCAGCCTTGGCCTTGTAGAGCGTGGTCTACGTCACAAATTTTGTGACAGAGACGACGCTCTCCCATCCATAAAATCCTTTTGATACCTAGCCAGGTAATGACAATGTTTCAAAGGCAGAGAATTTACTACATACCATATTGGATCAACTCTGGATAGAGGTAGGCTAACGCCTACCGGACAATGTACCGAATCCTCACCGAGGATAAAGTACTGGATATAGAGGTAATCCTCTTCCGAATAGTCATCGAAAATGAACCGTCTAAATACCGTCCGATCACCGTTCACAGGCGATTTTACTTCTGCAACGAAAGGTCCACTGTATCGTGTATCGTTCATCGCAAAAATGAACGATGAACGGTGCACTCTAATTTGGCCCTTACAGATTACGAGGCTGGTGGAAGTCTATGTCCAGCTGTGAACGTCTATCGGTTGATGAAGAAGAAGAGGAGAAGAATGGTGTGACGTCAGCGGCGTGCACAGGATGTACAACAGGGTAGGCAGATGATATAAAACGGAAAAAATCTCTAGTAGGTACGAGTTGTAAAAAATTGAAAGGTAGGCACTGTACAAATTATAAATTAGCCTACCCTTAAGTTTTTATAACTCGTATTGGAGATTCATTTTATATCATCTGCCCGCTTAACGCCTACCCTGTGTGCACGCCACTGTCAGTGACGTGGTGGTAGTGACGTGTGTGGTGGTAGTGACGTGTGGTGGTGTTGCAGGTGTCGGGGGCGCAGCGCGGGCGCGAGCGGCATGCGGGCCCTGCGGCAGACGCCCATGGAGGTCGGCTAGCGGCGCGCGCGCAGCCCCCGCGCCCGCTCGCCCCGCTCCGCCCCGACGACAACATGGAACTCGCGACCGGGCCCCGCCATCGACCGCTCGCCTTCGATAAGGTAAATCACACACACTATACAGTTTCATCCTTGAACGATTCAGAAAGGACGTGCCTTTACGCAGATTTAGTACTGAATGTATTCTGCCACTTTCTGCGGGAGGTGACGTACAGCACACATTTACTCACTTCTGCACACTCTTGTAAATACTTAATGTCTCTATGAACGCTCACTAACTCAAAAGCTGTCACACTTACAAGCTGAAACGTACGTTTGTACCTGTACTTCGGCAGAGGGGAATACAGCGCTTGCCAGGTCCTGGCTAAATGGTCGAAGGTTTCACCAATAAAAGTACAAAGGTGGTATTGCAATAGTTCTGCAAGTGCCAACTACGTAGGTCACTATATAAGTTTTGAGACTCTCGAAAAGTAAACAATATATTTTTAAAATTTACATTATATTTTTTCAAAATACTCTCCATTATTATCTATGCAAATTTCTATCCGCCTAAACCAGCCATGGAAAAATTTATTCCAGACTTCCTCCAACAGGTCAGAAATGGCCGATTCGTAGGCAGCCATGGCTTCTTCAGCACTTAAAAAAAACTTTCCTTTTATTTTATCCTTGACGGTTGGGCATAAAAAGAAATCACAAGGAGCTAAGTCGGGGCTGTGAGGTGGGTGAGTCAGAGTTTCAGTACCAGATTCTTGAATAAACACCTTTGTTCTAAGAGAAGTGTGTGAAGACGCATTGTCGTGGTGCAGCAACATTCCCCGGAGCCTGGCCTTTGGTCGTCTCTGCTGCACAGCTAAGAAACCCTTTGGCAATGCGACTGTAGTGTACCATTCCGAGTTAACTGACCTACAATTTTCTAGAACTGAGGTCGTAAGATGTCCTGCGTGAAAAAAATATTGGCCACCATCTTTTTTCCAATGTTCTGTGGTCTTTGCAATTTCGTTGGCAAATGCCCATTTGGAAAGACCCATACTGACGAATGCTTTTTGCTTTCCGGATCATATTGATATATCCATGTTTCGTCACCAGTAATGATTTCGGAAACACGTCTTGAGCCTCCATTTTCAAAACGTAGTCGCATTTCACGGCACCAATCCACACCGGCTTGTTTTTCCCTTTCGGAATGCAAATGAGGTATCCATCGACAACAAAGCTTCCTCACGCCAAGATGTTCATGTAATATGGTGTGAATACTAACCGAACTGATGCCTAGTATTTTTTCTATGTCCTTGTATGTGATATGTGAGTTTTCTCGCACCATCATTTCAATCATCCACACATTTTCTGCGGTGACTGCTGCTGGCGGGCGACCTCTTCTGTCATCATATTCAAGGCTAGTTTTGCCACTTTTAAATTCTTTAAACCATCTAAAAATGGTTGCCCGTGAAGGAGCAGACTCCCCTAACGCTGATTTTAAACTTTCTAAGCTTGAAACTTCAGATAAACCATATTTAAAACCGTAAAAAATCATAGCAAGCAAATGTTCTCGTTTAAGCTCCATTTTAGCTGACGAAAAAGCGGGAAATGATGACAGTATAGTACCGCTAAATTTTTGGTTTTTTTAAATTGTTGTAAATGGTCTTTTACGTTCGATTTACAAATAAATTTGCTATTTAAAATTGTAAGATACAGACGCGTTCCATTTTTAAATTTCGCGCATCTCAAAACTTATATAGTGACCTACGTAATAAATTGGCTCTTGTCAGTGGATAAAATCGGGGTTAAAATTTTTGTCTCCTGCCCATGCTCCTCCTGCTGGAGAGCTGAGAAATGATTTCTGATTTTCTTTCCGGTTTTCGAACCGGCGCGCGGCGGGGTAGAGTTTGACGCGTCATAAGAGTCATCCTACTAATACAAAGTACCTACTAATATTATAAATACGAAAGTTTCTGTATGGGGGTCGTTCTACTTTTCTACCGACAATGAAACGACGTTTTGCTGTTTTTTTGGTTTTTTGAACTATCTATAATTGTGTTTTATGTGTGGGATTTAAAAAAAACTGCATCTGTGTTTTCATTAGTACTAATTAAAGTTTCCTTCCTAGCTAATATTGATTCTTTTTTAATGTTGGTTTTTGAAAAAATAATGTGACAAAGTGGTCTTTTTCTGTAGAGACCACATTTCAGTTTACCACTCTGTCACGGCATTATACGGAAAACGAACGTATAAAATATGCTGGTTAGAGAACATGAAAAATGACATAATATTAATAGATAAGAAAAATATGGACGTTTATTCGAACCGAATAAAAAACTGTTTATATTAATACTCCAACGAGATGCCATAATAAGAAGAAAGACAGACTATTGTCGGTAGAAAAGTAGAACGACCCATGGATGAATGGATGGATAGATGCATGGATGTTTGTTACTCAATCAGGCCCCAACGACTGAACCGATTTGGCTGCAATTTGGCACAGAGATAGATTATAGTCTGGAATAAATCATAAACTACGTTTTATCCCGGAAAATAAGAAAGTTCCCGGAGGAATTTAAAAAATCTCAATCCACGCGAAGAAGTCGCGGGCATTAGGCAGTAGGTAATAAATAATTTTGAATTTGGGTTTGATGTGCGTTAAAAAAAAGGTGAAAATTTAAGTTAGGTGAAAGTTAGTTTTTCTCATTAAAATATACATATACCTACTTAGTTAAGTCTTTCCTACCTTTTACTTAGATGTATGTACCTACCTTTCGCAGTAATCAAAGCTTGTTAATATTACTGTAGTTTTCACTAGTTTTTGTGGACCTACATGTAATATAATTTGAATATTTGCTATGATGTAAGATCTGAGCAAGCATTATATTACGTCATGTCTCCGCGAAGCATACAGTTCATAACTTTATTGGTCAATACAGTTTTGCTTTCCATTCGATATGTCCATTTTCAAATAGAAATAATTAATCTTTGACGTGTGTCCAATCAAAATTTAATGTGAATACTTAAAAACCGTGATAAAGCAAAATCTCATTTTAACCCTTGGATACCCTTGGATAAATTAAATAGTTTAGGTACAGTCGATAACCATACATTCAACATGGCGACTAAAGATGGTAGTTTGCAAAAGGGTCGCGAACTCTGTCGCCCAAACCTAGCACGAGGGTTTCATCCGATGTCCGTAAGTTTTTTTTTTTATTTTTTTTTCCTACCATTATTATACGGTACTAGCTTTTGCCCCCGCGACTTCGTCCGCGTGGAATTAGATTTTGGGGTGGAATTTTCAAAAACTGTGACACACGTACTTCTTTATTTTTAACTGAAAGCTCTAATGCCAACTTTGATGGAAACAGCTTGAAAAATGACGGAGTTTCATATAAACTTCCATCCCCTATTTAAACCCCTTAGGGGTGGAATTTCCAATAATCCTTTCTTAGTATGCGCCTACGTCATAAAAGGAACCAACTGTAAAAATTTCAAGTTTCTAACTTCAGTAGTTTAGGCTTTGCGTTGATATCTCAGTCAGTCAGTCAGGACTTTGAATTTTATATATATATAGATTATATATTTGTTATACGGTATAGTTAGATGGTATTGTTGGACGGGAATTTGAATTGCCTATATTTCCTGCATAGCTTTTTAAATAACACGACAGATATATTACATAGTAAACTCACTATTTGGCCGCTAACCCGGCCCAAAATGGTAATTGTCGGCGGAGTACAGCAATTTCGATTTATCTCGAAGAAGGTTGTCAAAATAATGCTCACATTTCCAAGCATGTTTGAGAAAACACTATTATTTCAAAATTGTCTTGACATGTCATACAATGTCAAGTATGCCAGCATAGCTAGCATGGGCGGGAGAAATTTTATCCCCGGGGAAAGGATAAAATGTTTATCCCCTCGCTCAGTTTTATCCACCTGTCGAGCATGAGCAAAACGAAGCATAATAACTAGGGCTCGGATTAATATGTAAATACATATTTTTAATTTACACTATTTTCGGTCTCAAATGTGTTTTCTACATCTATTATCATATCGCACCCCCAGATCAATAGTGAGACAACTCAAAAAAGGTCTCTGTTCGCTAAACGAAAAAAAAGTCTTTCTGAATCTTTTGTTAGCAAAGTTATGAAACTCAATTTTATTTTAGCTCATAAATGATGTCGTGAAATGCGACCTAAAATAAAATTGAGTTTCCTAAATTTGCTAACAAAAGATTCAGAAAGACTTTTTTTTCGTTTAGGGAACAGAGAACTTTTTTGAGTTGTCTCACTATTGATCTGGGGGTGCGATATATAGATTGTGAAAAACTAATTCTTATTTTCCATATTTTTCCATATTTTCCCATATTTCATGGTTAAGTCCATATTCTCGATATTTTCATCCATATTCATCCATATTTTTGATTTGTATATCATAGAACATCAGTTAGTTCACAAAAATTGATATAATTTTACATGTTTGCATTCTCGCCACCACACGGCCGCTCGTTCATTTCTCTCGCGTAATATTCGTCGTATATTTAGGCAAAATCAACAGAGTTTTCATTTCGATAATTTAAAAAAGCATGTGATTGTGTACTGCAATCAATTTAACAAGACAGATTTAGTGGCAAATTAATAAAACTTCATTTTTTTATTTGAATTACCTAAACATTGCGCTTTCTTTTTATAATTTTTTTAATGTAAGTACCTGTTACTGTAGTAATTTTTTACAATAAACAATGTTTAATATGAAAGATATTCTTATTTTATACTCCATATTTTTTCCATATTTTACATTTTTTGCTCCGTATTATATATGTACATATTTCGAATTTTATAATACATATTTATCCGAGCCCTAATAATAACGAACGAAAAATGATATCCATAGTGGATATTCTTATAGGAATATACTTTTCCTTTCCCCTGTCGCCATCCTGTAGCATAGACGATAATTTTATCCCCTGTCAGTGGATAAAATCGGGGGATAAAACTTTTATCTCCTGCTTATGCTATGCAAGTGAGATCGCAGCCAAGTCATCTTGTCATCAAATAAAAATAATAATATCAATGGAGCAATTATGGTATCAGTCAGCCATAAAGTTCATACGCGTCATCGTCTCAATGTCTTAGTATCTACCTCGGTCAGCATGGATTAAGGATAGAAGGCCATTCACGCCATAGTTGACGCATATCCTTGCTCGTTAATACTGGTTTATAGTAGGTACGTACCTACTGCACGCATATAAATTGCGTGAATAGAGCCGCTTATCAGCCATTGAATCAGTTAACGATTATGGTCGTATTAACTCATCACATCTTAACAGATGCTTGTATCGGAAATAAGGCATTTCCAGTGCAGGAAAGAAGATAATAGGCTTTTTCTGTCGCAATAATAAGAATGTTTATCCATTACGAATGAGCTCGGATTTATTTTTTGAGCCAATTTAGAAAAAGACGACCTCCCTGGCGCAGTGGTGGGCGCTGTGGTCTTATAACTGGGAGGTCTCGGGTTTGATTCCCGGCGGGGACCTAAACTCTGGAGGCTTTAGCCGTGGCTAGTTACCACCCTACCGGCAAAGACGTGCCGCTAAACGATTTAGTGTTCCGGCACGATGGCGTGTAGAAACCGATTAGGGGGTATGGGTTGAATCTACACTGCCATACCCGTTCCAAGTTAGCCCACTACCGTATTAGACTGCATCGTCACTTACCAGTCAAGGACTATCTTGTCATCGAATAAAAAAAAATTTTTGGCATTCCATTCGTATATAAATAAATACCTGTGTATTACGGTATCTCTACGTTACCGACATAGAATTTATTGATCCATGTGATCAGACAGGTGTTTTGACTTTTGACTAGTATAACTACGATTTCAACTTTAATCCTCAAAATTAGATTCTTATAAGAAACACATTAGAATAAATAAACTAAGGACAGTTATTGAACTGTATAAATTAGATATAGAAATTAATCATAAGTAGAAGTTTAAGTTAAAATAATATTACTTAGATGGATAGATGGTAGTCACACTAATATTATAAAGGCGAAAGTCTGTATGTGTGTGTGTGTGTATATTTTTGTTACTCCTTCAGCTCGCTACAATGAACCAATTTCGCTGTATGAAATGGAGATAACTTATGATGGAGACACTTTAAGCCGGAAAATTATAGAGTTCCCGCGCGAATTAAAAAAACCTTAATCCACGCGAACGAAGTCGCGGGCGTCAACTAGTATTGCAGATGTTCAATGGATGCATATTTTGTTACTCCTTCACGCCACAACGAATGAATTGATTTGGCTGAAATTTGGCTTGGAGATAGCTCATACACAGGATTAACACATAGGCTATAATATTTTAACCCTGAAAAAGGTTTCCCGCGGGAATCAAAAATCCTAATCCGCGCGGACGAAGTTGCGGGCGTAATGTAGTTATTATTAGGGTACTAATAGATACGTACGTACTACAGCGTACGTACTACGTAGTGCATTAATTGGTTAAATCGATACCTCCTACGTAAGTTGTGGTATCCCACAAAATTGGCATTTTAGGTTTTTCGCAGTACTATATCATTTGTTTTTATCTATTTTATGTGTTCGTTTAAAAGAAAATTAAAAAATCTTTTTACATACTTTCAAGACGTATAAAGTTGTATAGTTATTAAAACGACGGCCTAAACCATTTTATTGACCTTCACAACAATTAACGCGCCACGTAAGCGTTTTGGGGATACAACAACTTACGTAGGAAGTATCAAAATACTCAAAGATTAATATCGATGTGCCCAGCACACACTACTGCGTCAGCGAGGTCATCAGTCGTCTGAAACCTGTCTGAAACATGTTTTTACCATTCAACAGAACACTGAACAAAATAATTATGTAGGTACTTAAAAAGGAGATAGGTTTCCTCGGACAAAAGACATTAATCAGCGTATATTCCTTAATTCCTTTTCTCGTTACGTTTACATTCTTTATTGGCATTGTAAAATGTACGCCCCTACTCCTTTTGTTGTGGCCGGGACATCGCCGGTACAATGCGAACAATACACACGCGTTGTGTCCCGGGCACTCTGATTTATTATTATAGATTGCTCGGGGTAGGTTGGTCGTTTTTATGTATATTAGGTAGTAGATAATATTGTGTAGGTACATAAATGTTGTATGGGTTTTTAGGTTTTGACTGGTGGGAGGCTTTGGCCGTGGCTAGTTACCACCCTACCGCCAAAGACGTGCCGCCAAGCGATTTAGCGTTTAGAAACCGATTAGGGGTATGGGTACACTGCCATACCCCTACCAAGTTAGCCCGCTACTAGCTTAGACTCCATCGTCACTTACCATCAGATGAGATTGCAGTCAAGGTCTATCTTGTCATCCAATAAAGAAAGAATAAAGAAAGGATTACGCAAAAAAAACCAGAACTCCTATAGGCTCGCTCCGTTGTCCGTGTATAAATACTTATAAAGGTCAATCAATGGGTTCGGAACCCCTAAATAATGGGGTGAGATTTACTATCGAGATCCTAAGCAGAGGACTATGGTCTCTGGGTATAGCTAATTTTACCGGGAGTAACATAGGCTACTTTTTTAATCGACTTTCGAAAAAGGGGGAGAAGGAGTTGTATTTTTCCTCCTATGTAAATCGATATCTCCGTGATTTCTTAACCGATTTGCGTGAATCTTTTTTATTCGATACAAAATATTTGCGAGATGGTCGCATAAAAACTTCGGGTTCCAACTCCTCAATTTTGATGCTGCAGGGGTTCTGTCCACCTAAACTGTGGGGAATTAGGTATACTGTTGATAGTGAATTGAAGAAGCTGACAAAGTCGCGGGCGTCCGCTAGTAAAAAATAAAAAAATTGTAGCGAGGATTTTATTCATTAGAATAAAAGCAAAATAATCTATATAAGTATATAAAATTCAAAGTCCTGACTGACTGACTGAGATATCAACGCAAAGCCTAAACTACTGAAGTTAGAAACTTGAAATTTTTACAGTTGGTTCCTTTTATGACGTAGGCGCATACTAAGAAAGGATTATTGGAAATTCCACCCCTAAGGGGTTTAAATAGGGGATGGAAGTTTATATGAAACTCCGTCATTTTTCAAGCTGTTTCCATCAAAGTTGGTAGGTATTTGAGCTTTCAGTTAAAAATAAAGAAGTACGTGTGTCATAGTTTTTGAAAATTCCACCCCAAAATCTAATTCCACGAGGACGAAGTCGCGGGGACAAAAGCTACTTTATATAAGTAATAAAGTTAAACCTTTGTAAGGAAGCGTGTAAAGAACATGAACAATATCCGGAGATGTCTACTGAGACGACTGGCGCGTAATCCGCTATTGATCGGCCCGTGACGTCACAGCCTTCGACTTGCGTCCCCGGGGATGACTTTGACTCGGTCCGTGCAAACGATTTGAACTGCAGCTTGCTGTGGCATTGTTAAAAAAAACCGGCCAAGACCGAGTCTGACCCGCACACGAAGGGTTCCGTACCATGGTTACCAGTCGAGCAACAAACAAAAGTTTATTGTGTCTTAACTTTATTTTTGTTTTATTATTTCGCACCTTAAAAATTATAGTGACCTAACTAAATCCATGTAATTTCGGTTTCAATACATTTAATATAATATTACCTATCCATATACTTATATAAAAATCTGCAAAAAAAAAACAACTTTTTCTAATAAAATACGGCAGAGATAAGTACATTTTGCTCAACAACCTTACCTTACATTTTTGAATTCTTTTGCTGGTTATTAATCAAAGTTTTTTAAGCTATTGCATAGCTTCTATCGCGGGCCTTGAGCGTGGGGACCGAACTCAGAAATTCCGTAACGAAAATAACCTGACATTGGACTCCTCTCACCGCTAGATGGCGTTGATAAAAAATGCTATGCAATAGCTTTACCGCGGCAGTTCCCGGAGTGCCACACGTCTTTTGCTCATTGCCCACATATTGCAATTTTTGAATTAGGTCACTTTCATTCTAAAGGTGCGATTTGTTGTTACTACGGCAATAAAAATACACATTTCCCTGAAAATTTCAAGTATCTACCTATTACGGTTCATGCGATACAGGCTACAAGCCGCTGACAGACGGACGGACAAACTGAAGTAATAAGGTCCCGTTGGTACCCTTTGAGTACGGAACCCAAAGCGTCTACTTCTGTCCGTCAGTCGGACAAATGGTGCTAATTTGGTAGGTATACAAGAAAAGTAAATATTTTGTTGTCATTTTCCGCAATGAATTTTGTGGAAAGGCTCATGGAATTTTCGTCCTCCATTTACTCAGTCGATTTAATTTTATTTACAATCGAATTATGCTGAACGAACCTCGCAGGTTTTTACATTTATTTTGACTCAATAAATTGCTTACAGTAAGTAACTAGACCTACGCTTGTTTGTACCTAGAATTGATTTGTGAACAATTCACAAATAAATTCCGAACCCGTGCATTTAATTTTTGTCCTAAACATTTTATTGAAAGAATCATAGGTAAATTAGGTTGATGATTTCAGTCACACTAAACGTCCTAATCACTGTCAAAAATGATTCTATAGATCCACCAACTTATTTGTTCAGTGGAGAGTTTAGTTTTACGAGGAAACCGGTACTGCATTTTTAAAATGTACGGCACTAGAAAGAACTGATAGCAGCAAAAACTATGAACACTTAGACAACGGAATTGAGCGAAATATTTTAAAACAGCGGCTTTAGCTTCAATTTTGTCCACGTAAACAGTTATTAAATTGGTCGCACTGTACATTACATTTATAACCAAATTTTCGCAGTCTTCTTTTTAAGAAAGATTGTTGAGTATAAAAACGACAGCCCTTCAAGTATTAATAGAATGAAAAGCAATGCATCATTGTCCTCACTTCTCTGTGAAAGATGCTTTACCTATTCGAGAGCCTCTTGGTATAGCGAGGGACTGCCTTTGAGACCCTCTAGCCAGCGATCCCTCCATGGTATCGCCAACGTAAGAATTCGAGTGTACTTAAGTTTGTGTTGTCGACCTTTTATTGTTATTTTTAGCCTTATTATTGAATTTGTCAATTTCACTCTTTTTCTTTATTTTACTACTTAATTACTGAGCCGATTTTCATGAATGTGAGGTGTCGAATCGATTTGTTATTATACTAGTTGATGCCCGCAACTTCGTTCGCGTGGATTGAGATTTTTTTTATTCCTCCTGGAACTCTCTTATTTTCCGGGAGAAAAGTAGCCTATGCGCTATTCCAGTCTATAATAATCTATCTCTGTGCCAATTCTAGTCTATGTATATATATATATCTTTGTGCCAAATTTCAGACAAATCGGTTCAGTCGTTGCGGCGTGATTGAGTAACAAACATCCATACATCCATCCATTCAAACTTTCGCATTTATAATATTGACAGGATATAATAGGAAATGGGATAATAAGATTGTTAGGGTGACATATCTACCTACCTTACATTTTATACGAAAAAAAATCAATATGTTACGGATATTATATCCAATTTAGCCTCGTCGGGTTGTAGTTCTTTAACTTTTTAAGATTGTAGCTTATTTATTTTATTTTATTTTTTTTTACTTATAAATAGCAATAATTTATTTTCTTATAAGTATAATATAATCAACAAACTTTTTAAGTGTTTTTAATATTATTAATTTTGACTGGTGGGAGCACGGTGGGAGGCTTTGGCCGTGGCTAGTTACCACCCTAACGTCGAAGACGTGCCGCCAAGCGATTTAGCGTTCCGGCACGATTGCGTGTAGAAACCGACTATACCCCTTCCAAGTTAGCCCGCTACCGTCTTAGACTGCATCGTCACTTACCATGAGTAGCCCAGTCATTAAAGCCAAAACCCGAAAGTAATTAGTAACTTGATAAAAATTTTAGGGGGTTTTTAAAGAAGGTAAAATAACTTACCGTGTGATTTTGCAGTGTTGTGAGGTGTACGGAAAGGGTTGAAAAGGGGTGAAAAGGGTTTTTTGTTAATAACATTGCCAAAAAAATTAGTAACACGCTGCAAATTTATAATAAGGTTGTTTTTACCGTTTTGTAACGTTTATTAAATTTGCAGCGTTTTGCAACATACGGAACATTGTTTATTATTAAAAAACAATGAAATTTGTTATTAACAAGGGTAAAAAAATAGTAACACGCTGCAAATTAATAATTAGGTTGTTCTTACCGTTTTGTAACGTGTATTAAATTTGCAGCGTTTTGCAACATACGGAACATTGTTTATTATTAAAAAACAATGAAATTTGTTAATAACAGGGGTAAAAAAAGTAGTAACACGCTGCAAATTTATAATTAAGCTGTTTTTACTCTTTTGTAACGTATATTAAATTTGCAGCGTTTTAGTAATTAACAATGTTCCGTATGTTGCAAAACGCTGCAAATTTAACAAACGTTTGAAAACGGTAAGAACAACGTCATTATAAATTTACACCGAGTTACTAATTTTTTTTACCCCTGTTATTAACAAATTTCATTGTTTTTTTAATAATAAACAATGTTCCGTATGTTGCAAAACGCTGCAAATTTAATACACGTTAGTTACGTAGCCTACCTAGAGTCTACCTACATAGTAACTTCAGCGACCTTCACATACCTACGGAGGCTAGATAGGAAGATATCTGCACGTAAAGACGTGATGGCATGTGATCGAGCCGAAGACTAGTTAGTAAGAATAGTTATTAGAAGTAGAGTATATAAGCTAGGGTTTAAGTATTAGATTGTATCATTAGATCTGTGGTCTACCAATCGACACAGTTGTAAGTTAGTTTTAAGTACTTTTAATTAAATTAGTAGTAGTCAAAATCTTCGTTTCCTTTCGTCGGACCCTTCGTCGCTGTCGCTAACTTAAGTGGCGCAGGGTAGGAAATTCTAAGGACCTGCGGCAGAACAACAGGAGGGGATCCCAAACATTGGATCGCGACGGAAAGAAGCGGAGCGACCGGGAATGGAATTTATGTGAGTACATCAGAATCGTTCTTGTGTTGCTTCCTAAATTCCGCTTTTCCCATCCCTAATTAATTTAATCATATATATCTACCATTCCAATATCTAGAGCCTTTTGGGTTTTTATTGGGTTATGGTAGTAGTAGTAGGTTAGGATCATGTTAGGCTAGATTATTCAATAGGGGTAGAAATTTTTCACCCTAGTAGTTCTAGAAATCGGGAGCCTGAATTGCGGCAGGACCACCGACAATTAGTAGATAGGAATAAATTAGATTAATCAAAATGGTTAAAGATGAAGTTTTTGATGAACTTTTTGAAGCCATACGGATTATCCCAGAATTTAATGGGAATCCAAATGTTTTAACTAGATTTATTAAATTATGTGACCATTTAACGGCACGATATATACGTACGGCGCCAGATAATGAATTTAATAAGGTATGCTTATTAAATGGCATACTCAATAAGATTACGGGTACCGCGGCGTGTACTATAAACTCCAACGGGATACCTGACAATTGGTTAGATATAAGGACAGCATTAATTAATAATTTTTCTGACCTACGTGACGAGACAGCTTTGAGTCATGACCTCTTTTCAGCGAGGCAGGGTAGCCAATCACCACAGCAGTTCTATAACTATTGTCAGACCTTATTCAGTACTATTATGACCTACATAACATTACATGAGTCTATAGCCACGACAGTAGAAGCAAAACGCGATTTATATAAGAAAATAACTATGCAGGCATTTGTGCGAGGGTTAGCAGAACCACTAGGATCCCGCATACGGTGCATGAGGCCTGAGACTATCGAGAAGGCACTACAGAACGTACAAGAGGAGTCAAACATAATGTATTTGCAATATAATGAATCCCAGAGGAACCATCAAGTCCTTAAGAATATTTACTCGAATAAATTACCAGCATTACCGGTTTCATCCTCACAATTTCAGAACTCACAGGTTCCTGTGCCTAATTGGCCAGTTCCAGATTTTGAGCGTCTTGCAGGACCTGCACCTCAACCTTTTGAATTTTATGAACTCAACTATAACCAACAGAGCGGACTGACCAATACCCAAAGAATGTTTGGTGCACCTCCATCTTATTGTAACCCACATAGTAATATAATAAGGTTACCTCCACAGAATAATCCATCACAAAACCAGTCTCAGCCCATGAGTAGAGTTCAAAGTTTTACCCCCAAACCTAGGCCACATACTAAAACGGTAATAGGACACAATTGGAATAAACACGGAAACCAGCCTGCTAGTAGCTATTCGAATACCCGTGAAATAACTATCAATGTATGTGCGGCCAATGACACGGATAATAATGCTTACAACAGCTTTTTCCACAACCGTGACCTAGACTCAGGTTTCACTTCCGATCATAATAACTATAGTAATGACTATTTTGTCGACTCCAACTGTAATTCAATACTATATCATGATGTGACTGATGTAGGTCAGTTATCTGAAATATCTACGCCACAGTTGCCGACTGCTAGCCCAGAAGTCAATTTTCGGAATTGTTCCGACGTCATCCAAACCCAAATAGATTTAAATACTCAGACAAAGAGTCAGTTACCATACATAGAGGTTGGGAATTCCACTTCAAATAATGTAATATGCGCGCCCAAACGACCCGCGCATGCTGAGGTCTATATTACAGAGTGCGTACAACCAAAGGCACAAGAAAAATCACGATTGAAAATTGGTCATCTGAACAAGGAGAAAAAACCCAAACTTAAAACTCTCTGTTCACGATATCCGGACCCAATTCATTTTGAAGGGGAAGCCTTAACTTCCATCAACCAGGTCAAAACTCATATTAAAACCACCGATGAGGTGCCAGTTCATACTAAAACTTCCCGATATCCATTAGTGCATCGCCAAGAAGTTAGTGATCAGAGAAAGAAAATGTTGAATCAAGGTATTTTACAGTCTTCGTATTCTACATGGAGCTCACCTATTTGGGTTGTACCAAAGAAGTTAGATGCTTCAGGTAGGCAAAAATGGCTAGGGTTCTATTATAAAAAGCATAGGTGGAAATTTAGATCAGATAGGTGCTTTAAATTATCCAGAATAACCAGGAAAAGTAGGATCCGAGCTCAAAAGCTAGTTAGCTTGAGTAGCTAGTAGGTAGGTATTGAATAGAAAATAGCTAGTTAACACAAATGACTGATTGAATAGAAGATAGTTAACAATGATTGATTATTATATTCCCTGTAACTTAAAGAAAAAACTTTGATTTATATAAATTAGCGATTATTTCTAATAAAACTCACAGGCTCTTCCATACCATACCCTCATTCCTATTCATTGCAACTAAGAACTCATTCGTGTACATAGAGGCTGAATGCCCGAAGACCAACACCTGGTACCTCTTCAAGAAAGGAATCACCACAAGTCGTACAAGATCCGACTGCATCCATGGATTGATAATAAGCGACCAGATCATCCAAGAATCATGAAAATTCACCACCAGGCAGGCAATGGAAAAATTAGACAACGAACGCCATGCAGTTTTTCCTCACCACATCTTATCGACAGGAGGATCAAGGAAGTTATCTTATCACCATATCGACCAATAGAAGTCCAGCCACAGTCTCCGAGTATAAGGGAGGACCATCCGAGGAATTCTCGACGACATTTTCGTACAAGTACTGCAATTGTCGCCGCTCTGAGGGTGGAGGAGTTACGTAGCCTACCTAGAGTCTACCTACATAGTAACTTCAGCGACCTTCACATACCTACGGAGGCTAGATAGGAAGATATCTGCACGTAAAGACGTGATGGCATGTGATCGAGCCGAAGACTAGTTAGTAAGAATAGTTATTAGAAGTAGAGTATATAAGCTAGGGTTTAAGTATTAGATTGTATCATTAGATCTGTGGTCTACCAATCGACACAGTTGTAAGTTAGTTTTAAGTACTTTTAATTAAATTAGTAGTAGTCAAAATCTTCGTTTCCTTTCGTCGGACCCTTCGTCGCTGTCGCTAACTTAAGTCGTTACAAAACGGTAAGAACAACCTAATTATAAATTTGCAGCGTGTTACTATTTTTTTACCCTTGTTAATAACAAATTTCATTGTTTTTTAATAATAAACAATGTTCCGTATGTTGCAAAACGCTGCAAATTTAATAAACGTTACAAAACGGTAAGAACAACCTTATTATAAATTTGCAGCGTGTTACTAATTTTTTTGGCAATGTTATTAACAAAAAACCCTTTTCACCCCTTTTCAACCCTTTCCGTACACCCCACAACACTGCAAAATCACACGGTAAGTTATTTTACCTTCTTTAAAAACCCCCTAAAATTTTTATCAAGTTACTAATTACTTTCGGGTTTTGGCTTTAATGACTGGGCTAGAGGTGAGATCGCAGTCAAGGACTATCTTAACATCGAATAATTAAAATAAAATAAAAATAATTGTTTGTTTTTCGTTCCAGATGGAAGCTTTGATAAAAGAAATGCAAGATCCAGATACCGGTGTACGAGTGCGGAGTCAAAAATTATTTCTTAGCATCATTCCTTCTGCTTTCATGGGTAAAATTTTGCTTACCTACCAAGTAACTTCGTCAGTGGACGGAGATCTCCCCATAAGCCAAAGCTACGTTGGATAGACGGAGTTGGCCGCACGAGAGTCAAAGAATTGAAAAACTGAAGTATCTACTGCACGTTGCATACAGATTAATTAGTGGAGAAATCGACCGGCCTACAAAGGGCTGAAGCGCCTATGAAAATGATGATGATTGATGACTTAGGTATTTCTAAGTGCGCTGCAAACGTTTATGTATCACTGTAGCTTCCTCTTCTATTGATTTCCATTCCTTTCTCTCGTTGGTTTCCTTTTCCAAGTTAGACTTCTTGAACTGCATGGTCACTAACCAGATGTGATTGCGGTCAAGATATATCTTGTTATGATTTAAAAGTTCAATAATTTTCCTTTTCGTAAGTCTTACCTCCCTTATATCGCAAAAATCGTAAGTTTCCTTTGACTCTATCTAAATTTTTTTTTGGGCCCTACATCAAGACCATCATTATGTTCATACACTTCTCAACAGACTTTTCAATAGCACAAAACAATCCACTTTTAACTAAATTGTTTTGGGAAAAACTCCAGAAGCCTCCGAACTTCCCCAAAAAAAGAGAGAGATTTTTGGTTGCGGTTAAATTAGGTCGCAGCGGCGTAACTACGCAGTTTCACGTCTCTAGAGAACTATCTCTTGTTTATCGAAAAGTTACCTTATTGAGTCAAACGTTCGACTAGGTAGGGTAACTTTTCGACGATCAGGAAAGTTACCGTTGCTTTCTAGTATATGCGGATCTAATAAAACTATGAGTCGTTCTATACGAAACCCCGTCTATCGCGGCTAGCGAGAAGCAAGCACCGTCGCGTCTAATTGTAAAATCGATACCGTACGGCTACAGCTTGTGGTGAAAGTTCGCCGTTCTAAGGATTTCATACATTATGAATTCGACGGGCCGTCAGCCGATAGATGCCCTTAGCTAGATATACCCACTCGTATCTAGTACTTCCACAAGCCTCTGTTTTGCACCATCTTTGACCTGTCATGCCACTCGTTTGATGTCCACCTACAATGAAGGGTCTGCCAACACTGCGCTCTTCCGTGCAAGGTTCTTCGAAACATGTTCTCCCGTTGCCACTTCAAAGTTGTGAGCTTCGCATGATTTATGTCGAGACACTGTTTCTTCATGTTGAATCATCTAGAAATCTACGTCCTGATAGAGATACTTTTTTAGTTGGCTAAACAAAAATTTCCTAGGGGTTTTAGAACCTCAAAACCTTTAATCCACAGGACTGAAGTCGCTAACAAAAGCTAATACAAATGAATGTTGCAAAATTGTAGAAAATTGTCTCTGAGCCTAGCTAAAAACAGAAGTATAAACTTTTTGGTCTCGCTACTTTATCTATTTTATCTTATCGGGCATAAAAATGGTATTTTTTCGATCTAGGTACGCTATCAAGCATAGACCGCTAAGTTTTCTACTCAAGCCTTTTTTTTATAACACGTGTACCTAATTAATTACGATAAAATATAAGCTTCTCGTCTTTGGCAAGCCGTGATTGTAGGGTTAATAGTTCATCCACATATTTTATAGTTACTAATACGAATTACGAATCTAAATCTCGACACTCAACGATATTGATAGATTTCGTGTAAAGGTATCGAAAGAAATCTTTAACGTCAAAATAAAAATAATTGTATGAATTGTTTGCACACTTCACAATTTATGTTTATATTCGCAATCACATTGTGTGCGATTTGTGAAATGGGAAAATTTGGGAGACTACGCGAAAATTCGAAGCTTTCTAAAACTAAAATTTTGCATAATTCATTTGTGAATATCGTGTTACAAGTATAGGTAGGTAGGTACTTGTTAGATCGCGTATTCTTGCTTATGTGAAAGACATGACGTAGTAAGTACTAGGTCCATTTTACTCTGACGACATTGTGTTTTGAAGTCCGAAATTTGGCAAAGTTAACGAAATCTATTATGTATTCGGTATTCGTCCTAACTGCAGAAACGATATGCGACGCGTCTGCCGTCTAATTGTAAAATCAATAGAGCAAACAAACATAGAAATACATTCTGAAGCGGACTTTCACCGCTTCATTGTGCTTTGTTATAGTTGATTGCTTTGAAATATCTTCAAGCGATTGCTGACTGTATTGTTTTAAAACATTCTTAATTTCATCATCATCATCATCATCAACTTATGGACGTCCACTGCTGGACATAAGTCTCTTGCATGGACCTCCACAGACCTCGGTCTTGTGCCGCCTGAATCCAGCGACTCCCTGCGACTCGTTTGATGTCGTCGGTCCACCGGGTGGGGGGTCTACCAACACTGCGCTTCCCGGTGCGGGGTCGCCACTCCAGCACCTTGGGACCCCAACGACCATCAGCTCTTCGAACTATGTGCCCCGCCCATTTCCACTTCAGTTTCGCGACTCGCTGAGCTATGTCGGTGACTTTGGTTCTCCTACGGATCTCCTCATTTCTGATTTGATCTCGCAGGGATACTCCGAGCATAGCTCTCTCCATCGCTCGCTGAGTGATCCTGAGCCTTCTTATGAGGCCCATAGTTAGCGACCATGTTTCGGATCCATACGTCATCACTGGCAACACGCACTGTTCGAAGACTTTAGTCTTCAGGCACTGAGGAATTTTGGACGAGAAGACATCTCTGAGCTTCCCGAATGCTGCCCAGCCGAGTTGGATTCGGCGGTTGATCTCTTTCTCGAAATTGGACCTACCTAGCTGGACTGTGTGTCCCAGGTATATATACTCGTCTACAATTTCGAGTGCAGTGTTCTCAACAATTACTGGGTGGAGCGAAGCATGAGCATTAGACATGATCTTCGTCTTGCTCATGTTCATTTTAAGGCCCACCTGTTGAGAAACCCTGCTGAGGTCATTGAGCATTGTATTGAGGTCTCCGAGAGTCTCTGCCATAATGACTATGTCGTCGGCAAATCGAAGGTGAGTGATGTACTCGCCGTTTATGTTGATGCCAAGTCCGTTCCAATCCAGAAGCTTAAAGACGTCCTCCAACGCAGCGGTAAAGAGCTTCGGGGAGATAACGTCTCCCTGTCGCACTCCACGCTGCAATTGGATTGGCCTTGTAGTCTGGTCCTGTATACGTACTGACATAGTGGCGTTTTCGTACAAGCACTTCAACACTTGAATGTACCGATAGTCGATACGGCATCTCTGCAGAGACCTCAACACAGCCCAAGTTTCCACCGAATCGAAGGCTTTCTCATAGTCCACAAACGCTAAGCAAAGTGGCCTGTTATACTCTTCTGTCTTCTGTATAACCTGCCGCAGCGTATGAATGTGGTCTATGGTGCTAAAGCCTTTTCGGAATCCGGCTTGTTCGGGAGGCTGGAAGTCGTCGAACCTACGGGCGAGACGATTCTTAATTTAAAGAGATGTATTTTGCGATTGTTCAATAATAATAAAATACGTACCTTACGTTAGTCACTACCGGCGGACGGCGGCAGACTACCTCATTGGTTGAGCTTAGTGTTGCCAACTTGTTTTTGGGGCAAGAGCTAGATCAAATCTAACAAAAGAGCTAAATTTCTTTCAAAAAAAGAGCTGATATTTTAATTAAAAAATCAAAAAACTTCTTTCAACCAACCTCGAAAAGGATCCTCACTGAGCCATTCATTTCGAAATTTTTGTGTGGAAGGCTTATTCAATGCCATTTTAACAATAATTTGCAAAATCACTACGTAGTAGTTCAAATAAAATTATTAATACGTAAAGTCAAATCTATTAGAAAAAATTAAGAATTATCTTACATTGAGAGACAACTGACAATTGAGACAACAAATAGCTATGAGAAATTAAGGGGATTCCCGCGAAAACGCCAATATAAACCTGAGTTGACTTATATGTTCGGATATTCTTATCGAGTAAATAAAAATTAAATTTCAGGTGTGTGATTAAAATAGAGCTAAAAACGCGTAAAAAAGAGCTGAAGAGCTAAACACAATTTTTTAGAGCTAGTAACGTGGAAATAGAGCTAATTTAGCTAAAAGAGCTAACTTGGCAACACTGGTTGAGCTCGTTCTCGTCCCGCATCCCGCAGACCATCAGGAAGGTCAACGCTTACGACGATACTATATCATAGGGTTTACCTTACATATGTTTGTGATGCGAAAGCAATGAAATGTCCTGCCATGCCATGCGCCTATTGTTTTGGTCACGTAGTACATCGTTATATTTTTCAGGATTCGATCTTGTCGAATGGCTGATGGAGCGGTTTAGTCAAGATGAGACCATCAACGGTGAGTTACGTCGTAAGTATCACTTTGATATTATTAACATTATTAATCTCTCATCTGTTAGATTTATTGACCTGTTTTAATTCTTCGTGCATCACTTTCATTATCTTTTATTTAATTCAAAGTTGAACGAGTAGTGTTGGCCCACTGAATAATTTTATTTTATTCCTTTTCAGTTGACGCAATAAATTTAGCCAATCAACTCTGCCAATATGGTTACTTCTTTCCTGTCAACGATTCGAAAAACCTTGTGTTAAAGGATGATTCTTCTCTTTATAGATTTCAAGTGAGTATAAAATCTAAGTAATGAGCTACGTCAACTATTGTATGTATGTACCTTACAGATTCCGAACACTTAGAAATGCATGTTTACTTTTACTTTCTTTTACATTTGGCATGCTATTTTTACTACGAAATAATATTAATTTTTAGTACCCACATTATTCTGTTTTCTATTATCGTTCCGTCAATTTTATTATTGCCTTTTTGACTGATAGAAAATTTCTGAAATAAAAAATGGAACATAACTCCGTACGTACAGTACTCTCCTGTTCGGGGGGATATGCACCTGGGCACAGGGCACGCACCTCAGTCTTTCCGGAGCTATGTGTGTTTAATTAATATTAAATATAACATTCTTCAACGGTGAAGGAAAACATACCGAGGATATCGCTCATTTGCGACAAGGGTGACATAATTCAAAATCGACGATGAGAGAATTTTCTCATTAGAGAGGAATGTTTTGTGGATGCTACGGTCTCGAAACAACACAGCGGCCAACAAAACGACAGAGCATTAAGTCACAATCTCTCTCGCTCTTATTTTTTTGTGCTTAGCGTAATGTTGTTTTTATAGCAAAAAGTATAAATTTTCGACACTAAAATTGGTGAATTTTGAATTATGTCACCCTTGTCGCAAATGAGCGATATGTTCTCAAAGTGTGTGAAGTCCGGCAATCTGCGTTGGGCCAGCGTGGTGGCCCTTCTGTGAGAGGAGACCTGCGCTCGATAGTGAGGCGTTGATAGGTTGCTGATGACGACGATGGTTTTGTCTACCAGAGTCCGTACTACTGGCCTTGGCAGGGGCCGCGAGTGGCCGGCGCGGGGTCCAACGCGCCGACGCTGGGCCCCGACAACGTGGAGTATGCCATCTACCTCGTGAAGCGCACGCTGCGCAACAAGCAGCGCCACGGCCTGGAGGAGTACGAGCAGGAGGCCCTCGCCAACCTCAAGAAGAACCTCGCTGCCAAGTGGGACTTCATCACTATGCAAGCTGAAGAACAAGTAAGAACATACAACAAAATAAAATTTAAATAAATAACTTAAATAAATTAAAACTACCACTAGTTATATTTACAAAAAAATACACGCCGTCCAAGTGGTCGTTTATGGGCATGGTGCCCAAAACACTGGCGCTATTCCCTCGTTGGATTGTGAGGCTTAGCCGTTGGGCTAAATAAGCACCAGCTCTTTGGTCACCTGAGGCGTGGACAGGATAAGTAAGTAGAAACCTGCCTCGTTGGTCTAGTGATAAGCATGTTCGACTGCGGATGGAGAGGTCCCGCTATCGATTTCCGTGTCTGGACAATATACTTATTTGATTTTTCTGTCAAGAAATTCTCAGCACTAGGCCAGAGTTAGGAAATTGAATGTGTGTCATCCTCGTGCCTCGGAGAGCACGTAAAGCCGTCAACAATTAATCTAGGATTACATTGTTGTTGTTTGATTTTATAACAGAGACACTCGTATGTTTTTTTTTAATCACACCTGATGGTAAGTGAAGATGCTGCCTAAGATGCAACGTGCTTGCCTAGAAGATGCCTATTCACACTTGATTTGAATTTTCCCTCTTTAGAGGGAAAAACGGCAGCCGGAAGGGCATTCCTTTTAGCGGTGCGTATTAGGAACGAGGAAGCAAAGCGCTTAGTGCGCGTCCTTGGGATTTCAACTACGTAGGGGTGCAGATGTACCTAGGTAGGTATTCTGTGACGGTGAAAATGGTAACGGTGGAACCAAGTTAAAAATGGGGCGCTTCAAATTGATCTATATTAACCCGTCATTTTTATAGTTAGCAAATCCAGCGTTAATCATAAATATAGCTATAGAGATCAGCTTTAGAGATGATAAAATATTGACTTGCTTTCCAGGTTCGGTTAGCGAAGGAACGCAAAAAGGGTGACAAAATAGTGAGCGACAGTCAAGAACGCGCGTACTGGAGGGTGGCGCGGCCGCCGCCCGGCGTGCCCAGCGCGCTGGAGCCGTGCCCCGTGCCCGTGCGCACCCGCCAGCCCAAGCCCAAGAAACGCACCATCGAACAGGTCACTAGAGAGGTACGTGCATCCTACTAATCGGCTGCCCCATTTCAAAACCTAGTAAGTGTGATTGACAAAATTTTACAGGGGCCAAAAAACATGTCTTGTGGATCGCTTAGCGAAGTAATAAATATATCCAATAAAAGCTTTCAAAGTAGTTTATTTACGAAACATTAATTCACCAACGGATACTGAAGTGTTCAAAGTTCAGAAGGGCTACCACAAATATGTTTTTTTGGTCTCCTTTAAAATTTTGTCAATCACACTTACTAGGTTTTGAAATGGGGTAGCCGTAATGTGTATCTACTTCCATACCCTTGTACCTATAAAGACGAGTCTAAAATAGACTGTGGAATTTTTAAACCGACTTCGAAAAAAGAAGGGGTACTCCGTTATAGATTGCAGCGCGCTTGCCTAGAAGATGCCTAATAACTTTTGCTTTGAAGGTACTCAAATGATTGATGGCATGAAATACTGATATAGTACGTTTATCTCACGAAGTTATGGGCGTTTTACTTGTGGTTACGTCGTGTAGATACATGCACATCGCGTAAGTGTGCGTGCCTGTCTGGAGCTTAGGTGGGAGCAGTCAGACGCGAGCAAGCTCTCGCTCACACTTATACAGATACGCCACACACACAACCATGAGCCACGAGCCCTCGTGAAATGAAAGAACTATAATAATTAATGTATCACTTTTCATTCCAGATAGAGTGTCTTAAAGCAAGCCTGGACCGCACGAGAGTAAAGACTTCTATTGCACTCGAGGCCATCATAGCCTACTCGGATACCTTCGCGGCCTACGACCCCTGTGTCACGCCGCCGCAACCTTCCAACCCCTGGATCTCTGAGGACACTCTCTTCTGGCAGATCAATAGCCCATTGTAAATGACTTTTTTTTTTCAAATAATATACTCGTAGCTTGTAACCGAATACCGCATGAAAGAAGTAAAACTTCTTCGAGGATTATTTCTCATTGCGTGTAAGAGATATTATATATTTTTTATATATTATAGATAGTAAATAGATTATCCTTTTTCAGTGTGGAGGTACCGAGCGAAAAACGCGTCCAGCGATGGGCACTTTCAATAGAAGAATTGGTGGCTGATCCCACCGGTCTTCAAGAATTCACTAATTTTCTTCGTAAAGAGTATTCACATGAAAACATACGTTTCTGGCTTGCGGTCATGGACTTGCGGCGCAGTAGTACTAAGCAAATACCTAGGAAACTAGAGAATATTTACGAGTAAGTCACCAAGAAACCCTTCTTTGAGAGAACACCTACCACGGGGAAAGGATAAAAAGCTTATCCCCATGCTCAGTTTTATCCACCCGTCGAAAATAGGCAAAACGGTAGAACTAATATCCACAGTGGATATGCTTTTCCTTTTCTCTGTTGCCATCCTTATTAGGGAGAAAATAATTTTATCTCTTGTCAGTGGATAAAATCTGGTATAAAACTTTTGTCTCCTGCCCATGCTCACCCTGCTGCAGGTGTCATCACGATTTTAGCTTGCCGTTAATGTTTGTCAGGGAGTTCCTAAAACCCGGTGCGCCGTGCGAAATAAACATCGACGGCGCGACCGCCGAGCGCGTGGCCGAGGGCATCAGGAGCGGCTCGCGGTACGCGCTGGACCACGCCGCCGACCACGTGTACGGGCTTCTGCTGAAGAAGGACTGCTATCCGCGGTTCATCCGCTCCGACCACTTCCAGCGGCTGCTCACCGAGGGACGGAACGTGCATCAGAAGAAAGCGAAGTGAGCGTTTAATTCCTCATGTCTGAACCTAAATAGTTAATGAATCACTAGCTTATAATTTAGACCATTCAACCGATGAACGGTCTGAGGCTCCGGCTTGTCGGTTCTTACTTTTATAAAAGTCACTCATATCTAATAACCCTGCGTATAAAGGATCTCTTAAACCATATATTTTTATAATTCTTATAGGTTTTTCAATTTTGGCGGTCAAGTAAAGAAGAAGCCCGGTGCGACGAGCGGCGGAGCGGCGGCGCTGTCGCGGCGGCGCGGCTCCGACCGCTCGCTTTCGGGCTCGGCCCACGAGCTGGCCGTGTGCGCCGCGCAGCCGCCGCGCGCGCCCGAGCCGCCGCCGCACAGCCACTCGCAGTCCAACCTGTGCGACATACCCTTCAGGTGAGCTCGTGAGGTTGGGACGTTCGATGGAAAAATTGACTACGCCGCTGAGTCGAGCTAAAGTTGAGTTTTCGTAAACGTGCAGTACTGATATTTAAAAAATGATGTCGCGAATAATTTTATCGAACGCTTGCAGGGATCCACTCGACGACGACACGGCGGATGTGCTTCCGTGGGAGAGTTCGTCTCGGGAGAGCAGCGCGTCGTACGGGCCGCCCAGGAGGCGGCAGGACTCGACGGCCGACTCCGGGAGCTCGTCGTCGGACGTGAGCGCGGCGCTGGGCACGAGCGAGCGAATCAAGCGCCTGCCGCAGCAGAGTACCCTCGACGGCGGGCTGCGGGGCGCGCCGCCGCCGCTGCGCCGCCTGTCGGCCGTGGAGCCGCGCCACCTGGCCCCGCTCGCCTCGCCGCCGCACTCGCCGCGCCTGACGCGCGTCGCCCCCGCCCCGCCCGCTGCGCCGCCCGCGCCCCTCGCGTCGCATCACCCGACGCCCACCATCAGCGTCAGCTCGGCGCCGGACGACGAGTCCGCGGACTCGCCCTCGCGCACCGCCTCGCCGGAAGATCGCCGGTCTCTGGCGCACTCCGAGGGGCCTTCCTCGGTGTTTGCGTCGGCGGATGCCACTCCCACGGAGCCGGCGCTCGGCTTCGGCGATCGCTGCACGACGCTCGTCGACGCGGACGCTGCGAACGATGTCGGTGATTCTAAAACACGTGTAAAATTAAAAGCTATGTCGGACGACACCGTGACCGTGACCGCGTCTATCGGTTCGTGTGACGATGCGCGAATGGAATCGAAAGAAGACTCGAGAGTCGAATGGCACGCGGACTCCAAGGAGGAGTCGACGAGGTCTTCCGACGACGAACCTACCTCCGTACGTCTCCCGCTTTCCCGGGAAGCGTCCGTAACGATAGAGGGCGAGTCGACTCCGACGAGAGAGGTAGAGGATGTAAAGAGAACGAAAGACCGAAGCAGTTGGAAGGAAGGTGACCCCGCGAGTGTTGTGAGTAGTGCGGCTCTGCTACCGGAGCCTGATAAGACGAACGTTCCGGAGACGACGGCCCCGACGAACGCCGGCCGGGAGGCGGCAGCGCCGGCGCCGTGCGTGCCGGTCCCGGTGCCGCCTCCGGCGCCGCCGGTCGGCCCCGTGGCCCCGCTCGCGGTCTGCGAAGACATCGGAGTCGACGACGACAACGCAGACAAAGTGCCTTCGATACCACCGCAGAGAGTCGCCGAAGATTCCAAGGCTTCGTCCGAGCCTGACGCGTTGAAAAAAATTGCTCATAGAGACGAACTATCGTCGGTTTCTGAATCTGATATTGTTAAGCGTAGTAGTAAAAGCGGAGTCAGTGAACGAAAGCAGCGAAACGACATTTGTCCCTGGGAGGACGAGTAAGTACTCCGCGATGCGCTCTCACTGATATGACTAGCGTTGTGTCACGTAGTGTAGTGTTGTATTATACGAGTAGATGCCACCGTAGTTTATGTTGTAGAGGTAGTTCAGTAGCCACTAGCTAATTCTTGATGTCAATGGTTGGCTGATACACAATATGACAATAAAACAATTTCTTTGAACGAACAGCAATGCAAATAATATCTAAGCATTACATTTTACCTGTTTTGGTCTAGATCGAAAATGTGTCTGAACTATACTCAGATTAAGTCTCGGATAGATGGACGGACGGACAACGAAGGCTTAGTACTAGGGTCCCGTTGGCCCTTGGCAGCCTTTAGTTACAGAACTCTAAAAGACTAGAAATAATACGAACCTATTCAAGCTTTGCTTAGTTCAAAGGAGTTTGTTCTACTGTTTAAACCTTGGTTTAAATATAATATGGTAGTTCTTAATAAATATCACTGTCAATTTTTGTTGGCCTACACACTTTTTTATATTATTAATAATAATAATTTTAATTTTTGTAATTATTTTTCGAAAATAGAGTCTAATAATTTTATTCTACCTCCGAATAGTATGGCTTTTATAAATTATGTTTGAGCTGTATATAAAGTTTATTTTAAATTGTTGTTTTGTTTTTTTTTTTGTTTTATGGCCTAAGTTACTCAAATTAGCGACAGTTATTTATACTTATTGTAGTTTTTTTTTTTGACGCATTTTAGACACCTAATCTTATCATCGAGCTATTATTGTGATAAGTATCAAAACGATTAAAAAGAAACAAATGCTGAAAATGATGAGGTGATGTGTTAAAAAATTTAACTTATTTTTTCATGTTTTTCTTTAAAGACTTGTTTTGTATTTCTCATAAAGACCAGTAGGTCTTGTATGACCAATGTCACAAGACTTAAATAAAAAGTTGTATCTTTTACAAGAATGCTTTACGAAAAATACAATGTAATGTCCGTTGAATGTGCATCTCTTAAAGAATTCCGCCAAAACGAAAGGGAGACGAGGCAGCAAGACTGTTTAAATCGGTTTTTAAACACGATTATTATAACAATAATACTATAAATAGCGAACAAACAAACACACGGATAAAAACTTTGAAAATGTGTGTACGTGATTATCTGTCAAATAAGCATAATTTAAATTAGATATTTGAAATAAAAAGCACACACTTTAATTTCGTTCAAGATTTCGTACTTTTCCGCCTTCTTTGTCTTTCATCCCTCACATTTCTGCGTCCCTTGGTTATGAAATCACTATCTATATTTACACGAAACTACCCGCAAATTTGTTTGTTTCAAGATATTTCAAAATCCAGTGAAAACTCTTTGCTTTTCCATGATTAAAAGTATTATGGAGGAGCTTTTTATCTAGATCGATTCATTTGAGCAGATAGGTATACTTTTGCATTTATATATTAGTGCATTTTATATATTAGTGCAGAATTCATTCTGTGGGATTGTCTAAAAATTATTGCTAAAGTTTGGATTGGCTAGTACCAGTAGTAGGTAGTAGTAGTAGTAGTAGTAGCGTACCTACGTACGCTTTCGTTTTTTTCTTTTATTTTTCTTTTAAAAAAAGAATATTAGCCAAGTTGAACTTGCCAGTTTTCAGTCCGCTCCTTTAACCGTTGGGCTTTGAGGCTTTCGTTATTGGTTAAAAATAAAATTAATGCAATCTATTAAAAAAAAATGAAATGCATTACTACCATTGGTGCAGCATGAACACCATAAATTCAGCCAATCAGATATGATTGCGATCGTTACACTGTAACAATGATTTTACACAATCCCACCACAGGTTCATGTCTAATATTTTATTTTAAAGAGTACAAGAGTGTGTAATTCATAAACCACACCGCGAACTAAACTAGCTTAGTTTAGTATAAGTAGCTTAGCGTGCAACCATTTATGCGAGCTAAGCGAAGCTGTGCCCCTTCGAAAACATAGGTTCAGACATGGTGAGTAATCCTACATTCAGAGGCGGCTCTAGCCCATGTAGTGCCCGCGTGCAATCAATATCTTGGCGCCCTCTAGCAGACGTGCGGCCAAAATAGAATACTTACAATACAAGAATACCGTTTGACTTACAGTTATATTTTCACCAGTGAAAGGAAATTCAGATGCAAAAAATGGTGCAATTTTTAATGATGTCGGGAAGCTAGGAAGCGCGGCTCGGCGCGGTGCCTAAAACCCTGCGCCCGTATGCGTTGCACACCCTGCACCATAGGTATAACCGGCACGGTCTACATTTTTGGTTCAAAACAAAATTAAAAGATGTTTGACCAGGTTGATCAGGGTGCCAAAATTAAACCTCACTTCGGTCAGCTCGCTTAGTTTAGCTCTGTAAACCTCAGCAATTAACCTTGTAACCGCTATATGAGTATACCGAATACCCTGGTATACTCCCAGGCAATTGTTCACGAAGTGAACTATTTGAAACGATGGCGAAGCTAAGTGAGCCGAGCTCATTTAGCTAATTTTATTTGGCGGTGTGGCTTGTGCTAAGACTACAAATATTTTTTTTTTAAATTGATATCATTGAAATAAAGACTTTTTCTTTTACAGGAATTCCTGCGAGAGTGAGGCTCCCTTTGTTAAAACTTATGCAACCCTCGGTTATTTATAATTTATGTAGGCAAAATTCGAAAATATTTTATGATGTCAGGGTTATAGAAAAAAAAAATTTAATTTTTTATCTTAGGCCCTACGTTTCGATTGTCACAGAGTTAGGTCATTATTGTATAATTATATGAATATTTTGAAGTAAAGTATCATCGTTAATTATTAGAATTATGTGTTTTATTTAAAGCGTACTGGCACCATATTAATATAATTTTTCCACATGTAGTCAAGCTAACTCTTAACTGAGATGTCTGGTGGGAGGCTTTGGCCGTGGCTAGTTACCACCCTACTGTCAAAGACGTGCCGCCAAGCGATTTAGCGTTCCGGCACGATGGTCGATGGCGTGTGGAAACCGATTAAGGGTATAGGTTGAATAACACTGCCATCCCTTCCAAGTTAGCCCGCTACCGTCTTGGACTGCATCGTCACTTACCATCAGGTGAGATCGCAGTCAAGGGCTATCTTGACATCAAATAAAAAAAAATTAAGAATGAGGATGCATCAATTGAAACTTGAAAGGTAAGTCCCTAGGGCCTACACAATTGACTTAACTGAACCGATTATTCTATCAATAATAATTATTAAATTACCATACTTATATCAATAAATGCTTGTCTTAAGATAATATTATGAAGATACCTTGTAGAAGTACCTACTTCAGACCGTTAAGTGGAATAAAACATCGATAGAAGTTGCTAGGGAACTATGGGGAATAACTTAATTTATTATGTAACTAGCTGATAACTGCGACTTCGTCTGCGTGGATTTAGTTTTTAAAATCCCGCGGGAACTCGTTTGCTTTTCCGGGGTAAAAGTAACCTATGTCACTCTCCAGGTCCTCAACTATAACCACGCAAAAAGTCACGTCGATCCGTTGCTCTGTTGCAGCGTTATTGAAGGACAAACCAACAAACAAACACACTTTCGCATTTATAATATTAGTTAGGATTCTTTAATCAAATATGGTGCATGTGCATGCATGGTCATAGACTACTAAAATCATAATATCCCTTCCTCTTGGCCTTACCGTAGTCGGTTCAAAAACATGATAGGTAATATTTGAACGCCCTTGCTTAACAGATATGTCTATTTACCTACCTTTATGAGTAAATACTACTAGGTATATGTACTAATAAAATAAACGAAAAATGATACTTACCAAAGTTTATTTTAAAGTTACGAAGGAACATAATTATTATTAAATATCACACACAGTACTGCAAAATCCAAACAAATACATAATACTGCTACTTTAGAAGTAAATTCATAATAGAATAAGTTAAGAATATAATTTACGTATTACGTTAGAACTAAATTCCGATAAGTGGGACATGTTGATTCGATTTTTGCCATACAAAATAATTGAGAAATTCAGACGAAATTAAAACCTAATATCGCTCATTTGCGACTAGAGTGACATAATTCAAAATCGACGATGAGAGAATTCTCTCGTTAGAGAGTAAGTTTTGTGGATGCTGCGGTCTCCACAGCGGCCAACAAAGCGACAGAGCATTAAGTCACAATCTCTCTCGCTCTTATTTTTTTGTGCTTAGCGTAATGTTGTTTTTATAGCAAAAAGTATAAATGTTGGACACTAAAATTGGTGAATTTTGAGTTTTATGTCACTCTTGTCGCAAATGAGCGATATAATATCAAATCCAAGGTCGCATTTCGTTTAGAATACGTCACGGCAAACACCATCAGCGCCCATTTTTTGGCCAGGTGGACAATTTCCTGGTGCTTGAATCATGTTCCTGTTAACGATTTGTGAGGTGACTGCGTCTATGGGAGGTGCTTCGATAGAGTTGGTCGACGTTTCTTTGGTCTCTTCGGATACTTTTTCTTTCGTATCTTCTACTTCTTCGGGAAAAACGATACGGTCGTTCTCGGCCATTGCTCTGGAACTAATTAAAAGAAATTATATTATCTAGATAATTTGGACTTCGATCTTTTTGACGACCTCCCTGGAGCAGTGGTGAGCGCTGTGGTCTTATAACTCGGGAGGTCTCGGGTTCGATTCCCGGCGCGGGCAATTCGGGAATTTATAATTTCTGAATTGTCTCTGGTCTGGTCTGGTGGGAGGCTTTGGCCGTGGCTAGTTGCCACCCTACCATCAAAGACGTGCCGCTTAGTGATTTAGCGTTCCGGGCCGATGGCGTGTAGAAACCGATTAGGAGTATGGGTTGAATTTACACTGCTATACCCCTTCCAAGTTAGCCCGCTACCATCTTAGACTACATCGTCACTTACCATCAGGTGAGATCGCAGACAAGGGCTATCTTGTCACCGAATTAAAAAAAAATCTCTTCTTTTAGAGAGTCTGTACCCGTTAAGTAGGTAGGGGTAGTTATTACAAATTCACCTTTAGTATGGGAGTTAACTGCTAGCGACCTAATGTGAAAGCGCACTAAGTTGATCGGTATAATTTTTCTAGATGAAGATATCAGAACCATAGTGATCCAAGTGTCATTTTTATCATTATTTTTATCAATAAAGGAACTATGTAGCTACCGGTAGCTACTATGTAGTCATGTAGTCTTAAGATTTTGGCATGAATGGACGAAAAATTACAGTTTTTTCAAGTCAAAACAAAATGATTAGGTAGGTATATATACCTTCTCAGTGGTGCCAAGCTGATGAAAGTTAGGACATTAATCAAAGGTTAGGACTATTTTCCTTCCGAACGAAAGAAACGAGAAATCCCCATCCCAATCTGTTCCCGCGTTTCCCTTGATGAAAATGTGACTTGGATCACTATGGTTCTACCGTCACCACATAAGTAGGAACAGTGTAAAGCGTCAAAACAAAAGACAGAACTGGATGGAACATAATGAATCTTTGAGTATTAAGCCAACTTTAATACTCAAAGTAATACATAGAACTTAATTCTTTAAAAAAATGGACATCACAAAATACTATACCTAATGAGAAACTAAACGTCGTGTCGTACTACAACAGTTCGAATACCGTAAGTTGCATTTAAATGGTTAATACAAGACCAGACAGTAAATGTAGGAAGTTTTGTGATTCTCTGTTATCAACAGCGGAAGTTTCAATTTACACAGAAACTCCCAATGTTTGGTCAAACATTGATGTTGCTTCATGGTAAAACAAGCAAAAAGTATGACTGACTGTAAGTAAAAAACCTCGCCTAATAGCGAATTATTTCTTAGAACTAGATTTGATTGTGCAAAAAAACCTTTTGGGGTTCCGTAGTTCATTTTGGGGATACGGAAACCCTTAAAAGTACAAAATGAGTCTGGTAGGATCCGTTATCCGACTGAGTTTTTTGTGGTCTATTCTTGGACCAGGCAGATGTTAGGAAGGAGTGGAGACGTATAGTTATTAGTTAAGCCACAAAACCCAAGTGACGACCACGACATTCATGTCAAGAGCGAAACGATAAAAGAGAAAATTCCCATACCAAGCTTTTATAAATTTATTAAGATTTTCAGAGTTATATGCGTGTTAAGCATTAAATATCACGTGCTTCAATGGTGAAGGAAACATCGTGAGGAAATCTGCACACTTGAGAGTTCTCCGTAATGTTTTCGAAGGTGCGTGTATCTGCGTGGACTATGGCCTATCCTGGACTGGAGCGTGGACTATAATCCTTGTCTGAGAGGAGATCTGCGCTTAGTAGTGAGCCATTGATGAGTTACTGATGATGATGATAGAATATAGGATCATACAAAAAAAGTGTCTAACTAGCACTATATTCTTTTATTAACAATAAAATTTAGCTAGGCACTTTACAAAAACTTATTTGTTTGCAATCCTGAAAAAGAGAAATTCGTTTTGAGAGAGAGAAAGAGAAATTATTTGATTAAGTAAGTAGCAAGTTTCTTTGATGGAACCCTCGGTGCGTGAGGCCGACTTACGCTTGACCGAGTTTCTTATTAGCGAAGTCACGTGTCAATAATACCTATTGTGACGATTTGTGCCGCTGAGAGGTGAGGTAGCTATAGCGAGGGAGCTGGAGCAGATACCTATATTTTAATTTAACATATTATACAGAATGACTTATACCTTATAGATACGAAGGCGGATAGATATATCGATACTGTTATCGTAAAATTAATTTGATACCTAGGTTCCAGCTGTTCACTTTTCCATCATGCACATGACACTGGGAAGATGGCAGCTTACGGCACAAGCGGCCTAACCTTTTAGTACGGAAGTAAGTCTGGGGTCTATCTCCTCCTCAGAGACGAGCCTAATGGGTGTCGCGCTAGAAAGGCTCCGGCTGTGTTCTTAAGAGATCTCGGAGCCTTCCAATATGCACTAAGGATGGCCATCGAGGGAGTTTTAGTGGGTAAAAACTCCACATAACCCGGAACTCTACCCCAGGATTTCGGGTATCGTTTAAGAAGATTTCCCCCTCATTAAAAAAAAGTAAAAAGCAATTTACTATTTATTACATTTCTGTTATTTGATTTATACAACGTGTATTGAAATTTCGAAATAATACTGAGGTGAATGTGCTCATGAAACTGAACAACTTTCCCCGAGGTACCTAGGTCGAAATATAAAAAAAAAATTTACCTCCCATAGTAAATCAAGTAAATCAATCAGCTGATCGTCAATTTTGTACGGGAGGTCCAAATTTTTTTTCACATTTCGACCTATGTTCCTGGGGTAAAGTTGTTCAGTTTCATGAGCACATTCACCTCCTTCAGTATTATTTCGGAGTTTTAATACACGTTGTAAGTTATGACCTACGGTTATGACTATAAAATAAAATCTGTGTTGTTCCGTCATGTATATAATCAAAGGTTGTTCCTAGCTAGGTATATAGATGATAGGTGATATGATGTAGGTATGTAGCTATGTATAGAAAGATCCGGGTTCCTACTCTCAAGTATTCACATTATTGTACAGTTTGTAAGATAGGTAGTTATGCATACAATATCAATTAATAAAATAACTTCAAAGATAATAATAAAATGTTAAACTAAAGTTGGTAATTTATTTTATTCTTTTATATTTATATATACGTATGTATATGCTAATAATTCTTAAGGTTCATAGGCTTAGTTTATATCATTTAATTTTTTATAATTATGTAGAGTAGGTATAACAACAAACCAAAACACAAGGCTTTGCACCACCACAATCCGAATTAGGAAATCCCAATCATGTATTATCTATCTATAATCAATAAATGATAGCAAATATACCTTTGCACATTGAATCACGTCACGAAAAAAAAACAAATTACTGATGGTTGACACACACATTTTTTTTTTAATGATGATTTTTATTTAGGACCCTAGGTAGACGCAAAAGTTAGATACATACAATTGCCAAATTAATAGTACGATAATTGCACAGACGAATATTTTAAAAGCAACACCCATTGCGTTCAAAACTAAGGTAATAAAGAAAGAGGAACTCACTCAATCAGAAATATATAGAGAAAGGATCGTCTTGAAACACTACGTCGTCGTGGCTCGCTATCGACGCTACGTATGGTTAATATTTCCTGTTGGCCGTCCGTTTATATCGAAAATCCAGACACCAGTTTATCTTAGAATTCAGTTCGGACGATTACAACCACCGCGCCGCCTCAATACCGTCATACTTAGTCACTGAACACACCTTCAGTAATATTACCTGGAGTTTTATCAAACAAAATATTCATTTTTCCTTTATCGACGACTACTTTTTAGGGCTCCGTATCCAAATGCTACTTAGACCATTTAAATTGATAATTCACAGTAGGTAGATACAAAATAGAAAAATATCTCGAAAAAAATATTTGTTTTAGCGGTATTAATGATGTCACGGCGCCAAATCTCCATAGAGATTAGCCATCTGCGCGGGAGATGTTATAGTGCTCTCTGTTCCCTTGTTCTCATAGTCCGATGGGACGGAAATCCGACACGATCGGAGAGAGATGAGACGCAGGACCGAAGGACCGACAGCTTTACGTGCTCTCTGAGGCATGGGGGTGAATCACCATCAACTTCCTGACTCCGGGCTAGTACTGAGAATTTCTTGACAGAAAAATCCAATACATTTTATGGCCCGACCCGGGAATCGAACCCGGGACCTCGTCATCTGCAGTCGAACTTGCTAAACCACTAGATCAACTAGGCAGTTTAGCGGTATTACATAGCTGTGCGCAAAGTAACCTTATGCCAGTTACACTGTTCTACCACAAGTGGTATGATTCGTGCCAATTGGTGGTCGACACCCAAAAAAATTGTATAATTTTTTTATACGGAACCCTTTCTGCGCGACTCGCACTTAGCCGCTATTATCAAAGTATTAATCGCCCTAAAATGTACCGTACGTAATTCCTAAAAAAATGCAAATACGGCGTTTATAAAATTTGTCACAATTCGTTCATTCAATAAAATTTGTCTATAATGACTAAATAATTGCAATTATTTTGTAATACAAGCAATTATACGCTAGGAAAAATACCTGTGCTCAGAGAAACATTAGTCTCTACAAATCTAAAGAAACTCTATTTATTTTGGTAAATAAAGAAATGCTTACTTTAAAGTATACCTTACAGCGACAGAAAAAAAGACGTGTGGCACTCGGGGACTGCCGCGGTAAAGCTATTGCATAGCGCCATCTAGCGGCTCACCGTAGAGGAGTCCCGTGTCAGGTTATTTTCGTTACGGAATTTCTGGATTCGGTCTCCACGCTGGCCCGCGATAGAAGCTATGCAATAGCTTAATAAGAATGACGTAGCATATAACTAAGTATAAATAAGGATACTAATATTAGTACTCCATTGTAAAATTTTGTCGAAATATCTATAGCTTCAGCAGAAACGGGGTGTTTTCTTTGTAATGTCGTGCGTCATGCACTTGAGGCAAGATTAAGGAAAACGTAACGAGTACCCATGTAGGTACACCATAGCGTGCAGTCATAGAAATATTAATAACTAGCTGATGCCCGTGACCTTGTCCGCGCGTCGAGGTCGAACCGGCAGCCTTTCATTTTTCAGTCCTTAGCACCTTCAACTGTTGGGCTATTGCGGCCGTTGAGTATATTGACGGAGATATTCTCCAACCGGGATTGGTGGAGGTAACTACTAGACATAGTCAGACGAATAGTTGCAGTGCATTAGGGAGAGGGTAGACATATTATTTATTTATTTATAAATATTATAAAGCTGAAGAGTTTGTTTGTTTGAACGCGCTAATCTCAGGAACTACTGGTTCGAATTGAAAAGTTCTTTTTGTATTGGATAGTCCATTTATCGAGGAAGGCTTTAGGCTATATACCTAACATCACGCTGCGACCAATAGGAGCGAAGCATCAGTGGAAAATGTAGCAAAAACGGGGAAAATTATCCATATTTAAAATATATTCTTTTAAAAACTTCTTAATCGCGATCATAATAACAGAAATTGACACGGACGATGTCGCAAGCAACAGCTAGTATTGGATATAGCGATCGGCGTTTTCATGCCTCTTAACGCTAACGTGAGCACTGAGCACACAACAAACGCAGAAATCAGCGACCGAAAATCGCAGAAATCAGCGTTCAAAAATCGCGAAAAAGCAATGCAGACGCAAAACGCCATAAAAACGCCGTTCGCTGCCGCTCCCCTACTACAGATTAAACGCAGAAATGAGCGACTGAAAATCGCAGAAACCTGCGTTCTAAAATCGTGAAAATGCGATGCAGACGCAAGAAGCCATAATAACGCCGATAGCTGCCGCTAAAAGTAGCCAGTTTGCCCTCTTAGGTAGTAGATACCTTCTACACAGTAGGTAATAAGCTTGTAATAAATTAATCATTGAAAACCTTAGAAAACACATGGATAGGGAAAACTCAAACGTTAAGAAAAATATTTTAAATACCGATCCATATTATGTATATATATGTGATTCAATTAAATATAGTTATGTACATACATTGAATACAATAATAATAATTAATTCAATTCCCTTTTCCTGCGTCAGAAAAATGCCATCGTTAAAGAACAAAGTAGGTACTTTTCCTACGTTATTAATCATTATTCCAACTTCAAAAAATAAATTGCACACAAAACGCAAAATAATAACTATTTAATTTATACATACAATTAATATGAATACCATAAGCATACTATTAGGTACTACTTTTACATACTGTACCTAATACACCAATATTTTACAATTTTATTATAAAGTATAGATAAATTATATTTTTCAAAAAAAATTAAAAAATTATAACGTAATTAATTATAAAAAAATAAAAATCTAAACTTAGTAAACGTAGTAAGTTTAGTAGTAGTAGTAGTTGTTTTAATTTTTTCTACTTGATCTTTTTGCTTGACAAATTATTTCGAAAGACTGTTAAAGAAACCTCTTTATGATTTTTAATTAATCTATTAATTTTTAAACTGTGTAACGAAGGCAAAATTCATCGTTAAACTCTATTGATGTCAATCTCAGAACTTGTTTTGAGATGTCAATATTTGAAATATATTAATGCTTGACCAAAGAGAATGTAATCACTCCGTTTTATGCTTGACAATATTATTATTAGCATAGACATAAATAGCAACTGCCAAAAATTTTTGAGGAGTTTTGGGTGTTTCTAAATACCGTAAGGACAATACTTTATGCAATATGCTCCATGTTTCTATATTATTCGTTCGATGAATTTGAAATGTTAAAAAGTACCAGCCTTGAAAAAGTAAGTTACATTTTACTGTTGTTATTTGAAACTCAAACACAAATCGCGTTCGTGTAGGTTTGAGGCTATTGAGGCTTTGCCCTCTTACTTTATACTGTAAAGGCCTAACGATGATAGGTCAAGGATGATACCGCTGGACGGTAGATTCCATTGAGAAGGACTGACAAAAAACTTAGCAGCTGTTTTTTCAATATGCAACACAATGAATAGCAAGACTTTAGGTCTTTAGGACGTATCAATGTTGAGTTTTGTGGTTCTACCTTATAGAAAGATGGCAACTGAATGTTTTTTCAATTAAAACTATGAAAAAGTGTACATAATACTCTTTAAGATTACGGTTTTCTTTACAGTAAGCGTTATTTCATGTAGGAAATGTATTCTAATACAGAATCATTTATTTCATGTAGGAAAATCTGTGGCGCTTATGACAAGTCAAGACTAACCCCATTTTGGAATGCAGATTCTGCTGAGAAGGGCCGGCAAGAAACTCAGCAGTTGCTGTTTTCAAAACATAATGTTACAATAATATCATTTAAGTAGCTATGAATTACAATTTAAGGGGTCCGGATGCGAAGCCGGTTGATCCCATGTAACTTTGTCATAATTATGAGTCATATCTGTACTAAATAACATCACAATTTCACTATGATACAAACATTCGAAATTATATTCGAAATTATAGTAGACATTCATTTATTAAAATCCAGATAAACAGAAAAGAAGAATCAGATGCAACTAACACGGAATTTATACTTAAAAACTCAGGGTAAGGAACTAAAGAAATTCTAATGTTTATTAACAGTGTAGCATTATTTTTTTAGTTTATCCGACGATTCTTTGTGGATTTTTCATTATTTTTATATTCATTAATTTTCTTCTTAATTATGCGATTTCCCACAATCCTGTCTTAATATGTAATTGGTTACTTCACTAGACATGTCGCTATCACGTATCTATTTTCTACTAATTCAACTTCAAGAACTATTTTTTAAATTTTAATTACAAGAACGATATATTAATTTGTGTATTTACATGTACCTATTGAAGTAGGAAGACACTAAAAAGAAGATCAAGAAGAAATTGCAAAAGTATTTTCGAACGGTATCACATTACTATTAAGCCTAAACTCCATAAGAGCAACTCCCTCTCTGATCTTTCCCGTAAATCGAGCGATATTTGTAAGTACATTCAAAACTTTTGTATAGATAAACTAGCTTTAACCCGCGGCTTCGCTCACGCGTTAGGTTCGATTTTTTAACCCCCTATTTAACCCTCTTAGGGTTGAAATTTTCCAAAATCCTTTCTTAGCGGATGTCTACGTCCTAACAGCTACCTGTATGCCAAATTTCAGCTCGATCGGTCCTGTGGTTAGAGCTGTGCGTTGATAGATCAGTCAGTCAGTCAGTCAGTCAGTCAGTCAGTCAGTCAGTCAGTCACCTTTGCCTTTTATATATTTAGATGTATTTTGATCGTTATTCTAAATTAAAATAAAATGAGCATAAGTATCAAAAGATAACAATTACAGCACTCGACTTTCTCAGGAGAACAGAAAATTATCTATATGAAAGTAACTACAAAAATACCTTATATGATACATCAGGAGATACATTAGAAAGATATTGGTCAAGACATTTAATAGAAGCGCCATACATGTCGTGGAGTCTAAAAGGAAAGTTAGTATCTTTACAATATTGATATTTCCAGACACATTAATACTATTACTTACTATAGTTATTACACTTATTAAAATAAAATTGATAATCATTATTATTTATCAACAGAAAATCGAAAAAGAAATGCCAATTACAACCTGATACGTACGCATCTAAGTTTGCTACTGAGTACGTTCAAAATTATCAAAATGTTACATCATCTGCAGATACTTCAAGGTAAATTATTTTCAATGTTGGGAAATAGTATACCTGCTATCAAAAATCTGTTCCTATTAATTTATTTCTATTTTTAGTATTTATAGTGTTGAGGAACTTAACGAGCAAAAAATGGCTGCATTTCCTTTCAAACCTACTCCCAGTGGTAATTTGAAAGTTCAATCCAACCAGGTCAGTAATATATCGCAAAAATATTTTTATTACAATATTTACTATAACTCTCTTATTTTATTTTCAAGGTAGTATTCCAATCATCTACAGTAGGCGTTCTTTTGGCAGACCCTACTCAAGCCAAGGTGAAAGTAAAATTTGAAGGGAAGGCATCAGGTGAACCCGACGATATTAAAAATAACGTTAGTGAAATTCAACTTGGAATTATTTTTAGCGTCATCAATACAATGATCAATCGATTTAAAATGGTTTCTTATTGATAGGATGATAACGATGACCCAGAACTGCAACTTCAGTATGGGCCCAGAGAAGGTAATTCACAAGTAAAAAAAGCCATGACAATTGATAGGAATGCTAAAAATAAGCCACATAGCTCAAAAGATGATAAAGGAGAATATTTGAGTAATCTTGGATATGCACTCACAGAACCAGTCGATTGGATGAGGGTCCAACTTCCTAAGAAACAAGATTTATTTCAAGAGTTTTATAGAAGAATCCACAACTTTATGTAGGGTACTTTTAATAGTTTTTACTATATATAGAGATAATAAAACTCATTTGTTTATGAAAATATTTAAGAGCAATGTAGCTTTAACGAAATTGAACCTTAAAATTCTGAAGATATTTTAATAGGTGTATTCCTCAGAAATACAGACACCATTGTGCATATTGGCCGCGAGGAATTTCACTGTCATCACTTGGTACTTGAAATTTATTCATCGTTTTTTGAAATGAACACACAACGAGAAATTGAGCTATCATGTGTAAGTAAATTGATTTAAAAAAAATAGTTTGTAGATGTATCCAAAGAATAAAACAAGAATGATACAATTCAAAATTTCACAGGCAAATGTAAGTCCAGAAGCGTTCCATACAATTTATGAATGGATGATTTTCAGTGGTCAAGAAAGTAATAAAATACTAAAAAGAGATACTGTGTTGAGTATATTTTGTGCTGCACAATACCTAGGCATAAAAGGTATTCTATTTCGGCTTCAAATATTGTTTATGTACGATTTAAGTTCTAACATAACCCTAGACGTTTTGTATTGTATTGTATTGTATTGTTTATTTCTTCGATTTAGACTTACAAAAGCGCTTACGAATGTCAACAAATTTTACATCAATAAGTACAAAATACTTAATAAAAATAAAATAAATCAATTAAATGTCAAAAGAAAAAATTATGTACTACTTATGTCAAGGGTCAAAATATAGTAATAATGTGATGTCATTAAACATAACAAATATGATTAAAAAATAAATAGGTACTCAAGTACATAATTTTTATGTCAGAAAAAAAAGAAAAGATATATAATGGCTTGTGCACACTTAGATTTTCCAGGCGTTTTTATCTTCTATATAATCATTTATTTTATAATATGCCTTTTTTATTAGAATATATTTTATTTTTGCTTTAAATTGTATGTCAGAAAGATTTGTAATGTCCTTTGGAATTTTATTGTAAAAGCGTATAGAATTTCCTATAAAAGACTTACTTGTTTTCGATAACCTGCATTTCTGCACGACCAACTGAACATGCGAATGTCGCAAATTATAACTATGACAGACGGTGTTCTTTATTAGAGATGGAAGATGTTTTCTAGCATACATAATATTTTCAAAGATATAAAGTGATGGCATAGTCAATATACTGATATCTTTAAAAAAGGCTCTAAGAGAATCTCTGGGTTTCATTTTATATATTGCACGGATAGCCCTTTTTTGGAGTATAAAAACTGTTTTCCAATCAGCAGCAGAACCCCATAACAATATTCCATATGACATGAAACTTTGAAAATATGCAAAATATACTATTCTAGCAGTTTCTATGTCTGTTAATTGCCTTATTTTGCGAATTGCAAAAACTGCTGAACTTAACTTGTTTGCTAAAATATTAATATGTTCCTTCCATTGTAATTTAGAATCAATGGTAAGGCCTAAGAAAAGAACATTATCAACGATGTCTAATTTTACATTGTTGAGTAATATATCAACGTTTCTATCGCCACGAAAGTTAGAAGTTGCAAAATATACACATTTAGTTTTATTACTGTTAAGTGCTAGGTTATTTACAGAAAACCAGTGTGAAAGCATGGAGAGCGCTTTGTTAAGGTTGCCTAAATCACACATTTTCCTATCTATTTTGAATACGAGAGAGTGATAGTGAGTGAGTGTGAGAGAGTAGATGAGTGATTTTAAAAGTGATATTGAATATAATCTTAGAATATGATTTGGAAACAGATTTAGAAGATCAGTGCTGGTCGTTTATAGTTAATGAAAATCTCTTCAATGAGGATTCTGCATTGGCTTTGTATAGAGAGGCGAGACTCAAAGGGATGACACCAGTGATGGATTTAATGGTAAAACTGAGAAAAGTAGTCCTGTTAAATGTTTAAATGTATAAAATTAACATTTGTATATATAATTTTAGGTTCCTCGAGTAATGAGATTCTTTTTGCCACTTGTTGCTTCAAAAGATTTTTTAGAACTTGAACCCGAGGAAGTAATGACATTCCTCAAGTCTAACTACATATGTGTCACAAGGTAAATCTATTATTTATCAAACTATAAAGACTTCGCCGTATTAGCGCTTTGGAATGGAGATGGAGTATATTGGGCCTCTTGAGCCCAATATATCACTTTTAAAAGCAATGGGAACAAATTCAAGCAAACGGCTTTTATTCATTCAAACTATTATTTTCCTCAGATGAACTTTGAATGTCCACATAACTACAGTAGTCTTAAGAATTAAGACACGAATTAAAATTTACGGTACCATATTCATCTCTTCTATAAATTCTGAAGATTTTCGCATGTTTTGTTACTTTCATCAATCATTATAATGGAAATCTCCCTTAAAAACGTTTAAAACCACTTTTTTAATTTTTTTTGTGATATCGTAAACTTCAAAAAGTTTTATCAAGAAATAACTTATTTCAAATTTAGTGAAATCGAAGTTCTGATGGCTGGGGTACGATGGTTGTATGGAGACTGGGGTAGCAGGAGCAAGCATGCAGTTGAGATGATGCGATGTGTCAGGTTCGGACTCATCTCGCCTTGGCAGTTAGTGGATATCAAGAGAAACCCAGAAAACGCCGAGATATTGGAGATTGTCAACGAACCCGAAATACAACAAATGGTAGACGATGGACTGGCGTAAGTTATCTTAAAGTTTGATATTAAAGTTTCGGCTTTGAGTGTAGTTGAGCTGAGATGAGGCATTAGTCTTAAATAAAATTATATATATGTTTAAATAAAAAAAATTCACAGTGGAACGTCAACTACGAACTCCGGTGGATACGTTATTTATAACAATTAATTATGAGAACAAATAAGGTAACAAATCAGAAAGAGGAAAAAATAACATTCTTAAGAAACTTAAACACATAAGAAACATATAAGATATATAAGACATATATATAGGCTATAGGGAAAATGAAAAAGTATTTACGACTGACGAAGATGTAAACATAGATACAGTAATAACAGTAATTGTTAAACGATATGAAGAGCACTTATGCCCTTCAGATATGACCACTTATGCATTTATTTTCAGAAATATCTAATTGATAAGTGAGTACTTAGTACTTTTACTGATACCTAGTCCTAGGATAGTAGATAAAATATCCAGACTGAATCAGACTACTAAAAGCACACTGTCACTTATCATAATAAACATACAAAGTTGACATTAATTCTCCATAAACTAAGCATAACGTAGGACACGAATAAATTGACAATATACGCCAATATGGAAAAATAAATAATAATCCACAAGTTTGCTCACTTTAAACAGCCAGACAAAAATAAAACTTTAAGTATGTTCCGACCCAAGCTCCGAATCGATCCCAACCTGCTTCTACCTACCTACCTGCCTGCCTAATATCTGCTTAGAAACCCGAATTATATGTTCGTCGATGCTTAAAAATGATTGTTTCTTTTTAACAGATACGTTATAATCAAATATTGGTACGGCAACAACTCCAAGAACTATTATCACTGGATTGATGTTTTAGGATTGACTGAGCCCGCCGAAAGAAATTGGATAGGGGAAGAAAAGGTTTTTAAATCTGTGCAATTTAACTTTTTGAGTTTGATAGCTTTTAAAAATTTTCCCTGTCCCTTCAATAAAAGTCTGAGCGTCATAGTTCATCCTGTTGCCATAAACCAGAACAAACAGTTTGAATAAAAACTCCGGTTGTCAGACAAAAAGTTCCTCGAATAACATTTTCGAAAAATTTATATCGCAGAATCACGTCACGTACAAGGATTTTCTGAAATATCTTGAGCAGTTCTTGGTACCAAAAGAGCAAATGTATCAACAAATGGCTATGATGCAACCGACGAGGCGAGTCGACGATAATCACGGTGAACAAATACCTATATAATCCAATAAATAACAATAGGAATGAGAAGCCGCCATTTTCTGTTTCTATCTCACTCAGTGTAAACCGTATATGAGCAGGACATAAATATAAAATGGCTGTTTGACAGTCGCATTCTTATTTGAATCGCATTGCATCTATTCCAATTACCATTTCCACTAAATTTTTTTGTCATTTAAGACCCTCAGACCAAATGATTAGCATGTGCCTAAATGTTTACATAGGTATAATGATCATTGATCGGTCAAGTAAACCATTTTGGTAAGCTTTTGCCCGCATTATGAACCTATCTTTGCGTCAAGGACATTTGGCATGGCAAGGCATTTCAACCCCGAAATTTTATTTCTTACTATTGTAGATATTATTATTACTATGTAATTTATGATGTTAATTAAATTCCCTGAACTAATTAAATAGCAAAAACATCATTAGAATTCTAAATGTATCTTTACCATTAGGCAGTTTGCGAGGAATGGATGACAAAATGGACACGCGAAGACCTAAAATCGACTTTCCACTGCCTGCGACACTACAGGGATTAACAGGAGATAAGTTTCCGAATATGAGTGACTTTTTCGAATGCAGAAAAAAGGTGTGAAGCAAATCTTCTCCATATTAAAGTTGATCTTTTCCGGAAATGACTCTATGTGGTATAAATAAAATAACACAACCGTCCTTTATAGGCAAACGAACCTTTATCCCCACCACAAATTGGAGCAACAAAGAATTCCTCTCCAGAACCTACAAAAAGTCCTATTATGCAACAAAAACAGAAGAATTTAGAGGTGCCTATTTTTTATTGAAATTAATTCTAGAGTAATTTTTTTACATAAATTGACATCAGAAATAGAGTAAATAATAATATAGCATAAACGGATAGTGATCTTAAAATAACAGAAGAATAATTTCGATTTATTTCGATCAATTGGTTTACATTTTACCTGTTCTTTAATCTTCTTGACTAATGTACCTATTCTTAATGACTCTCTTAGTCTTAATCTTCTAAATCAATTTATATCTAACTAGTTGATGCCCGTGGCTTCGCTCGCGTAAATTTAGTGTTTAAAAATCCCACGGGAACTCTTTGATTTTCCGGGATAAAAAGTAGCCTATTTTCACTCTACTGGTACTCAACTATACTCATGCAAAAAATCACGTCGATCCGTTGCTTTGTTGCGGCGTGATTGAAGGACAAACCAACAAAGAATCCCACTTTTGCATTTATAATATTAGTAAGGATAGTAGAAGCGTGTGGGTATTGCAACGAATTAATAAACTTATTTATTTTCGTTAGTGTGCTGTTTAATTTTAAGCATGCACATGTTTAGGTCTTAGAGATTGCTATTTCAATTGCAGGAACAGAGCAATGTACGTCAGCCGGTAAAACATCAGAGCTGTAAACAAATACAGCAGATTCACATGTGCAAATTGAAACCGGAGCATGTAATTTTTTTTTTTTTTACGCAAATGTTATATGGTCATTATAAAAAAAAATGTACATTTTTGCGATCGCATCAATTTCGCATTAGGTTATTCATGTTTGCCGTGGATGGAGTGGACAAAAACTGTTTAGCAATTTTTGTTTTGCGATCTTAGACTGCATCGTCACTTACCATCAGGTGAGATCGCAGTCAAGGACTATCTTGAAATCGAATAAAAAAAATCGCAAACCCTAGAATGTCATCTACGGTCTACGTTCCTCACTGACCATTGACAAGTCAGTATTTATTATTGGTGCAATGGGGTGTGTAAAGAATTTGTATCTAGTATTTATCTAGCACATACAAAGCTTAAGGAAATTTTACCAAAAAGAATTACGAGTGTAACATACATTTCCCAGATGCCTTATTCGTCTCCAATATACCCACCAGAAAAAGACTCCCAAGAAACGAACACCACCAGTGAAACTAGCAGTGAAGCTGTTGCTACAAGCACAACAGACCATGTAAGAAAAATGTTTGTTAATTTTATTTAATTTTGAGCTTTGCCTTTTGGGTCAATCGGTTACATGTTCGACTGTGGATTGCGACTTCCGAGGTTCCGTTAAGGTGCTCGTTGGATTCCCGAGTTCAACCGAAAATATATTGAGTTTTTCTGTCAAGAAATTCTCAGTAGGTGTTAGCCCAGAGTTAAGAAGTTAATCTCTCTCCTCGTGTCGGATTTCCGTCGCATTGGACTATAAGAGTGAGGGAATAGAGACTGCACCTGTGAATGCTAAACTGCGTAGAGATTGTCCGCTGTAGCCGGATTCGGTCGGGAGGACTGTAAATATTATTTTGCTCTAAAAACCTTATGTTTATTGATTTATCTTTTTAATTTATGCCATGCAGTACATACGCCGGCAAAGTGAAAGAAGACACAGCGTCGCAGCTAGCTATCTGGCTGCAGCAACAGCTGCTTTAACAGGTGGTAGAAGGTACTGAACACAATATTATAAACGTTAAACATACTGGTAATAATTTCATTCAGTACTTTGGTATCGAAGATCCCTGGTTGTCCTTTTCTGTAGGGCTAGTCTCTATATCAGTGGCTATCGAAAGTGGCTTATTATGAACTGTAGGATCCACATTTTATATACGTATTACGGGTTGGACAGTTCACAGTAAGCAACTTTCTACTGTTTTCCCTAGCCAATGAGATAGAGAATCGTAGTCTGGTCGTGGTTATACTGGTCGACTTAAATCTCTTGTAAGGGCTTCTAACTGGCAATGACTTTGTATCCAGCAATTCCCTGCAATTCGGTTGATGCATCTGTCCATCTAATGGAGACCCGAGAGTTTGCTAACACTGTGCTTTCCGGCGCGAGCTTCCGCTATTACGGAAACCTAGAATTAGTAGAATCTAGAAACAATTTAGGGATTTTTTCCTTTGAAAAACCAAGTCAAATGTTACGAAAATGAGTGACAAGTTTACTCGAAATGTTCCCATGTTTTAGAGAATCTCCAAGCACTGCAACGCGCGTCCAAATGACCAGCGATGGCCGCACGGCACAAAGTCAAGCCAACGCCGCGTCACCCAATAAGGGACGCAGCCCTCAAACTTCCATGTTCAACCAGTCCAAGGAATCGCTTGCTAGGATAAACATGTGAATATTCTGTTATTGCCGATATAACTGTATCTTCTAGAAATTTTCAAATTCAAGTTAGTAGTTACATAATAGACATGTTAAAATTCAAAGAGCCTATAGCACTCTTGGATTTGACAAAACAAAGATGTACCTTTTTAAATATTTATGACAATACTGGATATCGAGAGTATCACCTTTATTTCCAAAATAGTATATAATTATGTCCCGTTAGAAGTAGAAGAACACTAAATTAAAATTGTTGTCTCAGTAGGTAGGTACTTATATTATTATTTATTGTATTGAATTTTTTTATAACATATGTTTCAGGAATAAACTCTCCACTTCTATCCTTGGACCCTCTAACAAGAACTACATCACTGATGGATCTCTATTCAATTGGGATAGAGAAACTGTTTTAGTGTTCGGTGGTATTGACCCTCATACCTCTTATGGGGTTGGTGGAAATACTGGCAAAGATATTTTTAGGTAGATATGTTTGTAAGAGCTCAGATGAATATGTTTTCTAGCGTTTGTATATACGAGTATATGTGATGTAAGTTTAAAATATTTTTAGGTTTGATCCGGTCACCAATTCTTGGGATTTAGTCGGCGAGCTCCCAGAACCTAGACATCATCATTCCGTTGCTTTTTTACGTGGACGTGTCTTTCTTGTCGGTAACTAAATATAAAGTTGTTCTGGTGAGAAGCTTCAGTCGTGGCTTTTTAGCTTTTGATTTGATATGGCAAAGCCTTACCGCTAAACTACCAAGGATTTCGGGTACGATCTCGACCTTTCCAGATTAGCTCGTTTCCATCTTAGACCACATACGATTAAGCCGATAGCCATAAAAGGGTTCTAGTGTCGAGTCACTTTTGAAATGTTTTTTGGAATCACACGTAACGGCTATCTATGTATTTAACACCCGACAAAAAAAGGGGTGTTGTGGCTGACCTGACAAAAGGCTAAGTATCTGTCTCGTCTCTCGTAACCTCCTAACGAAGGGATCGATTTTGATGCGGGGTTTTCTATTTGAAAACCAACATGATCGAGACGGATCTTAGCTATCGGGCGACCCGCCTGGTTGAATTCTTCTTCGGATTCAGAACATTTTTGTCGGTTTTTGTAAAAATATTCACTTTTATCTTTATTCATGAATTTTATGACTCCGGCAGGGGGTGCAGACCCTAGAGAAGACGACTTACGCGGCAAGTCCGTAGTGGTATCCACGGTGTGGAGTTTCGAGCCGGTCACCAGGTCTTGGTACAGTGAATCTGGATTGGCCATACCGAGGAAGAACTTCGGTCTCGTCGTGCATCGAATGGCGTTGTATGCGATCGGGGGTCAGGATAAGAAGGGCAGGTAAAACATGACGTCATCCAAAAAACCGACTAGGGGTATGGGTTGAATGTTTACTGCCATACCCCTTTCAAGTTAGCCCGCTACCGTCTTAGACTGCATCGTCACTTACAATCAGGTGAGATCGCAGTCAAGGATTCCTTGTCATCGAATAAGAAAAGCAATTTTGTTATGGCTTGCACTCAATACATAATAAACTCATTTTGAAAAATCTACTATATAAAAATAAGTCGGGTTTTCCTTCCTGACGCTATAACTCCAGAACGCACGAACCCATTTCCACGATTTTGCATTCGTTGGAAAGGTCTCGGGCTCCGTGAGGTTTATAGCAAAGAAAATTCAGGAAAAATTTCAACAGAAAAGCGGGAAAATCTTCTTTCACATACAGCGCCATCTCTGATATGTACATAGCATGTTGCGAAACGGAGTTCGCCGGGTTTGCTAGTTATTTATAATTGTGATTGTTCTTATCAATTTGGGAAAGCTACTTAATATTTTAAATCATGTTTTATAAATTTTATTTAATCAATAAATTCAGGGAAATAAATAAAAGAGCAGTGATAACCTAGTGGTTAGGACTGCCGTCTCCTATTCGGGGGTTGCTGACGGAAAGTAGGTACGCAGCGAGATTGGGGTCCTTCTTTAGTGATCAGGCGTTTTTCTATGCCATAATGTAGCGTTGAGGTCACCACTGTAGCGGGTTCAATTCCATTCAAAATCGGGAGTTTCCAGTTATCTCTGGTAGATAACAATCCAATCTAATGTGTGGTGTCGTGTGGTGCGGGTTGTTACGTTCCCTCAAATATGGTTGAGCGAGGCAATGGCTGGATCATGCGTCATGCTCGTGAACGGGTGCCGCCAACGGGAATGGGTCTGCTTTGTGTCTACCCATGTTAACATGTGTTTGGTTGTGGTAGGTGTGCATTTTTGAAACTTCTGTGTGGAAACATTGTGTGCATAGCCTAGTTCTTTTTAACAATTGTAAAAAAAATTTTTTTTTGAAAAGAGCAACTGCTGAGTTTCTTGCCGGCTCTTCTCAGCAGAATCTGCATTCCGAACCGGTGGTAGATTTTTGACGTTTCATAAGAGCTACAAGTTGGCCTACATGAAATAAATAAATTTTGATTTTGATTTGATTTTAATGTACCTGCTAAAAAGAGACATCCAGACTAACACAAAACCCCTAATAACACTCTCAGAGTGCTACGTTCGGTGGAGAGGTTCGATCCCAAAAGTGGGTCCTGGAGCGAAGTGCGGGCGATGTCGACGGCGCGCATGGCTGCAGCCGTCACCAAGTACCGCGACTACATCTGGGTCGCTGGCGGCATGACGGGCGAGAAGAGGAAACCAGTCTGCGACATCGTCGAATGCTATAATTCGAAGACCAATGAGTTAGTAACACGTTACTTAACAGTTAACGTAACAGGAAACGTAACACTTAACGTAACAGGTAATGTAACAGGTAATGTAACAGGCAATGTAACAGGCAATGTAACAGGCAATGTAACAGGTAATGTAACAGGTAACGTAACACGTAACGTAACAGGTAATGTAAAACATCTATATTTGTTTGCAAACTGGGTTGATGGAAAATCTTTGTATTCTGGGTGCATATTTGAATTAATCTCTAAACACTAATTTTCCTCTAGGCTCATCATTATCATTTATACTTGATGGTGGTTCTACAAAAACCTATAACTATGTAACAATCACAAGAAAGCGAAAATTCACTTAACTAGGTAGATTTTGACCGGTGTCATTTGGATATGTGAGCCATATCATTATTAGGTAGGTATACCTACCTAATAGGTAGGGTTAGGAATGCAATGCAATTCCTTATTTGTTTTTGTTTACTAGTTTAGTTACTATAAGTACCTAATGTTTAGCGAAAACAAAAATTTCTTTGAAGGTGGACACAGATACACAGTTTGCGCTTTCCAAGATGTTTTGCTACGTTATTTTCCATGAACGATAAGCTATACATTATCGGCGGAGCTGGGAAAATGTCCGATAAGGTAAGCAGAAAATACGTTTTATATCATTCGTTATGACTTTTGTAAATATAGACGTAAACGAAAAATATATTGTCGAAATAACGCTTAGAACGTAAGTTTTCTTTATTCTTCGTTTCCTTAGGTTTCATGTTTATAACAGAAACGAAGTCGCAGGCAACGGCTAGTTATATTATAAAGGCGACAGAGTGTATGTTTGATACTCCTTCACGTCATCCACGCGGACGAAGTCGCGGGTGTCATCTAGTTTGAATAATAAACTATTCTATTTGAACTTTATTTGATAGGATAAAACGCCAAGCAGCGTGGGTGCTATAGATGTATGGGACTGGAAGGAGCGGCAATGGAAGCTGGAGACAGAGATGTCCATACCGAGGCACGGACATGCTCTAGCTTACCTCGGCACGCAGCTCATTATCATTGGTGAGAAAATTTCATTAGGCTGAAATCACATCTGTCAGCATCGATTCGCATTATGCGTATGATTTCAGTCACTTTTTACACATCGCGCGCGAAAGGATGCATCCTTGCTTTCGCGTTTGATGCGTATGGGTGTGACTGAAATCATACGTAAACATGCGAATCCATGCTGACAGATGTGATTTCAGCCCCATTACATAATTAAAAATACATTTATATGCAAAAACCCTTTGTTACCAATGGGCTTTGATTGTAATTGAAAAAAATGCGAGTGTACCTACCCCCTTGATCTCGAGAGCTGGATGAGCTAACCTTTCCTACTTCAAACGAGTTGACTGCATCGCAGTTGGTTTCCAGAACCTCCAATTTAAAAAAAGTTTACAAAAGGATAATGAGAATGCTCTAGTGTCAAAGTGCAACTCATAGAGTGTATTTTCAGAGGGTGTGCAGTGTTTGCACCTAATAACCTGTCTACTAGCTTGATTGCATATTGCACGCACAGAATTTTCTGCTGCTTTGCGTACCTATTAAATAGTAAAAAACAAGAGTGAAATAGGCATTTTCTAGGCAAGCGCGCTCCAACTTAGACTTCATCAATGCTTTCCATCATTGATTGTCCTACTTCAGAAAAGTAATATTTTCTCAAACTGTATAAAAGATAGCTTAAGAAACCATAATAATTGTTATTAAAGAAATGTCATAATAAGGAACATGCTTAATTGCAATTTTAGAGTGGGTATTCCATTACGCCGAAGAATGTCAATGTAACAGTTTTTCTTGTTTATACTTAGTTACGGTTACCGGTAAAGGTAATACGTGCTCCAATTGTACCTATCTTATTTTTTCCGGGCAAGGCCGTACCAGGTATACAAAAACAATGGAATCAGCGCAAAGGTTTTGTTTTACAAAATAAATATTATCTTTTACTATCGCTCGATTTTCTGCTCGATTTCTTCTTGATATAGATAACTGTAACATAAAAGCAGGACTTGGAAACTAACAATAATTTTAGAAGGGCGTAAGTAGGGTATACCTAGTCTATCACCACTAGAAAGTAAGAAACGCAGCAAGAAACACGCAACACCACACTAACTCAAAACTCACAAAAGTGGTCTTATAACTGGGAGGTCTCGGGTTCGATTCCCGGCGGGGGCAATTTAGGAATTTATAATTTCTAAATTGTCTCTGGTCTGGTCTGGTGGGAGGCTTTGGCCGTGGCTAGTTACCACCCTACCGTCAAAGACGTGCCGCCAAGCGATTCAGCGTTCCAGCACGATGGCGTGTAGAAACCGATTAGGGGTATGGGTTGAATTTACACTGCTATACCCCTTCCAAGTTAGGCCGCTACTATCTTAGACTGCATCGTCATTTACCATCAGGTGAGATCGCAGTCAAGGGCGATCTTATCATCGAATAAAAAAAAAAAGTACACTCTACGCAAGTTTCAATCCCGACACCGGAACATCTTCAGGAGATGTTGACTCTAAAATGCATAATCGCAGACTTTTTGCATTGCAGGCGATACATATAATTGATACATAACGCGTAGGTACTACACGTTGCTATACAATCACATTGTAAGAGTACCACACAGTTTTTTTCAATTTTGTATATCATGGACTTCCACAAACTAACATCTGCTTGTATCCATCAATGGTATTTAGAATAAGAATAGAATGACCTTTGTTTAGTGTGGTAAACGATTCGGCTTCGGTCAGAAACCGACTTCCGGTCGGACACTGGCCATAATCAATGAAGTAACCAATGAAGTATATTCTTTTTCAGGGGGTGTAACAACAATCTACATGCGCGCTCTGACCAACGTAGAATCCTTTTGCTGCGAGCGTGCTGCTTGGATCCGAGGAGTCGCCACCCTCCCCACTCCGTTGTCAGGCCACGCGGCTGTCACGCTACCCCCAGCGTCCCTTATGTGATGCATGAAACTATGAGCCCAAAGAATAACTTACCCAGTTTTTTTTTAACATAAAACAGGAATACATCATGGTTTGCCAGATAAAAGTGACAACTTTAAGTACCAGTAACTTAAGCACAAACATATTCAACTTTCGAATAGTAAAGGTAAAGTTAACGCCAGCAAGAAATTTTCTATGAAAACGAAAATTAGCGCTGCAGTTATTTTCATACTTTCTTGCTGACATTAACTTTGCCTTTACTATTCGAAAGTTGAAAATGTTCGTGCTTATGCTACAGATGCTTATCAGGCGTTTAAAGTTACGATAAAAATTAATAGCCCCTATTAGTTACCCTATTTACCGATTTATATACATACTGTAATACTATATCAATTAGGCTTGCTAAGCGTTTCGACGCAGCGTTTCTGCGTGAGATTAGCACCGGCACAAGATAATATAATAATTTATGTACTTCACCTTTATATTTTTTATCGTTATTATTATCAGTGTAAATGTGTTTATTTTTATGAGTTAGGTACTAATCTAAAGTAGTACAATGTGTAGTACTTATAAATTATTGTTATTAAATTTTCGTGTAAAGCTCATATTATGTCGTTTCATTTTTAGCTTTCCATAATTACTTACTTACATTATTTTCTGTTAATTGCTATATGAAGTAAACAATAATGATCTCTTCTGTCACTTTTATTATAAGCCTTAATTTAAATCTTATTACTAATATCACAATATTATGAAAAGTTACTATCTACGAGTACTACACTTATATTTTATACTTATAAAAAAAATCATTGCGTACGTGTCTTTACGACTGGTTTCAATAATAAACTTATCCAATCCTAAATCTAAAAATAGGAAGCATTATATAAAGTCGAATATTTAATATTTAAATATTATAACTTACGAGATTGCATTCTGTTTTCTCATTTGAGTAAACACTGGATTACGAACTTACAATTTTTAGGTTTCAGTTTTTAGGTTTCGAAACCTATGTAGGTTATTGAAGCCAGCTCTTAATTGAATGGTTAACCACCGTCATAGATTAACATTGGTATACCTAGATATTGAAGAATAATCTCTGCCATTGTCAAGGAGTGTGACAAAATAAAATTTCTTATTATTATTATTAACAATTCACGAATCTAGGTAACTAATAATAAAATAATATTATTTGAATTGGCTCTATTTATATTCACGACTGAAAATGAAAATCCTTCTAAAGTTGGTAAGCTCGTAGGACTTAGTCCCAAACTTCCCTACAAATTCCTAAGACGTCCCTTTTGAATCCATCCTCACAAGGTTCCATAGATTTGAAGAATATAACGCTGTTCAGGGGAACGAATCGAGACAGGTTCAGATTGCGAATGCCATCCTGAAAATTAAAATAACAAGAAACTTTATGGGCAAAACAATAAAATACCTAAGCATCACTTTAGACTAAATTCTTATCAATTATTTTATTACTAGCCGATGCCCGCGACTTCTTCTGCGTGGATTTAGTTTTTTAATCCTGAGGGAACTCTATGATATTCCGGGATAAAAAGTAGCCCCTATTTGTTATTTTAGACTAAAGGTAATCATCTATATATATAAAATTCAAAGTCCTGACTGACTGACTGACTGACTGACTGACTGACTGACTGACTGAGATATCAACGCACAGCCTAAACTGCTGAAGTTAGAAACTTGAAATTTTTACAGTTGGTTCCTTTTATGATGTAGGCGCACACTAAGAAAGGATTATTGGAAATTCCACCCCTAAGGGGTTTAAATAGGGGATGGAAGTTTATATGAAAGTCCGTTATTTTTCAAGCTGTTTCCATCAAAGTTGGTATTAGAGCTAAGTACGTGGGTCACAGTTTTTGAAAATTCCACCCCAAAATCTAATTCCACGCGGACGAAGTCGCGGGGGCAAAAGCTAGTCTACTATGTATTTCAGTGCCAAACAGCTAAATCGGTTCAGTCGTTGCGGCGTGATTGAGTAACAAAATATCCATCCATCTATCCGTCCATAACTCCACTCCTGCATACATCAACTTGCGCATTTTTAATATTAGTAGAATTTTTTATAGAGCGCGCTTTGACTTGGCTCAGACTTGGGACTATCTTTTGACACATATAAAGATGTATAGCTGTAAGATATATGTACACTATATGTAGATACCTACTGACCTAGAAACAATGAATGGCATGTTATCAAAATGCGAAGTTACTTACAACTGTTATTTCCGGCTTCTCATTATTAATTTCTTCGAATAAAACTTCGTCCGGGTCAAAGTAACCAGGATGAAGGTGTCTCGCTTGGCAAACCGCGCCAAATATCACAAGAACTATCACTAGTTTCATGGCTGTGCAGGAATATGTTATACGGCTTTAGATAAGAATTGAATTATTTATGGATAACGTCTTCCTAAAGATAATACAATTTCTTTACTGACAGGGATCGTTCGCGGTTTTTAAATATATGATCGAAGTTCGAAGTTATCAACAGCTGCGTTGTCTACGTCACGTAGTCTGTTTACATGAGTCCTGGGGCCAAACAGTCTCTTTGTAAATGACAGGGAGTCGTCGTGTTACTAGAGCAACAAAACCGAGCAAAATAATAACATAGGAATAATAATGTCCTCCCGACCAAATCCGGCCGAAGTGGCCAATCTACACAGAGATTAGCCCTGGCGCGGTAGATGTCATAGTGCTGTGTAAACACAGGTGCACGCTCTATTCCTTCACTCTCATAGTTCATAGAGATCAGTCACAGGACCGACAACTTTAAGTGCTCTCCGAGGACAGGCTGACTAACGCCAACTAATTAACTCCGGGCTAGTACCTACCCGGGCGCGTCGCAGGAACAAAGCTGCTAGTAGAGTTCTAGGTTTTTAAAAATTTTATTTTCCTGGATGAAAAGTATCCCATTTCTGTCTACAAACAACTGAATAAAGAGCAGGAAACACTTGCATTTATAATATTTAGTACCTAAAGATTGAATCAATTTCAATCCTTCGTAGCGGTGGAAATCCTCCAGGCCAAGACAAAGATATTTCAAGAGCGAATAGCAATAATAGAAGAGCGTTCCGACTTCCATGCCTACGTTGATTGGGCGCTTTCTTGACGCCCTATATAATATACATAAACGGGTACGAGGTCTGCTGCTCTATGATCTAACACAACGGGACCACATCCCGTTTCCTTATTAGGTATGTGACGCAATAGGTATTCACACTATACGAATATTAGCACTTATATTATGTACTTATAAGTATACGTAGTTTACGCAAAAGGGTTCGTGGTATAAAGTTGACGCAAGTATACCACACCATGTTCACATACCTAGTCATTATCAGTATTAATTACCTACTAATAAGTTTAGGGCAAACTAATGGATATAGGTAAACCGGAGCGGTCCTATAAAATTGTAATAAGTACTTACTAAATATCCATCACATGGCTCATACATGTTTAATGTATAACGACCTAATAGGTAAGTTTGTTTGTTTATTCGATGACGTTGACTGCAATCTCACCTGATGGTAAGTGACGTTGCACATTGCAGTCTAAGATGGTAGCAGGCTAACTTACAAGGTGTATGGCAGTGTACTCATACCCCTAATCGGCTTCTACATTCCATCGTGCCGGAACGCTAAATCGCTTGGCGGCAAGTCTTTGACGGTAGCGTGGTAACTATAGCCACGGCCAAAGCCTCCCACCAGACCAGACCAAATTACAAATTCCCAAAAGTATAAATCTACAAGCACAAATATGTAGGTATGTATAAAGCAATGAGGAAAACCATGCCGCGTTTGATGTACAATCTTCAATCATACTTTTCAAGTCTGCTAAGTACGTGTTTTATTAGAGGTAATTATTTACACGCTACAGACAAAAACAGAACACCTACATTATTTTAAGTAGGTATTGAAAAATCTTCAACAAAGTCGGCTTTGTTCGAACTCTAGAACGGCTGGACCGATTTTCATGGTTTTTGATTTTTTGTATTTGTATCCGTCCTGAATAGCAGAATGATTACTATAAAAAACATTGGAAAATTGACGAAAAATTAAAATAAACGAAAAAACATTTTCCCGTGTACCTTAGAGCTTCGGACAACATTTATACCAGATTTTATAATATTTTTTTTATACATTATAGGCTTGACCACTATCACACCTGATGGAAAGTGATGATGGTGTCTAAGGTGTAACGCGTTTGCCTAGAAGCTACTATACATACCTACTATGAAAAAAAGACATACTTATTATGAAAAAAAAGGAAAATAAGACTTGTAAAAAAATTATTGTTATTGATATTTATAACAGGTAAAGTAATTGATAAGTTACTTTAAAAACCTTCTTAGACTTTCTTTGTAAACAAACAATGTTAGTAGGTGTTATGCATTAGGTATATTATAATTATTATTGTCAATTAATTCTTAATAATCAAAATTTTCTACGTAATCCGTTGGCCTTATCGTTGGTTTATAAAATAAATAATAAAATATAACACTTAACCCTTATCACTATAATAAAGGACTATCTCGCTGAAATCGATCTATTATTATATTATTTCTTGAAATGATAAAGTACCTACCTACTTATCTATTGTGTAATATACTTAATTTGTTGATTTCCAGACCACATTTGCACGTGAAAGACAAATACGAGTATAGTCTATCAAATAAATATTATGACGATATTTATTAAACGATAGTGGGTTCAATATCCACTCAATATCATTAACATTGCTAGTTCTAATTTATACATCAGGAAGAGGTTGGAATGGAATTGGAAAAGGTAAAAACCCACCCAGACAAACCGACAACCTTTTGTATTCCACTCCAGAGTTGGTCTATTGAAATCAATGATCTCGTTTATCTGTGATTAATGACAGCTTAATTTTGGATCAACTTGAAGTGCCACATCTATAATATTAATCTATGAAATTATACAACAACAACAATTAAATAAAATCATAGATGATTTATAGAGGTCCATTTGCTATTATTAGAATAGAATATCATTTATTCATTAACATTAAAAAACACAAAGAAAGTTACTTAACATACACACAAACAAAGTAACTTAAAATCTAACTTAACCAGTTATATGTGTCATGCCAATGAAAGGGTTCTGGCTCAGCTCAATGCTGTAACCATTTAAAATAAGTTATATTTAACGCACATAACTTCAAAGTCAGAGAGGCATGCCAGGAATAGAAATTTGAACTCCACGAAAAGGAGGCTAAAATCTAAACCATTCGCTGGAACCTTATACTCTTACAAATCTTTTGAAAAGGGTTATGCCATCGAAAGTTTTGTAAAAACTTTATTCTTCATAGTATTGCCAGAACGTGTCATTGTACACAGTGCTGCGACGTTGCGTTATGCACTGCAAATTAGTTCCCATTATTTTTCCTGGAGGGCATTCGTCTTTATCTGAAAGTTATTAAAGAACGTATCAATAACAGAGACAGAGTTCCGACGGAGCCGCAAGGTCGGTAGAGTTGTAAGAGGTAGACAAAAAATCCATTTTTCCATGGCACCTACTACCTACTTAGGGCGTTTTCAGAGATACAAGATACCTATCCGTACCTATCTGTAAGGGAAGTCGATAAAATACTCTTTAGCTTTTATTCGCGGCTTCGTTCCCGCCATGATCACGATTCTGATTCCTATTCAAAATTACCAATTTTGATTTTTCAATTTTTCAGCTGTTATTAGGATTTTCTCTATTTTGTTTTGTTTTTAAACTGGGGGTGGACAGAAAAATATATATTCAATGTGGTCATGTCGTTAGCCAAACTAACAGAACAGAGCCTAATGTTTAACTCAACACCTCAGTGATGTTGAGTCGAGCCGAGGAAATCATAACGTTACAACTTAAGACATGGATGGATGCATCACCATAATATCATTACAGCAACAACCCCAATGTTTACCCTCTATTTCTAACTATCACCGACGGAGTGCTCTTGACCAGCAGTGTATCTATTTTTTTAATGAAAGTTTTATCGTTTTGCACTTGAAATAAAATTGAAATCGAAAAGCGATAAGTAAAGTGTTAACGATGAATGGAAAGTGGAAACTGATGTAATAGTCCTACTTCTAGTAAACATTCACTATTACAATAATATGAAACACTACACCTGAAATACGCCACGTAAATGGATAATGTTTTTCCTGTTTGATTCACATGACATAAAAATTAAAACTACGACGAACTGTAAAATCTTAAAATATTATTTTAAGAATCTGCTTTGAGGACCTGTGTAGTAGTAAGAACTGCATCCAAATGGATTCAGTATATTGCTGAAAACACGAATTATAACATCCCCTCGCGGCTTGTTAGCCAGTAAATGTCAAGTAGGTATTTAATACAAAATACAGCATTAAACTCGAAAAATGAAAAGAAAAGATACACGAAAACTTTTTCAGACATAATATTATGTATTTGTAAATAATAATTTTTGCCTGCGATTATGCCTACATGCTTTAAAATATGGTTGAAAACATAGAAAAAAAGTTGAGAAATAAAACTTCAAATTAAGACTTAAAAACAAAATATGTATTTTATTGCCATATAAATCACAAAAAAAAAAACATTAAATCAATGTGTCTTCACTACTTTGTCATCATTAATATCGACGTGGTCGTGAACTTCGGTACTTTCCAACAAATTCCTATACGCATCGGTATATGGAATTGGAAACAAGTTCTGGTTTCCTTCATTTCCATATGTAATTTTCGGTGTGCAGCCTAGAAGAATGGGTATAGCGCAATCACTTGTTCCGTATGGAAAAGTGCTATGCAAATATGGAACTTTTGATGGTTGTTGGATGCTTCCATCACGTGGCAAGGGAATAGACATCGTTGGTAAAATATTCTTCATAATGGAGTCGTATTCGAGCTGTTTTATTAAGTCGTCGTACTCATGTAGCCTTTTTTGACGCGGAATTTGACTTGGGTACCATTCTTGTTCGATTGGGAATGAGTTCCCATAGAATCTGGCGTAAACTGGAGGTAGGGATTTCACTGGTGGAATATAATTAACTGCTCCATAAGCATTTGGATCGGTGTAAGGGTACCATATATCATTGTAACTTGAACCCTTCCCTCGTCCCACATCATTAGGCGAGTCATACATATTATTGTAAGCATTATAAGTACTGTATGGGTAGTATTGCCCTTTATGGAAAGTTGCGCGGAGGTATGGATCCGGATTAGGTGTATTCAAATGATTCATTGACGTGAATTCCGGTGGAAGCTGATTATCTACGGTAGGGTTTACCATAAAGTCCTCGCTTTCTGAACATGCCTCCGAGGAATCTTCTGCTACATCCTGGTCTCCTCTTTCATTACTGCTAATTGCATTATCAGCTGGAACGGCTTCAATGACCACGGTCCCAGGATTATCTAAATACTGGTTATCACTGGCTAAGGAACTGTGTAATGTAACTAAAATTATGTGAAGAAATATAAATGAATAATGCGCCATGGCTAATGGTTTGATTAAAACTATTAGCTGGTGAAAAATTTCGTTATTCATGTATTAAGTTAGTACTTCTTTTACCTATGATCAAATTTCGCCTTCATACATTATTATTTTGTCGTCTCGTATTACACTAGTAATACAAAAAGTAGTGAAGTTTACTGAAAAATAAATTATGAGAATAACAGAATAAATTACCTACTTTGATTGACTATAACTAACTTGGCTCAGTGCCGGGTTAGTTTAGTAGAAACATTCCTTATGTGCCCCATTCCATCCTAAAAGGGTCGAAAAGGGATGGGAACCTTAGTTTGCAGAAACGTTTTTAATTAATCAGCTACTGTAATAATTACCTAGGATTCCATTAGTGTTATACTAGAACGCTTAGGCCCTGCGACCACGACGGCACGGCACTACAGGGAATTTTCATGCGACGAACAGAAATATACCTTAATCGTATTACAATAAAATTAAAATTTTAATGATGAAACCTTCAGATCATGCCAGATTGCAGTTTGCGGGACTAACCTATTATACCGGAGAAATCACTCTTTTAAGGTGAAATAACTAGAAAGTTAAGAAAAAATTACAACTGAAAGTAACACTTTGCTTTATTAAATCTTTTGTGATGTATAGTACAAATCTTAATTACAAAATATTAAAGGAATATCAATTCGTTAAATTTTATCGTTCCGAGCATGTTCCGAGTGTAGAATGCATTTATTGTGTTTTATCGAATACCAGTTCAGGTTTGTGATTAAAAGGTATTGACATCTTCTGAATCTTGAGCGTTGGTAATTCGTCAGTGTCCTTGGCGTCTCGCTTCATGTAAAACATCAGGTCGTCGCCGGATCTATAAGCTGGAGCTGTGATTGTGCCAGGATGAGGTTGAGTTTTCGCCAAAGTTCCAGAAATAACATTCGGAGAGCAGCTCAACATCAACGGGATACCACAACCCCCTGTGTTTGCGTTAGGGAATAAACCAACTGCTCCGGAGCTGGCACTGGTAACAGGTAAGCCTGAACCATACCTAGCCATTGCATGATGGTGGTGATTCCAATGCATATCGTTATGCTCCATAGTTGGTTTTCCAATAGAGTCCCTCATACTCATGTGCATGCTTGGCTGCATCGAACTATCCATATCCGACGTCATCGCATGTTTCATAATATGTAGATGATCTTGCATTCTTGGACCAACTTGAGACATATCACGAGCATTAGCTAAATTATTGGCGAATCTATTTTGAGGTAATGTTTCATGTAAATGTCCACTATTCATTTGCGGTGTGGTTTTAAGATGCTCGTTTAATTGCTTCTCTTGGGCCAATCGCATTAAGAAATCATCAGTGATATGGTTCTGCATGTTCTGGTGATTATTCATTTTCATGGTGTCATGAAAATCTGTTGCAGTTTTGGCTACTTGTAATGGAGTTTGCTGCTTTTCACGAGCCCAATGCATTACTAAAGGATCTTGTTCATGATTTTCACTTAAATGCTCTGTATTCTGATTTTGATTTAAACGCATGCCCGAATTTACATCATGGGAATGATGTCCATTATTAAACTCGCCCATTTGAGTAGGCCTGGTGTGGTCTGATTCCTGAAGTCGTTGTTGATTTTCATTTGCCCAACGCATCAAAAAGGCATGATATTTTTGTTCTTCAGTCATTCTCATATCCGTATTTGGATGTTCATGTAGACTGTGCATTTCGTTCGATTCGTGTTCCATATTTTGATCCTCCATCATCCTCATAAGAGAGTGTTCAATATGATTTTGCAGCTCATTATTTAACGCTGTTTCTCTAATCGGTGTAGATTCAAGATGTTTTATATTTTCTTGTGTTGACACTCCTTCATTCATGCGCTCGAGAAATTCGTGGTTACTATTAGTTGATTCCATTTTTTCTTTTCTGTGATGTTCATCACCTTCGGGTACTGATTTCAATTTCAGTGACTGATCAAGAGGATTGTGATGTGTATGTGACATTGCTGCAGTAGAGTCTTCTTTATGTGGATTTTTTTCCCATTTATGGTCATCACTGTGTTTCGTTTCCATGTGACTATGGTGCTTACTAACATCAGTAGCATCCATTGACATGTCATCTTCACGGTGCTTTGTTGTTAGGTCAACATTTTCCATATGAGCCGATTTCGCCAAAGAGTTATCTTTATCGACAGACTTGTCTTTAATTAATGGAGTCATATTTTCCATCTCCGGCGTAGCATTTTTTTCTGTTTGCAATTTTGTGTCATGTGTATTGCTTTCTAAAGTTTTTAATTTATCATCTCCATCTAAGTTAATGCCATTTGCAGCCTTTAATTGTTGGTTATTTACATGATCATTACTTGTGAATCCGTCAGATAGCGACGCCATATCTGAATTTTTCATTATTGGCATGTGTTCATTCGTTTTTTCTGTATTTGTTGTCTTAGTTTCATGATTATCCAAAAAATCTTCAGTAATTTTTTCACTCCTTAAACTATCACTGTGTAGTTTTACTGTCAATTCCTTTTGCTGCGTTGGAGCTGTAAACATATCAACATCAGTAGTTTCTACTGGCTTGATTTGTGCATCTGATCCATCTAACCGCAATTCTACGTGGCTTAAATGTTCAAGATTTGATTTATTTTGTGAGTCAACATTTGGTTCTGTATGCTCACTTTCTCTTACTTTTGATAAATCGTCTTTGTGTGTAAAGTGCAAGTTCACTTGTTCTGAGTCAGCTTTGAAGGCATCTTCAATATTTCTAGCAATTTCAAAATTTTTATGAATATTATCGATCGCATCTTTCCATTGTGCTAGTCTTTCTTCGTCGGATACCTTTGATTGAAAATCTTCAGTTTTTGGAGAAGTTGCTTGTAAATTCATTGCATCAAGATGTTCAAAATTTCGTTGAACATGTTCTAAAGCCTTTCTCGCCGCTTCGATATGTTGATGTACTGCCAAATCCTCTTCTAGCTCTTTATCCTCCATTGTAGCCAGTTTGGCTGAATTATGCTCCAATTTATGGAAACCACGTTGCAAGTTTTCAACTGCTTCCTTTGCTGTTTTGATGCTGTTTTCTATTTCCTTGTCCGAAATGTGCTCTTTCAATCGTTCCGATGTAAGGCAATTGCTTTTTTGTGAACCAGTTTCGTCGTCGCATAATTTCACCTTAACTTGCTGACTGCAGTTTTCGTGCGGGTCAGCATGTGCCATCTCTTCGTCGGAGTCACGGTAGACGTGATATCCAATTTTCTTTTTGACAATTATTGGTTTTTTAACGCCAAGACTTCTCCCTTCCATAGAAGACATCTTGTGTCCTGATTTCGTAGACTGGGTCTGCGTGTCCTCTGTTCCAGATTCGGGTGATAGTTCAGCAGCATGGTGATCTTGAAGCGGCGACTTTTTCTCTCGTTGTATATTGACAGGAATATTCCCAAGAGCCTCTTGTTGTGGCAGAGTTTCGTGATGATTCGCTGGCACAGCCGTAGCTATAGTGGCTAACGCACAAAGAAGAACAGTTGTCTTCATTGCGAAGCTTTGATGGGTATGATGTTGAGACACATGTCTTCGGGGCATTTATACAAAAAATATTGTACCCCTACACAGACCGACATAAACCGAAACGTGATATTGTTCACTAACAGCGAGTGCTGAGGTGACGATTTCCGCATAACGGAAGCAAATTCCTTCAATGAAGCGATCATGGAAAGATAACGAAAATTAACAATAGGTAATACACGTTTCTATATTAAATAAAAAAACTAGAATTTTTCCTGGTTTCATCTCATCTTACTTTCAATTTAATTAGGTACTACAAAAATAAGTAATTGGGTACGTATCGTATAAAGGTTTGGAGGATAAAGGACCATAGCAGTTATAAAATAAACTAAATAAGTTCATTACGGTACCGCGATAATCGATAACCTACAAACCTATTGTACGTTCCCATTGCACTTTACTTCCTTACTAGATGATGCCCGCGACTTCGTCCGCGTGGATTAAGCTTTTTCAATTCCCGTGGAAAGTATTTAATTTTCCGTGATAAACAGAAAAATCGGTTTACTCTTATGGCGTGAAGGAGTAACAAGCACACACACGCCCACATACAAACTTTTTCCTTTATAATATTATAGTGTGATTTGATTTTCTAATAAATAGACAGTATAAAAACAAAGGTAAAAAAAACACAAAAAAAACAAAGAAAGATTCACAAAACCTATTACATGTAGAATAACAAACTACTTACTCATAATTTTTACGAATCTGGTTTAATTATAACTAACTGTAGCCTGCGATTTAGCCCCTTTATGAAATCCTGTGGAAAATCATTGATTTTTCGGTATAAAAATGAACCAGAATCCAAGTTGCTCCTATTCAAATCCGTCATGATCGTTTCAGTGTTCTCAAATGACTCAAATTATATAATTTTTTACCAGGTAGTAAAAAATATATAAACCCTTAATAATATTATATTATAAATGGGAAAGTAGGTATGTTTGCTTGTTGATTTTTCCTTCAATCACGAAGACACCAACAAACAGACGAACGGACAGTACGACAACAAAGTGATCACATAGGGCTTCTCTTTTTACCCGACTACGGCGAAGCCAAAAGGAAAGATTATTTCAACAGTCTATGTATGTTTGTGTGTATGTATGTTCCACCATAATGCCTAAACTACTGAGCCGATTTTGATGAATGAGGATATAGATTCGTTATCATGATCTGAGTGATATAGGTGATATTTTATACGAACAAAATTAATATCACGGGTGTTATTTTATTTTCCCTAGTCGGAATACATTCAGTTGTTAAATTTTTGCCCTTGTAAGCAATTAAATATCGCTATAGCTTTAATGGTGAAGGGGAAAATCGGGAGGAAACCTACATACAATGAAACATACCTACGTACATAGAACATACTTCGCGATGTGCACATATAAAGGCACATATGGAGTGTAATCAAATGTTCACAAAACTTTAAGAACAATTAATTTCTAAATATAAGGTACTATGTCACTCTCCAGTTCCTCAACTATGCTCATGCAAAAAATAACGTCGATCCGTAGCTCTGTTGCAGCGTTATTGAAGGACAAACCAACAAACAAACACACTTCGATTAGAAAGGATAAGGAAGTAAGGATAAGGGTAAGGTCATTACTAATGTAAGAAAGGATAGTAAGGATAAGGAAGTAAGGATTAGTAAGGATAAGCATAAGGAAAGGATTAGTAAGGATATGTAAAAGGAAACGGCGCGCGACTGACCGACTGACTGACTCCCGCGTTTAATTCCCGCGGGAACTCTTCAGTTTTCCAGGATTACATGTAGCCTATGTGTTAATCCTGGATATTAACTATCTCGTGGCGTGAAGGAGTAACAAACATACACACATACAAATTTTCGCCTTTATACAAATTTTCATGTCTTAAAAATTATATCCTATTGCATTTTTGAAGCTTCATGTGGAAGCACTGTATACATAGCTTAGTTTGGTTACTTTTTGTAAAATTATTTTATTTTATTTTTTGAAAAGAGCAACTGCTGAGTTTCTTGCCGGTTCTTCTCAGCAGAATCTGCATTCCAAACCGGTGGTGGATTTATGACGTCTCATAAGTGCTACAAGGTAGCCTACATGAAATAAATAAATTTTGAATTTGAATTTGATATAATATTAGTGTGACATAGACCTTGCCGTATAAAGTTAAAAACGCACATATCTCTGAAAAGCTAGGAATTGAATTCTTGACCATTCGAAAAAAGGCAGAAAATTCTTAACCACGGGGTTCTATCCGCTATTATTTTATTATACTTAGTAGGTAGAGATTTAATAATGAGGTCACACGTAATGTTATGTTCAACGAAGCAAAATATCGACGTCTGTTCATGGCATCTTGCAAAATCAGCATTTCAATTTAATCATGCAATAACTTTTATTTAAAACTAGTTGATGCCCGCAACTTCGTTTGCGTGGATTAATGTTTTGTAATTCCCGCGGGAACTCTCTTATTTTCCGGAATAAAAAGTAGCCTATGTGTTATTCCACACTATAATCTATTTCTATGCCAAATTTCAGCCAAATCGGTTCAGTAGTCCTTACGTGAAAGAATAACAAACATCCATCCATCGATCCATACTTACAAACTTTCGCGTTTATAATATTAGTAGGGCTATAACTTTTGCTCCAAACTCCGCCCGCGTATAGCAAGCTACCCTAAGTATCTGACTTCCAATTATAATATTTTTTATATCCAATGCACCATAGCTCAAAGATGATGAATTAAGAAATACAATTTTTCGTTTTTCGTGCAACCCTACTCACCCTAGGTAAATAGGTTCATGTTTGTACAAAATCTCTACAGTAAATAAAATATAAAAAAAATCAAAAACCCGGCTGCGTAAATGATGGGTTTTTGATTTATTTAATTTAATATTTTATTTTATACTTTTTAGTTAGGATTATTATTAGACGGTTTTCGCAATCTTAAAACAACTTTAAATTGTCGTAAATCATAAACGGTAATTCTGAATGAAAAATGATAAGAAAAACTTAGGGGGAAGTCCCGAAACGCCGGACGGCACCTAGTACCGGACACTCGTACTATCTCGCGACTAAGCAAGCGAGCGATTCAAAAACGAGTTAGAGGGGCGCGGGGGGATGCAGCAAAACTGAGTCAAGGGACCCGGTTTGCCCGTGACGCGCGCGACAACAGTGGGAGTAGTTGGTTACTGTTTTTGGCCGGACGACACTGCGTCACGTAAGATTTAGGTGAGTGTTACAGGTGTATCTGTTATAAGTTGTTTACTATATTTGTTTTTAATAAAGTAGTGTTCATTGTTGTTAGTAAGTAATCAATAAAAGTTTTTGAGAATTTTGAAAATGGGTTTATGGGACCAAACAAGTTTACAGGGGTTTGCTAGGGGTTCGAAGTGAAGTCTGTCCGATACTAAGACTGCGTTTTTTTGCACCAATGTTTAATTTATGTTTTTGAATATATTTATGCAGAAGTTGCATTTTTGATAATTGATATTGATTTTAAGTTTTGTTGACTAATATAAGACGTAAATAAAGTAATATTTTTCTAAACAGATTTTTTTATTTTTCATAAAAACCTTAAGTGTCCGCCACTAGGGGACTTCCCCCTAACAATGATTTTCAAATACCTATTCAATGATACCCCACTCAATATAGTTCGCCTACTTTCATTTTTTCTTTTTCACAACATGGCGTCTAGTGGTCGCCATATTGAATTTTGATTACTGTAATGTCTTTAGTGACACTCCCTAGATTAACACGAATCAATTGACGTAAGAATCATCAAAATCGGTCCACCCGTTTGGTCTCCAGAGTGCCGCATACAAACATCTATATATATAAAATTCAAAGTCCTGACTGACTGACTGAGATATCAACGCACAGCCTAAACTAATGATGTTAGAAACTTGAAATTTTTACAGTTGGTTCCTTTTATGACGTAGGCGCACACTAAGAAAGGAAATTCCACCCCTAAGGGAAGGGGTTTAAATAGGGGATGGAAGTTTCTATGAAACTCCGTCATTTTTCAAGCTGTTTCCATCAAAGTTGGTATTTGAGTTTTCAGTTAAAAATAAAAAAGTACGTGTGTCACAGTTTTTGAAAATTCCACCCCAAAATCTTATTCCACGCGGACGAAGTCGCGGGGGCAAAAGCTAGTACATACATATGTACAAGACTGATAAACACAACACTCTCCTTTGCGTGCCGCAGTTGGGTAAAAAAACCAAAAGGTCCAGAAATAGTGATATTGTTACCCGACTAGGCCAAATATGACAAAGCCAAAGGAAGGGTTATGAATATATGATTATAGCAACCTATGTACATGTATGTGACTGTGAGATTTATCTATGTTCCACCTTAGCGCCTAAACTACTGAACGGAATTTGACGTGTCAACATATACCTAGGTATTCGGTATGTATGTATATAAACACATATATAGATATTGACACCTCATTGATCGAATTCCATCCGTATGTTCCACCGTAGCGCCTAGAATACTGAGCCGATTTTGATTAAGGGAGGCCACATACAATCAAGTTTGCCGTCAGTTTCTTTCATGGTGGTTAGGGATTCAAAAAAAAGGATCGATACCTGAGTATTATGGATACTTTTGGTTCGATACCTAGGAAAGCTCCCAAAAGCTGTACCACTCCATCGAGAGAGATAACGATATACATCAGAAAGAGAATGACATCAATTTTTGGTGTCGCTTTGTCCTCACAATCTATGGAAAAAAGTTGGTAATTTTTTCCACGTCCATATGAAACAAGGTATCTTGGTCTGATATTATCGGACTGGTCTTAGGAGACGGGAAATAGTATCAGCATAGGTTTTTATTTTATTTGATGACAAGATAGTCCTTGACGATGCAGTCTAAGATGGTAGCGGGCTAACTTGGAAGAGGTATGGCAGTGTACCTACTCATTCCGTTAATCGGTTTCTACACGCCATCGTGCCGGAACGCTAAATCGCTTGGCGGCACGTCTTTGACGGTAGGGTGGTGAACTTGCCACGGCCAAAGCCTCCCACCAGACCAGCCCAGAGACAATTTAGAAATTATAAAAATTCCCTAACTGACCCCACTGGGAATCGAACCCGAGACCTCCCAGTTATAAGACCACAGCGATCACCAATGCGCCAGGGAGGTCGTCTTTGGCAAGCCTAATTTGGTTTTCAAAAAATTAGGTTATGCAATAATAATTCATTTTAGTTTAGTCTCATTATATTATACTTTATTAAATAACTTAACATCTAAGAACATGTTTCATTAAAGTATTTTCACAAACATTACAAAAATACAATACACAGTTACATACCAACATACAGGCTTTTCTAATCTTACTAAAATAACATTTATAAAATGTGGCTTCAAGCTTACATTCGTAACTTCTTACGAATCTGGTTCTACCTACTAAAAAATCAGGCTAAAATAAAGGTAAAATAATAAAAACAATCTTTCCTAAAAAAACTAAAAATTCCCTAAAGAGAATTCAGATAGGTAATTTCTCGTCACAATTTACTATGATTTTTCAATTGAGTGGGCAGCGGTAGCTTGGTCTTGACTTGCATGGACTCGTTGCGAATAATGTTCGCCCATACCACCGTAGCTGACAGGATGTGTGACAGCCCCTGCAGAGAAAGACGGTGGACTGCCATACACTTGCGTCTCAGGCTTCACCATTTGTCCAGTGACCACTGAGGGTGTACAACTAAAAAGGAGCGGCAGGTTACAGTTCCCAACACTACCGCTAGGAAATACTCCATATGCAGTAGCTCCAGTTTGCACATTGTAATGGCCATTTAAACCCATACTCGGTGTATTAATAGGCATATAGGTTGATGGCGCCGTTCTGTAAGCAAATCTCGCCATCGGCACTTGTTCCATGAAATTGGTGTCCGAATATCTCAACATCTCCCTGGCATTTTCGTAAGGATTTTCTACTCTGTACATATTGTCCGCGTATCCCGAACTTGCGTAGTCGTATGCACTGGGGACATAGTATCTTGCTTCTGGAGATATGAAGTTAGAGTATGCTTCTTGAGATCTTGCTCCTGGTATGTTAGCGGCGGCGGCAGCGGCGGCGGCGCATGGCGTTATCGTATAGACATTATTGTTTAACCTTTTCTCACGAAGGTAGTCTATGTGATTGCTGTCAACGTTCGTATAACTAGGTTCCTGTTCCCCACCTTCGGCAGTAGGGGCCGAAGATGACACAGTCAGTAGAGAAGCACAAAAACACAGCCAAATCACAACCATTATGATCTCGAGACGCTAATGAGGAATGCAATGGCAATTTGGGCCATATTTATACATGTTTGTGCAACAATTTTTTCGGTCAAACACATTCAAATATCGATGAATGCATTTCTCACAATTCAATAAATTATTAAATACTTTGATACATACAACAATATTTGACCGCAATGATTTGCTGAATCAAGAATTTGATGCAATGTGGAGCATGATTCACAACATTTTTAACTGTGTCAAGAAACATTAAGATTCTGAATTATATTTAAATTACATGGAATACCAAAAGAGTACCCCTATTACTTACAAGAACCTGTCTGCATTACAATTACGACGTCCCGGGTTCAATTCCGCGAATCGGATTGGGAAATGTTTTTGTCAAAGTTGTAGGTACCTAAATACCTATATTCCGTCGATTACTGCTATTCTTCTTTGCAATTTTTTAGATACTTAAATATAGGTAAATAGGCCTAGGTAGTACATGGAAAGCAATAATATTATATTATGTGAGCAAATATGTGAGACACGTTTGATGCGAGATGGTGGATAATTTTCAATCTTGTTTTTAAAAATACTTGAAGATCTGAGCCAGGAAAAGCATCTCGAAAGTGCAATAGGTAAGGTACTTAGAGGAATTTTTATAATGCCAGTTTCGTGCGAGAAGATTGCAGTGTATTGAAAGAAAAAGGGATAATAAACCCGCCTATATCTTGCGCTTATGTTGTGGTACGGAAAAAGGTTTTTTATTTGGGAGGTACTTCCTCCTAATTTTCATCTATATGTAGCGTTTGACTAAACCGATTTTTACAAACCACACACCGATTAAAACTTTCACTTCCAATTTCAAAAATCTACTATAAATTACAAAAATCTTTACTACCTATGGGGATATTATAATCCGCTGGATCGCAAAAATTTATCTATTCCGGGACCTACCATGTTCTGCAGATTAGTAGTGTTAATAGAATTTTGTACCTACTTTTTATTCCGGAAAATTGAAGAGTTAAAAAAGTAGATGATTTTTTTAACTCTTCAATTTTCCGGGGTAAAACGTACCTATCCTATGTGTTAATCCTAGGTATGTGCCATCCCAAATTTCACCCAAATCGGTTCATTCGTTGTGGTTCGAAGGAGTAAGAAACGATCCAAGTTTTTTTTACCTAATTAATGACTTAGCGAAAAAAAATTGCATCCAATTATGCTCTCGTACTTACCAGGACAATTGTGAATGTAAACACAATTTTTACTATATTCATCCCTTATGTACCCGGCTGAACACCGACAGCCGATCATGCACTCCCATCGGAGAGGGCAAAGGCGTTCAGTCTTCGATAACAGCCTCAAATTGACACAAGTGGGAGGACATTTCCATCCGCAAAGCGAATATTCCTCATTTTCATGCAGACAGGCTGAAGTTTTGAAAACCATTACAACTCTTATCGAAATTGTTACGCAAAGTATGTGAGCTACTCGTACTAACATTGTTATTGGTAAGTTTATACTCTAACAAATACATTACGAAATAATACTTTTTTTTAAAGTAAAAGCCTCAATAGCCCAAGTGTTAAAAGTGCCGACTGAAAACTGAAAAGTCACAGGTTCGAATCCCACCCGTTGCACTATTGTCGTACCCACTCCTAGCACAAGCTTTTCGCTTGTTTGGAGGGGATAGAAGGATATTAGTCAATATCAGCTTGGCTAAGGTTATTTAAAAAAAAGAAAGAAAAAAGCAAAGTAACAAAAAAAAAGTTTAAAAACTACGGAAAATTGGATATAACACGCGTCATATTGATTTTGTTTGTATGTGATCAGTAGGTACCGAATTGATTGCCACCTTATTCAACAAAATCGGCTCAGTGATTTAGGGGCTATGGTGAAACATATACATAAATAGACGCATACATAGCGTCAGTGAAGTGCGCAAGTCATTTTTTAGGGTTCCGAAAAAAACTTCGGAACCCTTATAGGATCACTTCGTTGTCCGTCTGTCTGTCAGTGTGTCACCACCGTTTTTCTCGAAAACGGCTTATGATCCGAAGTCGAAATTTATACTGAATATAAAGTTCAATGGTCTCGTAGTGTTTTAAGAATATCAAGCTTATAGCTTAACTCAGTGAAAAGTTACAGCTTTAAAACCACGGCTTTCTCATTATTAAAACAAATTAAGAGACATCTTCCAAAAATCGTTTTTTTCCATACCTAATTCTTAGTTTCATAGTAAGTGCCGTTATATTTTACAAACACCAGCTTTAAAGTCTTACAAATGACGAACATACTGATATCTCTAAACATAGTAAGACTAACTTAAACAGCTAAAAACCAAATAAAAACCTACCACTTACTATGACTTTTAAAGTACTGTAACTGGAGTAAAGTATCTGAAGGAAAAACACACTATCAGATGCATCGACTGAGAGCCGCGACAGATAAGGTTTCACAGTCGTTTGAGATCAGCAGGCCCATATTTCTATTGGACGTCCGAAGACTCAAGAATGGCCCAAGGTTACGTCCGCGACTACGTCCGATTGTGTGCACAATTCAATGTACATTCACTATCCAGCCGCGGTTGACGCGTCGGATAGTTTGTTCTAAGCCTAACTTTTTAATGCGTCACAACACAGAACTGTCACAACTTTTGTAGACTGACCTCTATAATTACTCTATGATTTGTAGAATAGACCAGGTATGTAATAGAATCTGCAATGGCATATACATTAAGAAAAATATTTTTTATCTATTACCTATCTCTTTAATTAATTTATGCCGTCATATTTTGTATTCACATCACACTATATCACATATCACACTAATTCATATTATAAAGCCGAATGTTTGTATATGTATGTGTGTGTGTATGTTTATTACTCTTATTACTCCTTCACGCCACAACGAATTAACCGATTTGGCTGAAATTTGGAATGGAGATAGCTAATACCCAGGATTAAAACATAGGCAACATTTTATCCCTAAAAATTACAGAGTTCCCATGGGAATTGAAAAATCTTGATCCACGCGGCCGAAGTCGCGGGCATCGTCTAGTACCTAATCCTTCATTTTTTTGTAGAATAGGTAGATATGTAATAGAATCTGCTATGGCATTTACAATCCAGTGTTAATCATAGATTAAAAATAGAGGTCAACGCAGTCTTATAACCCAGTTGTCAAAAACTGTCATGTCTTAATTCTATAATATAAAAATGAATCGCAAAATGTGTTTGTGAGCGCATAACTCAACAACGCCTGGGCCAATTTGGCCAAATCTTTTTTTAAAATGTTCGTTGAAGTTCAAGGATGGTTTTTACGGAGAAAAATTAGAATTATTGCTTGAAAAACCCTAAAAATAGCCCTTTTCTTTTTCCCATACAAATGATTTGAAACTAAAACGTAGTCAATTTGAGCTTTATTGCTATGGTATAAAGTTCATATTAAATTACAAGCACTCACTGTTGTCTAAGCAATGTAGGTGTGTTCCTAACGTCAAAGATCATATCTATCAAAACAATGTGCGTGTGTGCGTTGGAGCACAGAATACATAGTTGGAGGAGTTTAATGTCGCGTTCCGAAACTCGCGTTTCTTTTGTATTAGTTTCGGCACGCGACACTAAACTCACGTCGCAACGACTGAACCGATTTGGCTGAAATTTGGCACAGAGATAGATTATGGCCGGGAATAAGACATAGGCTACTTTTTATCCCGGGAAATAAGAGTGTTCCCGCGGGAATAAAAAACCTTAATCCACGCGGACGAAGTCGCGGGTATCAGCTAGTTCTTATTAAATAATGTTTGAATTGAATTGTTAAAATATTTCGAATGTTCATATAACGATAGGAATTAGGAAATGAGTTTTTGAAAGATGTAACAGTGTTAATGAGAGAAGGATACGTCTATATTTAAAGATGCGAAGAGGTGGTTAGCTAAGGGAAACATCAAGAGTGAAGTGGAATCTTTGGTGGAACATGTCGGAAAGCCATTAATTAAGCAGGAGGTTGACCAGTGCATAGATAACTACCATCCAGTCCAAGTTAAAGCGGCACCTCAGCAGCTCAAGAGCTTGTTAAAAGATGAAGTGTCCATAGCACAGCGGCCGAAATTATTGAAGCAAGGCAATACATTCGTTAAAAAGAAAGATAGCATCGGAGAGAATAAGGAGATAAAAGAACAGTCGTACAAGAATAATTACTCAGTGGATGGAGATGTACTCTGCAAGTATCCAGGACAATCGTTGGTCATACCCAAGCAATTGGAAAAAGAAATAAACCATAGCAATGGACATTTTTTAAAGAAGAAGAAGAATTGGAAATATGTATAAGACGCATGGCTCAGCTGACCATATTATGAAAAAAAACCATAGTCAAATAGTCGATAGAGATAGTAATAGTAGGTAAATGGTACTGTAAAGTAATAATGAAGGTGACTGTTGAATGAATGTTTGTGTATACCTACTACTAACTACTACTATATTAATAGTTAAGTAGATGTATGTAGTTAGCTTTGTCAACAGCACCGCCAAGTATATTGTATATATACTAGGTTATGTGTTACACTGATAATATGTTTGTACATGATTTTGTTATTACCAACTTAAGAACACACAGTGAACTCAAAGTGAACTTATAGTGAACTTGTTAGAATAAACTAAGGACAGTTATTGGACTGTAAATTAGATAATATAGAAATTAATAATAAGTTTAAGTTAAAGTAATATTACTTATTAGCCCACAGGCTAGATGGTAGTATAAAATAAAGCCACCGTTACATGGTGCTTTATGGTAGGAAAAAAAAACCAACTTAAGTATACCTATGGTTTTTTAAATTCGAAATCATTCAAATTTTATTTCATTTTGTAAAAGAAATATTATAATAATTTGTGACCATGTATACTTACTAGTGTTTAGATTCCTTATACATAAGATGTCATTCTATATTGGTTAACTTAAGATGTATTACTGTTAAGTATGTATGAAAACTGTATTATTTAACTTAAGGTGTGTTAGTGTTGAGAAGGTATGAAGTATGCGCGGAAGTATGAATATGGTAAAGATGTATGAACGGAGAAGGTATGTCTGGGGACAGACATAGTTGCAGGATGACCGAATGTGGGAAACGGAATGTAAGTGTATGACAGGGATGGATGTATGCGATAGAGAGAGTGGGAAGATATGGAGATAAAAAAGATTGGCAAGATGGCATACGGAGTTAAGACATGCTAAGGAGTGCTAAAAGTAGTTTAAATAAAAGAAGTTAATATATATTTAGTGTTTTTACTTTGAGCTATTCCCACATTTATTAGAACATACGATATTATTACTTGCTTGTTCAGACATGAAAAGGGTCACAAAGAAAATTCTGTCAAACATAGAGAATCTTTTGATTGACTATCTCGAATGCTTTAAAGACAGCTTAGACTTAGTTTTACAAGTTATACATTGCATTATGGAAGTAACTCAAAGAGACAAATAATGGGATGAAACAGGGAGATTGGGAACTGTGAGAAAACTACACAACCCCATTGAGTTTGGGCTTGTTTGATTCATCTTGACAAGTACTCTAGTCCTAGATGATATGCAGGGTCTGATGATGAGACCGGAAGGCGTCTATAGGAACTTCAATAACACTGCGCACTTAAGCTGTCATCTAGTAGGTACCTAATTAATACAATGGTCAAGAGTTTCGGAACCCTCAGTGCGCGAGTATGACTCGCACTTGACCGGTTATTTTTTTATATGAATAGGAGGCAAACGAGCTGGCGGGTCACCTGATGTAAAGTGATTATCGCCGCCCATGAACACTTGTAGTACTTGAGGCACCACCAATGCGTTGCCGGCTTTTTAGGAATTTATTGGTCCGCCCCTTGAACAACCCCATATTGTAATTAAGTGGGTCATTTTGGCGGATTTTAATATTTTAGTGTTATTTGATGAAGATACCTATTGAGAGACTTTTGTATGTAATCAAATCAATTTGTGTAGTTTTGGTAGTTTAGTTAATTGTAATCTTCACACACCTTTGAGAGCATTGTGGAGAACTCTTAGGCATGCAGGTTTTCCGATTCTTACGATGTTTTCCATCATCGTTGAAGCATGATATGCTATCATAATTATAATATCATATATGTGATATTAATTGCTTAAATGCAGATGACTCCGAAAAGTCATAATGCGTGCCCGGAATCGAACCCATGACTTCCGAATAGAAGACCGTAAGCCTAACCACTGGGCTATAACTACTCCTGAAATCGTATCCTTACAAATATTATCTATACCTAATGCGAAACAGTGGTTGTTTGATGATTGGTTGGTTTGTCCATCAATCAACAAAGGATCAACCTGATCTGCATGAGTAGTGAATAAGTTAAGTAGTTTAAGACTTGGAGAGACGTAGGCTACGTTTTATTTCGGAAACACAAAGGGTTCCCACGGCACGGCACATTTTTATAAACCTAACTCCACGCGGACGAAGTCGCGGGCAAAAGCTTGACTATTAAATTATTTTACTATACGTGCATTAGGTACTACATAGTTACTTCTACCTACATAATAATTCAGGTATGTAGGTTAATAGGTACGTTAGACTATGCAGATCGACAAATTGCAATAGGTATCTACTTAGTTACAAAAACTACCTACCTAAGTGATTCTCTATAGGAAGGTACTAACTTGTTACTCTAACTATATTAATATCATAAATTGATCACGTAAATCTTATCTCATCATACCTAGCCCCTTGCTTATCAGTTATCTTTTATCTCATAGCGTGACGATATGCTGCGGTTCTAGAAAACGTGTTTTACGAATGTTTCAAACAAAAATTAACATTATTATCATCTCTGACCATGACTTATCCGTTTAAATACTATCTCAAATATCACCAAAGTTAATATATATAAAGAACAGTTTTTAATTAACAATATTCATTCATCACATAAGATTTGCATATTATATACCATAATGTATGGGACAGTTCAGGTCGCCCTAATTTTCTCATTAACACTTTCGTGCTCTCAAAGTCACGCTATTTGGGAAGCTACAAATGAACTACAACCAGTTCACGGGCTATACGTAAAACCTTCCCTAGATGGAACCACGGGAGATCTGTACGTAGCAGCCACCGAAGACAACGGAAGAAAATCGGAATGGTTAACGGACCAGCCGGTCAACTTTCTCCCAGCAACAGCGGCGACATTGCTCCAGCCGAAAACTGTTCCTCTATCTGCTACATCAAGTCTTACAAAATCATCACCACAAGAGGATAAAACTAACACCCAGAAGAGAGCTATAATAACAAGCCCTGCGTTGAAGTATACTTACGCCCTACCGATACCAGGAGTAGAGGGAAATGTAGCTCCATATCCATATGCAATTCCAGCAACCCAACCCTCCGAGACATCCAATCCACCATGTTCAACCGATATCACCACACAGATGGCTCAACCGTATCCATTTCAATATTTCTACCCTCAAATGATGTCTGCAATCGCTAACGTAATGAATGCCTATAAGGAAAGTGAAGGCAATGATGAGAAAACTCCCATAGCTGCGCCCTCGCCATATTGGCCCTCGGCATATGGATATCCCTATCAATACGTCTTCATAGACCCGAATACGTGGGCGCAGAGTCAAAGTAATACATCGCCTGTAGAAACACAAAGTTCCAACAGCAACGAAACTGCTTGACATAATCATTTTTATAATACCTATAATTTATTTTAATGTATTTTATTTATTAACACTAACCTATAATAGTCGAATTCAAATGTATAAATAGTTTAAGATGAATTGGAAAAAATAAAATATGAATTTCTTAGTAATTGTATGTGTGTACGAGTCGTCTTCTGAATCCTAGATAGAATCAATGACTTCTATGGCTAGAATAGTTTATATTCTCTTGGGATCGAATTGCCGGAATGCCGGAGGAGGAATGTTTTGATATGCCAATTGCCACCTAGGTATAAAGAATTCAAAATGATTCTTTTGAATTAAATGTTACTTGGAAATTGTACCTATCTTTACATCCGATCCGATCTTTACATCCAAAGGCAAATAAAGATAATGACAAATTAATTTTATTCATCGATACAAATTATTGGCAAGCCTCAATAGCCCAACGGTTAAGGTGCGGACTGAAAACTGAAAGGTTGCAGGTTCGAGCCCCACTCGTTGCACTATTTCCCAGCACAAGCTTTCCGCTTATTTGGAGGGGAGAGGAGAAGGAGAATATAAGTCAAGTTCATTTTAATGGAGATCGATAAAGAGATTGATAGTTCGTTTACTTCGTTTGTAACATGGAAGTAGGACAAAGTTCCTAACAAATAAATGGCGCCCTCTAGGCGGAACTCATTGACACTATGCTTTCCATGCTCGAAGTTCCCATAAGCCTCCCAGCAAAGCCTCCCAGTATCTATAATAATTATAGTACTATGGCAGTAAATTAAAAATGACAGTATACTTTAGCGTGAAAGAGCTACAGCTCCAATTATATAAATTTGGAGACAGAAACAGACGCTACATTAATTTTAAGCTATTGCATAGCTTCTATCGCGGGCCTTGAGCGTGGAGACCGTATCCAGAAATTCCGTAACGAAAATAACCTGACACGGGACTCCTCTCACCGCTAGATGGCGTTGATTAAAATGCTATGCAATAGCTTTAACGCGGCAGTCCTCGAGTGCCACACGTCTTTTTTTTGCACTTTTAAGAATTTTACATAAACATAATATTTGCTCGTAAAATACGTTGTGAATACCTACGTTTCATTTTAAGCTTCTAGAGACGGGTACATACGTAATTTACTACCTACTGTTCCCGGAGAGATGCAGTTACAGATTCTATTTAAAAAAAATTGTCTATGCCATATGTCAATGTCAATACTTGTCATAGTCATATTTTGATTTGTCAAATTAAGTACTTATATGCTGTGCTTATGTGTCACTGTCTCTGTCAAACAAAATCAAAATTACTTCCTTTCATTAATTTCATTGACGTTTTACCATCCATTTACGCAGTTTAAAATGTAATATTTTATTAAATAATTCATTATAATTCATTTTTCGTACCAGAATTTAGAACACAAGTGACTGATTGAAATCCTTGTAATTAATCAAAATGGTCTCCAAGAAAAAGAAGAAGGTATGTTAACACATTTTAACCCAACTTAGAACACGTGTTTATCAACAAGCTTACCTAGTCAAAACGTTTTATTTTTTCAGTATTCTACGGGCGAGGGAGCTCAGTTCATGACTAGGAAAGCTGCCTTGAAAAAGCTTCAACTATCTCTTAAAGACTTTAGACGAATATGCATTCTCAAAGGCATATACCCGCGAGAACCACGAAACAGAAAGAGAGCCCAGAAAGGTGCCGGAGGTATCAAAACGCTGTATCACACAAAGGACATAAAGTTTCTGTTACATGAACCTACACTATGGAAACTGCGAGAGTTAAAAGTGAGTATTCTTATAAAACTACTACCAAAAGAACACAATTCACTGAGATCCAATCAAGCTGATTCTTTCCTTTCCTATGATTTTATCCATAATGCTACTGTTTATAATAATTGCCAACTTTATTTTGTTTTACCAATTTAATGTTTATTTTAGGTGTACCAGCAAAAAATACGCAAAGCGCGCGCTCAGCGGGAATATCGGAAGATGAGACAGTATTTCCGTGATTATCCGGAAATAAACATAGATCACATAGTCAAAGAACGATATCCTACATTTGTAGATGCTTTGAGAGACCTTGATGACTGTTTGACACTTTGTTTTCTATTCAGCACCTTCCCATCTTTGAGGAAAGTGCCCAGAGACCAGTCTCTACTCTGCAGACGGCTTACTGTTGAATTTATGCATGCAGTGATTGCTGCTAAAGCTCTACGTAAGGTCTTTGTTTCAGTCAAAGGTTATTACTATCAATGTGAACTAGAAGGTCAGACAATAACATGGATTGTGCCTCATCACTTTTCATTTCAAGTAAGTTGCCACACCTTTTGCCCTTTACATACCTTAAAATTTTATATAGCTTAGCTACAAAAATGCCTTATTTTATAGTAAACTACTTTATAAAACCTTACATTAATATATTTGTTTCAGCCACAAAGTAAAGATGAAGTGGACTTTAAAATCATGTCAACATTTGTTGAATTTTACATAATGATGCTTGGGTTTGTTAACTTCAAGCTATATCATTCTCTGAACCTGGTGTACCCACCTAGACTCACTGCTGCATTCAATTCAGACTCGGAAAAAGATCTTGTTGATGAACATGCATATGTAGCAGAGAGGATAGCTGCTATGAACTTATCTCTAGCTAAAGTAGCTGGCTCCAACGAGGCGGAAGAACTGCCTGAAATTGATATCTTTGACACAGAGGACAAAGATCCACAAAAGCTTGAAGAAGCTAAATTGGAAGCTGAAAAAGTCAAGAAACTAAAGACAATGTTCAAAGGCTTGAAATTCTTTATAAACAGAGAAGTTCCCAGAGAACCATTGGTGTTCATAATTCGTTGTTTCGGGGGTGAAGTATCATGGGATAAAGACCATTTTGTTGGTGCAACTTTTGACGAATCAGACGAGTCAATTGCCTACCAAATAGTTGATAGGCCAAGTATGGATAAACAGTACCTTTCCCGCTACTATGTCCAGCCACAGTGGGTGTTCGATAGTGTCAATGCCAGAACATTGCTGCCGATCAACAAATACCTAATGGGGGCCACTTTGCCTCCTCACCTATCACCGTTTGTTGACAAAACTAAAGACCAAGTTTACATGCCACCTGAGCAAAAGGCACTCAATGATCCAGACTTTAAGCCCTTGAGTAAGCAATGTTTTTTTTTATATTTAAGGATACAAGTCAGACATTTACTGAAAAAACAAGACATAATATGTCTATATTATATTCTTATATAACTTAATGTTAATTCCATATTACAACACTTAATTTAAAAAGTACTGCCTGTCTATCTAAACTCTTTGTTTTTAGAATAGGTCCCTAAACTAAAATGATGCATTTTAGTCTTTTTGTCTGCATAGATTTGGGGTTTTCAAAATCCTGTGGAAACTGATTATCTGGGATAAAAAATGTCGAATGTCATTGTAGTCATGCAATCCTTACCTTTGTTTTGCTTTTGAGTTGTGAAAAGGTGGAAGACTACATTTAGTGTCGTAATTCTAACAACATTGTGTACATTTTGCAGGTGATGATGATCCATCAGATGAAGACATTGAAGAAGCTAGTGATGAGGACAAAGAAGAACAGAGTGAACCCGAGGACGCAGAGCAAGCATTGACGAGGCAATACCAGCAAGAAGTGGAACAAGACTCGCCTTCAGAGGATGAGGACAATGATGATGATGTGGATCCTGAGAAGAAGAAACTGGCAAAGGAAAAGGTAATAATGTTCTGACCCAATTTCAGCCATGATGGCTTATTGCAGAAAGGACTAGTGTACACACACAAGGAAACTATTCATGTCCAATTCTAAAGGCTTTCTCTCTAAGTAGGCAGATTGTAGAAAAACTGTAACAATCATTGCTACAACAGAAATAAAAATAATAATAGCAATTATTGTAGTGATTGGCTGAATTTATATTTTACTAGTTGATGCCCATAGCTTCGCTCACATGGATTTTGTTTATAAAATCCCAGGGGAAATCTTTAATTTTCCAGGATGAAAAGTAGCCTATATCACTCCCAGTCCTCAACTATGATATACTCATGCAAAAAATCACGTCGATCCGTTGCTTTGTTGCAGCGTGATTGAAGGACAAACCAACAAACACACTCTTGCATTTATAATATAAGTAAGGATGATAAATAAATAAACTTCCTGCAACATTTTAGCCAATGGCGAGTGTCTGCACTCCAAGAGATTAATCTTTATTTTACTGTAAGATGTGGTTTTTCCAGTCTGCAATTTTGCAGTCAGCTTGCAGTCTGTATGTCTATACACAGATTTGTCACACATAATTTGTCTTTCAGAAAAAATCAATGGCAGTTAAACCAGGTGTGCCGCACAAGGAAAATCCTTACCAGATACAAATTGAAGACAAGCAGGCATTTAGACTGCGAGAGAAACTTGTCCGAAAGAAGCACAGGAATCTATACAAGAGCATGAAAGCCGGGCAAGAAAAGAGGAAGAAGGATATATGGCTGCTTAGGAAGAAGAGACGTCTTCACGACGAGAAAGTCAAAGAAGAGAAAAAAGCAGAAAAGCGCAAACAGAAAACGCAAGCTTTAGAAGCAGCTTTATCGTAAATGTGAAATAAATGAACAAAATTTATGTAAATTGTTGTTTTATTTCGCTTATCATACAAACATGTTTTTGGAAATGGTTTTTAAGCTATTGCATAGCTTCTATCGCGGGCCTTGAGCGTGGAGACCGAATCCAGAAATTCCGTAACGAAAATAACCTGACACGGGACTCCTCTCACCGCTAGATGGCGTTGATAAAAAATGCTATGCAATAGCTTTACCGCGGCAGTCCCCGAGTGCCACACGTTTTTTTTTTGAATTGGTTTTTTCATTAATCCTATTATAAATAATATAAATTACTCGAAATAGATTCGAGATAGACTCGAAAAAATAGGCCAGTCCTTTTTATTAATAGACTAATAATATTTACCTAACAAGTCAACAAAAATAACAATGTTCAAAAGCGAAAATTCCGAGACGCATAATATAATACATTTAGGAAGTTTATAATTATAACTAAAAAAATTGAGTGTCTTTACAATAGTAAATCTAATCAGAATCGGATTCATTTTCTTCGTCACCATCACTGTCTTCAAGTTCTGGCATTGGGAAACGTAAAACTGCAGCAATACCAGTTAGTTGATCTAATTCTGCAAAAAAAAAAAATACAATACCTGTTAACTGATCAAATTTTGTTTAAAAAATAAAATTAAAAATATGTGTACGCAGTGCAGAGTCCTCTCATGACCCATAACCATATTTATTTTTTATTAGATGACAAGATAGTCCTTGACTGCGATCTCACCTGATGGTAAGTGACGATGCAGTTTAAGATGGTAGCGGGCTAACTTGGAAGGGGTATGGCAATGTACATTCAACCTATATCTCCCTAATCGGATTCTACTCTCCATCATGCTAAATCGCTTGGTGGCACGTTTTTGACGACAGGGTGGTAACTAAGCCACGACCAAAGCCTCCCACCAGACAAAATACGTCTATGAATCTGCTCTTGGGTCGAGAAGCACACCCATAGTGGAGGAATACGTGCGTACAGTCGTATTTGGAGGGGAGAAGAGGATATTAGTCAACTTCTGCTTGGCTAATATTCCTTTTTTTTTAAAACCCACTAACCGTCTTTTGAGTGATATAGGATAATGTAACTGCATCTGAATTAGTGCACTGAGGAAAATGAGAAAATACAACATGCTTAACATTTTCCATTTTTGTCTAGTAGTATCATGAGTAAAAAAGACAATCTCATCACATCATTTTTAAAACTCTGTTAGAAATAAAATAATTACACTTACGTTCCCCTGAAACATGCATACTGGAAAATATCCTCACATCGCTGCCATTTTCTCTTGCAGAATCAACTATTCCTACGTACTCTTTCCTTTGTGCTATATCTTGACACCTGCAATAAATATTTCAATAATTAAGAATTAAATAACAACTAAAAATAGTTCAGTTATTATTTTGTATGGGTATAGTTGAGGGCCTGGATGTGACGGCTAATTTTCATCTCGAAAAAACAGATTTCCTATTGGATTATTTGAGGTGTTTTTTTTTTTTAGAAGAATGTAACCCTTTCCATTTCTGAATTCAGGTTGTTTGAGGCCAAGAAAATTACCTGAACAATTTGTCAGAAATCATAAGTGTTTCAATAGCCATTGCTTCATTGGCCCTTTCAACATGTTTTTTCCCATAGAAAGCTTTGGCTGGCTCCAGCTGTAACATTGTATAGAAACTTTCCAACAATTTTACTTCACTTGCCGCTTTTGTGTCTGAAATTTTCGCCATTACTGCTGGCTCTTGTAGTACTTCTGTAAATGGGAAAAATCTTGTTAGGCAAACTTTACAATTGTGTTTTGACCACAGTGGCATTATCTAAAAATGATTGTTACGATGTAACGATGGCAATCATCTCTGGTTGGATGATCTGATGGCATTCTTGCTGCATAGCAAGCATGCTTGGTATGCAAAATACATTGAGCACGTTCTCGCGGAAAGTGTAGCTTGACGTAAGGTTCGGCGCTACGCAGAATTCAACATATTTTCGGCAGATGTATCTAGTTTGAAATGCCAAAATAATAAGCATATTTGTATAACTTACCTTTCAAAGAATGTTTAAATCCAGATGAAGCTTTAACAAGCAAGAATTTGGACTTGTTTTCAATGAGTAACTTATTATCAGTCTTTATAGCCTGTTGCATCATGTAGTCGAAGAATTGATCTTTGACAAAGCCTGGAGAAGCAAGGATCACACACTTCACAACATTGAAGTCAACGTGCCTCAAAATTCCTTGCATGACTGCTTCGTAAAATTTATTTAGGCCCTAAAAGGAAGATAAAATTTTATTTAGTATGTACTTAGTAGCTAGAAAATAACACTTAGATCTAACAATTAAAACACAGTAATGTATTCAAATCCCATTAATTTATCTATCACTATTATTTTTTTTTTCAATTATTTACACATTATGAGCTTAAGTACTTCTAAGCTACTACTTTACAGGAATGGTTAATTTTGTCAATGTTTAAAATAATATATAAATTTATATATTTTATTTTACTCCAAAGATGGCACTAGTAGTCATATAGTGGCTTCACAGTTTCGCTATATTATAAAATTTTGATGGCTAGGTAAAATTTCTACCGTAACCTTAATTTAACCATCCATTGATAGAAGTTTAAAGTAGTGGTTCGCCCCGAACTGAGACCTCGCGATATCCCATAATTCCCAAAAGTTTTAATTATATATTGTAATAATTAACTTTTAACATTAGACGCAATAAAAAAAAAATAGTTGACATAAAACTGTTTTACTGACACAGCGCCATCTATTAGCATTATAGTGAAGCTATTAGCTTCACAATAATGCTAATAGATGGCGCATTAAAATTAAATAATTTCGTTTCTTTATAACATTTATCTAATTTTAGTATTTGTTGTTCAAGTACAGGATATAACTGAATTTTCAACCAAGTTTCACGTTCTAATATTCAGTAATTCAGAAGTTATAGGGCTCTGACAGACATTTAGACGGACACGCTTCTCTGTCTAGTAGGCAAGCGCCCTAGTTGACTCAGAGAACTCGCTTCGCTCGTTCAAATATGACCAGACATACCTTTTCATGCTGCTGTACAAATCCTTTTCGCTTTCTTGGTATGTTCACATCTATCTTTGATCTCACTAGTGTCATGGATGGTGTAATTAGACAGACATGAGCCAGGCCTTCCTGCATCACCACCGCTGCCACATCAGCAGAGGCGGCTGGGTCGCAGGCCATCTCCACACGTTCCAATGCTACTGAATCCCATAATATCTTCTGCAGTGTAAATTTCCTATTTAACTCTAAATCTAGAGTGTGATATGCTCCCATCTAGAAGAATATACATTTTAAGACTTTAAACTGTTACGAGTAATATTTAATAAAGCCAGTGATTGAAAAAGGGGAGCCAAGATACCTACACTTTTTAAACATGTTTAATAAGCTGGATACTTTTATTTGACTGATATTTAATTATTTTAATTTTAGTATCCAGGATCATTTCATTACAAGCTTTTGCTAGTGACTTTGTCTGTTTGCTTAGGGTTTCAAAAATCTGTCAGGAACCCTTTGTTTTTCAGGAGAAGCAATATTTTCCTTAGATTATACAGCAAAGAATAAGTTACCAATTCCGATTCTTTTAATAGATAGCGGGAAGCGAAGCCGCGGGTAAAAGTTAGTTAGGAATAAATAAAACTAACCTTAACATATTGATTTTCAACAATATTGCGACCTTTTAACCGCAAAACACAGGCCTGTGTGTCAAAATCAATGGTCTCCACTCTTATCGTGAGTGTCGTACGGACTCTACTGCTGGTGGAAGACCCAGTAGACGATTCCGTTTGGACTTTTCGTACCGTCGATGCTGTAACTGCATCCCCCTCGGCAATAAGGTTGTAAGCATGCCACATATCCTCGGGCTCCTCTGGTACCAGACCGATACAACTAAAATTCCAACATATTAAGAGAAATATTGTTTTAAGACAGATTGTTGAGAACATAACATTTCATAGCGAAAATCGGACATACCCGCTGCCATCTTTATCGATATTTTTAAATACAAGCTTCATTTTATCATTGAGCACGTCAAGCGATGAGTTATTTGAAAACCATTTTCTTTATTCAAAAGGAAATATTATATTTCCATGCAAAACTAAGTTCGATTTTCCCAGTAATCGCATTTTTTTTTGTTGTTGACATTGACAACACTTGACAACATTGACATTGTGTCATTTTTTTCAGTGACAGTGACAATGATGCCAACTTTGCTTACAACGTAGGTAGGTACATACCTACCTATTCTAAATTATAGAAATTACTAAAAAAGCGTTTAGGCGTAGGCACAGACCAGAAAAGATAAAGGCGTAGGTAGCGAATTAAATATCATGTACGGGTGAATATTCAGTTTCGTCAATATTTGCGCATTTTTTTAGGAACAAGCATAATTTCATTTTTTTTAATATTTGATAGTATTATAATGTTTGGTGCTATTTCATTAAATACACGTGTGAAAGGCACGTATATATTTCAAATATTCAAAGAGTTATTGCCACTAGAAATTTATGTCAAGCTACGGTAATGAACCCTGTATACGGTAATGAATTTTTATGTATACTTTTGGCAGAATTTCTTATGAATTCTCTATTTGAATAAACTTGTACGAATAAAAGCAAGTGCCCAGCCGTGCACAGGGAATTGGTAATTCACTCGTCGACCGAGAACCTTGTTGGGACCGTTACTGCTTGGAGTAAGATCGTTTCAAATAACAAAATATCAAGCAGTTCTTCCATAACTTAATAGACTCCCTCTATATTGGACCACCTTACCACTCACCCTACCGGCTACCAGGTAACAGTCGATGCTCCCCTAGGAACATCTAACCCCTGCCTAGTACAGACTTCCGTGCCACTTCCATCCTCTGTTCGCACGCGTAATACCGGTAGCCTCATATCCGTGGGCACAGCTTTGTTTTTCAACAAACGACCTTAACACCTGTGCTGAAGCAGTTGCTGATGCTATACTCCAAGGTATGGACTGCTATATTCCCAACTCCCTCATACCTTTTGGGGAGCGCGCGCAGAAATGGTTCAACGGGATCTGTAATAAGGCTGCTATACTTAAACAAACCTCCTACCAGTCCTGGCTCTCTGCACATTGCACTAATGATCCCAATGCTGCAAATGTTAAGAAAATCTTTAACGCTGCGTCCAGAGCCTACAAAAATGCCATTGCCAGGGCAAAATTTGAGCACATCGACAGAATTGGGCAGACACTAGTCTCACTGCCTTCTAGTTCCCGTGCTTTCTGATTTCTGTTGAAAGCCATGCAAGGCAACTTCTGTCGTTCCTCGTTTCCACCTTTACGCAAACCGGATGATCCACTGGCCTAAACTGCCAAAGAGAAAGCTGAAATTCTGGGCACTCTCTTTGCTGCCAACTCTACGCTTGATGATGGTGGGAAAACACCGCTGACCATCCCGCGGCATCAAAGCTCCTTGCGTAATATACGGGGTATATTGGGGATATATTGACAGTAAGGGGGAAGCCCTAGCGGTCAGCCTCGACATCGCTAAAGCCTTTGATCGGGTTTGGCATAGGGCTTGGCTATCGAAGCTGCCATCTTACGGACTTCCTGCGAAGCTGTGCAATTGGGTCGCTAGCTTTCTTCATGGGCGCAGCATCAAGGTCGCTGTCGACAGTTTTTGCTCTTAACCTAAGCCCATCAATGCTGGCATTCCACAGGGCTCAGTGCTACCGCCTACTTTGTTCATTCTGCATATCAATGATATGTTGCATAACAGCAGCATATATTGTTATGCGGATGACAGTACTTCTGATGCCCTTTACAAAGGCCATGCACAGTTCTCTCGCGCAGTGCTGGAGGAGGATAGAGCCAAACTTGTGTCGGACATTGAGACTTCTCTCTACAAAGTGTCCGTATGGGGTTCACAAAATCTTGTTCAATTTAACCCTTCAAAAACACAAGTTTGTGCTTTTACCGCAAAAAAGGCTCATTTTACCACGCCTCTTCTCTTTCAGAACTCTTCCCTTACTCCTACCAACAGCATTGGGATTCAAAAGAAGGCACTTCGGCTTGTAGACAATCCCAAATTAACTTACTCGCTGGAAAGCTTGGAACACCGCGACGTAAGCTCGCTTTGCGTGCTCTATCGGCTATATAACGGGGAGCCCTCTAACTTCTACAACCGCACCGCACGCCACCGAACGCAATTTCACCCTCACCACCTGGGTGCCTGGAGCACTTCGACCATCAGGTGCTCCAGATCTTTTTTTCCATGTACTACCAAATTGTAGAATCATCTCCCTTCGAAAGTATTCCTGTATATAATGTAGTTTCAGTAAAAATCATGAAATGAACTTCAAAAAGGTTACGGTAAACGACGGTAATGAAGGACACGGTAATGACAAATATGCACTTTTAATTTATTATTAATTTTTCTATAAGCAGTATGTGCTATCTAATCATTTAAAAATTAAACTAGACGAGAACTTGATGTATTGTTATCGCAATAAAATTCCAATTTTAAATATTTATCAAAATATAAACGGACTGGTAATGAAACATAAACTGTGACAAAACATTATAATACACTTTCAGTTGTAATTTTTTGCGCGAGTTCGTGCGTACGTCTTCCTTCTGCTACGTTTTCCGGTCGACTGAGGTCTGAGGTGCGGGACGCCGAGAGCTCACTATGTAGCGGCAAGATTTTGTCACGTAAAAACATGTTTCCCGTGATGATTCCGGAGGGTTCCGGTAATGAACTTTGCATTGTAACAAAACTTTAAAAACATATTTGACCATATATTTCTTTGTAAACTAAATTTTAAATTATGAAGAAGTAATAAAAAATTATTTAATTATTCGGCACAGTAGCCAAATTAGCATTATTTTTGTGCTAGGTTTACTAAATATTATTAAATATAAAATATCTAGTAAAAAAACAGGTGCCGGTAATGAATTTTAATGTTATTTTCACTAAAAATCTGAGTGATTTACATAGAAATTTCAATAAACACACCATGTGCACGATAAAGTATGTAGGTGTGCATGATAAACGTATATTAAATGGAGTCTAAACTTAAGTTTCAATTTTTTATTCACTGGAACACGTAATTTTCATTACTTTGAATATTCACCCGTACCTACCTACGTACAAAAAACTTGAATGAGAAATTCTCGTACGATGTAGACTGTAGAGGAACATAATCATAGCCACAAACATATAAGAGTAAGCAGACCTAACATAAGAAAAAATTGGCGTTCCAATTACGCCTACATACAAATCTCACGCACACATTGACAGTAAACAGAGCCGGACTTCGAAAAGCGAGGTTCAGCGAGGTTGAAGGGACTGGAGAGTATTTAATATCTGTAATTTGAAATAATATGGAAACTACGGAAAGTTGCCATCAAATTGTAGGTTAAACCCTTATTTTACATTCTGTAAACTTAATTCTATAAATTAATTCTTAATTATGAAAATGGATTCTAATGTGCTAAGTTTCGCGGTTTTGTAATCAAACAAGTAATAATGTTACAAAATAATATTTAATAAAATCAAAACAAAACATGATTTACAAAATCTACCCAAAAGATATATCTATTAGATAAATAAAACAAAATCAAAAAGCAACTTTTTCTCTAATATCTTTTAGAAATACAAACATTGACAATACGATAACATCAACAGTAGTTTAATTAACTCTTACATTCTATTCAGCCTGTATCACTCATTTCAATAACCTTATTAGAATAGTATTACACATTTTAAACTTATAAAAATAACAAAATAAACCATATGTCTCAGTCTTTTCAATAACGTAATAAGGAATAGTATTACTCTATACTCTTTATTAATAGTATTACTAGGCTGTAAATTTTGCAAGTCCATCAAAACTTGATCTCCAGCAGCTTTTCTTTCTACTGGACCTTTTACTGATGATGTAGACATATGCTGAAAACAAGAGTAATAAATTATCAGTTGTCTAGTATTAACAATTTAATAGGTAATACAAATAGGTACACAGCTATATATATATGGGTATAGCTGTCAATATTTACGTTTAAATGGCAAGATGTTTTGGGTTGGTACCTAAATATAAGAACAACTAAAGTCTATTTTTCCTTAATTCTGCATTCGAGTAAACAAACACCTCTTGTTACGAGAATCACATAATTACACATCACTTACTCATTTTTAATTAGATATGACTGTCTAGATCTGTTCATTAAACACACACGTTACGATTTACGCCACAAATTGCTCATAGTTTACCATTTTAACACATTTATTTCTTAAAAACTAAATTATCTTAAAATTTATCTGCACAGATTACGAGAATGTGACATTTCGATACCCTAGATTGTCTATGAATCGTTGAGATGGGCAAAGGCGAATGAATGATAAACAAGGAATTGAATGATCGGTACAGTAGAGGTGGGTAACTTTAGAAACGAATAAAACACTGAATCAGTAAATTAAATGAATAAAAAGTTATTAAAAAGTGTGTGTGTATTTAATGAACAGATCTAGGCAATCATATCTAATTCAAAATGTGTAGTTGATGAGTAATTATGTGATTTTCATAACAAGAGGTGTTTATTTACGCCAGCGGTCAAGTAGAGAAAGCTAGACTGTAATTTTATTCAAAATGTGTAGTAGATGTGTGATATTCATAACAATACTTTGTTAATATACTCAAGTAAGTAAAAATTGACCGTAGTAACCGGTAACGGTATACATTCATGACCATCGCAATTGAATGATAAAAATAATTCAGTTGTATGTTTTCGCTATCGTTCGATCGTTCATGCGATAATATCCCAACCCTAAAAATTGTCTTTGGTTATCACTCGGCCATTATTGTTTACTCGAATGCAGAATTAAAGAAAAATAGACTGTAGAAACTTACTTGTAATGATGAATCAAAAATCATTGGGATTGCATTAGAAGTAAGGACGGTACGAAAACCACTGCAATCCACTAAATGTGCTTCAAAATGTTCAGAACATAGCACACTCGATGTTTTGTGCTGCCAATTTTTTTTATTCGTCTGCATCAACCAGGCATTTTTTATATTTTCATCCTTTGGAAAGCTGAAAAATGATTTAATTTTATAATTTATCCTTACTTTTATAGAAATAGAAATAGAAATATTTTATTTCAAATAAACTTTCACAAGCACTTTTGAATCGTCAATGAATCTACCACTGGTTCGGAATGCCTTTCCCGCCGAGAAGAGCCAGCAAGAAACTCGGCGGTCGCTCTTTTCAAAAAAAAGTAAAAATTTTACAATATTTAATGAAACTATGTTATGTATTGCTTCCACGATTAATTTTCCTAAGTCCAATACAATACAAATAAAAATTAATACAATCCAATACATCTTAAAACAGGCAGGCAAAAACAGACTAATTATTTAATCAAAATATACCCACTAAACAAAACTTGCGCCTGAATACGGCCCTGTCAAATTGTACAAGTATATGAAACGACAAACAAGATCCTGATATTAATTAATTGATAAATATTGCAACAGGAATATACTAGAACCAAAATTACTATAACTGTCTACGAGTTTTGCGTATATAATAATTAGGGACTGCTTCTAAAATAAAATGCCGAACGATTATTAATAATCACACAGTAAGCATATAACCAAATTACGAGTCTATAGCACATCAAAACTTACCGATGAAAAGTAATTGCAGGTGTTTTCCTATACGGAGAATTGCCACACAGAGGTGCACAACACTTCACCATTTTATTTCAGAATTTTTGATTCTTTAGACTCGATTTTAAAGCAAATTTAAAAGAATAAACAACTCGCAGGTTATGTTGTTGTTTTTGACAAATTGACATATTGCACCATACTGCTCTTATTTGTAGCTTACGAATTGCCTCAAGCTCAATTATGTCTATGAGTGCGTAAGTGTTGCAACAACAGAAGTAAAAGAGATAGAATCATATATTTTTTGTTGGAGAGAAGCAAGCGAAGATATTATTTATTCGTTTAGATGTAGTTGTGAAAATTATGTTAGGTCTGCTTACTCTTATATGTTTGTGATCATAGCAAATTGATAAAAGAATAATATTGTCTTTTAAAATTAAGGTTAAGTTTCCGAACTGATACCTATCACATTTTTTGGCAACAAGCAATGTAATGCAAATACTGAAATTGTCAATGACTTTCGCGCAACGTTGCAGTTGAGCCAGCAATGTACACAAAACTGATCAAGTGTTGTAATTTTGTGCTGTGTGAGCATCTTTCGCGTTTCTCTTGTTGATTGTAAATATATTTCAAGCTTCGAGTTATTGCTATAGTGTTTAGATTTTACAAATATATCGCGGTGTTTCGATAGTATACAGATTTTTTGAGTTTGTGATTGTGTCGCTTCTGTGTGTGGTGATAACGTTGTCAAGCTCAGCTGGTTTGAAGAGGCGAGCGGTAAAAATTTCGCGAGTTTTTTTTTTTAGTCACGGGTAGCACATTTTGTGCTCTATTTCCTCATCTAAGGTATGCAGTTATATTTTTCTTATCATTGATTTCCACGAAGGCACTAGTCTTCGTAGTAAAGCTGACCACTAGAAGTACGGTTTCATCAAATACATTAAAAATATTACCACGTGAATATTTTTATGACCGTTACATTACTCATAATAATTAGCGAAAACGTAAATATTAAATTTATTTACATTTACGCTTGCGGTATGGCCGTGATCCAGATTGCGTGTTCTGTTATTGCGCGGGAACTTGCGGTATTTTTAGTTTATTAGCCGTGAGAGTCTCGAGACGCGTCGTTTTGTTTTCACTCTTGTTTTATTATTTTACTAGGGCCGTGAAACCGTAGCTCGATTTTAAGCTAAGTATGGGAACGTGACGTGACAAATAAAAAAAAAAGTGTAAAAAGTGCTTCAAAATGAGTGACAAAATGGAAGCTGTTGAAGCTACTACACATCCACCTGCACCGTCATCAACTTCGTCGGACGCAGCTTCGGTCAGCACAACTGCATCCACAGTGCCCAGGTCCGAAGCCACAAGACCTACAACCTTCACGAAGCCGTCCGGCCTCAAGCCTCCCTCCAAGATTGGAAGACTGTGTTCCAATTCTGCACCAAAACCTGCTGTACCAATCTCTCCCAGAAGTGGTGAGTTTTTTTATAATTTCACAGAGTCCTGTTGTGACTTTTCAAGTTAATCTTTACAGTGTGTCTATTTATCTAAATGGGATATAAAATACTTCAATGCCAGATTTACCTGTAATTAAAGCTATCTTGAAAAGTTACACTAGAGCCTCAATTACACCAACATAAAAAATAATTACTAAAGGCCAGTTGTAAGTCAGGTGGTTAGTGTAAAGTTAAAGTTTTTGACTACCACAAATAGCAACTTGAAGTTGCACATGTTAGGTTTTCTTTAAATTTTACATTAAGATTACTTTAATTGCCTGGTGTGCAAAGGCTCCTTAAATCAATATTTTATTGTTTTGGATTCATAGTTACAACTTTGTTTTATCAAAATCATAATAAATAATTATAGGTAACTGTGTAAATAAACCACAAACATTTACTTAAGTTTTATATTATAACTTTTACAGAAATGCTTGCAAACTGCAATTGACAGATTTTATGACTAAAGATAGTTGGTAATGCCCTTTTTTCTGTATTTCTATGTATTTTTTACATCAATGTTAATTAGTTCCCAATCAATGGAGTTTGAATTGGCTAATCAAGCCAAAGTCATTCGATGGATTCGACTTTGCTCATTGCAGCTGCCAATCTCATTACATCCAATCAAACTCAGGTATTAGGTTAATAGAGTAGAGCTTCATTTAAGACTAATTTTATTATATATAACATCAATATCCCACCTTAGAATGTGTTTAAAAATCATATTTTTATATCGTACCCTTATTGCAAAAACCGATTATCTGCATTTTTGTACCAAAATTACGTTAAATATATCAATCGACTCCTCAACTCACGGCGAAGCTGTAGGTAAAACCCATTGTCTGCTACGATGCTTTTTTACGGAGATAGCTAGAGTTAAAAGCAACTACCTACAGGTATGATTTAATTACCTTCTTAAAAAAAGAACTAAACTCATTTAAATAATTTAGATTTATAAATCTATACCACAAAAACAATGTATTGTATTATAATACTTTTCAGATGTAGTTGCTTGATTTATCATTATGTCAATATTATTCTGTTAATACATGTTAACCTGCGTTAACAGGTTTCAGCTTTTATTGATATACTAGAAATTGCTGATGTATCTAAAAAGTAAAACGAACTAAACAACATTAGTTGCTTTTTGCAGAATAATGAACTCAATATTTTGTTAAAATTATTGCAGGTAAAAGAAGTTAAGTTCACTTTTACTGTATAACTGGGCTACGAGGGTTTTTGAACATCTTCACAAATCAAAAGTTTTTTGATTTGTTAAGCTCACAATATAACTCTATCTTTAAGGTATGAGAAAAGACTGTCTAAAGATCTTAAGTTTAGTGACTGGCCAACTGCCGGAATCTATAAAAGTAGAAATAAGCTGTTTGACTTGTATGCAGAAAAAAATATAATTATTCCCCCGCGTTTATTGAATATGTAAGAAACTATTCTAAATTGTTTGAAAATGTGTGCATACAAGCAAAGTCACTTCACATAAAACAAAAAATTGCCAATTCTGATAATAAAATTAAAACAGAATGGGACATCATCGGCGATGAAATGAGTAAACATAAGGTACATAATAATAATAAATTGGAGCTTAAAAGTGATAATCATGTAATTAACTCCGATACAGAAATTGTAAATACATGTGAGAACTTTTTCAAAAATATTCCAATTACTACAACCAGTTCTCTGAATTCCTCGCCAGCAGAAGTCTATCGTCTTCTAAGGAGCAATGTCTCTGAGTGCAATAAGTTATTTAGGTTTGAACACGTTACCCCATATGACATAGTCAAAACATTTAAATCTTTACAAAATAAGAAAACAGCAGATCTATGGGGGATATCAGTTAAAATAATTCATAACATAATTGATATTATTGCGCCATATCTTGCTTTAATTTTTAATAAATCAGTAGATTCTGGATCTTTTCCAGACCTTATGAAATGTAGTAAGCTAATACCGCTTTTTAAATCGGGAAGCAAAAGTGACCCGAATAACTACAGGCTAATTTCAATTTTGCCAACTCTCAGCAAGATATTCGAAAAAATAATGCTCAACCGACTGCTTTTACACTTTAATTTAAATAAACTCCTTCACACTGAGCAGTATGGTTTTACAAAGGGTCGATCAACAACCGATGCAGCCGCAAGGCTGTTACAACACATATTCGATGCATGGGAGAACTCACAGAGTGCCATTGGTATTTTCTGTGATTTGTCGTCAAAGGCATTCAACTGCGTTGATCACGAGACACTTTTGCTTAAACTGAGCCACTATGGCATTAAAGATTTTGCACTTAGTCTCATTGCGTCTTATCTCAGTGAACGAGTCCAAAGAGTATGTTTCAATGATGTAAAATCATCCAGATCAGCCTCAGTAATGGGTGTACCCCAGGGTTCTATTCTAGGTCCATTCATGTTTTTGGTCTACATAAATGATTTACCACATTTTGTGCACAATACTTCGATATTGTACTATTTGCTGATGATACGTCTTTGAATTTTAAAGTCGATAGGATGAAAGACAATTTTGACGATGTAAATAATGCATTATCTCAAGTTTCTGAATGGTTTACGGCAAATAATCTACTTTTAAATACTAAAAAAACAAAGTGTGTTGAGTTTTTATTACCTAACCCGAGAACTGTCAGTAAAAATTTAAAGATAAATAATGAACCTTTGAAAACTGAGGACTCCACAGTGTTCTTGGGATTAACCCTGGATTCAAAGCTACAATGGGGCACCCATATAGCAACGCTTGCGGGCAAACTTAGCTCTGCTGTATATGTTATCTTTACATAGTATAAAACAAAATCGATTCTCGCTGTCTGGCCCTCTTTATGTACGCGTAGATCTTTTAAACTACGCAACGGATTTTAATTTAGTTTTCATCAGTAGATAGAGTGATTCGAGAGGAAAGTTTACAGTTATAGTGTTTCCCTAAATTCCTACGGGAACGGGACAAATGTAGGTGAAACCGCAAGGCACAGCTAGTTATTTTAATATAATAAAACGAAATAGATTTTTTATTTAAATGAGCTAATCTCTAGAACGGCTGGACTGATTTCAACGAAACTTTCTTTTAAAGATAGCTGAGATTATAAGAAATAATGTAGGCTTGCCCATTTCCCACGGGAACAGGAACTCCTCAGGTAAAGCCATAGGGCGCTGCAGTTAGTACGTACAAAGTTAAATGAAATCTACTTTACCTTCAGCCAAAAGCAACTAAAGATATTTATTTTACACCTGTACTGGCTAAAGTTGAACTAAAACGATTTTTGTCTTGATGATTATTACTATTCAAAACAAGTGATTAAATAAAAAATGCCATTAGAGCTACCAGAACGGTAAATTTGAAAATTTGGTAGTTTTTCTACATTCAGGAAAAACTAACTAAGTGAGCTCCTTACCGGTTATTTTCTTCTTTTTGTTGAAAAAATAGTAAGTTTTTTTCAATTATTAACCTACTTAACATTTCTTGAATAGTTTCTTGTTTATAAAAATTATTATTGTTTAAAAATTGACATCATTATAACTAATTTTTAAGTCGTTAAAGTTTCAAATGCTTATAACTCAAAAACTTTTCACTCAAATTTTGGTGCAGATAATCGGTTTTTGCAATAAGGGTACGATATATTCTATACTTACAAACAAAGTAAACAAACTATTTATTTGTATGAATGCATAAAAAGTCAAGATGTTTGAATGTTAACTTGAAATACAAATATGTAAATATACTTATTCATAACTAAGACAGCTGGACATACCTACTAGACCATTCAAACAAGGGTTCTTTGTTTTACTACTAAAGTTTAAAGAACTTCAAAAATGATAGTTTGAAGAATGTCCATTATTTAATATTGTTTGTAAATTAATTAGTGTGTCAATGACACACTCTAATTAATTTATAAGTATAATCAAAAGTACTGATTAAAATATGTAGCTATCAGATTTCTTAACTCAAAACCATTAACATTAACTAACAAGGCAAAGTTTATTATTAATTTATTTAGAAATAATTAATTTATACACCACAACATAATGCCCAAAATCGGTGTATTTTATTAATACAAATAAATTATTTAACCATAATTATTGATGATATTAGCTGATGGCCAGGTTTTGTGAAATCTTGTGGGAACTCTTTGATTTTACAGGAAAAATTTCATAATAAGTCTGATCTTGATTCAAAGAGTGACCATTTATTAGGCTTCATATCCACTTGAGATCTGCCAGGTAGCTATGCGATGCGAGGATGCCTAGCGGCGCTGTAAAGGATGTGATGGTTAAGAAACCATCACGCGCAATCTCCTCACAGAGTTATGGTGAACCAAAGCTATGAGACGAGATTGTGCGGCGCAAAGTTGCAAGTCGCAAAAACAGTGTGTGGTTCGAGGATGCGTAGGCCGTAGCGTCTGTTAACCGAGATGCATAGCGTCTGTTATTCGATAGTCCAGTAGCTCTCACACACGTTCTTCGCTCGCGTTTCTCGCACTTTTTTGTATGTACAAAAAAGCCGGTGAAACCTACTTAACTCCGCTAGTTCTTTTCCACCAGAGCTATTTTACGTGAGACTAGGAAAATTAAGCTGGATTTCTTGTTGAATTAGCTTAATTTATATGTTAACTTATAGTTCATTACAAGGCAGATGACATAGAGAATAAAGGAAGAAAAAACACTAACAATTATAATCCTTGGTGATTTTTTTAGTCGCGCATCGTCTCGCTACCTCTCACATCTCTTGTGGATACGCAGCCTTAATCTCCATTTCTATAAGTACAGTTTGCGTTACGTCATCATCTTAGTTTATTTATAAGCATGAGGTGCACAGCACCGGTGACCTCAGCTCATTAGACCTCGGATTTGTCGTTGGACGTAAATCTCATCAAAATACGACGGCACGACCGTGATCTGGCCATCGAGAAACCAGTTTTTTTATGGTCAAAATTTATTTCACCCTAGCTGTTGCCCGCGTCTTCGTTTGCGTGAATTAAAGTTTTTTTTAATCTCATAGGAACTGTTATTTCCCGACATAAATAGAATTATTTATCTTACTATATCTGCGTCCGGGATACTATGCTATGATGGATTTCTGTCTCTTTAAGATTGGTTATGTAAGTGGTTAGGCCGGTAGGTAGGTAGTGGTGTCCTGAGATCACAGATAACCCCCTAACTTTATTGCCATTTCACCATAATATCAATAGCCTTTATATTTCGATTTTTACACAGGCACCCTGAACATTTGCGAAATAATGGTAACCTACATTATTCTACTCACTTGTATAATCTGTAAAATGGGTTCAGCTGTTCACTGGCTTAGCCCAGATTAACAGACAGATATAAAAATCTAAATCTTGTACTTAATACCTATCGTTCAACTAATCATATTATGAGCTTAAAAAGAGATTGTTTCTAAGTTGTAGACAAACAATTCAGTCTTATTAATTACCTATATAAGTATATATTAAATTGATTTATTAACCGACTTCCAAAGAAGGAAGAGGTTCTAAATTCGGCGCGTATCTTTTTTATTTTTTCTAATGTCTAATCGTTATGCAAACTACTAACGACACCTTTGATTTTAATTTTAATTGCGTCAGTCGTTATATTACTAAGTGGGCGTGATGCTTTATCCTAATTTCGCAAGAAAGACCTAGTAGGTCTTGGTTTCTTCTAGGTTTTGATTTATGTATATTAATTTTCCTTCTGTTCAAGTAATTTCCCATATAAATTCGCAATACTATTCCATTTTCCTTAGAAAGTGGTAGGTAGGTAAGGAAGGAATTTAAAGCTACATTAGCAATTATTTAAAGACCAGTTCAGAGGTCTAGTGTTGCCGCAAGTCACATTTAATTGCATTTTACACGATCGATTGACGTACGACTTTCGCAAACAGTGGCAATAAAGGATAAACACTACAAGTAAGGGATAGACCAGTCTCGCAACTTGCTGTAGTTTCCTACTTACTTAAGCTTAACTATTGTGACAGTCTTACACGGTCTCCACTGCGGAGAGAAAATATAATAGAGTTATCTCTGAAAATATATCTATTTTAAATTACCAATTGGGGCATTTGACTAATGTTTAATATTATAACACAATGGCATTTTTCTTTTTTTAATAACTTAACTAGTCTCGAAAAGTTTCCTGACAGACAAAGAGAGCGCTACTCGCTCATGACGTCATGTCGTCATAATCGAGTAGCTAGCTTTCTTAGGTAGCTCCATATACGATAGAAAATTTCGTTTTAGAAAGAGACGCTTTGTCATCGCATCGCAAAAGATACAGTAGCAGTAAAGCAGTTTAGAACTTATTTGTTTTTTGACCGATTTTTTTTCTGTTTTTGCAAATGTTGTTCTTTCGTGTTACATTTTCGATTTTAATTAATGAACATCAACGTTTTGACAACAGTGAAATACCCAGTTGTGATATTAATATTATCATCACACTATTATAATTACGCCATCTTGCACCATCCATCAAAATTATGTACATCATTATTATTGATGTTGAATAGGGTTAGGCATTCTCTTCTTAAATCAAGAATGGGCACGTTTCTTAAGAGAAAGTGTTAGAATGTCATTTTTAACAATACAAATCATGGTTCCCACTGCGTTTCACCTGAAATTGACTTCAATTTGCCTCGCCGTGTAGGTAGGCATCGATCGCCGACGTCGATTCGTAGCTAATCGGCGATTTCCCTCTAACTTGCGTGATAGTGACAATAAAAATGTTTAGTGCAGTATGCGGGCGTCAAGTCAAGGGTTTATAAGTTTGTTAACCTTTTCAATTAGCATATTAAATTAGTCTTGTGGCTCCACATTTGGCTCCTGATAATATATATCTACCTACAAAGATGCAAATGTTCAGACACCAGAATAACTTTAGAATGTTATTCTTAGACATTCACTGCTCGCACAACATGAATGACGTCTAAGAATAGACATCCTGAAGGACAGGGCTTGTTGTTAAACTTTCCAGCTGCAACACAAATAGATCTGCTTTTTGTGCACAAAAAGAAAGAATAAGTTAGGAAGTCTTCGGCAAAGTTAAAAGCGACAAAGGTAATTTTTGGCAACAGCAAAGCACTCATTTCTGTTGACCGCGTTCTTAATCTCTATTTTCTTTAATTGCCATCGCGAGGTCTTAACTCTATAGACGTCCATTTTTGAACATAGACATAGCTTTCTTGCAAGGTCGCTACAGAACACGATTTTGCGCTGGTTTGGTCCAGCAGATGTCAAAGACTCGTTAGAAATCGTCCATCCCAGTTGGGACCCCAGTTCTCCGATCTATGTGGTCCGCCCATTACCACTTCAGCTTTGCATCTCGATAAGCGGTTTCTCTGGTTCTCCTACAGATCCCATTACTGATTTGATCCCGCAAGGATACTCCGAGCATAGCTCTCTCCATCGCCCTCTGACTGAGTAGGTATAAGCTTTCTTATGAGGTGCCAATGCCAACTCCGATAACATTGGATCGAGCTACGTTTTGAAACTGGTACCTGATGATCTGCAGCTGAATAAGCTTATAATTATACCAACAAAGCAAGCGAAGTAGCGTGGTATTTGGCGACGGTAGGCAGTTACACAATTTGGTGATTATTACCTACCTGAATTTTAATAGACTCTTATCTTAATTGTTAGACTTTCATTGTGTTGTTCACTTTGTTTTGACATCACTTTTATTTTTATACGCCAAGATAGTGATCCAGTTTGAAATGAAAGTAAGCACTTGCTGTTTACTGTTTTTTGTAGACCAGATCAACAGCACTGGCGCTGGTAAAAAACTACATCCTGTTATACCGGTTTCGCGAATCGACCTTCGTCAATAGATTTACATAATAATACCGTTACTTCATCTCAGCTCATAGGAAGCTAGAGAATGTTTAATTAAACAGCTATTATATTAATAAATGAAGCCATAATCATAGATATTGTTATTAATAAAGCAGTTTTTATTGATTGTACGAGTAGCTAATAGCGATAGTTTCAGATTGTTCTTTGGATATTTAGAAATGATAATGAGTATAATTAGAGTAAATTATTGTTAGTTTACCTTTATTACTATAAGTAGGTATATGACAGATTAATAGAACAGAAATATTGCCTACCGTTTACGTTAGAAAATCGTTAAAGAAATTCTTCGCAACGCTGAATTCCGTTTATCTCTTATTATTCGTACACTGAAGGTACATAAATCACTTTCTCCGCCATCTACCATGACGGTAAGCATTTTACCACTGATCAATGGTAAAGTGTAAAAATACTTTTACAAATCTGGAAATGTCACAAATAAAACCGATATGTGGCTGTAATCCAATAGATCGATAGAATAGAATTTTTTTTTTATTCAAATAAGTTTATTTGAATAAAAAAATTTTCTTTTTTAGTACAAAGTGCTTTCGAATGGTTCGCAAGATAAGCATTACATTTATATTTAATTGACCACCAAAAATATTTTAGTACAAAATGGGTGTCAAATTGCAGTACAGACCAGTTGGACGTGTGGCACCTTAAGTCCTTCGAAGCACAAAGTTATTGCTCTGACTAAAATTTATAGATCGCACTCTCAAGTTAGAGCGTGCTCTATAAATCTCACTTTAGTGTCTTAACTAGACCGACGTGAAATTCAGTTCTAATTTTTCTTAAAATTAGTACCATAGTTTCTTATAGACCTCTATTTTCGCGTCATTTACATCTTGTCTCCAAATTGCACCTTGTATTTATATCAAGGCAAAAATAAAATGATATTGAACCCAGCCGTCTGATTGTCTAAAAATGATTGCTACAGTTTGACGATCGTAATAATCTCATAACCTCTGACGGGACCCTCTCTCACAGTATTGGCTAAATATATGATTGCAGCAAAAATGCTTTAAATTCAGCCCATCACCACAATAGGCATGATGACCGATTTGAAAAACTGTTGGATAATGTTCATAAGTATCTACTATTTCGAAAAAATATCTTAATTCAGCAAAAAAAAGGTTTGGTAGATAAAATTGCCATTTCAGTTTTAAAATTCACGCGAAAACGCTCGATGGTTTCATAGCGTCGATCGTGACGTGACTTCTATGTTTTTTCATACTAGTTAGTAAAATCAAAAAATTCAAGTCAGTTTAAAGATAGAGGTGAAATATCTCTCTGATTGGTGTTCAATCCAATATGGCGGATTGCTGTACTTTATAGTTCTATTTTATCAAAATAAATATCAATCTTGCTCAAAACAGAAAAATAAATACGTTTTTTGTAACCCATAAATTCTATTTCATGAGAGAAATCATAATTTCATTGATTCTTGGTTACTGCCATCATGCCTATTGAGACTGTAGCAACGATTGCAGCAGCATTTCCGCAATCGATCAGCAGGCCCACAAATGTGTCCGGCACATAAAGCTACACTCAAGTTACAAGTTTTTATGACCCATTGTTGTTAGGCAATATTAGTAATGAGTTGCATCTCGAACAGGACGTCCTTATGTTTCCCGGATCCGCCCTCATCCGTGTTGTAATTTAGTTCTTCTATTTCAAGACATTGTTCGCAACTTGGTGGGAAATCGGGAATTGTCTTAACAATGATTCTGGATATTGTGAGAAAGAAAATGATAAAAGAGAAATGAAGTGGTGCTCTACCTTAGCAGATAATGCATATTTTGTCAATCAGGGTGTTATTGTTAGAACTAACCCAGTAAATAGTTTTTTGAGCTTCTTTGGTCAAGCCTTGATAAGCTGTTGCTAACGGGAAAGTTTTTAGGTATAAAGCCAATAAGGCGGACATAGCCATTTATTATTCTACCATCGATGGCATGATAGCCATTGACTGTGACCTCAGCTGATAGTAAGTGACGATCCATTCGAAGGTGGTAACACTAACTAGGTAGGCTAACTTGGAAGGGGGTATAGCAGTTTTAAATAAATCCATACACGCAATAGTGTCGGAACGCTAATTCTCTTGGCGGCACGTCTCTGAGTTGTAACTAGCCGTGCTCAAGACCACAACACACCATTCCCCATTATTTCCACAATTCTGTGGATAGATGAAGATAGCAGGACATCATGGCTAACTCAATTGTACACAATCTCTATTAAATTTAACTATTCTAAGGTCCAAATCTCGTGCTATCTCTGTCAATTTACATTTTACATAGTTTAGCTTAGAGATTGTGTACAACATAACTATCCACATCGTGCAATGAAAGGTGATCCGCACCAACAATGATGTAATAAAGGCCATTACTCGTGACCCTAAAGATTAAGAATGATCACATATAATTCTACTGGTATTGAGAAAATAGTCATGTGGTCATCATAGGTACTATCAGCGATAGGTACCCAAGTGTATTTTCTGATTTCTGCCTTTTGAGATAGTTTATCGACATATCGTACAAATTCAGCTTCGTATATATTATTCGTGTGAGCCACTTCCGTATAGTGTCATACAATTTATGCAGAATGCTTTTCAATTTAGGCTGTTAAGTGTTTAAGGAAGTGTTGTAGATAAAATATCTAGTTCATTGCTGCGTTTATACAGGATGCGGTTATATTGATACGGCGTCGCGCACACCTCATAGCTGTCTGGTGTCTGTGCTCCTTACGTAGTTCGCAGCTTTGTGAGACAATGGTGACGAGGTAGGTTAGGTGGATAATAAGCATTGTCAGTTAATAAACACTGTTTATTTAGTTTCTGTAATGGCTCAATCATTTTTTTTTTTTTGATGAATAGCGAGCAACCATGCAGACTCTTGATGTTAAGTGATTACCGTCGCCCTTGTACATTTGTTGCACCAGAGGCACCACCGGCTTTCAGGAATTTGTCGGTTCGCCCTTGAATAACCCCTTGTTGTAATTAAGTGGGAACACCGTCGAAGGGAGTTGTTTCCACAGTTTGGTAGTGCGTGGAAAAAAAGATCTAGCACAGCGGAGGGTCGTGCTTCAGGCTCCCAATTAGTGAGGGTGAAATATCATAGATGACGTATGATGATTGATGAACGAATATCATAGAAAATTAGCAATAAAAGATTAATTAAACATTTAGAGTCCTTCAAAACACTTCTCCGCCGTGAAATCGCAACAACGGAAACCAAAAAAGATAAAATGTATATCTATAGTCAAATCTCTCCGTTATGATCTATCGCAGCAGTTTGGCTATGGTTTCGCTGTTTTGCAAACACAGGCGCAGATAACCGGATCCAATTGGAAACTCAGTCACTTTAAGTAAATAAAATTAGTGTTGCATTGCGTTTTGTAAAGGACGTCGTTATATTGATCCGGATCCGCCCAGCCTGTGTTGTAATTTAGTTCCTTAATTTCTCAAGTAGGTCGCGCCTGTGTCGCGTGATGCGTCGCGACTATTTGAAAGACGTACTCTTTTTCTGTTCCCAGCAAAAACTCCATGTATTGAGTGCCAATTTCACCATCGAAGTGTAACGATCAACCGAGGAATAAACCGAGGAACAGGTCTTGACAGATTTTCATTACCTGTTATCTTTATTCCTCGATTAAACTCTACCATGATGAAATTGGCAATAAATAGGATGTATGCAACTATCGTAGTAGGAATGAGCATGTGTAATGTGTATACAAACCTTTATGAGTTATGACATTTAAACAGCAGCTCCTCTACTTTTTGTTTATTATTATCAATAGCGTATCAACTATCAATGCTTCTTTACTTGCTTGAATATCAAAATGTAATTTATAATCAACAAAGCCTAGTTCGGCTCTGACATGAATCTGTCTCGTTTTAACCCTGTCTTGAGTCTGAGCTGAGTGAGAGTGCGGTCTATAGATTTCAGCCTTAGATTCAAGGAATTCTCAAACAGTAATATCGACCAGTTATTTCCAATAATATTATCAGTCTATAGCTGATTTGTGACTTGTGTTGTGTGACTTTAACACTAACAATGGCTAAGTACCTATCTTAAAATTGACAAATTAAATTAATTAATCTTCTTAAAAGTTAAAGTAGGTAGTTATTTATTAGTCTCGACACTGCTTGCTGAAAGCCCATAAGTTAACGACTGCTAAATGTTTAGGTTTCATTAATCAATGAGGTGTTACTGCGAATGTAATTGAATACATTATTGTATGCAATGAGGGATATCGAAAAGGCTTCAAAACGACGCGACGCGATCTGACGCCGTTTAAAGTGCAAAATCAGATTAACAAGAAATGCTTCTTTTTTCTTGAGATGCTCAGAATAGGCATGTTTCCGGCGGCGACTTGTACGATGTAGTTGGTCCAATTAGTGGGAGGTCTACCAATACTGCGCTTCCCGATGGTACACAGAGCTATGCCCGGAGTATCTGCCCTCTGCCCCCTGATTCTGTAACTCAGTGCCTATCAAAAAATGAAAGCACTGACATATATTCTTTATCCATTGAAGGTTTACTATGAAATAGTAAATGACATTTCTCTTCAAACCTTTAATGGATAAAAAATGCCTATCGTCCTTGATAGGCACTGACTTACAGAATCAGGGGGCAGAACTGAGGAGAGATCCGTAGGAGAATAGAATACTGACATAGATCATTTAGTCGCAAAGCTAAAGGGGCAATGGACGCGGCACGTAACTAGTAATAATAACAAAGTTTATTTAATAACCACTAAGAAGTAATTTATTTTTACTGTTATGTTCTAGTAACTAAATAACAACAACAACAAAAAGTTAACAGTAACTCGACTGTTCCGTAGAACAAAGGCTCATCTGCTAAATTCATAATTTGAGATTTGAGCCTTAGAAGTTTTAGTTTTAAGGCTCAAATTTCAAGTTGTGAATTTAGCAGATGTGACTTTGTTCTACGGAACAGTCGAACTGTCCGTATTGTATTGTTTCATTGATGCGTAAAAGCCTTACTCGTCATTGAAACAAATACGTATAAAATAGGCGTTAAAGACGCTATTGGTATTCACGATGTTCTCTCAAACTTTCGGTCACCTGTTTTCAAAAGGACAATAGTAGCCTAACGCATCGTTTACAACAGGATGTGCTTACTCCAAATTGGGAAACACTGTCCTGTACAACCAGATATACGAGACTCGAGTAGAGTGACAATTTGTGTAGACAACACTTCCGGCTTTCTGCACGTCATTCATTCCTTCAATTGGGCGTGGGCAGTGTTAGCCAATCTGACGATCTCTGACAATAGTTACCTACTTTCTCATTAGCGATGGATCCAACTACCTCATTTACGCAAATAAACTCATTAAGCAATCAATTTAATGAGACTGTAGCCTTAAATTTCAACTAGCTGATGCCTGCCACTTCGTTCGCGTGGGTTTAGTTTTTAAAATCCCTCGGGACCCTTTGTTTTCGGGATTAAAAGTAGCCTATGTCACTCTCCAGGCCATCATATTAAACAAACTTTCGCATTTGTTGTTTTGTCGCTGTTTGAAAAATATAGAAAAAAAATTTCCTATGCTCGACTTAGATTCATATTATTTTCGCTAAAACCGAATGCAATGTGTCAATGTGCATAATATATGTGGGAAACGGAATGTGTGTGTGAAAGAGATGGATGTATCAGATAGAAAGAGCAGGGAGAGATTGCAAGATGGCGAAATGTGTGTTACGGAGGTAAGACGTGCTAAGGTGTTTTAAAAAGTGATTAAAATAAATAAGTTAAAATATATACTCTGCTTTAGTTTGAGCTCATTCCCTCATATATATATTAATGTTAACTTACAACAAACCTTGACGCCAAACATTGTGCTATCCTTATTAAAGGTTTCAGTTGCTCCTGTGCAACCTATAAAGATAATAAATTATGTTATTTAACATTAATTATAATCAGTGATAAACATTACCAAGAAAATTATTTGAAAACATTGCGACCACATTAATACAATGTATTCTCTACCCACATAGTTAAATCTATTCATATATTGGCCTCGATATTACTTAAGGCATTATATAATTAATAATTTGAATCCATTCAAACACAGGTGACGATGATACCTAAAGTCCTTAGAGTATTTAACCAACGACTCAAAATTAAAGTCTAATGAATTTCACATTCTTTACATTCACATTCTGATGGATTTCACTAATCACATTTTTGAAGAAATCCTCTAAGGTATCCTTACTAATACTATAAATGCGAAAGTGTGTTTGTTTGTTGGTTTTTCCTTCAATAATGCTGCAACAGAGCTACGAATCAACGTGATTTTTTGCTTGAGGACCCGTAGAGTGACATAGGCTACTTTTTATCCTAGAAAATCAAAGAGTTCCCGCATCATTTTATAAACACGTGGACGAAGTCGGCATCAGTTATAATAGTCTCGTATTTTATAAGGAAAAGCTAGAATGTCTTAATAGCGAAAGAAGGATTATTTAAGTTCATGGCCGTCATGTTGACATGACTATTTATTCTTGGTTTATGACTTTTTGCGACAGGTATTTACATACACGTTTTGCTTTTTGTGGCGCTGTTTGTACAATGTAAATATCATAATCCAGTCTTTTTGGTAACTTCTGCTACCTACATATAATATCTAATAAAAAAGAATCATAGCTCTACAGATATCTTTTTTTGGCTCTCCTGTAAGAGCGAGTCTTTATAATTTCAGAACGATGAAATTTCTAAATACTTAAAAAAACATAAAATAAATTAACATGCAGTAAGAAGAAATTCCTAAATAAGTTTTCCTTGAACTTCTTAAGGATTCCCTCACTGATATTAAACCAATGTATTTTTATAAATTTTAGATACTTTATTAAGTATCATTTAGTCTTCTATAGTAGTAATTATAGACTTTTGGTAACGTAAATCTCATCACATATAATATGTGATGAGATTCGTATTGCTTCTCACAGTATCGCTCAGTTTTAAAGAGTTTTTAAAATTCACCTCGTCAATCTAAATAAAAATCAGTTCTACAGGCATTAAATAGTAACTAAAAAATGTGATTGGTATTCACAAAAATGATCAATGACGAACGTCTGAAAAATACTTGCAATTCAATTCTTGCTCCTTAATGAAAGGATTAAATCATTCGTCATTCGATATACCAAATCGCATGAAATCGTTAGTTTGGCAAGGAAAGCAATAAAAGTTAACGAGGCAATAAGTGAATTTCTTAAGGTCGCTCGTACGACAAATTAATTGAAACGGTTCACTTGAGCGTCGTGACTGGATAGCATTGCCGTTCTTTTGTAGTGGAATGCCTGTTCCCAACGGTACTAGATTTGTTTAGATCGTGACATTCGATTTCAAAGTAATACCACAACTAAAGCTAATCCCACAAAGCATACCGTACAACCTTGTGTTCTCTTGTGTTGTAAACAAATGTCGACATCAATATAATGCACACCTAATTTTGAATCTATTGAAACATTTGTAGTTATTCATGTGCATCAAAAGTACTATTTTTCTTAAAGCCGTGCAATACAGTACCTACTTAATCATTTGCTATATATATTTTATTGTTTCATTCATGTTTCATATACTGTCGATAATAATTTCCTTATGTTTGTCGCTCAGAGTCATAATTTTGACATTCATAAAGTTAATACATTGAAACTTGAAACGTATTTAGATAGTCTAGTCTTGTATGTGTGCCTTATGTAGTGCCTACTCATTCGGGTATACGTGATGTACCCGAATAAAATAAAAAAACATAGTGTACCCAAACAAACTAGGTTTGCGTCTCACATTCAATTTGTTTCTTTAAGTGCCCTTTCCACCAAAGCCGAGTAACACTTAACCGAGGAATCAATTGGGCGTTCTGATAGTTTTTGCATTGAAAATCTGCCAAAATACCACTCTCGGATAAGATCTATTTTACGTTGGTGAAATCGGCCCTAAGTCTATTTATTATAGTATTTTTCGCCGCTTCCAGGGCTTGTTTTGTGGAATGCCTTTGCAGTTACTGTCGATTTCTTTTTAAAAAGTCCGTGACATTCGTGACTAGAATACCTACGCGTGCATTTGAAAGGTGTCGTCATTAAAATCCGCAGCTAATGATTGGAAAATAAAAACCTTGTTATGTATTAAAATATTTTAATAACATATATTAGCAGCATAAATTGTGAAGAATTGAGAAAGTCCAGTAATTAATCGCACGGGACCGTTTAGAATAGAATATAATACCTTAACTTCATTCAGTCTTTTCATTATATCGTATCGAACCGTTGGAGTATATTTCGAACCTAAATGTCATTGCCTACAATAATAAGAAATCATCTCCCATCAATTTTATAATATTATGTATACTATGTATATTCACTTTGCTGATGCCACTCCTTAAGTCAATCTCGCCAGAATGTAGTAACTTAAAAAGTTACGAAACTCCTGATAAGTGTAATCTCGTTTTCATTATCAGGTATCAGATACCCATAGAAGAGATAAAACAATGGACTACATCGTAAACTTCAAAGAGTTCGCCTATTCATCTTTTATCTTACTAACCTAGTCAAACATATTTTTCTTGCCCTGAACTGCTATATTTCTAGAAACACATTCGCCCTAGCAAAATATGGATATTTTAATATTTTGCACATGATAATATGTATGTATACTTACTCAATAATAATTTTTACGTTGTAATATATGAAACAGAAACTAACCATACAATTTTACAATGTGTAGGGTCAGATGTCCAACAATGAAACAGTGGTACACATCTTTAGCACCAAAAATTTGTTAAAAAACAAAGAACATTTTGCAAAAAATAGTAAAATAATAACACTTAGAATCAGTATTCTGATAACGGTTTTGCATTTCAGTGGAATTATCCTAAAAGAGGTAAACCACAAAGCGAATTTTTGCGTCGCAAATACAAATTCAAGGCTGTTTTTGTTTTTTCTTTATGTCATTCTACCGATATCATTTCCAGTGGTAATTTAATACCTACATTATTCATCAAAACATTTTCTTCAAGCAATAAATAGATTTTCTAGTTTCGTACCTATGAATATCTTTACTGTATTGAATCACTTAATTATTTAACGCTATTAACTGCGCTACGTACGTGACTCGAAATAATAGAATGAAATTGTGTATTTTGTTTTTTAGTTGGATTCATGGAAGACATTTCAACAATTATAATGTTGGTTCGTACATTTTTCACACATCTGACGTGGGAAATGTAGGTCTAATACAATATGGCACGCAAAGTATGATTTTAAAATATATACTTACGAGTATAATATATAATTAAGTATAAATATTTTTCTGTAAAGGGGGGAGGCTGTACGTAAAAATCTTTCTTAGAAAGGTATTTAAATGAAATGAAAGGCGACAGCTGTTAAGTTTTCCAAATAACTGTCTTACGTAATAAATGAACAGATCATACAATTAAGTACTTGGAATAATACAATATTATGTTCCCATTTAAGGTCGCATGATTCATTTAGCTGGAGCTTTAGTGGTTGCAGTATTCGTAATGAATCTTTTTCGCTTTCGGTGCAATGCCTTAAGTGATTATATCCAGTTATAGAGAACCCTGCGTGCCTCCACACCCAAGCAGTATCGTTCCAGTCATACCCCAGTGCCTCGCAGTCAAAACAAAAGCCAACTTTGAATTTTGATCACACGGTCACATGATATCCTTAATTTTAGCGCTCAGCACGTCAAACAACCAAACGAACCGATTGTTTTCGAACAATCGCGCGATTTCGTAACACGTGACGAAATAATAAAATGGTCATAATTTGCACATTTAAAACAGAATGGCTTACATTATTTTCGCTTGGAGAAATGTTTGCGAAATGCTTCCGTATTTATTTAAAAAGAGACAAGAACCATTTGTCTTAAGTCCTATCTACCCACCGTTCATTAAACAAACGTTTTTTATTGCATTATGTAAGCTTGGGCTTGACAGTTATTGTTATGAATTTTTAAGCTATTATGTAAATATGAAAATTGGAAGGGAACCACCAAAAAGGAACTACTTTTTTACTTTCAAAAAATTAATACTTTAAAACTGGTCTTCTATATATTTTGCAACGGCAAGTTCTGAGCGTATGGCCGAAACTAGTACATTATTAGCACCACTATTCAGAGATCACTACAATACAGTCTACATGTGTACGTAGATTTATAGGTACTTACATTTTACACATATAAAAATAACAAAATTTACTGGAAAACGTGTTAATTCATTACGGATATTATGGAACAAATAAGTAAGCTGCATTAGTGAAACGCTGCCGCAGTTTTATCGCCCGTCCCTAGTATACAAGTATAGTAGAATAGTACAGTATAGTAGAATTCTCAGGAATTCTAACCAAACAATTTTTCTATAATAACAAAATATTGTCAGTTTCACAAATTAAATTAGCAAAAAATATAAATAATGTTAATTATCATATAAGTCGTTCTTGTTATTTCAACCTAGATTTCTAGCCTTAGCTATATGTGCAAATTGCTGTGGAATTTAATTTCTGTAACACGTACGCACATTTAAAGATAAACATCGAAATAACCATTTTATTACCTAAATAAAGATAACCATCAGATATTAGTTCTTTGCCTGATGTGATGAGTGATTTGTACGCTTTTTGTGATTTTTACATAGAATTATCAGAAAACAAATTTGGATTTTTTTGGTTCTCTTGTTCTCCTGTAAAGTGTTGATTTTTTTACTTGTATCACTTGTCACAGGAGGTTCAGAGTTAGTGGTAGGAGACCCGTCGTTTCTTTCTTCTTTAATCTACAAGAGAAGGATGGTGAGTGTCACATACTAAGCAGATTTTTGGATGATAAAGCCAAAAAATCAACCATAATTTTATATTATAGATTAGAATAGATATATTATTTTTAAGATTTTCAACAAGGAAATTATTAAAAATATAAACAAAAATTTGGCTGCGTTATAAAAAAAATTATAGCCCCTGTCACTCGGGATGATTTATATGGATTCGAACCATACTCCATACATCCAAATCTGTTCAGGGCCTATAACCAACGCATAAAGCAGTACCGTATTATTTGAAAATTGTTTTGATAGCTATGTCATACAATGTCAACCTCAAAGTAATTACATTATACTAGGTATACCGGTAAAACAGTAACATAATAGAATAGCGAATCTAATAGTGGTGGAACATTAATGGACTGTTCCATAAACCTAGGTAAGTATATCTCCTGAGTATCAACACTTAACATAACATTTATCGGAATGCCATTAATGAACAGTTTTACTTAGTTTCCAGTCGTAGATTACGCTACTTGACCGCAATAAGTTTTATGAAATCGACATTTCCTCCCGAGACATAAATTAACCCTCACTCGGAGAGTTTAACGCTTTGAAACTGGTACATGTACGTGCCTTCCGCTGCAAACTCAAGGATTGTTTGAATTCTGATCCGTCGGTCAGTGCCCGGATTATGTCAATAGTTAATTCTAGAGATAATGATCTAATAGTAGTTTTCCAGATGTACTTACATATTTAGACATTTCAGTCAGTGTTTTCATAGGCTTATCTGTCGTTATTGTTTTATCTATCGTTCCAATTATGTGAGTTTTTTCTCATACACTTTTAAAGAATTTCAAATCTTTGTTATTTTATGTTTGTTATATGTAACAAAATCCCTTTGTTATGTTATGTTTGTTATATGTAACAAAAACCATGTTCAAAAACCATTCAATTCGTCAATTTTGTATGGGAGGTCCACATTTTTTTTTTTCATATTTCGACCTATGTTTCTTGGGAAAAGTTGTTCAGTTTCGTAAGCACATTTCGTAACTCACAGGAACGACAGGGTTTTTGTTACATATTTGATCATTAAAAATTAGAGCATTCTATACGAAACCAGTTAGGTAAGGAAAATGTGCCAAGTGTAAAATGCTTAAGTTTTATTCAGAAGATGTTTCGTAACGCAAAATACTTGGAAAGAGTTTTAAGTTTTAACATACACAAAGTAGCGGATGACTCAGCTCCTTAAAGCATTTTCCTGACATACAACAACGTGTAAAAATACGACTGCTTTGCAAAAATACTGATACATTTTTTAAATAACCTAATATCTGCAAATAATTACATTAAAATACCACGTGGCGTCTGGCCTGATTACATCTAATAATTTTATTATTATAAATTATTATAAAAGATTTAAGCCTTAGATTATATACTTACCTCCAGGAGAGATCGCAGTCATGGGGATCTTGTGATCGAATAGAAAAGGTAACATACTTAACCGTCACATACGAGGACTCAATATCACATTGTAACACTACCTAAAGCACTATTCTATAACAGTTACGAAAGTAAAACTTCGCCACAAAAAGAATAGTATAAAAACAATACATCATTAATTTCCTAACCTCTTATAGAGAAACGTAGGCGCTCAACAGAATGCAATTTTGAACTTATTGAAGTTTATTACGTCTTAATAATTTGTTCGTTATCTTTCTTTCATTCCTGAACCTAATTAACTTTGTTAGATCAATAATAATTGTTAGCGCGAGTGAAAGCTTAAAAAATGATGACGAAAATGATTAATTTATCATCTTGATCAAAATAAGAATGGAACTAAGATAAATGATGAGATGTATCGTTCGCGCTCAAAAATTTGCCAACCAAGCTTTCTAAACTATTAGGCACGGTGCAAAGTTCTATAATTTCAAAACAATCCATAACAAATTTGTATAATGCTTTATCACGCTATCATAATATACTCGCACAACAAGCATATCATATACTTACCTCTATTCATGGTTTTGATGTTTAAATTACGGAGTTTGTAAAAATAGTCAACTATACTTATTGTGTACCGGCTGCTTTAATGCCTGGTTGTTTGGTGCGTTAGTTGCACTTAGAATGGCAAAGTTGTAGTTTAGGAATAATATGGTATTAATCCGATTTATGGTTTTAAAATATGCCACTTATCTTACTCTTTTATTCAAAATGTTTCGGTACTAGTCAATTTTAACTAAGTATTGATACAAATATACAAATATAAATATAAAATGGTTTAGAATTAATGAGTAACACTATCACAAAGAATTTGCTTCGTTGTAGTGAAAAGGCTACAATCTCTACCCGGTGGGTATAAATTGATTTTTCTTAAAATTATTATATTAAATATGTTACCCAATTAGGTAATCTACATTTGGGTCTAAAAAGTATTTCTACCCCAAAACCGAATTCCACCTTCAGTTAGAGAGACGACGTCTGATGAGATCAACTTTTCACCCAAAAACACATCAACCCATGGTTGCAACAGAAAAGTTCCAACTAGAACTTAGGTACCGATTCTATTTGATGGAAACCACCAACGAGGTTGTTCAGAAATATCCCGACTTTGTGGATATGGTTAGGGAAGTGAGTGAAAAATTTTGCCAAAAGCAGGCAAAATTCTCCCATCCCAGGTCTCTATCGAAACCATGGATTAGATGCAGCAAAGTCGCGGGGGCAAAAGCTAGTGCAGATATATTTATCTCAGGTAAGTATCCTTCTATGACAGCTCTTTGACCTACTTAATACAAATGCCGTGTAAAATTTACAATAGTGAAAGGAATGTTGTGTTCAATATATTATTATGTTAGCTGCGGAATGTTATCTTTGACCTATAATAATACATCCTTATCTCTGACATATTATAATGTTTAATTTTAAATCATTCAATATAGAGTCGATACAAGTGTACCTACTTATTGATTTGTTACGTTTTACTTAGTACACTAGTTGTAAATAGATTTCTTTAGAATCATATGACTTCAAAGAAAATGACGTACAATATATACAATTTAATTCTATATTAAAGAAATGCTTATTTACGAACTCTGAACGAATCGTTACAGTTTAACATAGGAGATATTCAGATATAATATACAAGATATATGTATTAATATTCATTACTCTTTTCCAATTATTATTAGTTAATTTTAATATTCGTAGTAGTTATTCACCTTACTTTATTGTTATATAGGAGATAAAAGCTTGAACTTTAGAGAAGTGGTACTGTAAAAATCCTTTCAGCCTTCCGTCCTCCCGAAACAGTTTGCTGAAAATATGTAGTAGATCCGTATTATCAGGGACGAGCGGTGGACGCGCGCACGTTTAACGGCTGAGTACTGACTCAGTTTACACTCGACAAGCGAGGGAGGCACGCGTATCGACGACAGTTATACTTGACCAAATCCACGGACCTATAAACAAACAAATTCTCATAACAACACCAGTCAAGGGAGGCAGTTTATAACGGAGGATATTATAGTCATAGCTTGCGGCATACAACTTCGTATAATATAATATACGAAAAATCCATTGGACCAAGATGCCGGTCGAAACGAAAATTAGCTTTTCCGGTGAGTTAATTTAGTGCTTCTTATTAAAGTATTTACATTAATGTTCTACATTAACTTAGAACGAGAAACTTATTTAATTTTATTATTATCAGTCTCCTTAATGTATTTAAATAAAGTCCCGAGTTTGTGCGCTTTTATCTTGTAAAATTCTTGGTGGATTTTAATTTGGTTTTAATCATCACTTATTAATTATCAAAAGGAAATTCCTATAATATGAATCTTAAAAATATATTTATTTCCCTCATTTCATATAAAAAAGGTACCTAATCCTTGTTGAAATATATAGGTATATAAATTTGAATATCCTATTCCTTCATCTGTTTGATCAAGACATGCACTTGTCTACACAGAACACGCCGATTGCCAAATTGCAGTTAAGATGCACTTCAAATGCAGTTGACCCAACTGCCGAGCTTGCATGATTTGCAGTTATTACAACTGCCATTTTGCAGTCATGCATTTCAAATGCAGACCATTTGTCTCACATTGGCAGGCTTGTATCTTACTTAGTCCTGAGTTCTTCACGTGTTAGCAAAATTAGCAGCTTTAGTGCTAATTATTGTGCAATAGGAGCATAGCAAAGTAGTCTAATCATTTTAAAATGGAGGTGCTCAAGTGATTCATTTAACAAGCAGTCATTTATTGTAATAAATTCATGCTAAACAAATATGTAATACCTAATTAATAATGAGGATACAGGTGTTTTTATAGATACAACATAGTTTTTTGGATATACCTAAACATACGTGTATTTTTGGGTAGTTAGATAATAATGTATAGCGTTAGTAGGATAACAGTCGCACTCACTACTTATATTATATATACACTCGTAATGCTACTTATATTATACTTATAATAATATAGGCTCCATACTTAGGTTGAAATCTATAGAGCGTACTCTCCCTCAGCTCAGATTTAAGACAAAGTTAAAACGAGACATTTATGTCAGCATATTTTTGTCTCTATATTAAATCCAAGCTAAGTCAGAGCACTCTCTATAGGTCTATTAGACATTTGGCACGGGGAATCTGCAAATCTAATAAATAATTGTCGTTAAAGGCTTTGTTCATTTTTATCCAATACTCGATAGGTAATTTAGCATGTCCCGTTTCGGATAACTGGTTTTTTCATCAACAACATGAACATGCCATTTACAGGAGAAAAGGAGTGCAAAAACATGTTAATTATAATGTGTTAAGTAAAAAACCAATTAAACAAGAATGGAGTCCATCTTTGAGCTAGTTATTGACGTATTGTAAAAGTATTTTAATATGTAGATGTATCATTTCAAAAGTTTTATGCCGACAAATTGGCTGGTGCCCATACTCTGTAACGAATTAACGACAATGTAGGAATCCCTTTTTTGTCACAGACACAAAAAATGTAATCTCATTACATTTGGCTTACGGCTATACCATTTCAACATTCGTATAAAAAGTCGGAGCAACTGCGTTCACGAAATGTTTTCAATTATAAAGCAATTTGACTCTTACCGCGTCGTCCTTATACGTATTTTGTTGAGTGGTAGGCAGGTTTACGTTAACAACATCAAAAAATATTTCATTATCTTTCCTACCAGAATATTCTGCGGCTGATTCATAGTTATTTTGTTGAAATCTAACGCTTTAAGTTCACTCAAAACATTTTCATTAACTTTAATGCAAAGCCCGCATCGTAAAATCAATATTATGCTAATATGTAGGTATAACTAAAATAATTCCTTGTGAAAGCCATGTTAATCCACGCGCACTGCGTCTGTATATTTCATATACATATTTATAGCCTGAAATGGTGGGATTTAAGTGTGCGGTAACCCTCCCCTACATCTCTCCCTCCTTGAACTTCGCCTTGAACCCCCTTTTCATTAAAACCTCTAGACGCCCTCTTGATTTTAACCTGCATTAAAATTTATTCGCGGGATTTATAAAACAGTATTTTATTTAGCTTTAGAGAACTTGACTAGAGTGGTTCTTATCGCACAGCTTTTAAATTAAAAGTAGCTTCTCTTACTTTTTGTGACAAAGTAGACCCAATATTTTTTCTTTCCCTCGCACTGTTTACGTTATCTGTTATGCTGAGAAAACTGGTGTTAAACCAGTATATCCAGTTAACAAATCAACCAATATAATCTATATTTGCTGCTGTAGTCATTTTTTCTGGCTAAATAGAAGTAAAACGCTAAAGCTTATCAAAGCTTTACGTATAATATTAATAAAATGTAATTAAAGTAATTATGAGAGCGATGGCATTATCAGTTTTCCAATCGTCCATTACTGAAAGAGGATAGCCATGACCGCTACTCTGGGACATTTATAATACTTAACCAGTTTAGTTGTTTTTACTAATGCCGACTTTAGTGGTATTCGAGCCGATTAACCTTGTTTGGATGATTGTCATGCAACGTGAGTGTAACTGCATCTCAACCTTATGAGGCTGAACAATAAGGTGTGGTAAATCACTTGATCAGCGAAGGCAATATTGCTGCCAATCTTTTTAAATCTTATCACCAGATATTCTGCATATCTACGAGTGTTTGAAAGGGTATTAATATCGTACTTTCATACCTTCCACCATATTCACAGAATTTCTTACTGTTTCTTTAAACGTGACTCCGAAGTAATTAGGCAGACCGATTGTCAAAACAAAAGCAGACGAACTTGATGCAATCAACAATGATAATAGAAATAGGATGTATTTATTTGCTAACAATTGCATTATGTTTTGAAAAACCCAATGCTTTTACAAATAACAGATTTAAGTGATAAAAAATATTTTATCAGCAGTATTGTATTATGACTTATGCACGATATCCATTATTCCAGTTATTTTTTTAATGTCGCATGATAACTTTGTAGCGAATTAGATGACACGCTAACGTACTTACCTATCTATATCCTTTTTAGTTTCGTTGCTAGCAAGTCATATTTTTAGCTAGGTAATTTAACGGTTCGTTCTACACAGCGATAAGCTGCATGAGTTAATACAATGAAAAGTTAAAATAAACCACCGTGATAAAAATCGACATCCTCTTTTGAGGCCAAGTTTACAAAAGGGTAGGCTGCCCTTGATGTTGTCAAGGACAGTCGAATTCTTTCAAGGACTTTTCGTGTACCTATTGAAAATTTTTCACGTTCCTCGCCCCAAGGGTCAGATTGTGTAACTCTGTGGAAGTTCAACGATTAGAATTTAGCAGATGTTAACTTTAGAAGAAAACAATTTAATATCAATACTTAACGACTGTGGCAGTGGGCAGCCATAACCGAGCCCTTTATGTGGGAGCCCTCCCACTTGCCTGGAGATCATTTCGACAGTACCATAAACTTAATTAATTCTTACAATTTAGCTTTATGTCCTACATAACCTTCACGACTTCGTAAGATTAGGAAAATAAAAAAACTGTTATTTTCCGCTCTGAAGTTAGAATAAACATTCACATCCGAACAGATGACTTCCTGTGTCTTGACTCTTGTCGGTATCCTTAAGACCTTAACGGAGATGCGCCGTTTTGCGTTGGAATTGCTCGATTACGCGAGCATGGCATTGTTGTCGGTCAGCCGTGGCGAAACTGCGGAGCAGGTGTAACCTGCACGAACTACGTGACTTACTTGCTTGATGTAAACATTTATCACAGTGTCATCAATCACCTCATTATGTATGTGATGCATAACAACGCGGTGGATCTCCGGGTTATAAGTCCTCCAGCGATATAACTTATACCAAAGATTCACAGAGTTAAAGAGGATAGAGAGGCATGTGTGAACATTTCGTAATGATTAAGTATTTATTTAAAATATCATAAGAATATAAAGTAAAACATGAATAAACGATTTAGAATTTTTTACAATATATTGTTTCCAGAATAATGATTCGCAAAGAAGTAAGAACTGCCTTGGATTATGGTTTCAATTTCATTCAATCTAGCGACATCGATTCTCTTCGAGCGTATCGGACCAAACCAAATGTGTCTCAGTGATCAAGCGCCAACCTGTATATCATGTTACATATAAATTTAGCAACCTAACAGGCATATTTTCATTTGATAAAATTAAGATATAGTTACAATTCTGAACTTATCCTGCAATATTTGAATCAATCAAGAATGATAACGCAGCAGATTTAGTTATATTTATTGAGATTGACGACAACATCTACCTGCTACAGGTAAAAATTAAGGGAAATGCAATTCGAAATATTTCAGAAATTCAGAATTTCTTTTGTCATATAAGTTCTTGTAAATCGGTAAATCAATATAATAAAAAATGATTAATTACAAAAAGAAATTATAAATATTAATATCCACATAGCTGTGTTTATAATTGGTACATTCTAACGTACTTATATAGAATATTTATCTAATCTCTAGAAAGTGACGTAATCTATTTTCTACAACAGAGGTGACAATGCAAAGGATAACAACTCTCAAACTAATGAAGGCAAAGAAGCTGCTTTACTACTTTTTTCTCGCTAATTTTGTGTGTTTGCCGAAGCACCGGAAAACCATGCAAGATAGGTGAAGAATAAAGATACTAACTTTCTTGTCCCACCATTCTTTAGACAGACTATTATAGAAACCACGATAACAAAACATTTAAAACTGACTCATATTGCAAGATAAAAATCAATATATCGATATCTATTTAATCATCAGTATCACTTATCATTGTCGATGTCGTGATTATTCACAAATGATAGCGACAGCTACATATTTTTAATTAATCTACTAGTTCCTTTGTCATCATTTCATTTTATCTATCGTAAGTCATAACAAAGAGATTAGCTTCTCTCTTCCTTCTTCCAAAATCATCATAATATCCTTCTCAATAGCATATACTCATCCGGTATTATTAGTGCTTACTAGAAATATAAATCGCTCAGGGCTATGGTTTTCACATAGAGTTGTCATGATTTTTGATGTTGATTGAATCAGTTTAGTATAAATTATAAAAAAAAAACAGTAAGTAGATAAATAGAAATAATTTTAATCGTTACCATGGGAATATTAAAAGGTTAGTCAATTACAACGGAATGGTAGGGAGTCTAGTAGTTCACATAGGGCGATTGAAAATACGGAAAAATGATATAGCCAGGCAGATTTATTTATTTATTTATTTACGCACATAATTTACCAGCCAGCTCGAGCTGAGTGTAGATCTACAGCAGAGCACTTTGTTACAACACTGGATAGTGAAATATCTAACTACTATTGTGACCCTTTTACAATTCAATTCAAAAGACCTATTTATTGTCTTTTATTTGTCTTTTAAAGAGAAATCATTTCATAGATATATTTTCTTACTAGAGATATCAAACAAGTAATCGCAGTTCAGAAACTTTGCTAGAGGTTAAGCAATAAAATATAACTTATTTTGTGCCTTGCCATATAGCTCTTACTCACGCCCATTCCATTACTCAACATAACGACTGATTACATATGTACATATATGTATATTGTACCACGTGCATAATTTTAGCATTTTTTGTACTTGGCGCCATGTGGAGTCGTTAAGAAACTGGTTTCTCTTGATTGGAAGTTGCAGTCTTACATGGTAAAATAGCGAGCAAATTTTCCCATCCTATTCTCGTCATTACTATGTGAATTACACGCAGCAATTAAGTTTTTATTTGTCATTTTATAAAAAGTCGCATTTCTTCATCGAAGGTCTAATTAAAATTATTTTGAGTTCTTTTTGATTTAGATTTTTAGTAAGTGTTTTTTTTTTTTAAATCGACTCCATTTGATAGTACCTATGTATAATGAAATTTGTCGTATCATATCGAGTAAATTTTTTTGTTCTAAAATACTAATATGAATTTTGCTGGAACATTGCATTGAGTACATGAATACAAAAATAGTTTAGTATTTATACCAAAATATACGACGCTTCATGTTATGCAAGGCCTTTGGAATATGAATTCACCGCGGAGTTACAATACAATGCTTGACATTTGAATATCTCGGGAGTGGATGTTGTATTCACACTTAATCCTTTGGGATGTTATTGTTAAATTTTATACAAATAATCATTTTCTATTGTGCTAGATATCACAACTATTTAAGTAAACAATAATAGTTAAATTCAAGTTTCTTTTAAGCCTATTTGTGTAGTGTTATTTGCCCTATTGCTTAAACTCTGCGATCAACAAATGTGTAATAAAGTTACTATGGGCCTAAGCCCATATTTTCTTTCTTTTTTTCCGCATTTAACTTTAAATTAGTTTTCAAGTTAACTAAGTTGCGCTTGACATTTTGTTTCAAAGTGGGCCTTGTTTGGTTTATTTTCTGGAATAGCGCCAAATATGTCGCCGCTTTAGTCATTTTAAAAGTCTATATTCACTTTGTACGGTTCTATGCTATTTATATAAAGGACTGCGTCGCCGCCGTTGTGTCTAGACGGGCTTTATTGAATATTCCCTGTGACCCGCCCATCCACTGCATTAAGTTTCCGCGTTTATCATCAGGCGTACGTAATACTACTATGTAATTAGTTTACTATTCACCTTACCCATCAAGTATTAATCTACTTAAATCTGCATGATATTACTATTAAATACATACTAAATAAACTGTAGTAGTTTTCTAGGTTTATTCTTTTATCAGCTTTATTATAAAAGACATCTTGTGCAAAATACTATACCAAACAAAAATATATCTTGACTTGTATATTTTATACGAAATCATCGCAATTTTGATATCTGGGTAGTTCTACAAACTAAGGAATTTTAGGCGGCTCAGCTATAATATCATTCAAAAATTTGTTACCAACTAATTTATTTGTATAACATAAAGTATAACGTAACTATGTTGGTCACTGAAAATAATTTAGTTTAAAAATTATTTTCTTCACGAAATTACTGTTAAAACTGTCAAATTCTCAGGAACCTGCAATGTCTATTTATCTGAATTTCCGTCAAATGTAGATAAAGACTATATAAAATATTATGCTGTTTTAATAATGTTGTCTATATATTTTCAGACAATTCCATTTTTGCTGAGAATAATTTAAAGTTAACATTTCAAAGAGCGGTAACAAATCACACATTGAAAGATGTATGTCAGGGTATTGCATAGTAACTAGTAGTCGCGATGACTTTGTCTATGAGACTATGAGTAATTCAAATCGCACACCGAGGTGCCTTTCTCACCCTTCAGTAGATTATATTATGCGAATATTGTTGGAAGTTTTTATCCTTAAACTACCAAATTCTACCAAGCCTGGACCAATTAAAAGAATATAGCTCATAAGTTAAATGTCAAGCTCTAAGTCTAACATCAAAAGCTTGCCCTTTTAGACTTTCTAAATTTTGATAGGAAAGGATAAAAGCAACAAAATCTATGTACTTTTCTGAACTGTTTATTACCGCTTTATCAGATAATCAATGTTCAATCGAGTTATCGAGATTGCCTATCAAATAACAGTTAGATTTGATTTATTAGGTACTCTCAGCCTTGCGATCCTATCTATCTAGGTCTTAACGCCAGGGATTCGAGCAGGAAATTGAGTTATTATGGAATGCTCTAAAGCTCCGGCTTGTAATAGAGGTCTGAGCTTCCTTTGTTCATTTTCAGTAACAGGTGCAATACATATTCTAACTGAAACGTAAAATTGTTCATAAAAACAGTATTGGTCTACTTGTGAATCAACTATTGCTATTCTATCCTTATAATGTCATCGGTTTTTAATAAAACTAAAACTTTGTTGTATTTGTGACAGACAGACTTGAGACTGCTAACCAAGTGCTAAAATGCATGCAGTTGACTTTACAGTTGATTAACTGCATCATCCATTGTACTAGTTGTAGTTGTAGTAGTAGTTGAGTTAAGCAGTGTCAACTACAAAAGAACAGCATCAACTGTAATTTTACAGTCAACTTGCAAGTTCAGCCCCGTCTGTCTGGCTTAGACACTGGAATATTTAAGTTAGACCAACTCGATTGAAACGAGGTTTTAAAAATCAGTCAACACTAAAATTTTATAACAGTTATAAGTTAAATCACCTTATAAGTATTATGAATCGTCCGTCATTGCATTAAGGCTAAGTAGAACCAGTGAGAAAAATATTTGCTTGTTTTTCCTAGGAATTGTATCTCTATGTAACTAACTAACAACAGGCAGAATTTCGCGGAGGTGTTAAGTAATAATATCATACACACGTTCACCTTTATTTTTTTGAAATATTTATTCCTAGAAACAACATCCGCCTTCGCATAACACTACGAGCATTCTAAGTATAATAACGAGCAACATATCTCGACTTCGATACAATTGGAAATTACCTTTTTAGTTAACCCGTCTTGAGTTCATTGACCTATTTATTTCATTCAAAATATTTATTCAAGTAGGTGCGTCATCCTTACCTGTCTTGTCCTGGAGATATTCAACAAGATTTCAGGTAAAGGTGTTGAGAATTCCTTAAATACATAACCTTTATTAGCATTGAAAAATCTTTCGTAATTTACTTAAAGAGATGTATTTATCTTATCACGTTTCTTTACATACTTACTTGAATATACCTCAAATGATATTTTCATTTAATGAGACTATTAGTGAATTGTTGTCATTTAAATTACTACCTTAAGATGTTTTTCTCTTATCTACAACATGAAAAAAAGTTTTTAACTGTAACTACTGACAATTGGATATAACATCCGAATTATTGATTTTGTTCATATAAAATTTAGTTTATGTCACCCGGACTATAATAACTAATCGAGAGTCGAGACACCTCGTTTATCAAAATCGGCTCAGTAGTTTATGCACTATGGTGGAACATACGTAAATAGACACATACATGTTGCTAAAATCATAATCCTTCTTTTTTGCTTTGCCTTTGTCAGGTAAAAATGTAAGTAGTTAAGTACGTACTTTACCAATAGAGTAGTCGTCGCTATTCATGGAACAAAAAACAGATTCTGGCTGAATTGAGAACCTCCTCCTTTTTTGGAAGTCGGTCAATAAATAGAAAATGATGATTACCTTACGTTTACACAGTAGGTAACTAAGTCTTAACAGTAGGCTTATTGTTATTGTTGGAGTTTTTGGTATTTAAGTTTACGAAGTTACAACATTTATATAAAACTAACTCTTTTTTTTGTAACATTGCTATTTTGTGCAGTCATGAAATTGGTAATATTCTAAAATACCTTAATTCCAAAATGTCAGGTATTATAAAATGTTTCAGAACGCATTGTTAAAATAAGCTTACTATTTGAAGCTATTTGGCAATGAGAGGCAATAATTTAGTGAAAATCATCATTTTGTTGAATCGTGAAAATTTTGAAGTTTTTCATATAGCATTACAATGATACAATACAATAGAATTACAATAATAACACACAATTTGATGTAACTTCACTGGCACGGAGGCGTCTGTATTCAGGTGTTAGGTGTAAATTACTTTATTGACTAAACAATTACGTCATTGTCGCTTTAAGCCGTTGTTATTTACAAGTTCAAGGTGGCAAGCTGTTGGGAATTCACCACATATCTGTTATGCATCAATTTTGTATGATTATATTTTCACATTTCAATATAATTTATAACTTTGGTATTTAACTTTTCACAAGATTTATTTTTTATCCTTATTTGATCCTTATTCCTTAAACACACGTTATATCCTTATCCAGTGTTAGCTTTACTGATTCACAATTCACAGTACAATACGTCGAGTTCTAGTAAGTAAATCTATCCTAGAAGTCACGTGTTATGAACCAGTGTTATGTCATCATGTCTTTATATGATCTATATACACACCTCCTTCACATATACCTGCGCCTTTCCTATTTAAGCAATATGTACATAATATATCCCGTCCAGTATGAAGTCAGGGCTGAGTCACATTGTTTATCTGCAAAAGTAAACAAAAGAGACATTGTGAACCGAGCTGATACCATGTAATAAAATTGAATAAAATTGTTGCATCATGACGTAAGGCAAATCTTAAGGTGTTTCTTAATCTTAATATGACCTCAATTACTCTAATTCTTTCTCAAATTGTCAAAAAATTCAGTATTTTAGATGATGGTAATGAACTAAAAGATACAAACTGTAGTACATTAACATTTCTTTGGATACGACACGACTAGCATAATTTTTAATTAGTTTGACATTGACTAATTAGTTTGTCCAAAACATTTATGATCTAAATTTGAATCAATTTTCGTATAATGTTTTTAATACAGTAAGTCAAGGTTTCGCTCTAGTCTTACTTGAAGTTGGGTGCATTTATCTTTGCCCATGATAACAATCTGAGCTGTAACTCACAGGCGTGAGAATGAAACAAAGACGACTTAACGCTTATCTGCAACTTCGTGACTGTTATAGTTCTAAAACTGCCACATTCCATATAAGAGTATGTATTGCTTATTTCTATGAGCACGTTGATTAAATTTCTCGAATATAATTGCTTTGATACATTGCATTGTGTCAATTAATTACTGTGTACCTACTGTATTCCTCACCCTATATACTAAAAGATCACATTTAAATTCAAATTCCGCAATTTTTAGTTTTAGGATTCAATTTCATGATCGTAGTAATTGTTCGTATTGAGGGATATTGAGGTTATATTCTAAATTAATAAGCTTATGAATCCTGAGTTCGAAATCGAAAGCTTCTGCTAGGTTATGTATTTGTATATTTTAGGATTAGGATGTTATGAGTCATGTATCGATGTGATACGTTCAAAATTTTACTGCAAATAGGCCTTCCATTGATAATGCATATTTTTGAATATGTCGTGTAATTCATTAAGCAAGACCGAATTGAGGGTATTCCGTTGTGTTTAGTGTTCAGATTCGGAATAGCAGAAATTCCGTATAAATCGGATTCATTCAGAATGAAAAACAATTTCTAATATGCGATCCGATACTCTTAACCACTCAGGCGAGGAATTTCATTACGCCTGCTGATCTCTCCTTAGCTTCCAGTTCCGTTTTCCTTGTTTTTCTACTTTCCCTTTTGTTATGTTCAAATAAAACTTTATTATTTGATTGGCCATAATTTCTGATCCGATGCCTATTCAGTTTTGTTTCACTTTATTTGCCAGAGATATATTTTTTGTGTCAACTCATATAATAAGTACATAATTTTATTTGTGTTTATTATTTCACGTAATATGTCAGGATGTATGTTTTTATGTATATCAACTGCGAGAGATGCATTTGCAATTTATATTCAAACGACGCAGTAGTCGGCATTTCAATCAATCGTGACGAACTTGATTTACTGGAATCGGAAATGTTTGCTAGATCGGACCGGAAATAGTCATAAACGATCCAATCACGGTCGAACCTCTGAAACTAGCGAATTTGCAAAATTGGAACTTAAAACTATTTGTCTTTGAATATGTGTTTACTTTAGACTTACTGGTTTAATTGATATCGCTCAATGTGAGTAGAATTTCCCAATTAGTATGCCAGTCAGACATTATCGCGGCTCATTAGGTTCCATTATCGTAGCGGGAGCGATCGTGTTCTGATTGACAATCGCCATTCACTCCATACTGGACCCTTAAGGGCGCAGTGGATTATGAATTGAATTATTCAAACGCCACAATTATGTACAGTTAACCTCAATGATTTATATCCCAGTAATTTAGCCTTAATCTTTGATACAGTTTATATAATTAAATCAGTTATTATGATTATAGTTATCGTTGACGCAATGTGAATACCTTCGACACACAATGTTTATTTATAGAAATGGTATTCTGTTTCATTGCATTGTATCGATATTTATACAGTCTCTTTAAAAGGTAATTTTGTTGTGTTAGTTGCCGATTTCGTCAAAGAAGCTGAATGTAAATTATGCATTAAGTATTGATGAATACGTACAGAATCAGTCACTTTCAAGTTGTTACTTATTCGCGAAAATCCATTTCGAGTTGTAAATATTTATTCATTACATATAAGGTTTTATGGGTGTTTATTATCATCTGCCAGTGAATAAGAATTATATGATATTATTGTTTACTTGAAAATGCTATAGTTGCTTGTACATTGTCTTCGAATGCGTGATTCATTACTTTTAAGGCTCATAATTATCAAAAAAACATTCAGCACTTGTAAGTACATCCAGTATTTCATTACTGTTAAGTTATGGACGAACTATTTCTCACAAAAGTATCTTTAATAAAACGAATAGCTTCAATGTTATCCACTTCCGTAGGCCATTTATCGGCGAATCGAGTTACCTTTGATAGGATCGCGGTAGCAACGTGGCCGGTAACTCGGTCAGATGTATTTTTGTCCACAGTTAGTAGGTCTAGAACTAAATGATTAACTCGTAGTTACGTAATACTTCCTCGATTCACCGATTCTTTCCTGTTATCTTTTGTACTCAGTAAAATTTCATTTTAATGCTATATTGGCATCGGATAGTTAGTTGGAATTATAATTACCATTAAGGATTGCATTTGCCGTACAGCTGCTAGATAAACTGCATCAATTACTGACAAGCCTACACAGATGACACGGGAACGAACCGCGTAATTGCCCTTAATTGACAAATTACCATCCGTACGCCGGGAAAGTGGCATGTGTGTGATACGTCAACATTGTAAATTGATGTTTAAATTCGACTGACCCTCGTACGAGTAGAGTTGATATTGCTCGTTTCGATTTTTTCACTTTTGTCCTTACATATAGACACATTGAATAAAACCTTGAAAGTAGACTGAATAATACAATTCACCTCATGAATTTTGAACCGATTCCGAAGTTTATATGCCTATCTATCTAATGTTATCTTTGGCATTCTAGGCTTCGAGCAAATAGTGGAATGAAAAATTTACATAAGCATTTAGAACAGTATGTACCTACTTGTAAATTTCATTTAAAAATCCGTGATATTTTTATAATTAACTTCTTTTTGTACAAATCTACAATTAGCAACGTGTGTCATTGCATTAGTCGTGAACTTGACCACAACATCAATGTCATTCAAATATTTAGGTATAATTTGACTTTTAAGCATTGGCCGTCGTCAAGCAATCTCGTTAATGAAACGGACAAATAAAATGCGCGCACCGGCATGGCAGTTACATCACCTTCGTTATCAATATTTGCACAATTTAGGTACAAAATTCTTTAAGCCAAATATTTACTGTACTCTTTCGAAGGCCCTCTAGAGCACAGTTCGTTTATATAATTTAAGAAAATCTTTGAACTTTCAACTTTCAAGTCCCTGACGATTGTACGATTTGATTGTATGTCAAATAAAGGTACTTATGTAACTTCTGATAAAAAAAATCAGAAGTGATGTGATGGTAATTAATTTCAAACACTTACTTTGAAGGTGCTTATACCAACATGTTACGCGATACTTAAAATTCGTTTTTCAAGGACCTTCTTGATACTTTGATTACTTATTCCGTTGGTATGCAAACGTCATAATATTAGTTTTTTACTCTCGAAAATATTGCTGATATAACAATATATTTTTACAATTGGTTTGTTCATATCTGACTCATAAATAATGCTTCACGACTAACGTTTTATTTTCCATAAGAATTCTTTATAACATCATGAAAAATGCGACATTGTGATGTAAATCCTGTTCTTTAGAGGCAATGTATTGAAGAATTTACTGTTACTATGGAGACAAACAATAGTAATTATAATGCAGGTAACACGTATGTTCCCATAATAACAACACTATATGACTCGAAGGCAAACCGTTAAACCTGTGAGAAATCCATGTAAGAGAACAACTATAAATTAAATTATTTGTTGTGGTCCTGTAGCTTTCGAAGTTATATTACATGAAGAAAAGATTATATTACATAAAGAAATACCAAAATCTTGAAAATTAAAAAAAAAACAGTAACTCAAAATAAAATGTAGGCATGCATGAGTTAAAATAGAGCCATTGCAGTACACAATCATAAACATTGGCAATTGTGAAGACATATGAAGTAAATTATGACGCTTATTGATGTTGTATGAAAAATACAACGTACATAATATTCATTTAACCTTGAACTTCAAGGAAAAACATCCCATCGCTACGTTTGTAGAGGATTTACGTCATCGTTATTTACTTAAAGGTGCAATTTATCGACATCTTGTCTTCTTATCCAATAAGAATGGTCTAGAACAATGTAGAATCTTCAAGATTATGCTGAAAGATGTATCGTAACCACCAAGGCCAAATAAACTTGAATCAAGAAATAAGTACAGTAAATAATATACACCTATATCTCCTCTTAGAATCAGACTATCCATTGGTGAAAACCGAAGTTTTTGAGATTAGCGCAGAACGGTAAAGCTCGGCGTAGGAACTTTTTTCATGTTTGGTTCTTTAGGGTTAATTCTAGAAGATAAACTTTTATATATCTATAAATTAAAATATAAACAAGGAAATTATTTTAATAGCATCAAAAACAGGCCCTAAATTGCGCTACAGGCTTTTTAGAACTATTTGAAATGAGCAAAAAACAAATGATATTAAATTATTAAATAGTGGATATGAGTTAGATAAATCTGGAATAAAAACGAAATTTTCGGAGAGATATAGAATTTGAGGTTAACTAAACCGGCAGGGGTCTAGATGGGTAGAGAAAGAAATGTTTATTTCTGTACCTATTCTCTAAAATTTTACTTCAAAAGTAACTTTTAAGTCTCTAAGTTCTATCTTTCTTCCGCATAACTGAAGTAATCGTGTAGGTGTATAGGGACTATGATGAATCTTAAAGCTTTACATAAGAATTATGATTATGGAACCCACGCGTTCTGACAAGGCCGGCCCGTTGCGCAGTTGTCGCAGATGATTAATCAGACTTCGGGTGATCAGTGCCGGACACACGTCGCGACTAGCCGGCTGGACTGTCACACTCCATTTACTAATTTACAAAATTTCAAAACGGGCTTTGTAAGTCTCATTATCTTTCCAACTTCTATCGCATTATCAATATAGGCTACGTGTATGATAAAGGACAATCCTATACCTCTTGTACGTATTGCCTTATCACTAACATCTAGAGCATCGTAATTAACATTTAAAATATTATAAAGAAAGTAAATTATTTCTGGTTCACCAAGTTAATCAAGCATCTTGACTTACTCAGCAGTATTCAACAACGTATTTTAATGTGTTTTCAGAAAGATTTATTCAATCTAAGTAATATCATAGAGCTTTACTCTATTTTTTTTTAGAATCCATTAAGGGCTCAATATGATATAAATCATTTATCGTGCTTAGTTTTGTAGATTTTGTGATTTTGTAGCTATGTGAGATGTATTCTTGTTGGATCACTACCATTTGGAACATATTACTTTATACAGTCTTTTGTTTTGCATGAATTTTGTTTTTGTTTGCTTTACGTGTATTTGATTTTGTTGTCGTAGACGGCAGTACATCGGACTCAGTGCGAAAGTTGAGTGAAGATTCATCTAGAAAATATTTATCAGGTGAGTTTCATTAAGTTTCTAACCATAAGTTAAGACACGACAGATTTTCTAGATATTATTAACATGCATGAAAACTTGTTAAGCATGGATATGCTTTGGTTTTCTTATTATGTTCGAGCGCACACAACATAGTGTTACGTCACCCTCATAGATGTACATTGTATTTAATAAAAGTTACATTTTCATTATTATCATGCTTTTGCACATCGATTGTGGGACAGATTTAATCGAAGCCGAAGAAGACGAAGTTAGCAGCAGTTTGCCAGAAAGACGACGTTCACATCGCAAGGCATCTAGTAAGTTGTCTCATTCAATTATTTTTGTTCCAATGAAAACAGAAAAACCGTAGTTCAATGATAGACTAGTGAACCAAAGATTTCATACCACTGCATCGTATTAGCCAGTTACACATATCACGGTGGAGGGATTTTGAATTGTAATAAAGGTTGAGGGAAAAATAGCTTGTAACACATAATCAACCACTACTATTAGCAGCACAGCACGAATTTTAAATTTCTCAGTTGTATGAAAGAATAAACCTAATAATAATACTTAAAATAAATAAATACCTGATTAATATACATAGGTGAATTAAACAAAATAATAGATAACCTTGCATGAGTTAATAATTCTTATAAACAGGACATACAATTACAAAGCGGGCACGTAGTATAAATCTATATTAAATTCTTATTACTTAAATAAAATTGACAAATTACAGCACATATTAACACACTAAAATTTTATTATAAACAACAACAGTAGTCCGCCTACGGTATATTTCGCCCCTACAAATCTTTTGCTTCCAATTAACTCTATTGTGTTAAGAATACAATAAGACCGAATTTATCTTCCTTGTGCTTAACGTTGTGGTCATTGAATGAAACAAATTCTTCATTATCAGAAGAATTCATATTAGAATTTGTATTATTTTCGTAATTGAAATTGAAAGCACGTTTAAATCAAGTTTGAAACTGCAATATTTTGTCAAGCGCGTTCCCTACTTGACCACTTCGTCATTTACCATGAAGCCCCGAATTTATTTCGCGCGTAATTGTTATTTCAGTGTCTATGACATTGTGATGTTAAACTTGTCAACTCTTCATGCAAGAACTCCCAAGTTGAACGCCACAGACCGTCGTAGTAGTAGACAGTAGACCCTACTCTAACTTTTCAAGTTTAAGTTAATTATATTCGTAAATCTGTCTTTTTGTATGGATGGGAAAGGGACGAAGAATAGTTTTTCATCACTTTTTTCTATCCACACTAATTGACCGATTTATCCATAATTAACCTTGCATTTCTAGATTGATTGTCTCTAGATTACATTTGCGTGTGTGTTACGATTTGAATAAATAATGGCTTACACGAGATATTGGCGAGAGCATGCGTGTTCTGAATACAAAACGGATTAAATGTGAGGCTTGTAGTGTGCTGGTAGTAGTAGCTAATGCACGTGTGTGTCACTTGTGTGCGTCGCAGCCAGCAGCCGATCCAGTGTCACCTCCATGGACGCGCTGTGGGAGAAACACCCGCGACGACTCAGTGAGGCCGGCTTGAGGCGTTCCTCAGGTAAGAGAACTACAAATTGTTCCACAACCACTTTAAAATTTTCGGGCCGTGAGACAGACAAAACATAATTTTATAAAATTAAAGTCTTAGCCCATCTACATCGTACATAATGTGTATAAATATTCAGATATTTTTCTCATGCAATGAAGGTTTTTTCTATCTATCATGTATCCGGTTTTTCAAAATTTTGCACATAAGTTGTAATGGTTTTTGAATTTCGTTTATAAATTCTGCAAAATTGTTTGAATTTGTCTGATTAATATTCAACAAAGCCTTATCAAAGTTCGCCCTGCATGATGTAATGCCTGAATATTTTTCGTTGATTGTTATGGAACAATTTGGTTAATCATTAAATGTATTCATTTTCACAATTGTTTTGCACTGTTTTACATCGCATTATACGCATTTTATGGGTTTTAAATATATGTAATTTTGAACGTATAGCTACTTAGTAAGGCATATTGTGCTACAGGTATGTGCTTGGTGATTGCAATACACTTCTGCCATGCCTACGTAGATAAGGTTTTCCCGATCTTCCAATGTCAAATGCAGTTTGTTACTTTAAGTTGTCACGACAGGCGAAAGTTCACAAGTGCACATTTTACACGTCGCGCTAACTCACAGTTATATGCAAACAGGAATGCAAATAGTTCCTTGATGGCTGTTGCAATTATATTAGCAATATTCAAGTCATGTGTGCATCGTAAATGTGCGCGAAGAATGGAGAATGTGAGGGGTATCCATATTCAACTGACTATAAATTTCAGTCCTTGTAAAGAAAGCCACTTTCTGTTGCATATTTTCTCTTTATGGTGCTTATCGTAAGATCTCGGGGATTTACATAATTGCTTGGAGTTACGTCTAATGTTTTGCAATACTGGAATTCCAGATCACAGTGTCGTGCTAACTGAGGACACCGACAGTTTTATAATCGGCGAACGAGTATGGGTGGGTGGCACCAAAGCCGGCCAGATAGCTTACATCGGCGAAACACAGTTCGCTCCGGGCGATTGGGCCGGCATCGTACTTGATGATCCTATAGGTATGCGACATAGTGCTTAACGACTTGACTTACAGATTAGAAGAATTGAAAATTAAATTATATGCTACAATTTGGTATTTTTTCAGGTAAAAATGACGGTTCAGTAGCCGGTTTTCGTTATTTCCAATGCCCTGAAAAACGAGGTGTATTTTCTCGCCTCACTAGATTGACAAGGGAACCGATCATAAGTCACGCACCACACGATGCCTCACCAATATCCGACGCCGGAAGCGTGTTCGAGCGTCCACCTTCAGGGTCGGCGAGGCCAAGGCGTACACTCTCACCGAATGGCAGTGTCCGCAGCGTCGTCAGCAGTAAGATGAGTATGTAGTAGAAGTCTTACATTAGTGAAACTAATGTAGCTATTTTTGGCAGATTATTTCATGTTTATACTTTTGTAGATGCTTCCATTTCGACCACCACAAACGGGGACCTTCGCCTTGGCGATCGAGTCATAGTATCTAGCAGTAGAGGCAGTAAGGCCGGTACTCTGCGGTATGTGGGTGTTACCGAATTCGCGCCCGGAGTTTGGGGAGGTGTTGAATTGGATGACCCTCTAGGGAAAAACGATGGTTCCGTAGACGGAAAGAGGTAAAATGAAACAAAATTTGTAATTCGCAAAAATGAAACAACAAATTATTAACTGTTAAATATGGTGTGGAAATCTTTTGCAGATACTTTGAGTGCGCCCCTCGCTTCGGTCTGTTCGCGCCAATTTCGAAGGTGTCCCGGTCGCCATCGAACCGCAAGCCCGGGGCGTGCGCTATCCACAGCAACGGTCGGGCGACGCCTCTGCGTCGTTCCAACTCGCGCGAATCGCTGACATCGCTCGGAACTTCGATCGCGTCTTCCCGACCGGGGGTGAGACTCGGGGTGACGTCGCTGGGTGCTCAGGTAGGCTAGCCCCGCGCGCGCTCCGCGGAGCCGCCCGCCCTCCGCTCGCCGCGCCCGCCCGTGCGACCCCACCGTAGCGCCCCCAGCCTGCTCGACAAGACGCTGCTCGTGAAGCACGTGGAGATGGATCGCTGCGCGCTCATCGCGCTGCCGCAGCCGCGGGTGTACTACGACGTCGTGTTCCGCAAGGCGCAGAGCGACGCGCTCGTTCCGCACGGGCGGAACGAGTCGCTGCCCAAGTCGTGGCGCTGCTCGGAAAGCGTGCTGAGCTTCGAGCGCTCGGAGCGCTCGCGGCGCAGCGTGTCGAGCTCGAGCAGCGCGGGCTCGGCGGGGTCGCGCGGCGGCGAGGTGGTGCGGTGGGGCGGGCGGCCGGGAGCCGTGACGAGGGCCAGCCGGGGCCCGGCTACGGACCTGTTCGTGGAGTTGCCGCCGCCGTCGCGCACTCACTTCTCGGGCTTCGGAAAGAGCTACCATTTCTCTTGCGTGTCCCCCTTCCAGTTCACATATCCCTATGTCGTTTACATTTGAACATACTGTTCCTATCAGTACCTATTTTAATCGTTATTAATTGTAATCGGCTGTGGTTAATCTCTATTATAGTACTAAACGTAAAAGTACAAAAAATATACACTTTGTTACAGTTTCCGCATTCCCTCAGCAGTTGATTTTGATTGATTAATTTGAGTCGAGTAAATCTTAACACAGTTTCCGTCCTACAGTCATTTTATCTTTTGAATTATAAGTTGTTTGTGTCAAACTAAACTATCAGCGACGGGTACATGCAAGAGTAATGGTGTATGTAGAAGTAGCTTTTCGTTTGCATGTTTTTAATTTTGTTTGGTCTGTAGCTGGCACACCCTTGGTTCGGCCCTTGTGTTAATTTCTCTTGATTTATCATTTACGATTCCGTTATTCTATCTTTAGAATATTTTATTTTATTCAATGAGCGAATCGCGAATGATTACTATTATTTGAATTTCATGTTATTTTTTATTTCATTATAGTTCCTCATTTTATAGTTTTAAAGATGCTTTTTAAAGGTGCTTGATAGCATTTAGTTAGATATCAACTCTATGAGACTGCAGTAATCGTACGTTTATTATAATTTAACTGTGATATTACGAATAAGAGGCTTCCCTATAAGGGTGTTTTTAAAGTATGATATTTTTGTATAAAGTTGTTATTTAACAAACATGTTTTATTTTGCTTATATTTATAATTTGGTTTGATTTAACATTTGAGACTAATATGTTGGCAAAAAATTACGTTTGTGCCGTAGTTCTTACTTTGTTGATCCTTTAACTCGTTAAAAAATGAGTTAATTAAAAAAATATGTATTCTGAACTTTCCTTAATATACTTATAGAAGCATTAGATAACATAAGTACATCCAGGCTTTCTTATAAGACTTCATATCTTACAATCGAATATAATATTATTATTATCTAGTATTATATTCATTATTTTTATATTTATTTGCATTCAACTTTTAAACCGCACAGTGTACTAATTTCCTGTAGACATTTTTGTTGCTAACCTATGTTGAATGTGTGTGTTCAATACATTCAGTAATAAGCTTCTGTTAACCAATACAAAAAAAAAAACAAATGTTGGTCACCAAAAGTTTATTTTTAGATTTAGCGTGTACATTAAGCGTTTTAGAACTGAGTGCGCTAACGTGTGTTGTTTTCATGTTTTTCGCGCATGTGCACGATCACTAACGTCACGTCACGTCACGTTACGTCTCGTCACGTCACGCGCGACAGCGGGCCGGTCCACGCGCGTCCTCTACCCCAATGTCGGCGAAGAACGCGTTGCAGGTACAGTACGCCACTATTGTCGCGCGGTAGATCGGACGGTTGTGTGTCACGCCTCAAAAATGTGCGGCGGCTATTCCTTGATAATTTCAGCTCAAATAAATGAAATTTATAAAAGAGAGACCTCATTTCTTAGTTGTAAAATTGTATATTGATTGTTAATTTGGAATTGGCTTCCAAACTCTACCTCAAATTGTTGCATAAATCATTCTTTATTTCATGCTTATCAATTTGTTAGTTTAAAATTTTAAACTTGTCTTTATAGTTAACTTCACAAAATTATTTATGATGGAATTCATACCTATAAGCAAACTTGTGGTTCTTATGACAAATCATCACCGAAGCACAAAAACGTAAAATATTTTATCATTATTTCTTTGTTTTGATAAGATTATTGCAAGTTTCACCAGTTTTAATGAAATTAAAATTAATTCTGGCTACATAGCGCCTCTTCTTTAAGCTTCTCTTATTTTAAAGAACAAAAAGCGTTGACCTATTGGCTGAATTATTGTTGAAGAATAGTTCTGCTGCTGAGTTCTCTTTTTGAAGCATAGCACACGATTGGGTAAAACAAAAGGCCACCGCACTTCAATTGTGGACTTCCATTTATTGATTGTACTGCATCTGCAGCACAATGAGAATCGAAGTTTTGTGACGATCTGTCAGCATGATCGAATGCATTTAGTAGGTGAATCAACAGATTTTCTACAAAAACAATTTTAGTTATACACGGTCTTGTTCGAAAACGTTTTTGTCATTGAGATTATTCAGATACAAATATTTCGTCATACGAATAAGTATCCGAATATACCTGAAAAATAATTTATCTTTTCGTAAAAAACCTGTAACCTCAAATGTTATAGAAAATCTGTAGACGTCTGCGTAATAAGATGTAAGCAATGGAAACGTACAACGACATTATTTTGTCTTTTGTTTTGATGTGTTAACTTATTACATTTACAAACTAAATATTAACATAATCATAATCCAGAATTTTTTACAGATGCCTTATTAGTTTATAAAATAACTTGACATTGTCAATTACTGCACAATATAGTACAAAATATGTAAGCTTTTTAATCATGTTCCAATCACCGTTTTATCTTAGCGACGAAGTGTATCGAAATGTGATCAATCTTTCAACTAAGACGAAAATGCTTAGCTTTGCAATGCAACACTGTGATATTGTTCGGTTTTATAATAATTATTTTCTCAATAATATTATGTTGATCGCATATTACGAACTAGCCGCAAGCGCTTCAGATCCGAACGTAACGCAATTTTGCTGAAAGGGCAAGTAAGTCACGTGGTATCTAGTATCAAACATGCTAAAAAAATTCAGATGTTTTCTGATCCGAAACGGAGCATTGTACAGCGAGACTTGCCCGATTATTGAGTGATTCTTTAATAGAATTTTCACTGTAATCCTTCAAAAATATAATCTATATGGATACCTGCACGTGTTCATTTCAGTAAAACACACCGAAGTATGGCCTCCTGCTGATGTTAATTGGATTTTTGTTAGGTACTGAAAAATATGTTACGTTCGGGGCGTGTACAACATGACCGTAATGTGCGATCAGCATCAATGAAAGATTAGGTTCCATTTAAATCAGACTTTATTTTTTTTTATTTATTGTTATTTATGATGTTTATTTTAACAAATCTTACCAGTGCCTGTAAGTTTTAATAATATTCATAATCGTTATAAGGACTACTCACATTCTATAAGAGCATTCCTCTATGTTAGAATAGTTTTTCTAATTTTTATTTTATAAGACTACTTACTTAATAATTATGAGGTAACTAGAGGAATACTGGAACGTATCTTGAGCGTTAAGATCGTAGCTCATTTACACGACACCGCTCCTACCCAACCAAAGTATGAGCATTCAAATATGGACTTAATATCGTGCTCTGGAGGTGCACTTTACAGTAACAACACTAAATAGAAAACAGCGCGCGGTACCGTTACCGTACCGCGGTGTTGTTACTGTAAAGTGCACCTCCAGAGCACGATATTAAGTCCATATTTGAATGCTCATACTTTGGTTGGGTAGGAGCGGTGTCGTGTAAATGGGCTACGACCTTAAGGAGCTCTATCGGTAGCTACGAAACCTTTCAGTATTTCGCTGTACCTATGTCTAATATCTACACCTACTATAATATTTTAGTGTAACATAGTTTTTAGTAAAGCATAGTTTGTAGTTCGTAACATAGTGGGAGTGATGTTTAACTGAATGGATACACGTTTTAATAAAGTGTAACGGATGAACTGTGTCTTATTATAACCCTTCTTTCTTTTCTCCTTTACTATTAGAGTGTAAATAATAAATATTTCCTGAACCTAACTGTGTTTTTTTTATTATATTTACTAATAGCTGTAAACTTGCTTGGTCTACGAATTACGGTATAACCCGGTCAAATCGACTATCTATGGTCCTCGCTGTTATGCCGCTTATCCCGTCATCTTCCGCGCTATTCCCATTGCATTATTGGCCTAAGCACGAACATTTTCAATTTTCGAATAGTAAAGGTAACGTTAACACCAGTAAGAAATTTTGTATGAAAATGGCAGGAGCGCTGCAATCGTTTTCATAGAAAATTTCTTGCGAGCGTTAACATCAACTTTACTATTCGAAAGTTAAAAATGTTTAATGATAAGTATAGTTTTCACACCGTGCGTACGACGCTGATTATGACGTCATCGACGCCAGGTGCACAGATATTAATGTGACCGGGTTGTACGTACCTAAATAGGTATTAAAAGGAGCTTTTAGGGTGGTTTGGTTTATTATTTCTCTGACTTTATGGAAAATTCTACATTTTTCTTTGCACATTTTAATTAGTAACCTTTTATCAGTCGAAAATTACTTCTGATTATTTTAGTTTTTATTTTATGAAATGGCTGGTTTTTTTTTTATTTTAGCGTTTTAGAACATATTAATATGAACAAAATGCTTTTACGTATGAAGACACGTATGGCGGTCATATTAGGTAGGTATAATAGAGTGGGAATCGCAGGCAGTTAGGTATATCTATTTCGCAATTTTAAATACGTTTAGGGTGCGGGTTCGAATCCATGCATAAAATATTTGTGTCACGTGTCCCCTTAGCCATTGGAAAATTATAAAATATTGATGCAATGCACGTATAAAATATATAAGCGGCAGGTAATGAAAACATTCTATTAGCAAATACATACGTAACGTATTTTTCTTTAAACAATAAAAAATCAAAAGATAAAAATCAAAGTAAATAAGAACCTGATTTTCTTTGATTCCGTCCCTGTAACCATTATTCTGTTCTCAAAGGTGTGTGGTGGTGTACGTACCTACTTTTTTTGTAAAAAACATCATTTTAGCCACACAGAATACAGAATAGTAAGTAGGAGGTATTCGACCGGTGATTATCCGGATTTTTCCTTTCATCCTTGCAATTGTCCCCAAATCAGCATACACATTTAATCTGTCGAATAAAGCTGTACACTTACAGGAAACATAAAAGACAAGGTAGACAGCCAGAAGGAAAACCAGGCAACATAATAAAAGATAACTTATTGCAGCGACATAAAGGAAATAATCCACTGTTCGTTCTTGAAAGATTTGTTCTAAGATAGGTAGTTTCTTAGTAATTATGCATAATGTATAGAAAATAATTGTAGGAAAAAATAGTACAATATAATCTTGAAGATTCTTCTGAGCGTCATCGTCTGAAGGTCTCTTTCAAGAATCTTAAGTTTCTTAGCCTGTAGGATATAAAAAGGCGTGAGTAATAAGTGTGGATAGAATTCCTCTCAAGAGACTGCAAGCTCCAGACTCATTCTTCGATTGGTTTAAAGATTTCAATATCTAGATATGTCTTCTTGTAGGCTGCATCAATCGATTTCGTATATATCTCAACTGAGTTCGGATAGATAGGTTATGAAAAGCCCATTTAAATTCTTCGTAAAAAAAGTTCAATCCCAGCCATCGATCGAATATAGCCTTCGATTAATAATAATTTACTAGATATGCTGTCGGTCATCAAAAAGTGTCTGTGAAAAAGAAGTCACAGTAATTGTGAATCTATTTTTCAAGCCAATATGAACACGTCTCATGATGCCTTTAAAAGTGGGCTATGTACCTTTTACCCGACTAGGCTAAAGGAAGGGCTACGATTTTAGCAGTCTACGTCAGTAGCGCGTAAACTACTGAGCCGATTTCAATGAATTTGGTATTATGAACCGGGTGACATAGGTAACATTATGGATGAACAAAATTAATATGGCAGTAGGGTTAGTATAAGATTTAATTCGATTGATCGTATTCGTATTCGATGACTTTAGCGCCAAAGTGAAATGAACCATAATTGTATTGGATTAGAGCTCAATTTCGTGGATGCATTTTTATACTTTTACGGATACGGATACAAAACTAAAACCGGCTATTCTGAATTTTTGACTTTAAATCAAAACATTTAAGGTTCATTTTACTTTGACGCTAATAACATATTATACGAATACAATCAATGGAATTAAATCTTATACTAATTTTAAAGATGTTAAATCCAATTTTCTGTAGTCGGGTTACAGTTTTTAGGTTTTTATAAATTTTGTATGGGGCTCCCTCCTATCTTGTATTATTATATTATTAGATCGAGGAGTATAGCTAAGGTTGTATAGATCCCAGACGGCGGTATGCTCCCCTACACTTCCCCTGTTGAATTTGGCAAGCGCCCAACTGAGCCTGAAATTCAGTATCGCGTTCGTTCTAAGTTCATTGAAATGAAAATGCCGCTGCACCACACTGCATGCGCGCTGGCTGTGTACCACAAATCCCGATTGATTAAACTTTTGTTACGTAATACCATACGTTATTTAGCCTATACATTTTACTAGCTAATGCCTTCGACTTTGCCCACGTGGATATAGTTTTTAAAATCTTCGATTTTCCGGGATAAAAGTACCCTATGTCACTCTCCAGCTCAACTATACCTTCCTATGCAAAAAATCACGTCAATCCGTATCTCTGTTGCAGCGTGATTGCGAAACAAACAAACACACTTTCGTGTTTATCATATTAGGAAGGATAACCTATCTATAAAGCGTTTAAAGCAAGTCCTTGAAAATACTGAAGGGCTTGTATGTGCATTGTGCATCCGATAAAGAATCACTTGCTATGCGATTCTGTAAAAATTATGACGATTGCAAACGCCTTTGATTGGCCGATACTCACTCGCTTCTGGCTAAAATGCATTGTTGTAAAAAGAACGCGATAAATTCAGCCAACCACCACAATTGAGACTATAGCCTGCTGTAACAGAAAGAACCATTACTTAAAATCTATTGAAAACTTCGTAAGGAGTTTCTAGTCTTTACACACTTTTCGCATTTCTTTAAAGGCTGTCAGTCTTTCTAAACAATATGATAGCTGTACTACGTGTCTACTCGTATATAGGATCCTTTTCCCTTCCCTGTTCCGTGTAAACATTTTCTTTTGGCTTTGAGTGTTCTCGCAGCTTGGCTGCAATTTTTCACGTGAAAAAGGCTTTTTAGTGCCTAGTTTTGAATTCTTTTTCTTCGACCTAGTTCTTTTATTTTAGAATATTGCTTATCTAAAGCAAAGCTCTGAAAAAATAAAAACCCAGGTAGATATTTCACGTACATAAGTTATTCATTTCTTTTATAATTATCAGGATTTTAATCAAGCAAACAATTGTTAGTTAAAAAAAAAAAAAATAAGTTTAACAAAAGTTGCTGGGTAAGTTTTAATTTACATCTGCCAAAATGGCCTACTTAATGCATATAATCTCTTTATATTATGATAAAGTTCATTCTATCTTTCTGGACAAAAACCAAGTAACAAAAATTTTCAACGGCTTAAAATGGTTTCCTATTGGACTTTTTTATCCAAAACGATATTCGATAAGTACTTATTCGTGCTGCTATGGCAAGTCTGACGTAATAGTTGCCGATCATAATAGAATGAGCATAAACATAGACATTACGTAGAAAATTAGTGGCAAATACAGACGTGACACGTAAACGTAGGCGGGTGATAATGTGCGACCGCGACTCCTGCAGATCTAACGATCACGTTTCCATCCCATATTGGTGTTTAGGTGATGTCTAACTGCCTACGCGTAGATTTTTACCTACCTAATTATTAATTACCATATTCATGAATGTGCCTACCTGATGTAGGTTCTTCCACACTTCCACGTCTCACAAAATTGATATTTACCTACGAGAATTATATCGCTCATTACAAAAAAGTTTTATCTATTAATTTAGAAGAAAATCGCCATTTCATGCTCTATGAAAGCAGCTACTGAAAAGGGAAATAGACAATTTTTTCAAAAAAAAAAAAAAAAGAAATCGTTTTTAAAAAAAATAGCGATATAGGTATTACAAAGCAGAATTCGAACCACATTTGTGTTATTTTTAAGAAAAAATAAAACTAAATAGGCAATATCAGATCATTATTATCTTTTCTATACACATTTGATTTGATACTGATAAAGGGTTAACAAAACAGCGGGCAGCCCAACTGCCAAACTTAAACTGTTTCGAAACACTACCTACTATAATACGCTCTCGTCTAGGAAGCTCTCATGGCTGAATTTATTTCATCACAGCCTCGGCTTCAACGAGAAATCGATAACTCGGTAGGTATCATAGCGGGATATCGCAAAAACTTTTTTTGGAACTTTAACGTTTATTCCCCGTTGTCTAAATATATAAAAGACAAAGGTGACTGACTGACTGACTGACTGACTGATCTATCAACGCACAGCTGAATCCACTGGATGGATCAGGCTGAAATTTTGCATGTAGATAGTTATTATAACGTAGGTGTCCGCTAAGAAAGGATTTTTGAAAATTCAACCCTTAAAGGGATAAAATGGGGGTTGGAATAATCGAACTTAATGTGAGCGAAGCCGCGGGGCAAAGCTAGTTTTTGATAAAAACCATTCAGCACGCCTATTGCTTTGTTTTTTTATTGGATTTCTAAGTGCCTAATTCGGTTCTTTACGGCAAATTGTTCAAGAAAAAGCACTATCGAATTTCTAACTTTTGGTGACTTACTGAGACGACTTCCAGAGCACTGAATTTCAGTAAAAATGCGAATGATGTAAAGTTTTCTTTGCCTCTGCGTAGTGAACTAAATTCTACTGAAAATTGAGATTGGCATTACTTGTTGGTAGAGTCAACCTTGCTTAACATTACCAGCCAGTTATATGATTTTTTAAATCACAATCAGAAATAGTTTAGTAGTTTATTTATATTGCGATTGCGAGGCAACCTAAAAACAACAAGTTGGTTAGTGGGTTATACTGATTCCAGACGGCAAGGCATTTTCTAGTGAGTTCGATTGGTTGTAAGTGGATTTCTTATGTAACAAGTTCAAACGAAACGACTGCTAGATTGACTAATTGGCTATCTTGTTATTAGCTAAGCCTCTGTACTGCAACAATGTACCTATGTAGTAATTACGCTTGGACAACAAGGTACCTAGGTACATTTGTGTAGACTGTAGGTATACACTATTATGCATGGTTTTATTTTATGGCGAAACCTTCATCTTCAACCTTCAAGAACCATGGCGGGCCCATATAAGACGTACCTAATATGTACTACCAAATCACCAAGGAAATAATTGTTTTGGAAAACGACAGATGATTCTAGCCACGGATGTATCAGATTTCAGCGTACCTTTGGAGAAAGAATAATTTGAAGATCACAAGTTTGACGCAAATCTTCAAATAGTCTGTAAACATAATATTTATATTGACTACCTATGTAACTTATTACTATAAATAACACCTATGTAACTTATTACTATAAATAACACCTCGTAACCGAGTTCATGTATTAAAATTTTGTTATGTATAGTATATATATTATATCTTTTAAATTTCACTTATTAATTAATAATCTCACTCACTATTTATGCAGAAGTTATCTTTATTGGGTGTTAGAATATTGAATATAATTATTTCAACAGTGTCTTTAAAAAATCTTATGTAAGAAGGTAATCTTATAAAAAATGGCATGCATAAAAACTATAATTTTATCATAATCACTATTACCTATAGGAAAATAACATGTCGCATGAGTAATGTTGATTGGAACATGATTAAAATTTATAGAATATACCTTGTTAACGTTGTGTGTCATATAATTGGTGCATTTAACATACTATTGCTATAAATAAAACAGGAAATACTACGAGAGAAACAGCAGCATCTGGAGCGGTTGATGCGTGAGAGGGAATTAGATCGGACGGAGCTCACTAAGGCATCGCTGCAAGTTGATCGTACAGAGAGCGCGCTTGCACAGATAAAGAAAGAAGCAACACAGGTATGTTAGTTTTGCTATAGAAACAGGATATATTGCGATAGAGACAGCAGCGCGTCGAACGGTTGATGAGAAAGAGGGAAGTGGATTTGACAGAGCTTCCTTTTGCAACTTTGTTTCAAGTTGATCTCACAGAGAAATAAAGAAGGAGCACGGTCATGTTAGTATTACTATAAAAATAGGAAATATTGCAAAAGAAACGGCAACGGCTGGAGCGGTTAATCTGATAGCGTGAATTGCTCAGGCATCGTTACAAGTTAATCGCTTAAAAGGACCTACTATTTAGGCACGCATATCGAAACGCTTCGGTAATCTGGGTCTTGCAAAGCTCTTGGGAACTTTTTGCATAGGCTATGAAGTATGTTATTTAATTATTAAAATATATGGGGAACTATTTCTTTTACTCATGCTCAAATCCATGCAATTGAACGCTAAATCGCCTGTCGACTGTAACTGTAGGTTTGCGTCTTGCATTTAATTTGTTCCTTAAGTGCCGATTTCAGCAACGTCGAGTGAACTTAACCGAGCGTTCTGACAGTTTTTGTATAAAAAATTTGCCAAAATATCATTAGATAAGTCTTATTTTATGTTGGTGAAATCGTCCCTAAGTATTAACTTAACAATTCACAGGCAAACAACGAAAATGCGAAACTCAAAACCGAACTGGACAAACTCAATAAGATGTTGGAGGACGAGAAGCAGAAGGTCGAAGACCTCATGTTCAGGAACGAGGAGGAGAATATTAATAAGGAGGACTACAATGTAAGAAGCGAATACTTTATTCCTTACTTTATTTTTTATTATAATATAAATGCGAAAGTCTTTTGTTGGTTTCTCCTTCAATCGCGCAGCAATAAAGCAACGAATCGTCGTGATTTCGCATGGGTATAGTTGAGGAGTGGCATAAGCTACCTTTTATCCCGGAACAACAGAGGATTTCTACGGGTTTGTTAAAACCAGGAGTCACCACGTAAAGTAGCGGGCAAAATATATAATAGTTATATTGCTAAATATACCGTGTCAGGAATTGAACCCGGGACTTTTAAAGTCACAGCGCACATCGCTGCGCAAGGAACAATTTTGGCACAAATCTCAAATCGATTACTTTTCTTTTTCAGAAATACAAAGAAGCTATGGAGGTATGTACCAATATATCAAAAAATATCTATAGATATCTCAAAAGGATGGGGTCCGCCCTAGCTATTAAGAAACTCTCTCGAGTCTTTTGTACTCGCCCCTTACTCAAACTTCCCCCCGAAGATCAATTGAAATTCCTACTCAAGGAGCTTGAGGGTATCTTTTATGTTGTAGCACAAAATTAATCTGGTGGAAGATAAGCTACCCCCGGAAAGTTGCTATTCTATCATACAAAATGTATAAGTTATTTGCTTTGAAATCCATCATTTATCTATAAAAAAAATGAAATATTTTGTCTCATTATATCTATGTGTATAATGTATATAGTCTTCGTCTTCGTAGCATATTCACAAATCCCAGTAACTGTTATGCAAAGTTGAAAGGTCGATTCCTGTTGATTGTGCAAAAACTTGTCTTAGACTCTATGGTAATGCAGCCTGGAAATCATAAAGTTACGTCCAAAACAGAAAAATGGATGCGGATTATACATATAAAGTCGAAGAAGAAGATAATTAACTTATAGGTTTCAATACAGAGCTATGGATATGTCCATCAGCCCTCCGTAACGAGCACGATAAATGTGTAACTCAGTTTAGAATAATTATTATTTCGCCTCTTAGGCTAGCTATTATTATTAAGTTTCAAATAATAACCGTAGATAAGGGGTAGCCCAAATTAAAACCACCGTAGTTTTCCATCCAATCACGTTATTTTCAATTATATAAAGAACACTAATAAAATTGTAGCAAGAGAAAGAAGCACGAGAAAAACACATTCGAGACTTAGAAGCGGAAGTAGCACTTCAGGCCGAGCGAGCAGAAACAACTGCTGCAGCGCTACGGGCGTTTGAAGATCAACGCAATGCAGAAATGAGTGCCTTAACTGAACAACATAAAGAAGAACTGGCAGCTGCACAGAGTATGCAATACTTATGTTCACCTGTGTATCAATAAAATGTTATAAGTTTTATAGATAATATAAACTATCAAAAATAAACTACTTTTTTGGTTTCAGCTTTATCATCAGAACTCCAAAAGCTGCTCGATGAAGCTTACGCTCTTCTTAAAGAGAAGGAATGCGAAAAAGATTCTCTCGGTAAGAGTATGTCAGAAGAACTGAGCAAAGTGAAAGCAGAATCCGAAAAGGCTCTTAATGAAGCTAGAACCAAAATAGCTATCGCTCAAACTGAATTTGACACGCAACTTTCAGTGCTGACAGCTAAGTTACAATTGGCTGAATCAAAACTAGAGACTGAGAAACAAAATGTAGAGAGATTAAATAAGGAAAATAGTCAAACAATTATAGATCTTAATAGTAAATTAATATCACTCCAGGCAGCTGTTGATGATAAAACTTTAGAATTAAATAAAGGTACGTGTTACAATTTTTATGTGCTGTAACATAAGTTTGTTTGCTTTCTTTGATATTAAATATAATGTCCCAAACTCTTTCATTTCCAGTTACGGGTACGAGTAAGGAACATGAAGTGAATCTTAATAAAGAAATAACTAAATTGAAGATGGAACTGAGTACTAAAGTGTTAGATATAGAGCAGCTAGAAGATTTCAAGAAAAAACAGGAGTCAATGTGTAAATTATTGCAGGAAGAAATTATACGTGTAAGAGAAGAATTATCGAATAAAGTTAACGAATATGAAAGCTTTTTAAATGAAGCTTCTCAACAAGATGAGAAAAATAAATTAGAGATTATAAAATTGCAACAGGACCTTAGTGCCAAAACAAAAGATTATGAAAAATTGCTCAATGAGACCAATAATTCTTGTAGCACAAATGAAAAACTTATCCTTGAATATAAACAAACCGTGCACGAAAGAGATAAGGAGATTATAAAATTAAAAGACGAATTTGAACAAACAACTGCTAATTTTAATATTAAGCATAGTAAAATAGCGGAAGAACATAAAAGGGAAATAGAGGATCGTAACTCTAAAATAGAGCAGCTAATAAAAGAAATTGAAACTCACAAACAAGCATTGGATCAAAGCAAAATAGAAATCGATTCGTTAAATACACAATTTACAATAAATGCAGATGAATTAAATTCATTGAAAGAGGAAAATAAAAAATTAAAGCAATCACTTACTGAAATTACGGAAGTAAATAGCGAACTTAAAAATAAGTTATCAGAAATGGAATTAGAAATTGGTGAACTGAGACGACAATTACACAGTGCTTTAGAAAAGTGTGATGAAATACAAAAATCTAAAGAAAAGGTAGAACAAGAGTATTTAAATCTCACTGGACAAGCTACTGATTCTAATGAACAATTTAACCAACTTTCAAAACATCTTAAAGATACAGAAAAAGAGTTGCAAGAATTAAAGGATAAATACAGAGAAGCCACTAACAGTTGTGGACGAATCGAACAAGAATTTAAGCAAAAAATATTTAAGTTACAAGAAAACTTTTCCACAGAAAGAAGTCAGCTTTTGGAATCAATAGATGGAAATATTGCTAAATTGAATATAGCTCAAAATAAGATCAAAGAGTTTGAAAATCTTGTTTTAGAAACTGAGAACCGTTTAAAAGAATTCGAAACTCAAAATGATAAATTGCTTGATGAAAATACTATTTTAAAAAATGAAATCGAGAGTCTGAAGGTTAAAGAAAATGAACTTAACAATGAATTTGATGCCATTCGTAAAAAACTTGAGGTAGATATTGATCGGTATAAAGAAGAAATTACTTTATTGAAAGCCGATGGAGCTACCTCTGAAGTCAAACTAATGGAAAAAGTGGATCAATTGACGGAAGCTCAAAATGACTTAAATAACAAACTCGAAGAAGCTCGAAAACATGAAGATTCCTTACAAAAAGTCTTGAATGATATGACTGCACAGATAAACAACCAAAAAAGTCATTATGAAAAAGAAGTGAATCAGCTACAAATTCAACTTAATGCTGTAAATGAAGGTGTAAAAACTCAAAAGGATGAAGAGTGCCGATTGAAAGAATTAATTGATGAGAAACAAAATTGCATTAAAGATTTGACGCTGAAATTAGAAATGCTTGCGATAGATATTAAATCTAATGGAGAAATTTTATCCGAAAAGGATCGCCAGTTGTCTCAAGTGACTGAGGAGCTTAATAGAACAACTGAAATTAAAAATAAAATAGAAGAACAGTTAAATCAATCCGTTCTGGAAACCACGTCACTTAAACAACAATACGAAGCTCTTTTAAATAATTCTTCTACAGAAGAATCTATTTTGAAGGAACAGTTAAGACAACTGGAAGCGATAAAAACCGAAAGGGCAACTTTAATTAACGATAAAACATTATTGGAGGCCAAATGTAAGGAATCAGTCGACGAAATTATTACCCTTAAGAAACAGCTTGAAGATAGTAATTTGCGACTAAAAGAATGTCTTGAAAACCTATCTACTTTGAACAATGTGGTCAATGAAAAGGATTCTATTATCAGATCGCAGACTGAAAAAAATAATACAGACTCAAATAAAAGTCAGTTATTAGAAGGGGATATAACAAAACTTCAAGAAGAACTCAAAAATAAAAACAGTTTATTAGAAGAAAAACAACTAACTTTAAATAAATTAAACGAAGACGCAATTTTGAAGACAAGACAAATGATGGAATCTATGGAGCTGTTAGAAAAGGAGAATTTTGAACTAAAAGAAAAATATACCAGTGAAATCGAATCTCTAAACTCTACAATTAAAACATTACAAAATAATTTGAAGAATCAAGAAAAAGATCTCGGAGAGCTGAAAATATCTAAAGAAAAACTAATTGAGTTGCAAAATTTAGTATCTAAATCTGATAATGATATTAAAAAATTAAATAATATTAATGAGGCACAGAAATTGAATTACGAAGATTTGAATAAACAATTACAAACGCAGTTCGATGAATATAAAAAGGAAAGCAAAACTATTAGGCACGAACTTAGAAATAAAATTAACGACTACGAAAAACAGTTAAAGGAATCTAAAGATACAATTGCTTCTGAAACAGAAAACCAAAACAAACTGCAAAAGAAACTTACTGAAGCTGAAAAAGATATATTAGAATTATCTCAAAAATTAGAATTATTATCAATACAACAAAACAATGAAAGTAGTAAAGACGATAAGTTAGAAAAGCTAACTTTAGAATTGCAAGCTACAAGGAAATCCAGCTCAGAAGCTGTAGCCAATAGTGAAAAAATTATAACTAAATTAAAAGCTGACGTAGAAAATAATATTAAAGAAATGAAACTCAAGGATGATTTAATAATTAAATTGCAAGAAGATCTCAAGGTACCATTTATGCTGTACTTTTGTAAAATTATGTAATCTCGTAGTCAAGGTCGTAGTTTTAACAAATGCTATTATTATTTTCAGAGTCATAAAGCTAAAGTAGAGATAGCAGAAAGAGAAAAACTTATTTTACAGAAAGAAATGGTAATGAAAGGACAGGAGATACGGGACAAAAATGACAATAATGCCATGGGACTACTCGGAGAAGGCGACAATGCATCGCAAAAGTAAGTTATTACTTTCTTAAATCACAATATATTTGGTAAAAAACATACGTTAAAAATACGTATGGTACGGTAAGAATAATAATAGTATCAAGAGCATCAAAATTTTTATGTACCATCTTGACTGTAATCCATATTCACAAATTAATAATGAATTATGAATTAAGTAAAACTTTGGAACCATTCGATGTCCTTTGGAAGTGAGAAAAACCTTCGAAAGAACACTTCAGAAATTTCTTCATAAAACATTTTAGAATCATAATTATTGAGCTTGTATATTTTAGATTAACTTTTTTTTCAGGTTAGTAGAAGACAAAGAGATGATAGACGGCCAAGTAAGCTTCTTGAACTCCGTGATAGTGGACATGCAGCGCAAGAACGAGCAGCTGATGGCGCGCGTACAAGCTCTGGAGGGCTCGACCGTCGCCGCGGAGCCGCCGCTGTTGTAAGTACATTGTTAAGAGTCAAAACTCCAAATTATTTATTTCACGTGAACCAACTTGTGACTCTTATGACAATTCAAAACTCCACTAGCGGTTCGGAATGCAGATTCTGCTGTGAAGAGCCGGCAAGAAACTCAGCAGTTGCTCTTTTCAAAAAAAAAAATAATTTTACAATAAGTAACCAAACTAAGCTATGTATACAGTGCTTCCACAGTGAAGCTTCAAAAATGCAATACATATAATCCAACACATGTCAACATGGGAAGACAAAGCAGACCCATTCCCGTTGGTGGCACCCGTTCACGAGCACGACGCATGATCCAGCCGTTGCTTCGCTCAACCATATTTGAGGGTCACTCGATGCCACTCTGCCAATATACCAAGCCGATTGCTCTCATTCAACTTTTTCATTAAGAAACTCACTAACGTAACTAACGGTATTCAGATAAAGATTGTTTTCGATAGCACTGGAAATGTCACAAATAGTACGGCAGCAGCTTCGCGACATATTTTAGTTAGCCGTGTTAATTTGAATGGTATTCCAGCAACGGCCGCAAGGTGCGCGCCGCGGCGCCGCGGCTGTTCTGCGACATCTGCGACGTGTTCGACGCGCACGACACGGAGGACTGCCCGCGCCAGTCCGTGGAGCCCGACGCGCCGCCCGCCGCCAGGAAGGTGGCGCCGCCGCCCCGACCCTACTGCGAGATCTGTGAAGGTAACTGAGCTCTTTCGGGCGTGTGGTCACTTTAACGTTGTGCTGTGATTGCCTAAAAATGATTAGCGATCACGTCTTGGCCAAGAGCTTTGTAGATGTACCCCCTTTTGTTCTCTTTCAACTGCACAAATTATTCTTGCAATTCACGAGTGCTCGTGAGTCTTGGCTCTTGGTTGTGTTTAAGTCGTCTTGCTCGCGACTGGCCGCTCCCACCTAGGTTCACCACAAGCACACACGCTTACGAAATGTACGCTACGTAACACTTAATCACCACAAGTAAAGTTCACGCGCGGTGGTGAATTGCAAGAACTATAGGAGTTTCATTACGCTGAAACACGTTTTCGATGGTGTTGGACAATCCAGTCTCACATAAATATTAAGTTTCCCTACATGTCTTTATTTAAAGCAATTTTAAAGTCTCGCACTCTTATAAAAAAATTACAAATGTTTTTATGATTTCTTTATAAGAGTTTAACGGAATTTACAAGTATTATCAATGGAACTTACTGATATTCATTTGTTTCAGTGTTTGGACACAATACAGAGAACTGTGATGAAGAAGAAACTTTCTAAAATTATCTATTTATTAACTTTAGTTATAATGTTACCGTTGTTGATGTTACTCGTTTTCTGTATTTAGGTATTATTTATTGTTTACCATAATTATGGTATAATGTTTTGATATAAAAAAAAAAATAGGGAAATACATATTTGTAAATAAGGAAAACGATTTCATAATTTACTGTTTTATCATGTTTTAAAGGTAATGGTGTTATTTATATTTTTTCGTATACATTATCTGGATATAATGCATATTGAGAAAAACGATTGTAGGCGCAAATCTATTTTCTTCACAATCATGATTTTAACTTTTATCACACAATATTATGAGTATGTAACTTAATAAACACCAAAATTATAACGATTTTGTAAACCAATAAATTGATTTTAAAATTGAACAGTATTTTATTTGCCAAGTAGACACAATAGTACATTATGGTACAAGTGTAAAAGTTGGTGATTACCGCTGAGGCGCTATTGAGACCCGAGCCGTTAGGTGAGGGTCTTAAGGTAGCCGAGGACGGTAATCATCAATATACACGTGTATCATACGACGTTTTTCAACACACTTGTGAAGAAAATAATACTAAAATAGTACATTATGGTACAAAACAGTGAAAACGAGTTGTGAAAGTTTTTCGCAATGGCGGGAAAAATTAATCTTGTTTATTTGTTCGCCCTCTTGAGATGCTCTTGAGGGCAGGCAAAGATCGACGACCATACAGCCTATTCAGGTGTTTATTTGATTTAATCAGTTTCCGGAATGCGCGCGCACCTTTAATGGCCATAGACTAAAAGAATGAGGTTTCTTTTTTTTTGGCTTTTCTCTTATAGCCACGTATAAAATGGGGAATTTCCAATTTTCTTTATTATAGAAAAAACAAAAGTTAAATTTGAGTGACAGTTTTATTTATTAAACACGTACAAGTTATCTATTTAAATACGAAGTTGTATGAAATGAGCAAGCAATAGGTATCTTGGCAATAGGTAGGATTTTTTTTGTAATAGAAACTTTTTTAAGAACAAAGCAACCAATAAAATTAAAAAAAATAATTCTATAACTCACATTGTGAATAATAGTAATCAAAAGTCACAGTTTGAGTTAAAGGTGTCATTGTGTGCCTCATTGCGGTGAACCGGGAGCCATTTTATGAGCAAGTGTGTTGAAAAAATATTTAACAAAATTTCAAATGGCTGAACTGATTCTGACAAAACAAACCTGAGTTGGTGTGACATTTTATTGCCATATTATATTATGAGATGATTGCCCTGACTTCGTTTATTATGTTGGCAAATCTTTGATATCCCAGGTCAAGTAAAGTTCTTTTTAAAATAGCAATTTCAAACTCTAATGGATATATATAAAATAAATAATGGATATATATAAAAATAATTTTTATATATGCAGCTATGCCACATACATAATATGTTGAAGTCAGGCCAGCATTGTCGGTTTCGTCTTTCCCTTTTATTTAAAGCATCCAGATTGAGAATTTGCATCTGCAACCTAGAACAGGATGCTGTCACTCACTCATACCTACAGTGATAAGTATCCATCCACAAATGTGCAGTGACCTGAGGCCTGATTAATTTTTAAAATATTTGACTGCCCCTACAACCTACATAAATCATTGAAACTCAAAAATGACGATTTTTGTTATTAGCTTAATTAGCTTCTATAGTGCTATATTTTATATATCGCTAATGAAAAATAATGAAATCTTATTTTAAGCCTTCCTTAACAAAAAATCGTCATTTTTAAGTTTCGATCATTTAGGTAGGGGCCGTCGATTGAATATAGCACAGAATATGGTAATAGAAAAACTTAATTATTCTTATCATGCTTAGTTTATTTATATTACATATTAATACAATATTTGTTTTAGATTAAAATATCAGTTCATTTGTATTCTCTAGTCGAGGCCATCTTTCTTTTCTTTGATTGCTTCCTGAAAAGGAAAAAAAAAAAATAACTATAAGCCCAAAAATAATGTAAAACATGTAAGTACAGAAATATTTTTTGATGCTTTCAATGACTAAATAAGAACACCACAAGAAGATAGAAAGACTACATTGTTGAATTCCAGGACCCAACTTCTCAATCCTGGCGCTGCAGGAGTTCTGCCCTGCCTAACTGTGGGAATTTAGGAACTATTGATTGTGAACGAAAGAAGCAGATGAAGTCACGGGCGTCTGCTAGTACTTTTATATAACTACAAAATACCTACGAAAGCATTGTTTGCCACCAAAAATTAAAACTTCCAAGACTGATTTATCAGTTTTTGTTCCTAGTATCCTCAAATCTTGTAATTTATATTCCAAAGCAATATAGCAAACTCACTTTAAATCTCTCCTCGAAAAGTGACAGTTCTGATGTGAGGTCAGTAATGGCATTCATGAAGGCTTCCTGAGGAGTGTAGTCTGATGTGGTTTGAATGCGCAGCACAAACTTATGCTCCAGGGGATGGGGCACTTTGTAGCCTGCAAATAACACCTTTGGGTCCTTGAGAAGTTGGCTGAAACATACAAAAATAAATAAGAAACATATCAACTAATTTCTACTTTTTTTTGATGGAATTATAAAATATAAAGATATTTTCTTAGTTTTAACACTGCTTAACTCAAATTATTTTATCTAATTTAGACAAATACACTGATGCATTTTCTGATTGGAGTGTGCAAATAGAGTATCTCATACACCCATTTAATTTCTTAGCTGGCAAGGTAGTTATTAACAGCAGCAGTACAAGCTTATCTCCTAAGACATTTCCAAAATGACACCTCTGCACCTGGATCTATTTAGGTATAAAACCTGAATGTTGTGATGAAATGTTTACTGCATTGTAGTACACTTGTTGTTCTGATTGTAGGTACTTACTGTCGAATCATATTTCCAAGTGTATGATCCTCTTTGTTTACAGTAAATATTGCAGCATTGGTAACTTTTGTGTCTTCTTCTTTCTGAACCCTAAAAGAAAATAAGTTTCTAATATATGTTTACAAAAAAACAAAATTAACATGCAATTATAGTAACCTTACTTCTTTTCTCCATCATACAAAAGAAATGATTCGAATGTTGGTGGTGCGTTCATAGTGGTAAATAACTTATGTCTAGTTTACAAAGTAAAACTGAAATTATAAATATAAGCAAAAATTTTAAAAATCACTTCGCTAAAATATAACGCAAAATTCAAAATAACAAAACTAAATATGTCAATGTCAACGTCATTTGATTGACTATTTGACTCATGGAAGTAGTAGTACCTACCTACTAAAGCACCTACTTCCATGATTTGACTTACTCATAGAACAGATAATGTAATAGAATCTGTAATGTTGGATATCCGTAACGGATGGAGAATAATGGATTTATTTTTATTTCTAAAATATTGCAAAAATTAACCAATGTCAAGCTCCCTACTTTGAAAATTTTAATATGTAAACGCACGAACAGAAATTATGCAAAAAAAATAAAAAAAAGACGTGTGTCACTCGGGGACTGCCGCGGTAAAGCTATTGTATGCATAGCATTTTTTATCAACGCCATCTAGCGGTGAGAGGAGTCCCGTGTCAGGTTATTTTCGTTACGGAATTTCTGCATTCGGTCTCCACGCACAAGGCCCGTGATAGAAGCTATGCAATTGCTTAACTATTTAAAACTTTTGTCCGTTAGCCGCTACTATAATCAAAAATGTCGCATGACACTGAAAGGGACAAAATATTGTAGCGTGTCTCGGCTCTTGTTCTTGCGATTAAGTCACAAACATATAAAAGTATTTAAAATTTGAAAATTAAGTAGGAACAACTAATAGCATTTCATTTTATTTTCACTGAAATAGTACATTAGTACAGGATTATTATGGATAGGTAGGTATTAGGTATGTTCAATATAAAATAGATATCTTTATGTAGACACAAACGATTCAAAGAACTCTGAAAATGATGACGATGGTGGGTGGTTACCTATAATAATAAAAAAAAGTAGTTCACAGCAGAAAACACCGTTTATTTTATAATTATGAGAAAATTTCAGATTGATAACCTACATACAGAATGACTATAAAACCAATCTAACTTGAATCTTACAATGTGTTCAGAACCTCACTGTTAATAATTCGTAATACATTTTAACTGTAATTAATATTCCTTTACAAGATTACAAGAAATTTGTCATAAAGAGGAATATTGTATTATATTTTTTATACACAATAATATAAATATATAAACACAAGAACTAAACATTACTAAACTATTTCAACAATTTCGACTAAACTAAACATGTATAAAACAACATCATGTTGGTCAAATGCATATTTTCCACAATTGGGCCTGACCTTTGAAATGTAACGGAAAAATCGTTCAAAAATGCCATCTCGAATATAATTAGTGAGTATGGGGTTATCATATTTCCAAGCAACAGGAAAGCATTTCAAGAAGATATCAAGGCATTCTTCGTGATGTCAAAAGATTTGTTATAAACATGAATGTAGGTACATTTTTTCTAGTTTAATAAAATAGGAAAGCTTATCTGATTGTCAGTGAAACAGTTGACAACTTTCAGAAATAATGACGTTCACTTAACTCTTTTTTCTCGTAAATTTCAAGAGTACCCACATTTTATTTTCGTTGAACGTATAATTCGTTCTTTTTTATTTATTTTAAAGATAATTTATTGTATGTATGAAACTAGTATGATTCAGTCTATTACATCTAATTCATCAGATGAATTAACTTCACAATCCACAAAACGAATGAATAAATATAATAATTGCGTTCAGAAATACTAACAATAAGTGCAATCCATTTCATTAGAATATCATATTATGTTTAATGAATCTTATGAGCGTTTTGTTTTTCTCGGGTCTGGTTGGTGCTAAAAGCTTAAAGATCTTTTGTGCGGTTTGGTACCTAGGTATATGTTCAGTTTGTTAGACCAAGGTCAGGCCCAATGATCTAAAATTTGCACCTGATCATAATAATTATATAATGTTTTTATATTTTCAATGTTCGACATATCATTTTATGAAAAGCAACATCAATAGTTTAAAAAAACAGAAGCGTATACCATAACATGTCTGAATATTTGAAAGATTTAACTACGAATTGAAGTCTAGCGACTCTACTGTTAGTCATTAGGGTTTTAAACCGCGAGGTACCACCTAACTCAAGTATAGGAAACTCCCAATTCGCTTTTCGGAAAACATCAATTTCTCACTTGCTATCAGTAGGTAGGTAGATACATAATGAACAATAAGCATCACCCACACCTGCGCAACTGAAGGGACCACAAGCACGAAATAAACAGGCATTAAGTAATTTAATAAGAGCACTGCCACCGCATATAGTGGTTATATATCTATCTATTCTAATCTTTGACGGCGGATATGCAATGCATGGGTAGCTCGTACTCAGTCAATCTGGATCGTCATGCGCGATCCAAACTACAAATTATATAAAACTTCACAGACCACAATCTGCGCTATAGCGAATGTTACCATATTATGATTCTGCCTTCAGATTGACTAGCCATTATGATACACTAAATGTTCCTCTAATCACAGACCATAATAAATGCGGTATTTATTCTAGGGTAGATTGTGATCTGTGGAGACTACCGCCCGATTCCCATCTTCAATCTATCTGTAATCTGTCGATAAGTTGCCTAGCAACCTTGTTATTTGTCAAAAACTGTATGGATTTTTTGAGAAATAGGATTTGACGGGTAGGATTACAGATACCTACGTCCTACATTGATTGAATGAACAAACCGGGCGTTATGTAATTTGTAATTATGATTGAGGATCATGTTCCAGATTGATCGTGGAGGGGCTGCTATAAGATAAGGCTAAAAATATCCCGCTAGCATTATCACGTAGGTGTGAGTAAAGCGTCACATTTGAACTATGTATAAAATCTTCGAAATCTGAAAAAACAGACTCGAAAGACGTGTGTTTCACACCAGTAACCGAACATTCTCGTTAACAAGTTCAAAGTTAAGCGAAATCATTATTATCAATAATTGCTTATAAATATTTGGTTAATGTGTTCGTTGTCCGATTAATTCACAAAAGCAAGAATAATATTTTAGAAGAGATATTCGAGTCTTTCAATAGGGCTACCAATTTGAATTAGGTAAATACGATATTTATGAATACTTATTACATTTTCATCGTTACACAATACAATGATAGCTTACTTTAGGTAATCCAAAATCAAGCATACTTTTATCAAAATATTACATACGATTTAATTATAAAATTAAATGGAACATAATCATTAAAGAAAGCTCGGATAAACAACACTGTTATTCGAATTACTTTTTAACACTTACTATCTATTTTCAGTTAAATGTATAATGTAAGGTAATAAAACGCTATAAGAATTGACACATAAGTATATAAACTATACTAATTGTGTACTTAGTTATACAAAATTAGCAATCCAATAACAATATGCATACTATTGATTACGAAAATATCTATGCAATACGATATTAAGATTGATTAGAATGCACGAATCGAATCGTTGCTTGGCGCGCGGGAGCCGCGGTGATGATCTCGGCGCGCGTAGCCTTCGCCGAGCTTTTGGAATGCTCTGAACATAGCCGCGATTTGATGCGCAGAACGCACAGGTATCATCGTTGGACATACCAGCGGACAACGAAGTTCAACACTTAAAGAGAATTCCCTTTGAGGTGAAAGAGTCAGCGTCGAGCGACAGAAGCAAATCAATTACGTCCATACTTTAAGACCACTATTGTAGCGCTACAATTTTCAGCTTAGCTATAAGGCTTAAAGTATGAACACAACACATTTATTTTTGCCGCTTGACGTTGAACCTTGTAGTCCTTAGCAAATTTGCTTTAAGTGTTTAACCTCGTGGCCTTGACAGCCCTCTCAGCTCGTGCACTTCACTGTGCGCAATATAATAAAGTTCGTTTAGTGGTAGATGGATCTCGACATTCGGTGGTCAGAGCGTTCAAATAGATCGGCGAGAACGCGGCTGCCGAGGGAAGCGGGCGACTCCCGCCGCCGGTTGAACACGAGAACCTCACTTATGTTACGATATACACTAAGTAACAGAAGAATATAACTGCAATTACGATTAAGATTATCGGAATAATAGAGATCAATGAAAGCTGACTAGAATTTGTGTTACGCCTACTCTTAAAATATTTTACACACGACCGTCGTCTCGGGGCCAGCTACGCCGGGCCCGCGGGATCCTTGTGCGACGTTCGCGGCGCCGCTCGCGCCACGCGAACCACTACTATCATTAATGTAAGATTGGTGTCAGGTACCAGCCTCGCTCCGAGGCTTGTCTTAGCCTAGATACGATGAGGTGATGCATCTAGCTAGTCGACGCGCAGGACTCGGCGCGGCAGCGGACAATTGACTGGCGAAGAGACGTGCGACTGCCCACTGACCTCCCCGCTCTATGATAAAGCTACTGAGAAAAAGGTATCACCTAATTTCTCTACTATTACGAAGGCAACTAGATGAAATCCTACTCTTAAGGATAAAAATCTAATTATGCTATTAATGTTAAAATTAACATTGCTTAATTTCCTTATACTTAAACGCAACCGCACGATCGTGAGTCGACTCGAGGCGGGCCGGCCCGCAGGGTTAGTGCCGTTACGATCTCCCGCATCACCCCTTCCACTGAACGTTCAAATTTTAACAACATGTCTCAGAACTCCCACTATCAATATAATATAATATATATATAATTAATTTATCCACGCAGAACATTATTATATTAGAAAAATGCTAATAAGTTTAATTTGGTGCTTAAAATGTCGAGCGTTTTCTCGCTACCACGTGTTCTTGTTTACAAAGGAATCCGCTCGATGTCTATCCACATACGGCTGGAGACTCGGTTACTTTAATTTATTAAAAAATTTACCCTAGCTAAAACTGCTACATTATGTCTTACTGTACAACGAAGAGTCTTAAATGTAAAAAACAAAAAAGTTCCGTACCATCCATTCGCCTAAAAATTTGATCGCTTAAGCGCCGAAACTGACCGTCTTTCACTATACTTGAAAATCTTACTATAATAAATGTTACACTCACAATAACAATTAATTTATAATTATTATTATAATATGTTAAAATTAACTAAACAACAACTGCATCTACTATCACACATTCGAAAGTTGAAAACAATTTTACAAATTGTATCTGTTCTTATTATTGCTAAGGTGACGGCACGCGGCGCGATATGCTCCGTGCTTGCGCGGCGGTCGACGCAGCACCAACTCGTCTACACTACCATTACTTAGAAGATGATCCCCCTTAAAGGCGTGTTCACTCTAAAGGCCGCTGCATACATAACGTGCACGGGACGGGACGGGACGTGGACGGGACGGGACGTGGAGTTTTGGAAACATCGTTTCATAGAAAATGTAAGCGACTGTGCATACGTCACGGAGCACGGACGGGACGGGAACGTGCCACGCGCGGAACGGGAAAAATATCGTCGGCGACGATGTTTAGCACGTCCCGTCCCGTACGTGCCCCGTCCCGTGCGTGATTCCGCTGCGTATGCACAGTCGCCCCGTTCGCTCCGGAGAGCTAAGTAGTGATGTTTGTGTATTTACCTACGAAGCAAAAATGGACGAATGGAAAAACTAATTGAGTGTGTACGATCATTGAAAGTATTTAGACACCAAATATAAAAATTATCTGTGGCGTAAAATTGCAGTCGAACTATCACTCACTGAAAACGGTCAGATTTATTTTATTAATTTATTGCATTGGTATCTCTACTTATATTTTAATATGTAATAATAATTACAGTTGAACTTTTTATGCTCAAATCAATAGGTATATAGTATCAACCTTTGACGACCTCCCTGGCGCAGTGGTGAGCGCTGTGGTCTTATAACTGAGAGGTCTCGGGTTCGATTCCCGGCGGGGGCAATTTAGGAATTTATAATTTCTAAATTGTCTCTGGTCTGGCCTGGTGGGAGGCTTTGGCCGTGGCTAGTTACCACCCTACCGTCAAAGACGTGCCGCCAAGCGATTTAACGTTTCGACACGATGGCGTGTAGAAACCGATTAGGGGTATGGGTTGTATTTACACTGCTATACCCCTTCCAAGTTAGCTCGCTACAATCTTAGAAAAATCCATCTTTCCTTGTTCACATCACTAGCACGTTAGTTCTGAGTTATTGCCACGTTGCGTATGCATTAAAAATTCCCGTCCGTGTTTACTAACCACGTCCGGGCCACGTCCCGTGCACGTTACGTATGCAGCGAGCTTAAGTTCACGCACTGTTTGGTAACAGAGCTCACACTCAGTTTTCTGAAGAGCCTGAGCCACAAACTCGGCAAGCGGTTGAATGAAGCTAATCAAATCGAGAGGTAGAACTAAATAACAATTGGGTATTTGAGCGAGGTCAAAATGTGAATATTCATTAATTACAATCGAAAATGTAACATGTAAGAATAACATTTGTAAAAACAGAAAATAAATCGGTGAAAAATCTAATAAGTTATAAGCTGTTTTACTGCTTTCTAAAGCGTGTATGGAGCTACTGAACCGTGACGCCATGTTTCAGTAGCGCTCTCTTTTTTTAACAGGAAACTTAAAAGCTCTATATTTTCGAAACTAATTAAGATATGAAAAAATGAAAAAAAGACGTATGGCACTCGGGGACTGCCGCGGTAAAGCTATTGCATAGCATTTTTAGCATTTTTTGTGAGCCGCTAGATGGCGTTGATAAAAAATGCGCCATCTAGCGGCTCACCGTAGAGGAGTCCCGTGTCAGGTTATTTTCATTACGGAATTTCTGGATTCAGTCTCCACGCTGGCCCGCGATAGAAGCTATGCAATAGCTTAATAACATTATAAAAAATCTAGTCAAATACCCAATTGTGTGTGAGAACTGCCTTACAGTTGAGTGGATGTATTTGCGCGCGTAAAGTCAGCGTAGAAAAGCCGCTGTCTGAACGCGTCGGCAAGCGTTTAGCCAAAAACTGCTGGGTGTGGGTGGGTGCGCTAACAATCATTGCTTTACTTACGTGTGATCGCAATCACATCTGATTGGCAGATAATCTCTCGCTATTGGTTAGTATATGCATTAATGCAGCAAACACCCCATTAAAGCCAATCAGAAGTGATTGCAATCATAACACTGATGCAATCATTTTTAGACAATCCCACAGCTGTGTACTGTACGGTACTTTAGTGTGAACTGTGAACGTAGGTAATGTGAACACGTCCTAACACCCGCGCTATGGCACCCCAGAAGCCCGGTGTTGACACCAGGGCTACAGACTAATTATTCAATTCCTAACGTTTTACTGCAACGCTTTGGTCCGTTATGATTTGCATTGTTTTACTATGGAGACCAACAGCCAACATCGATGTTACGCTGAATACGTACGAGATCGTTGGGCAAACCTAAGGAGCAACTATCTCACTCAGTTCATTCCTGAGCTGCGGTCATTTGCGGAATAGTTGCATCAATCATTGCTACAATCTCAGTTTGTGATGATTGGCTGAATTTATAGTATTGTTACTGCAATCTCTCATTTTGTAGTGCCGATACTCCCTCGCTATTGGCTAAAATATATACCTGTAAGTAGGTGTACATTACTGCATAATAATTTTTTCATCTTGTAGTTTTCTTAGTTTTTAATTTATTGTAACCTGTTGGTCGTCCTAAATAAATAAATAAATAAATAAATAAATAAATAAATATATTGTAGCAATAGCAAGAGTGACGGCTAATCAGAGTTGAATGCGATCGTCACAATGCAGAAGTCATAATATCATTTGATCTGTATTATCAGACTACCCACTCTACTTACGGCGTTTCAAGAGCGTGGATGCAAGATTTTTATTTTGAGCTCATTATTATCTTTGTTAAATTCGCCTGCAACCATAGTTTCGGAATCGCTTATTGCCAAACTTTCACGAGATCAATGCGAAGATCGAAATCCTTTAGATTATTCTCTACCACTACTGACTAAAATACAGTTTTAGCGTTGCAGTGCAGTGCAAATTCAATCAATAACAATTTCCAATCAAACGGTGATCACAATTGACTGATATTGTAATACCGCCGTTGGTCTCAACTTACGTGACGGAACGTTTGCCTGAGGCTCCTTCCTAACACTGACGTCATCTGCCGCCGCCTATTGCGTCAACTACGCCACCCGCGTACTCTCTGTCACCGCAAGTCCTACTTAGTAATTCCTCACACCGTCCCAATACGTCCTCACAAGAATCGCGGCACTACGAGCCTCGTCACACTGTTCGATTTGCGAGCGCAGTTCCAGCGAATTGTACTCACTACAGCAACGTAGTTCAACAAGTTCAACGTACGAGACATGTTCGATACGTTGCAACGTGTGCAAACTAATGCATAGTTGTAAACTGTCAGTGCACTCAGCACGTCAACCTCCGCTCGCAATCTCTCATTTAATTTGAAATTAATTGTCCTAATTCAATTCAAACAAAAAGAGTAGTTATTTTATGCATATTATTATTTGTATATTGCAAGACAGAAACTTTCAAAAGATGAAAGAATTCAATATTATGTTGTATTGAATTTTATTCGAATGCACTCTATTTTATTTGAATAAGTGTCAAATTCACCATTATCGCTGAGAAACGTATAACTGAGGAATAAAATCATTTTGGCAGATTTTTCGATACAAAAACTGTCAGAACATAACAATTATTTATTCATCGGTTAAACGTTATGGCTATTGGTAAAATTGGCATTAAGGACGTTACTTAAATCCGTGGCAAATCTGCTTGAGCATGAGTGGAGATTGCCGCGCGTTTTTCACGGAACCGCAGTAAATCTAAAAAACCTAAACATACGCTCGCGATTCGTCCGCGCCAGTGTAACAAGAACCAAGACGCCACCAAACAATTCACAAAATACTGATTTGTAAATTACTTTAATGATATTACTTTAATTACAATGAAATATTTTTAATGTGTATTTTAAACGATGTATCACAGGTATGGGTCGACATACCATGGCTGAACTTGATGGGACCGAAGCTTTCGATCATTGTAGCCGACATTGTACTTAATATTATAATATTATAATAAATATGCAATTACGTCTAATTCCGCAGGCGATTTGTTGTCTCACTGAATTGAAGGCAAGTAAACTAGGAGCCTGCAGCAGTGTCAAATAATTTTTGAAGTTTACACCGTTATGCATGTACTACGTAAATATATTCTGTACGCACCTTCTACATAATATATTTTATGGATACAATAGTTTAAATAAAATTTCGCTCACTTTTTGCAACACTTTTATCTACATCATTTAAAAAGTTGGTAACTTTATTCTATGCATATCTTAGGTACTTAAAATGTAAAGTTGTGTATCGTCAGGTCTGAATAAATATTTTATAATAATAAACTATTCTACTGATACTAAAGAAAATTCTTTAGTATCAGTAGAATAGTTTATTATTTATTTATCTTAAACAATTAGGTACGAGATTAAAAGTTTAGGGTTAGGTATCTCATTAGCAAAAAAATATTTTTTGCCTTCCAAAGATATTATATTTTAATTCAATCTGTACCTACTGTGTAAATGAAATGCAAATTCGCAGTGTTGGAAAAGTTGAGCGCTTGCAAATAAAATTATTATCGGATCAATTGGTAACTAACTAATTTGTTAGGATACAATCACGGGATAAATAACGGTCAATGGTTATTTTGAGAGTGACCAAATTCAACAATTATAATATAACAGCTAAACATTGTCCCGTAGGGATGATATAATCATATAATAATAATAAATATTTCTTGATTATTACCGATAAAATCTCTAACGACAAATAATAAAAGCTTAGTTTACTGTTATTGATGAACTCGGCAGATAGTTGTAGTTTGCCAGACGGTTTGCAGGCACCAATTATGCGCAAAAACGGATTCTTTGCTTCTCTGTCCTGCGAAAATATAAAAAAAATCTTTAGTTACTGTCGTCCAAACTTTAAATATTTATTAAACGATATACTTACAAAGTAAATATGCGAAACGTTCTATGTAAGCTATTATTTCCTCTACTAGAGAAAGTCAGTGTCTTAACATTAGAGCCATAAGGAATCTTATTAAAAAGCACTCAAAGTTATATAAAGTAGAGAAAATTAGATAAAAAGAACATTAGTGGAGGTGGAACTCTACCGTGCACCCTGATTGAGTGAATTCATTCTATTTGCATACGGTATGAAAATGTTATATGTGTGAATTGTACCTATGTAGCGTGGATGCACGATAAAATGAGTTTAAATACCTACATGATGTCAGACAATATTTACACATTCACATAGAACGCTTGGCATCCTTACAAATATTATAAATACGAAAGAGTTTATTTGTTGGTTGATCCTTCAATCACGGAGCAACAGAGTTGAACTTTTTCATTTACATATAATTTTATCCCGGAAAAACAAAGGATATTCACGGGATTTTAACGGCGACGAAGTCGCGGGCAAAAGTTATATAATATAGTACATAATATATAAATTAACTGAGATAGTAATAGAATTTTGTCCAGTTGAGTATCGATACAGATTTTTTCATTAAATGTGTTATTGTTGTGAATAATACCTGCTTAATCGAGGATTAATAAAAGGCGAATTTTGAAAAACTATATTAAAATAGCCTTGATAAGTGATCAAATTAAAAAATATATAAAATTGGTCACATACTCCTCATAGATATTCTAATCAAAACTTATAGTTAGACAAAATAGGTAGGTATGTAAAATTCAATTTTATTTTTACATCACATAAGTATATTTATAACTTAATTTAACTACTTACGAATATTAGTTATGTTTTTGCTACTTAGTTAATATTTTCTAAAAACTATAGGTAGCTATGTCGATATGTATATCTAGCCTATCTACTGTTTTTCTCTATAGGTACAGTCCAATGTTACATATAAATGTTTGCTTCGCAATGTTTCGGTACCTATTTTTCTTATTATTTCACCTAAAATAATTAATTGGTCAAAACACGAATCCTTTCAAAAATCTCTTAGAAACCACAATTATGTTAAGGAGCGGTGGATACTCAATTAAAAGGTATTTTTTTTTTTTTTCAAAATTAGAGATCACGCCTCAGTTGTATGTAATTATGCCAATTCCAAACTTTCTGCTGTAACACATCGACTGATTACACGAAACTATAAGATTTTTTATTTAACTGCGGAACCCTGAAAACTGCATAACTTTGATCAGACTATTTTATAATGAATACTGTCTAATATACCTGCAAACCTACTTTCAATATTATATTATAGTTTTCACCATAATTTATTAATTATATACTTAATATGACTCATGCAATTATCATGCCTAGATATTTATTTGTATATAAGTAGGTAGCCGGTGCAGTGTGGAGTTGTAAAAATATTTGCGTGGCTTGTTATGTGGATATACTATATGTAAATAAAGATTTAACATATTAAAAATAATAATAATATTATAGCGAATACATGACGTAATGTATGTAATAAGAGCATAAAGTCAACCGCCCACACTTTACGTTGGTTAAATACTCAAGTTTACGATCGAACACGATCCAATTTAGGATCAACAAAACATCACGAACTAATCAAGTAGCAGCCCAAAAAATTGGTCGCTTAGAAAATGTATGACGATAAATGCTTTCCAAATTCAATCTTGGTAGCGGGTCATTCGGCCACGATGAAAAAATTTCTATGTTCTAATTATACGGTAGCTATTTGGTGCTCAAATTTATAAACCTAATTAATCAAAGGTAAAGTCCAAAAAATTTGGTTAAAAAAATGATGAAATCTTAAAAACTTCCAAAGAGTTGAAGAAACAGTACAAATTATAGAGAAATAGGAAAATATAAACAAACTCCTCGATGTGACTCTGACGCTGCAATACATTTGCAGTGCTTGTATAATTCTGTCGTACGAAATCTCTTAAACTCGGTAGAGTTAAGAAGGCTGATGACTGAAAATGTAATGCTATCAAAAAAAAGGAAGGACTATTTTTAGACCTGTCAATTTACTTTTGAGATTGAGAACAACAGAGTTACTAGCAATATCTCTTTATAAGTGGGTACATACAGAATTTTCAATGTTACTGGACTGTCAAGAAGAGGACGTTTTGCCAACGATCATATAAAAAAACCAAAAAGTTATGTATATTCTAGGACTTTATATACATTAATTATCTTAAAAAAGCGAACCGTATTTTGCAATCGAAACTTTTTTGCGACTAACGTAAAAGCTCGCGACGCCAAATGATGTACATATTTGCATGCAAATTTAGTATTCGACGGAGATATTTGGATTAAATTCTACGATTTCCCCAATGGAATGGAAACAAGATGCTTATTCCACATGATGTTGACATGCAAATTTGGTATACCAATATGGAGATTGTCATCGAAATCTACTTTTTGCACCCAATAGTTTGACTGCGAATGCGGAGTATCGATCCATAAGAAGAAAGCGATATAATGTCGTAACCTACGATGGCGAATTACGTACTATTCGATGACGATACAAAGTTTCTAACTATGGATGCTGTCTATGTAAACGCAGAGATATAGCGCGCAAACCTGCCCCTTCGAACCGTTTAGAAGAATGTGTTATACACGTAGCCGGTCGCAATGAGGCCCAGCACGAGCAGGCACAGCATAATCATAATCTTCTTCTGCACAATGGACAAACACAACAAGTATTAGTGACTAGAATGGGTCGGCGAGCGAGCGGACTCGTGCGTGCCGAGTGCGCTGCTCGCTGCGCGGCCGCTTACCTGTGAGCGTGCGGCGGCCGGCGCGCGCGCGCTGCCCTTACACGAAGTAGCTGGACACGTAGCCCACGACCATGAGGCCCAGTATGAGCAGGCACAGGAGGATCATGATCTTCTTCTGTAGTGGCGAGTGGCGAGTGGCGAGCATGCAACAGTACTCTTTATACGCGTCCACGGGACTGGCGCCGCGTGGACGGATCGCTTCGTACACAATTTATGAACAAAAGAAAAAGTATTGACGGACTTCAGGAAACTGGGTGGCGGGTGCGTCATTTGCCTTTCCTTAACATTTGCGGTGACGGTGACGGTATGGTAGTGAAAAATAAAAATAAAATGTTCGAAATAAAATAAATAAATGTAATTCTTTCACTTTCCAAAAACATATTTACAACTTGAGTAGTAATAATAATCATTCTGAAGAAACAAAAAAATATAAACAACTTTGTAATGGCCTTTGCAAAAGGCATGTTTCAAGGAACGCTATAAAAACAAATAATACGAAACGTATTTTTTTAAAGGAGAATTAATTAAGTATATGTTAATAATAATTATACTGATATACTAGAAATGTGTCCCAGTCTTTTGTAATATAAATAAGTGCTGAAGCTAAAGTTACACCGCACATTGCCAGTACAATCGAAACATTAAACAACTTGCACGATAGTTTACACAATCAATCACAGTTAATTAATAATAATATGCAGGTAATTAATTAAGTTACCAATATTAGTAGTAACATGAAGTGTGCGCTTCCTTTTAAATTTAATCAAGTAGGTATACCTAAATAAACTACAAGGCAAGAGTGCTAGCTACAAACAACGCGATGGGTCACTATCATTCCCCGCATACGTTGACTAGGGGGGCCGTTCAAGTATTACGTAAGCACTATGGGAGGGTGGGGGATCTTTGTTTTGCTTATTTTGGATGACATAAGGGGGGGGGGGGGTCTAGATGATGATTACGTCATCGGTAGTAATTTACTTTTTTATACGGCAACCCTCACATTGTCTATGCTTGAAAATTATAATTATAACATTACAATTATAATATAAAAAAATACATATTGAAAAATGTTTACGTAAGCATGGGGGGAGGCGGTAAGAGCTTTGCTTACTTTTGCTGACAAGGGGATGGGGGGATGGGGGGGAAGTAAATAATTGTAATAAATCTGCTTACGTAATATTTGAACGGCCCCTAAGTCTGCGGCTAATCTACGCATGCGGTCTACGCCTTCGTACTTCGCATCTCGCCGGCACTCCGGCCTTGTCGTTTACTGAAAATTACTTAGTATGCAAAAGAAATGCTAATATTAAATGCACTATAATCTTTATATGTACAGCAAAGTTATTTTTCAAAACATTTTAAACAATCCTTAATAGAAAATGGGAAATATCGTAGATCAGCAATTTTACTGAATTTCATCAATATACGTAAATAATTGTAAGTACACAAAGAACAGATCTGTTATATTATTATTATAGTGGCAGCTATCAAAATAATAAATTACAGAGTTGTAATTACTTAAAACTTATATGTATTTTGGTTTTTGGTAAAAGAAAAAAAAATATAAACACTGATACCAAATAAAATGTGAAATGAATGAAATGTCCGAAACAAAAATAAAAAGTAAATTTCGTAGAACCTTTATGTTGCACACTATTGTGATACATGTAATAACATAACAATAAGGAAACTCGCCAATCTTTATGGTCGCTCTGAACAGCGCGGTTTAATGCATAGAACCAGAATTCAGTAGGACGTAGCGCATATTCAAACTCGTTTATTGTTTGGTGTATTTCACCGCATGGATCAGGTAACTCAGTGCCTATCAAAAAATGAAAGCCACCGACATATTTTTTTTTTCCATTGAAGGTTTATTATGAAATAGTAAATGACATTTCTCTTCAAACCTTCAATGGATAAAAAATGCCTATCGTCGTTGATAGGCACTGAGTTACAGAATCAGGGATCAGAGCGGCTATTAAAATTGATACTCTAGGTGGCATACCGGTGATAATGTACTCATATGCCACCTTGAGTGGATTAAAAGAAACTTACATCTATGTAGGAAAGGAATACTGGTTTAATATTATGTAAATACAAAAAAAAACGACATTTTGCCAGGTAAAGAAACTAAAATTTGTTCCCATTCAAAGTCGGACTGGATTTATCCATATAACATATATATGTAAAAGTTTATTATTAATAATAATAGTGAATAAATAAACAACTGTTCTCTTCATGAGAGATTTTAAACTTAATATGATTATTTATCTTATGGCAAAGCTCAAACATTATATACATCTCTTGTTTATAAATTATTGTGATAAATTCAGGAATTGTATAATCCGATTAGGACAAAACTTAATCATTAAGCAATAAATTATTATTTTTAATTTATTTCCAAAATTATACATATATATTTCTTTATATCTCATTTGAATGCGTGTATACATTGTGTGAACAGTATATTATTATATTTTATATAACATTGTCTACCTAATGCTGAGTTAGGTCATATTTTAATTCCTGACTTTTACAAGAATATCACTTTATTTTATTCTCATTTTGCTACAATGATACATAATATTTTTGTAGCTTGGCAGTACTAAAAGATATAGTATATTATGTACAAAAAAATTGTAAAGACCAGTTACATAGCTTACTGGTAAAACCAGGTACATAATATTTACACAAAAAGTACAGTAACTATACTAAAGCACAATCTTTTTATTGCACTTTTCACATAATATTGTCTTCTATCTACTGTACCTAATAGAGTTTACATGTATTAGACCCACTGTGGGATTGTCCAAATGAATGCTACAAGGTGACAATTGCTTTAATCTCTGACTGGTTAAAACTATTTTGCTATTGGTAATAAACGTAAAAATTCTTTTTACAAAACCGACTTCAAACCCCACAACAAAATATCAATTGTGCCTATAAAATTTGAATAGTTCCCTCGATTTTTCCAGGATCCCATCATCAGATCCTGATGGCTATGGGACCACTTGGAAAGTATACCCTTTCAAACAAAAAAAGAATTTTCCAAATCGGTTCAGGCGTCTTCGAGTAATCGGGGAAAATACATAAAAAATAAAAGATTCCGACGAATTGAGAAACTTCTCCTTTTTTGGAAGTAGTTAAAAATGCATTCAACCAATCAGAGATGATTGCGATTATCACATTGTAGCAATCATAAAGACAACCCCACAGCTGATTCCTATAACTAGGGCCTATTTTACCTTCATCGAGTAACCTTGAACCCACGAATAAAGACTGCCAATGCAAAAACTGTCAAAACCTAAGGCCCATATTACACTACACCATTTATAGGATCCTATTTCGTACCCTAGATCATCCTAGAAATATATATGATGATCTTTACCTATAGAATATATGAGAAGATAATCTATGATACGAAATAAGATCCTATAAATAGTATAGTGCAATATGGGCCTAAAGTTTATTCGTCGGTTAAACATCACTCGGAGATTGTGAAATAGGTCCTCCAATCCTTAATCTGTAGATAAGTCAACGAGCAATGCAGTTATTTGTCAAAAAGTCATTTTGTGACAAATAACAAGGTTGCCAGGTAACTTAGCCAGAGACTAAAGATAGATTGAATATAGGAACCGACCGTTTATAGATACAATCTTCAGAGGCTGCTGTGCTGTAAATATGTATTATAATTGGAGTATTTTTTTAAACTATTGTTAGTATTATTGTATTACTTTCAAAGGTTAATATATATTATATCCTAAGCTTACTACATTTTTATTTATTACATTAAAAATGAGATGAGGCATACAATATATTTGTCATAACATACTAACAATAGTAAATTGTAAATAACTATACTAAGAAAAAATATATTTTGCACTTTGAAAAAAAAAACCATCAATGTGATTTAGCAGGTTTTAGTCCTACTTCAAATTTCACATACAAAATTCGGAAATCGAAAGTTTTATTCGAATTACCCTCTAGCTTCTATATGTCAAAATACTGAGGTATCGGATCTAACTTGATGTAATGGGATAAATAATGAAAAATACAATCGCTCACAGCACAGCCAAATCCAAGAAAAGACTTTGTGACTCCATGCGTGACAGCATGCTTCCTTGTGCTATACAAAAAGCCGGCAGGCATCAAACACAAATCACTTTACCACGGGTTATATACTCGCGTTCACTTAGAGTAACAGTTTTTGCAGCACATATCATGAGAGCCGGTGACGTCACTCCCCCGCCCGCGCCGCTTACTTCAGCACGACCGCGAGCACAATTATTAATATTACCAGCGTAACTGACAGGCATATTATGAGGAAGATTTTTTTCTGTAATGATAAAGAAAAACACGGACAAAATAAAATCACTGCGATAAATGTAATATATGGTATATGTACCGTAAATGAATAAAAGAAATACTACACGTACTAAGATGTTTAACTGCCTACTACTTGATACTACGGATGATCAAATACTTTGTCTTGCTGTCTAAAATCAGAACCATGACAGTGATAGAGTATTTAAAGCCTTAGTTAATAAATAATTAATTTATGTATATTTTTAATATCTTATACCACCTTGCATATGTTAAATGCTGGAAATGCATATGTTACCGGCCAAACCCGATTTCAGGACAAACTAGTTTTGCCTAGGCTAAACTAGTTCTTCCTATACGCGATAGGATGAACCATTTTTTTAAATAGTAATTAACAAGCCAAATGGGCTACGACAGAAGACTCGCTCCGTCGCCCCTTCGTTCGCTAGCTTCTGTCTACGCGCTTAAAAAAAACACCCTAGGGGCAGGGCAGACAGGACTTGCTTGGACAGGCTTGGAGTCGGGGTGTTTGCATTTCGTTTTTAGGTAATGTTCGACCTATATCAGTTATCGCGTATAGGAAGAACTAGTTTAGCCTAGGCAAAACTAGCTTGTCCTGAAAATCGGGTTTGGCCGGTAACACATATAAATAGCAAAAGAAACTGGCATGTATAATATTCTATCTGTTAATTTTGTTCTTACCAAGAGAGCACTTGCAAAGTTCTGATTTTGAACAGCCGTGATACTATGATGCTTGATACTAATTACTTGTTATCAGTAGCAATCTACAAATACTTAATGATACTTCAATATACGTATTTGCTAGGCTAATGAGTGAATTTGCAATATCATAATGACTAATTAATAATGGTGCACGGATAAAATTCTAAAAGGCAATAAAATAATAAGTACTTATTATTGAGAACTAGTTTTTTTTTAATCTTCATTTTAAAACAGTTTGCACTACTTAAAAGAATACGTACAACCGATAAGAAGTTACTTATATATGTCATATCGATAAATTTTTACTAACATATATTATCGGCCTACTTATTTAAAAATAGGCAAGTAAATAACTAATAACTTATTTTAAAATATATTATACACATAATAAACATTTAGTCCCAAACTACCAACATCCAAAGCGTAAAAGCCAGTGCAAAACATTTAACTTGCTCCTAATGCTTTGTTCATATTATCCATACTAATCTATACTAACATTTTTTTTAAATTATTTTTTAATATTATAAAGAGGAAAGATATGGACGTTTCATTGTTTTTTTTATTCGATGACAAGATAGTCCTTGACTGCGATCTCACCTGATGGTAAGTGACGATGCAGTCTAAGACGGTAGCGGGCTAACCGGACCGGGTATGGCAGTGTAGATTCAACCCATACCCCCTCATCGGTTTCTACACACCATCGTGTCGGAACGCTAAATCACATGGCGGCACGTCTTTAATTAGCCATGGCTTAAGCCTCCCACCAGACAAATTTGCTTGTTTGTTTGTAATGGATAAACGCAAAAATTATTTAACCGATTTTAAAAATTCTTTCACGAATATAAAACTACATTATCAGCGAGTAACAAAGGCTATATTTTATCTGCAAAAAATTAGAGATCCCTACGAAAAATGCAATAGTGTAACCCGAGGTATCAAAAATCCCATACATAAGTCCTGCGCCGCGCCTAGTTCGTGTTTGTTCGGGCTAATCTCAAAAACTACTGCACGGATTTTCATACGGTTTTCACTAATAGAAAGACGGATTATATTATGACAAGGTAGGCTATAATTTATGAACATTTTGTGAAAATAACCTATTAATAGGACGCTAAATTGTGAATTAAGTCGCTCAAAATCATTTCATCTGAGAGATTCCGTGGCGTGCGTGCCAGCGTGGATGCAAGAGAACTGCATTCAAAATGCAATTTTGGTGGTAGTTTGCAGTCCGTCTATCTAGACCCTAAGGATTGCATTTTGACCTATTAACAAATGAATGAAGATTTCATGCAGTGGGATCTTGGCTTATTGTTATTTTGTTAAATTGCAAACAGATAAGCTGGAGCGTGCATTAATCATGCACGAAACAAAATTAATACAATAAGATTAATGAATTAAGTTTCCAAAAATTAATCTGTATTCAGAATAGTATGCTGACGATGATGCTAATTCAGTTTCAACACCCATTTCTAAATTGAAACACATTTTTGTAAAATTTGTGCTGTTTTCCACACAATCATCTGTGGAGAATAGGATAGCACTTTTAGACCTGCCAATTTAGTTTCGTTTAGATATTTGTGTACAACCGAATAGGCACCAACATTAATCATGCAAAATTAGAGACACTTAGTCAAAAAACTTAAAGAAGGTAGAAGTAAGATATACCTGATCGATTAAATATTAATAATGATAATTAATTATTAATAATGGTAATTATAATTAAGTATTTATCTTGTTAATTCCCGGTGCCAGAAATCTTGGTAGAGTAGACCGATGCTTTGTGTCCGAATAAAGCTCCATAAGATTATAGAAGAGATGAGAGGCATCGAGTCAGTTCCATTACCTTTCTCGCCTTGGTAGCCCACTTGTAAGCAGAGACGAGCTCGCTCTCGCCCGTCTCTACGTAGTCTTTAGCCGTGGTCACTTGGTGCTCGATGCGATCTATCAGTTCGCCCTGCTCGCGCTAAGGTCAGTGGCGCTGGGAGGAAAAGGGACGCACGACCGAACTTTGCATACGGTCGATTGGTTCATACGGTTTATCCGACCCAGTGAGAATGTTACAGCAACCGACCGAAGTACTATTCGGAAAGGTTAAAGAGTTAAAAATGGAAAAGTTAAAAAAGGCCCAAAAGAATTAAAAATATATATCACACACGCGGTTCACAATATTACATCGAGTTACCTTAATTAAGTATAGATTTTGTTAATCCAGCCAGCCGTTACAGTTGTTACATTAGAACGTATTAGAATAGATACATATTTGATAATATAAACTATTGATAGGAAGGTCATAGTTATTATACAACACATAGCACCCATATACAGAAGGCAAATAACGCACACAATACCAAATGAAAGTCAAATTAGTGATACACAAAGTCAAATAATGAGATTAGATTAAGAAGCCCACTTCCATCGATTGTTAGTCCGCGTTACATGAACAGTTAGAAACACAACAGTGAAAGCCAATTTGTAATGCATAATGTGTGTACAGGTTAAAATGAAAACATAAAGGTGTGAACCAATCACCGAATCGACGACGCGAAACAAAATGCATGGTTGGGAGTTGAACCGTTCACAATGACAGGGGGGAGGGGGGTGACGCGGGACGGGCGCGGGGGAGCGGGACGGGGACAAACAAAACAAAAACGCATTAGAAACGAATGAACCGACACATGTGTAGTAAAAAACTCACCCGTCGAGCTTTGCTCTGATATTTTAGGGCCTTCTTTGTGTCTTGTGTGGCAGTTTGGACATAGTCCACAGCGTGTTCTACATGATACTCAATGCGGTCGATCATCTCACCCTGTATCCATAGGGAGCTTGTTTAGATAACACTCTAGTGGAAAACAAATTAACAGTATGCTCGTAAAGTTAAGCTCCCGAACGTCACTAGAATTGGACGTTTGAACAACACACTAATGCTCATTAAGAACATTAATTACAACGTGAACGTGATCATGAAGGCTTAATGGCAGAATTTGAAATTTAAATTCTCCATGCAGACTTCTCCACGAAAATGTATTAATGTCGCGAAATTCTGTTAAATAGAACTATATTTAATAATAATATAAATCATTCTCCTTTTTGATTTTCGTTGATTTTTAGCAGCTTAGATATCCCTTGAGACGATTGGAGCGTCCAAATGGAAGCATTTGAAAGTTTCAAAGATATCTTTGCAGATCTAGGGCTTCTTTAAACCGCTGAACGGTCAGGCGATACTAAGGCCAGCCTGAATCTTACCAAAACTGATCAAGTAAAGGAAATGAGTAATGTATTTGACCTGACTCTCGACGAGCATCGCCATGTCCATGAACATGTCGTGCAACTCGCGGATGGACGTTTCTAGTTTGATGATGTCGGCGTGCCGCGCCTCGATGTCCGCTAGGGTCTGCTTCGCCTGCTGCGTCTCCATGATGATCTGGAAAGTGACATAAGAATACGTGACTCACAAGTTCAGCTTACTCCAAGGCCATAAACTTCAACGCTCAACGCGAATTCACTGTGCGAAACAGCACAAAAGCTGTTGTGATCAAAGTCGATTTGAATATAGATTTTTAAGCTATTGCATAGCTTCTATCGCGGGCCAGCGTGGAGACCGAATCCAGAAATTCCGTGACGAAAATAACCTGACACGGGACTCCTCTACGGTGAGCCGCTAGATGGCGTTGATAAAAAATGCTATGCAATAGCTTTACCGCGGCAGTCCCCGAGTGCCACACGTCTTTTTTATTTTTATTTATATGAATAGTGGGCAAACTAGCTGGCGGGTCACCTGATGTAAAATGATTACCGCCGCCCATGACTACTTGTAGTACCAGAGGCACCACCGATGCGTTGCCGGCTTTTCAGGAACTTATTGGTCCGTCCCTTGAATAACCCCATATTGTAATTATGTGGGAACACTGTCGAAGGGAGATGATTCCACAATTTGGTAGTACGTGGAAAAAAAGATCTGGAGCAACGGATGGTTGAAGTGCTCCAGACACCCAGGTGGTGGGGGATTTCATGGAATTTGAATTTAATTTGAACTGAAATTGAGTTGAATGTAAATTATGTACTTTATTATAAACAAGATCGGAGATGATCGATGAGAGGCTGAATTGTCCCAGATGCAGTCTTTTTCCCTTGTACATCAACAAAATATGTAATAAGGCGCTGTTTTGGCTGAAAATGTACTTCTTTATTGAAGCTCGTTTTCTACCCAACCTACTTCGATTTCTACACGTATATAAATATTATTATTGCCGAAACTATTGTTAAGTAGATGGTTTTTTGACGAGTAGTTCGAAAGCGTCGAAATCATTGACATAATAATTATACTTGGACTTCAGGTCAGCGCTAAAAATTGTCCGCGAAAGATGTTTCCAATCGAACGTCAATTAAAGCAAATTATTGCAAGCAAAATTAGGCTGTATAATTATGGTCTGAGAAGACATAAATTACAATGTATTAGTTTGTTTATATACACATGTACACTCGTATATGTAGGTTTTCTCGGGACACTTTTTTCGTGATTTTTGCATTACACCCGAGGTCCAAGTACTATTATGTCAATGAAGTCTCAATAGCGCAACGGTTAAAGGTGCGGACTGAAAACTGTAAGGTCGCAGGTTGGAATCCCACCCGTTGCACTGTCGTACCCACTCCTAACACAAGCTTTCCGCTTATTTGGAGGGGATCGGAGAATATTAGACAACTTCAGGTTGGCTAATATTCTTTTTAATAAATAAAAAAAATGGTCAAACTACACTTATCTCACGTATTTGTTAAACAATACTGACCCCCTGAGTGAACACGGCCGGGTTGTCTTGCTCCAGCATGGCCTCCAGTTCGTCGTCGGTGGTGGCGCGCCCCGTGATCTCGAGCTGTCGTAGTATTCTATTTTTGCACCGATCCCGGTAGTCCGTCTGGGTGCGGTTGTACTCGGTCATGACTTCCACGAACTTGCGCGAGAGGGTCGAGTGCTGGGTTTTTCTTATCCTGAGATCGGCTGACGATTTGTTCGAGTGCTCCTCCTGTTCGATGTTTTGCTCTATGTCTGTGGAATGATATTTTCGAAACTGTGTCAAATTTTATAGAACAGTTGGGCAACTTATTTATGTTGGTTATTTTGCCTGCGACTTCGTCCGCGTGAAGTTAGGTTTTTTAAAAATCTCACGGGGACCCTATTTTTTCCGGGATAAAAGATAGCTTTTGTCACTCTCCAAGCCTTCAACTATACCCATGCAAAAAATTAAGTCGATCCATTGGTCTGTTGCTCCGTGATTGAAGGACAAACCAACAAATTAAAATTCTTTCGCATTTATAATATTAGTAAGAATTAAGACCGTCTTTTTTTCTTTGCACTCTACTGCGTCTTTTTACTACAGGTCGGGGCCCAATATAAAAAACATGATTTATTGTATAATTAAGTGCAACAAAGATTTCTCTTTCTATAGGTAAATGTAAAGATGAATGTGAAGAATGTTAAAAAAAAATTTCAACTTACGTTTTAACTTTCCTCTTACTTTGTTGGCGGTTTTCTTAATATCAGCCATGAGATCTTCTAATTCATGCTTTGTTTCTGGAAAAAAACGAAAATAATGTTATAACATTTTGCTTTGGTTGTAGGTTTTAAATTTTTGAACAATATTGGTAGTTATAAGCGGTGATAGTCTAAGGCCGGGCTCACTTTGCATGCGTTTTCGTACGAAATTCGGTGGTGCGAACGTACGAAAATACGTACAAGTAACTCACACCCAGTCTACGCGCTCCCATACTGCTTGAAATGTCGGGATCATTCATGCGTGTTCGTATCTATTCGCACGAGTAAAATTCGTCCGAAAACGTATCCAAAGTGCGACCGGCCAAATAGTTAAAGAGTGATAGGTTGGCACTTCAGACTTCTTTTTGGAGTGTCCGTCCCCGGGTACTCTGAATTTTCAGAGTTATGTGTGTTTTAAACAATTAAATATTGCTTTAACGGTTAAGGAAAACATCGGGAGTGTACTGGTTCGTCCATATATGTATTGTTTTCGGGTTGTTACGTTCCCTCAAATATGGTTGAGCGAAGCAACGACTGTATCATGCGTCATGCTCGTGAACGGGTGCCACCAACGGGGATGGGTCTGCTTTGTCTTCCCATGTTGATATGTGTTGGATTATATGTATTGCATTTTTGAAGCTTCACTGTGGAAACACTGTATACATAGCTTAGTTTGGTTACTTATTGTAAAATTATTTAATTTTTTTGAAAAGAGCAACTGCTGAGTTTCTTGCCGGTTCTTCTCAGCAGAATCTGCATTCCGTACCGGTGGTAGATTTATGACGTGTCATAAGAGCTACAAGGTGGCCTACATGAAATAAATAAATTTTGAATTTGAATTTGAATTTATTATGCATAACCATCTTCACCAGCGGAGATCCGATATCAGACTCCCTGTCCATACAACGTGGCAGCTGTATATTATTCGCCTACCCACATCTGTGGCCAATACGCTACAGTGAGGAAACTTGCATGCCAGAGAATTCTGAATGTTCTCCAATCCTGTTATTCTTAATGTTCTCCAAAGTTTTAAAGGACACGTCCGACTATTTGCTTCTTATGTAGACACATTGTTGTGGAGAGTGGCTAGCTTATAACCATGGCTGTATGATTTGTTTTGTATTGTCATTATCTGTTGCGTGTTTAATAAATAAATAAGTCCAGCGTGGTGAACTATGGCCTAATCCCTTATCATGGGAACGAAGACTGCCCAGTAGTGGGCAAGTGATGGTTTTGAGAAAGTTGAGATCAATAACTAATTTTAGTAATATTTATTGCTTAATCAGTAGTCCACATACATAAAATATGTGTAATGTTCGTATAATAATAACATTCCGGTTACATTTTATAAATAGGTAGGTATATTTTGGTGTGTACGCTAATTGGGTTGATACACGGGATTTGAAATGTTAATTAAAACAGGACCCACGTAATCACTGCAAGGTGCTATAAGGTCGTTAGCGATATTAAAAAGCTGAGCCCTATTTAAAAAACACGGTCAGTTCATTCGATTACGTCTGAATGAGTAAATTCGTTTCTTTTTAGATTTAGAATTCAAGCTTATTTTTATGAATAGCATTTAATATTTTTCTTAAACATAATTTTCTTTCACTTTTTCAGGCTCTCTTCTCTGGATTCATCTGCAAACATGTTAACATGTTATACACTTGGCTTCTTTTATATTTTTATCGTTTTCTTGAATATCTTTACAACGTAAACACCTATTTCCAATCTATCTGTAAAGTCTGCTTCGTACACGCTCTCGATATTACTATGAAGTTTGAAAATAGATATTATACCTAATCCTACTTATTATTTAACAAATTTCTTTCCTTATTCAAGGTGTTGGAGATACGACCTTGCGCCGGAAAGCTTAGTATTCGAACAGCGACGGATTTGGGCAACGCAAGACCGAGGCATGTGGAAGATTAATCAAGAGACTTAAGTCCATCAGTGGGCGTCGATCGAGAATTTTTTTCGTGACCGACTACGACCCATCTAATTGGATCTGGAAATAGCTACAGTTCCAACTAAATTTAACATGCTCATATAATAATTATTGTCATGATAAACATTATTAATTTAAAATTAAAACCAAAAGCCCTAGATGCGTTTACTATTGTAATTTAAAAATAAATATCTACCGAATTGAGAACACCCTCCTACCTCCTACTTTTTTTGGAAGTCGGATGTGAAAATGAGTTTAGTTTGTGAAGCTCAATACTTCAAACTGGTAGCTTGCCAAATGAGGCTCGGTATAATAATAATCACATCGAAGCAATTGTGGCCCAAAAATGCAAGACAGTTAAGAACTGTTGTTGCATAAACAGTCCCTCGTGGTTTTTGAACACTATTTGATTGATAACACCCAAGGGCATGAAAATAATCCAAATATTTAACCAATTCTATGAACTCGTATAGTGGTGCACGCGCTTGATATTCAAACAAACGGTCACTTTATCAATGTAAATATAAATATGAAATATACACAATATAAAATGTAGATAAATATACAAATTTATGACGGTCAGTTGAATTTTACGCATGCAAAATTGATATTTTTACTATGGAATTCGTTGACTGCTTCACACTGATGACCTCTGGCTTTATTGAACATGATATTCTAAAAAATAGTGAACGATATTCGTTGTACCTTTTCAAATCTGGGTAGGAATAATGATTTTACTCTAGTTGGTATACAAATATCATCATTATCATCAGCAACCCAGCAATTCTCTACTTAGCGCAGGTATTCTCTCAGGCTTTAGTCCGCCACGTTGGCCTAATACAAATTGGCAGACTTCAAACACTTTTGAGAATCATTATATGCAGTTTACCTCTCGATGTTTACCTTCACCGTTGAAGCATGTGATATTTAATCGCTAAACGCACATAATTCTCAAGTGTCTGAAGTGCCACTTGGCTAACATAATTTTATGCAAATATACTAAAAGCAAAAATGGCCTTAGAAAGACGTCGCGAAACCTTATACCTATATATCTGTAAACAACAAAACATAATTCTCGAAGTAACTTTAGTGCCGTGCCATACTCCAAATGTCGAACCCATTTGTCGAAATACTTGCAACCGTACGTGCCTAGCATTCAAACTAGAGAGCAGGGATTATCTTCACAATATTTCATCATGCTTTAGCAAGTGGAAGTTATGAATGAATTTTCTCATAATAATGAAACTGGAACATTTCATATTAGACAGGCCATTCGGATTGCTCATACTCTACACACACATACCTAATATATACCGCAGCATATTTTATATAGCTCTGGCCAACTTCAAGGACCACTAAATAATGAAGAATCTTAATATTTTTAACGCCACTAGTACCTACTCGATATTTGAGGCTCAATACCTAAAATTGGTAACTTGCCAAATTTGGATTTGTTGAACGGTCTGACTCTAGTAAATAAAACAGGAAATAATTTGGAGAACTCTTGGGAATATAAAAGGGATTCATCATCCCTCTAAAAGAAGATTCGTTTCGTTCACTGTATGGTGTAGGTACTCAAGAATCATCGAATCGAACCAATCCGTGGAATTATTCCGTATCATACGTGACCAACAAACTAGACAGAAGGGCTCGTTGGTTGAATATTTCAGCACGCTACGGTTATTAATGTGTTACTGCATAATAAAACATCCACATAAAGCAACGTTATTGGTGTTCCTAAATTGCCTGTCTGTTGCAATAATCTTGATTGCGATCAGCACGGGCAAATCTTCCGATTTCGATTGTGTTGGGAAATTGATGGGTCTATTCATGTTGTTATATCAGGCTCAGGGTCACTCAGCGATAGAGAAGGTTAGCTCAAACTATTCCTGCGAGATCAAATCAGAAATGAGAAGACATAGCTTAAAGAGTCGTAGGTAAAGCTGAAGTGGATTTCCATTTCGGGCAGGCGGGCGCATAGTTCGAAGTACTGATGGTCGTTGGGGTCTTAAGGTGCTGCAGTGGTGACGAGTCAAACGAATCGAAAACAGGCAACGCAAGACTGAGACCTGTGGAAGTCTATGGACGTTCACTACTGGACTGCAGTCCAGTAGATGAACTAAACTAAAGGGAGCACGAGCGATTTATGCATCGAGCTCGAAAATTACTCCGCACGAATTTTGACAGATGAAACGCAGTAACCGAGCATGATTAATGCTGCAACTAAACCGTGAGCCCTGACAGAACAGCAATATAAGAATAAGAATAAGTTTTCTCTAATTTCAACACATTCTCTAATTTCAACTCTCTACCTATTACAGATCATGAGATACAGGCTACAGCCCACTTGACGGACGGACGGACGGACGGACAGCGGAGGTTTTGAAATAGGGTCCCGTTGGTTACCGTCCGGGTTCGGAACCCTAAAAACTCTAATACAGTGGTGGTTAAAAAAAAAGAAAACCCCAACAGAACAGCTGAAATATCGAAAAATTCAAAATTGCTAATTTTGTATTGGTATCCTCACTTCGGATTACTTTTTGAGTTTTAATAGACGGCGGGAGCGAAGCCGCGATTAAATAAGATATTTATAAAATTGTTTTGTCCCCAATTTAGAACCAGCTAAGTACTCGATCGTAATTTAGCTCCACTCAAGCAATTATTTTGCGACATCTTGACAACTGACGTCTTGGTGAGTTCTGTTGTTTTCTCTTATTAGTGGAAAGTTGAAATCCAACTCCGCAACGGCGGGGTCCCGCTTTTGCGGGATCTAGGGGATCGCATTAATGCGGGATTGGATTCTGCGGGATTCAAGTCTTGAGTTCGATTCCCGGCGGGGATAATTTGGGAGTTTATAATTTCTTAAATGCCCATGGTGTGGTCTGGTTCGGCCGTGGGTTAATTTCTTAGTTCCCACCCTACCGCCGAGCGATTTAGCGTTCCAGTACGATGGCACATAGAAAACGATTAAGGGTATTGGTTAAATGTACAGTGCCGTACTCCTTCCAAGTTAGCCCGTTACAAAATTATCAAACAAAAACAAAATACAAAATTTTCAGCTGTTCTTTTGAGGTTTCCCTATTTTTTTTAAACCACCCCTGTATTAAGGCGAACAAAAAAATATATTCAAATCGGTCAAATAGTTTTTTTGTTTTAGCCAGACTAACGAACAGCAATTTATTTTATACACACATATTATAGGTAGATATAGAATACTGGGAGAAAGAATACAATGATATCTCAACATAAAACTTTCCGGTCCGATCTCATACGATAGAGCCTGTCCGAAGGAACTTGACGAAGAAATCGCTGCGATAACAACGCCCATTCGTCTGGTAAGGGTGCTTGTAAAAGTTAACTTTGTCCCTTATATTATGTTCAAATGATTTATTTTTTACAGTCCAGTCTAACTTTAATTGGTACAACCACAATATTCTCCTATTTTTTTTTCGGGTTGTGCCACACATGACATATGTTAGCCCGGCACTTTTATTGCTATTGCTGGAGTTTTTGGCAAAATACCTGAGTGGAAGTGTCGGGATAATGTACCTCAGTGTATCGTGATGTGTGGCACAATTTCTTAAATAAATGCTTTTTCTTTCTTTCTTTCTTTCTTTCTTTCTATTTCCTGACTTTTTCCTGCAGGGTCCGCTATAACCAGAATCCTATTAATATTATAAAATATAAATGCGAATCTTTGGATGTTTGTTACTCAATCACGTCGCAACGACTGAACCGATTTGGCACAGAGAACCGATTTGGCGATTAGACATAGAGATAGATTATAGTCTGGAATAGCACATAGGCTACTTTTTATCCCGGGAAATAAGAGAGTTCTCACGGGAATAAAAAACCTTAATCGAGGAATCATCTTAGTATTATATAAATAAGTACTTACTCAATTCTAGTGTTTAATTCAAACCATAATTAATTAAATACTAAACAAAGGTTTTGACCTTATTGAGTAAAGTAATTAAAAACTTTGCAATAAAATAGATGTTTCAAGCAACAATAATAAAAAGACTATCTCTTCAAAACCACTTAACCCATTTTAAAATAAGACATCGTAAACCAGCATTATTTTCTGGAGCGAACAAAGCCATCGAAACGATTTTACTAGCTTAGAATTCTACTAAATAAGTAATAAAATTTCCCAAAAGTAAATTATGTAATATAAATATAGCTCAATTGGTATAAAATCTCAAAATAATTGAGGTATATTGATATGTCACCGTAAAATTGTAAATACCGTTAGATTATAATCTATCTCGCGAGATTGTAAACTGTCGAAAGCTTGTGGACCGAACATTATTTTTCGGTAGATTATCACTACTCAACACTAAAAAAAAATTTGAATTCGCTCATATGGCTTCATATTGAGGCTGACTAATAATAAATATCTGTAGGCATTTTATTTTGATATCACGTCTAGAAGCGGAGAAATATAACTTTTAATTTTTTCACGTATCTTCGAGTTTTGAAATGCGGGTAGTTCAAAAATATGATTGTTTTGCAAACAAAACATAGCTTACAAGTTACTTTGATTGATAATCTTCAAAATATCATAGGTGTGTGTTAACAATTTTTAATAGTTTTATTGTATTTGTGAAGAATTTGCGCCAAAATAGAAAAAAAAGTCACGTTTTGGCCTATTTAAACAGTATTATTTAGCTAATTTTAACCAAAATGTGAGAAATCTAGATAAGATGTGGGTTTCTAATGTGTGCTGGCTAATATTTAATACGAATCTCAACGGATATTAGGATGGAAGAATAAAAAAAAATGCCATTTGGTACGCCGGTAAGGACTGAACCAACGTATCATACAGTGAATTGCTATTTTTGTTTAACACAATTAAAGGAGTTTTCTGATAAATCTAAACGAAATATAAGTATGCCGATAGGTCATCAGTTAGAAAACCTTAGCCACATTCCGAAAATTTGCCTGTTCTTGAGGGCCCAGTTAATAAATTTTAATGAAAACAAAAACTTAGAAAAGTTTAGTTTATGAGACATTGAAAATCGTGATGATCAAAAATCAAAGAGGGCATATTCGTAGGTCTAGATATAAAAAACTGATTAAAAATTCATCTTTTACATCTATCCATAACAATATTATTGAAAACCAAGCTTGGAACTTTTTTTATTGACGTGAAAAATTATTCAAGAAAACCGTTCACTTCTGGGAAACAATAAAACTGATGTTGGACTGCTACCATAAAATTGGATGTTAAATCTTATTAAAATTTCCTTTATTTCATTTCCTCCATTCACATTTGGACTTTCTTCTCGAAAATATGGGTTAATTTAGCATTAAACATGGGGATAACTTTCATCAAAATGTAGCTGCAATCGAAAAACGTTTTCAAGGAAGATGGGAACCTGCTATGCTTGCAGATTACTGTTGGAGCCAGGTCAGAGATACTCCTGGCTACCATTATTACAAGAGCAATCAGCTTTACTAATAAAACTTCACCTTTTCCATCAAAACATCAATAAAAGTTAATGTAGTTGCTTCATTTTGTAAGAAAATTGAATTTTTGACTTGCCCCTTTTATCTCGAAAATGAGATGTGATGGAAAAACTTTATTTATGCACTTCTCTTAGGTCAATAGCAAGGAACAATTATCACATAGTAGGAACTCAGATAAAAAAAAAAGTTCGAAATTTGTTGAGTAGTGTTATAATCTAGCGAAGTGAAACTGTTAAATCACAATCTGTCGCGCGTTAAATTGTCAACTGTCCGAAGGCTGTTCCTGATTGGTCGGTCTTACAGGCCGTAGGTAGTACATCCATCAAGTTATAAGCATTAAGCAAATATTTAACGAATATAAATTATATGGGTACTGCAGACTGTATCTGCACTGCAATACACTGCAGTAAATAAATAATCCAGTGCCGGATATCAATAATTTGTTGAGTTTTATATTAAATCTTAAACTGCACGTCCTAAGTAGTACATTGATCTCAATTTTTATCTAAACGATTAAATAAAATTGATGTTTCTGTCTGTGACTTCGAAATAACATGTTACCCATTATTGGAGAGATTTGAAATGATCTAGATTTTTAATGGTTCCAGACTGTTTAAGACAATATTATATTATAACAGAATTCTAGATAACTGTACTTGTTTTCCCTTTTCAGTTTTTATTTCAAATTCAGTTTTTACGCAGTCGGGTTTTTGATTTTTTTTTATATTTTATTATTTACGTAGACCAATAACACGTGAGAGCTGAGTGGTAGATCTTCATATTATTCAATGTAGCCTGAATTTGCAAACCCAGAGGATTTCATGGAGCAATTAGATCCTGAATAATTAACGATTGCAAATTATTATCTGCGAACCGCAAGCGTTGTCTGACTTATTAGATTACTTAGTTGTGTACTATTAAGCGTTTTAGTATTGGTAAAAGCCCATTTGTCCATTATGTATACATGAGAGAAGTTAATCCTATTATAAACTAAATCTATTTATATTACTCATAATATACTCGTGCAGTTTATTATTCACCGACATAATTAATATTATCGGTGAATAATACTGCATCAAACATTTATGTTGCTGGGAGCCCGATTGGACACAAGCGGCACAAGATTTATTATTCTCGTCGAGACCTACGAATAATGAGTATGCCAAACAGTGGATGTACCATGGAGATGGATGTACCTACATAATAATTATATCTGTTAAGGAGACTATACCAATAAATTTTAAGCTATTGCATACCTTCTATCGCGGGCCAGCGTGGAGACCGAATCCACAAATTCCGTAACGAAAATAACCTGACACGGGACTCCTCTACGGTGAGCCGCTAGATGGCGCATTTTTTATAAAAAATGCTATTCAAAAGCTTTACTGCGGCAGTTCCCGAGTGCCACACGTCTTTTTTTTTATTAAATTAGAGCGGAATGACCGATCTAATTTCCATTAATTCCAATTAAATACATACAAAAACTTACTAATATTATAAATGCCAAAGTGTTTTTGTTTGTTGGTTTGTCTTTTAAACACGCAACAACGGCGCAACGGATCGACGTAATTTTTTGCATGGGTATAATAAACCTGGGGAATGGCAATAATTATATTAATAAATGAAAAAAAAAGACAATCTTAGCCATCTCGATACCGAAGAGAAGTAAAGACAACGAAGTGTAAGATTTGGTACAAAATGGCAGCCGACGCAGATGTAACGTTGCTCTTAATCAATTCTTATATTGTCCGTTTGGGAAAAGTGTGTCAAGCTGGAGAAAATTGCTCGAGATGAAACTTAGTCCGTTACATTACGAGCTCGCATCACGGGATCCATCTGATGGAAAACTTGTTAGGAGAAAATAATCGCTGCGATAACAACGCCCATTCCCCTGTGCCGAGCGCTTGAGAGAATGATGTAATTAGCAGTATACCTACTTTGCCCCTGTACTACTAATATGAGTAGGTATTTGTACTACCTACTGCAATCATGTATCATCAAAGTTGTTTTTTTTTTTTTTTTTCGAAATTTCCTTGCGCTTGACGACAATCAATACTAAATAGCACTGATGAGGTCTAGGTTGGAGCGCGCTTGCCAAATTATAAGTGGCAGGAAACACGGATGCTGGAAGAGTGTTCCACACCTTAGCGGTTCTTATCAGAAACGTTGAATTTCTACCACATAAGGATGCCAACGCCAGACTTCTCGCAGTTCTGTGGTGAAAAGGTAATTAAATTAAGTCATGAAGACCTGGCTACCCTGGCGCAGTGGCGAGCGCTGTGGTCTTATAACTGGGAGGTCTCGGGCTCGATTCCGGACGGGAGAAAGGGAACTTATAATTTCTAAATTGTCTCTGGTCTGGTCTGGTGGGAACCTTTGGCCGTGGCTAATTACCACCCTACCGTCAAAGACGTTCCGCCAAGCGATTTAGCGTTCCGGCACGATGTCAGAGAATATTTCTGTCTCGTTTTAACCTCTGTCTTCAGTCTGAACTAAGTCAGAGCACGCTCTATAGATCTCAGCATAAGTTTTCAAGGCTACGGTGAGCAAGTGTCCGAAATAGGAAAAGGTATTGAGACATTATGGTTGACAGACTGGATATAATTTTTAGATGATTTAAATGCGTTGGTCACGTACGTACAGTACCAAATTAAATAAACATAATGTGTTCATTCCCTTTATAGAGATTTAATAGCCAACACTGAAACTTTCCCGAGGCGTAACTGGAGAATTTCTTTAAAAGTTTACCACTTCCAGACTCTCTGGTACAGTAAAGTAATCCAATTGGATAAGTTTTCCTCGCAGTTATTAATTAGACAAACAAAACAGAACATTACGAAGTGTGTGTGTGTGTAAATATTCTCTTGTTATATCTTTGTAGTTTATTATGGCCAGAATTATACAGACCACATCCACATTTTTGTACGTGTCTGGTGAGCACATTTTGCACGTATTGTTATTCATAGCAGAGAAAGCCGAGAATATTCTTTAAGGCGAAAGCCGTCATACGTCGAAGTTGATTTACTTGTATATTCTCTTTTGGTGTAAGCTATAATATTATATATGTAAAAATCAATATAGAATAACTTTCTTTTGTTTTGATCTTTCTAATACTAGTACTACGAACGTACTATAACTAAGCTTAGCTTGGAAAATTACTCTTCTGTCACCAGGGCATAAGATCATAAGCACATCAACTGACAATAGCCTTCAGAAAACTATTTTGTATGGAAAAAAACTGTAAGTAGTTATTCATATTCAACATTCTACCTCTACCCGAGACCCAATGACCTAAAGTAAAACAGTAAATTAACACTTCTATTATTGAATCCGTCCTTGAACTTCCGCACTGCATTGCACTACTATTTAGTCGTACAGGTCGATTTAATTAAGCTACGTACATTGTACAATGTACATGGTACGTCAGTAGTTAAAATAATCTTTAAAGTTAGTAGCAGTATAAGGAGCAGCGAATATAAGCTCCACATTTAAATTATTAGATAATGAAGTACAAATATAGAAAACATGAACTGGTAAATCTAACCAGCTGCATATAAGTAGGTGCACTTTGTAATTAGCAAAATAGATCACTGTAAGATCTATTCTTTGTCAAGTTATAAAATAATAATTATTTATTATTGGCAATTATGTAGGACTAGCTTTAACCCGCGGCTTCGCTCACGTTAGGTTCGATTTTTTAACCCCTTATTTAACCCTCTTGGGGTTGAAATTTTCCAAAATCCTTTCTTAGCGAATGTCTACGCCCTAACAGCTACTTGTATACCAAATTTCAGCTCGATCGGTCCAGTGGTTAGAGCTGTGCGTTGATAGATCAGTCAGTCAGTCAGTTAGTCAGTCAGTCAACTTTGCCTTTTATATATTTAGTTTAGATTACGTAATAGGCCGGTAATCTTGATTATAGATTTTATTTTTAACTCGAGATTGTATACAATTAATTTTCCTAATCGAATATGTGATTTGTTTATTCAAGAGAAATCAGTAGTTCTTTAAACATTACTTTTGATATATTATAGTATACTTGAAAGATGTATGTTCGATCTTGAGAACTGTACATTAATTAGTTTTCTTCCATAGTATCTTGTGGCTTTAGTGATCTTAATTGACGTTCCCTGTTGGATACAAACAGCAGCTAAAGAAAAAGCCTATTCAAATGAACGGATATCGATAAAGTACCAGCCAAAAGGCCTTTTAAATTGAAACTGGACTAAATTGTGCTTAAGGTGAGTTCAAGTTTTTACAGTTACAGTGTTTGTAGCATAGATTAAAATATATGAGTGTTTTCTGTTTAAAATTTAGGTCGTACGTACATGCCATGCGAGCGAGCCCTCTCTTCGTAATTATGCCACGCGAGTGGAATGAAATTTTAATATACCTACCTACATACGCTAAAATTATTATCTATCTTTTTCTAATGTTATATTAGGCCTGTTTAAATTTTCGAAATATCTGCCTCTTATTGACCTTATACATATATGACTATGTGAAACAGAGCCCTAACCTCGCCCGAATAAGTTCGTAAATTTTTCTGTGCCTATTTGGTAGTAAGAAATATTATAAGATAAGATCAACAGCTCATTTCCTACTTGATTAAAGGGTTTAAAACATTCACTGGTGCGATTGATTTGAGGTGTAGGTACTGTTATTTCGGATTATTGGATATAATGCACGGTTACATGGAGCTGATACTACAACATCAAGTAGTATGTGGGTACCCAACTCCTCAGCAAAAACAGCAGATACAGCGTGTTTGGGCTCATTAGAAAGGTCTCAGTGAGTAGGTGTTAGATAAATGATGATCGAGGATCGAGAAGAATGGGCATCAGGATGTCAGGCATATAACACGTAACATACAATAGTCAATAGTCCTGCTATAGTTTCACACGTCGGGGATGTTTTAAATTTTCATTTTACACTCGTTTGTTATCAATTTCACCTACAATTAACAAAAATAAAAGTTTGACATACAGTTAGCACAATCGGAAATACCAGTTACGAATCGTATACGGAAGCGAACACCGAAATAGTTAATTTTCTGCTAGCGAAACCCGCTTCGCCCGGTTTTATGTCCCGGCACCAGATATAAATGTATTTTTGATTCAAGATGATTGAATTCTTGAATCCTCGACTCACTTGTTGATACCTTTATGCCTTTAGAGTCGAGTCGCTTACTATTGAATTTATTGATCTCATAAATAACCATTCAGTTATCGTAGGTAGGTACTCACACAAAAGCTTTTCTTTTGAATTTTCCTAGATTTGTTCTAGTTTTAAATCCAGCTTATAAACTGAGAAAAGCTGCTTTTATGTTAAAGTTAGTCCTACTTTAACATAAAAATAGATATTTGAAATATTAAGAACTTTCTCGAGGACTGCCGAACGGGCCCCATAAAAACGAAGTTTGATTTGTATGTTATTATTTAAGCCCTTTATAATAACTAGTGGTTCGCCCCGAACTGAGACCTCGCGATATCCCATAATTCCCAAAAGTTTTAATTATATATTGTAATAATTAACTTTTAACATTAGACGCAATAAAAAAAATAATAGTTGACATAAAACTGTTTTACTGACACAGCGCCATCTATAGTGAAGCATTATAGTGAAGCTATTAGCTTCACAATAATGCTAATAGATGGCGCATTAAAATTAAATAATTTCGTTTCTTTATAACATTTATCTAATTTTAGTATTTGTTGTTCAAGTACAGGATATAACTGAATTTTAAACCAAGTTTCACGTTCTAATATTCAGTAATTCTTGACATATGGCTCAAATTAAAATCCCCACTTTGAAACCCCCCCATTTGGTCAATTTTTAGGGAAAAATTAAAAAAAATATATTTTTGTACTCTGTTCAAAGTCGTCTTTAAAAAGATATATCGCAAGTCTATGTAGAGCAACAAACAAGATTTTACTTCAAATACGCTTCTATGAGAGCCCCCCTGAAATAAAGCTTTTTATATTTTTTTATACAATGTTCGGCTGAAGGCCATCAGTTTACATATTATATTTAAATTTGAAGTAATTACGTTCAGTAATTCAGAAGTTATAGGGCTCTGACAGACATTTAGACGAACACACTTCTCTGTCTAGTAGGCAAGCGCCCTAGTTGACTCAGAGAACTTCGCTTCGCTCGTTCAATTAATATATATATATCAATTTCCGCGGAAATCTGACGAGATACATACCTACACAAAGGCGTGTCTTTAAAATTTCATTGACTTTCATCAGATAAGCCTTAATAATATTATGAATGCGAAAGTCTGTTTGTTTGTCCTTCAATATTTGCGCGTTATTCCGACGAAACCATCGAAAAATTAAAAGATTTACGTTACAAATCATATTGTTGATCCTTAGATAGTCTTTTTGGACTTGAAATTGACATAGGCTATCTTTTATCACGGAAAACTCTTTCCCCGCTGGATTTTTAAAAACCTAACTCTTCGCGAACAAAATCGCGGGAAAATCTAATATTAATATAAGTACATATTTAACTTCGAGATAAATTCCACTTTAATTCAATTTGGTACATATTATTAAGCTTAGCATAACTCATCATAATAAGTAACTAGTGATGAATAATGGAGACACCCAGTATTATTGTAGGCAATTTCCTGCATAACATACTATTGGCGCCAGTTTATTTCATCTTATGAATCTAGCTGACAATAATATGTCCGCGACTTCATTCACATGGATTTAGGTATGAATGTCTGTCTCAATTGGTCTCCATTCAAATTTTATCTTACCATCCCTTAATTCGGTTTTAATCGAAAGTGGGTATCTTTGCATACCAATTTTCATACATACGAGTATTATATGTATATTTATATTCAATAAAATCTAAATTATTTCATTCACATCAAATTGTTACTTGTTGCTTATTACAACAAATCAAGAATAACAGAAGTTCGGAAATAAGATTCTGCTGAAAAGAGCCGGAAAGAAAATGAGCAGTTGCTCTTTTTAAAAGGTAAAGTGTTACAATATAACTAACTATACAGCTTAATCGATAAAATATGTGGGCACATGATTGCTTTCATGTAGTTCTGTAACTAAGAAATTAATAATAATTCATTGGGTTTTTTTATAAAGGAGATGATTGTGGTCCATACAAGCTTGGGCCCAACACTGAACAAGGATGAAACATGCTTTATTTTGAAGATTTAGATGCTTGCTATTTACTCAAAAACTCGTACTTCTGCAGACCTTGGGAGTTTTGTTTTATTTATCGTTTTAGGTTTGTAAGTTATGTGAAAAAGACGTTCAATATTTAAAATTCTTTTAAGAAGAATTGTTTATATACTTTAAATAAATGGAAAAAGTATTACGGGAAGATGTTTGGATGCATGTTTCTTTTACTTTTGTAGGTAATATTAAATAATATGAAATAATCCACGAAAACTGTTCAAACAGTAAAATAATATTTACAAAGCGCCAAGACACAGAGAATGACAAGACAAACCGTCTCTCAAGACGTCTTTTTTTCAGCTCTGAGTTCTTGCTTTTTTGTGATAAAAAAAAAATATTCATGATGCACAATTTTTTTATTATAAATATTTAAAGAATTTTCCCTTGTAAATGAGTATATTATTTAATACAAAATGTTTTACAACTAGTTTGGGTCTATTTCTAGATTACTGATTTTATAAAGATAAACTATTTGGGTAGGTACCAAAAGGCCAGAGCCCACACCAGAACCCACAGTTGCATTAGTACTATATTAGTCTGTGGCTAATTAAACTGACATTCATGAAAACGTTCCGTTTCTACTAAAGAAAAAGCATTTGGTTTCGTACTTAGATAAAAAAAATTGTTTTGTATGATTTTCCTGAGCTGTACATAAATAAAAACCATTCAATTATGTAAGTAATTTATCGACTTATTTTCTTCATATTTTTATATAACTGTGCGAAACCCCGAGTTGGGCCCAATTTAACACATCTCCTTTTTGTAATGGAAAATCTACAAATATAGTTACCTAGTCGATTATGTGTATCACCTCTTTGTTTATAAAGAAAAATATTTTGTCTCACAAAGTCTATTATTATTGTAAAACTGTGAAGCCATCGTTATTACGTACACCAATCTCATTAATTTTTCACGAGATTTTGTAGATAGAAAAGATACTCAGACAACATCCAGATTACGAATCTCAATCGAAAACGATAGATACTCAAGTCTTACTCATTTATTAGGCACATATTTAGACGTAAATAAACGCCTACAAATAAATAAATTCAAACTGAAACCTCGACCTAATGATCTATATAAAAGCATTAACGTGTAATCTGTAGTAATTTGTGGAATAAATAGCGATCTAAATTCACGATAAGCGTCGATCGTGGTCTAATATTGGAGGCGTGAAAAGCGGTAACATCGTCAAAATTGATATAATTTATAACAAATGAAGGATAATTAAGGGCTCTTTGTAATCAATGACACTTCATACGACTAAAGAGAACTAATTTCACCGATTTTGATACTGATTTTGACAAAGTATTTACCAGCTCGGTATTCGGTTAGGTATATGATATTGTTGATAATGAGTAGCGAAGGATAATATTGAAAAAGGAATATTGGATTTATTTACACATATTTTCATAAATATTTAAAAGTGCCTTTAACTGAAAACGGTTCGCCTATAATTTACTATCGATCCTCGAACTCGTGTTCTCATTTTAATATTACCATATGAAGTTATGAATAATAAATTCAATTGTGAGAATCCATCAAAAAAGAATCATTATAATCAACAGCACATTTTCTATCGACTAATTTGTCCTAATTAAGAGAACGAAAACTCAATTAAATGTATATTACATACTAGCTTTTGTCCGCGACTTCGTCCACGTGGAGTCCCTATTCCTTAGGATATCTGGCTGGTTTTAGCTTCGTAGAGCGTCATTCTAGTCGTGTATAGCTACAAGCTATCACATATCTATGAGTGACAGAACCGACGTTTCTAACAACGTGAAAGCATTCAGCCCGCCCCTCAGTAAGTAATATTACTATTAGATATGCACTGAAAGCATTCAGGGCTCGATGTGTATCTAATATTTACTACCGGGTCCTGTACATAATTTATTTCAACCGAGGTCCGTAACACTCAACCGGAAGTGGGTATAAGCTAATATCCTCAATGGCCCTCCGGCTCTAGTTTCTGTCACCTAATCAATTTCATCGACTCCAAATTAGATACATGACTAGATTACCCAGACTAGTTGCAATGTAAACTTATTACACAATTTAGAAATTTTACCGGTTATTAAATTTTACTTAAATTAAAAATATAACTTTCTATAATAATTGTGCCGAATTTCTCGAACTCAGCAGCTTTAATAGTTTCTGAATAAAAACATACAATACATGACGCACAGATGGACTGGACAAAAAGGTTCCTTATTTTATTAAAGACTAGCGGCCCGTCCCGGTTTCGCACGGGTGGACATAAGATTTTTTTTAAAATAAATATAGCCTATGTTACTCAGGGTGAATGTAGTTTTCCAATGGTGAAAGAATTTTTGAAATCGGCACAGTAGTTTTTGAGTTTATTCATTCAAACATACAAAAATACAAATCTTTCCTCTTTATAATAGTAGTGTAGATAGTACAGATAAAGCATCTGTAGTAAAACAAGGAACCCTTATAAAACAATATGGCAACAGCTTCATATTATAACTGCAATATCATCATGATACACGAACTCTATTCGCAGTTCGCACTTAATTCTGTCCTTCACTAAGTATTCAAGAGCTTGACAACATAATATGTTATAATACTTTTTTGTGATAAATATATAAACTCTATTAATAAACCATAACCATAAACTCTATTATGAAGAGTACTCGCTTCATAAACATTGGGAATCATTCATAACAAAATATTCTCGGAATCACCCGATATATATTTCAATTATGTTATAGGCACTTTAGTGAACAAAGTTCTAGCATCCCACGCTGCGTACTACCTACTCCTGTGACGCTAGCACTCTGATATCAACCCATTATTATTTTTAGAGCCTCTTCAGCTGTAGTCGCCTACGCAATAACCATCCAATGATATGACATAAGATATATTTAAATATAAGGGCGCGTTTCTTCATAAAACTAAATAAAAAGTGCCATTTTTATGTTTTAAATTCGAAATTGGAGCGTAAATAAACATTACCTTCATTTGTTGTTTTAGTTTCGTAACTGGTTTGAATTCATCAATAAATCGCTTCATTCAAACGAGTTCGCAGATTTTTTTTAGTAGGAAATAACTGGACTTTTATTAGGATATATATATAATTTATAAATGTAATTATGTTTTAGGAACTTTTATGACTTGGTACTTAATTATAAATTTTATGACATTTAATCCATAATAATTTTTTGTTATCTAGATCCTACGCCATATTGCAGATTTACCTGATTTCTTGTATTGTACCTAACATGTATACCGACATAGATTTCGTAAGTGCCTAAATCGAATAGTAACTATACCATAAACAACAAAGGTAACTCCTTGATGTGTGTACTTTGTGTGTTCTAACTACTTCTAACATCATCAAATTGTCATACTTTTCATATTCATTTGTTTTTGATTTATTCATCATGAGTAGAATAGTGTTACTTACTTTCATCTGATTGCGGCGCTGATAAAATGGCACTGTGCTTCTTCTTCACTTCTTCGACGTTAGTTTGAATCTTATCTATCATTTCTCGTATCTCTTCCACCTGCGAAAGTAAACAAAAAACATTAATTAGTAGTAATTCCCAACATTTGAATAATGTCTAGAGTTCTTCTATCATCTTACTCGTGAACTGCATCATATTGAATATCTTGCATAAAAAAATACTAAAAGAAAAAGTTACATCTCGGTAATTGTTTCCGGCGCTTAAGCCTTTGTAAGAAAAGACATCACCACCCAACTTGACCTGCCGACTCTTTTGTTAACTAGACGCTGAAATTTTTGTTCAACAATTTCAAAGTCTTTGCATTACAAAGAGAACCCTATTAAAATTTCTATTTTAACAATATTATCATAACCCAAATACGCGTTTTGGAAATTTCTGTCTGTCTATCTGATTGTATTGGGGATTAGAAAGCTACTTGTGAGTTACTTTTTTAACAGTCTTTCAAAAAGAAGATGTGTGTTTTTCTATATATACGTAGGTACATCGTTATCTCCGGGATATAAAGATCGCTTTGGGTATTTTTTTTATAATTAATAAATAGATAAAATCTATTACACGTCATACACGTCGACTTAGACTTGGGCATCATTTAGTAGGCAAATAAATTGAAAATAGCGAAATTCTGAAAATGTGCCTATTTTGTATGCAGAACATACCTAACATGTCATTTTACCAGAGTTCCTATGTTCTTAACAAGACAATATAGCAACTTTATCATTATGTACTCTTCGACCGACCATGTGAAGACTGTTTGTATTTCCGGCTCAGCTTGATTGTTTATCTTGGGACTTAGACGGACGTATTTTAGAATTGTTGACATTTGGAATTGTGCCAGCAAAATGCAACCAACCTCGTATCGCAGGATATATTTAACAAGTTGGAAAATGGAGAGTAATCAGTTTTAAGGTAAACAAGATGGAATTGAGAGATCGATTCCACTACTACGATCGAATATAGACGAGCTTTTTAACAAAATACATAATGCTTATTTACTGAAACACTTTCATCTCAAAAATGCCGTATTTTTTTATTGTGTGTTGAGGTTTTAAAATTGTAGTTTTTGATTTTAGTAAGCCTGTGAACTTACTTTTAATTATTAATGTAGTTTTCATAGAATATAAACGGCGATTTTTTTCTACATTACTAGTTAAAATTATCTATGTCATATATTATAAATTTTTTGAGTTAGACGTTTTCGTCTTATCACTTATCGCTCATTTAGACTATTGAATTGCTCCATTGCTATTTGCTCCAATCGTGCTTGCTCGTCTGGTTAATTTTATAGATTTTTTCTGTCCAACAATTCTTTGTAAACACCATTGAATGGGTTGAATGGGGAATTAGTTGTGTTACATCCCCGTGCCTTTAAGAGCAAATAAAGCCATCACGCCTGCGTATTAAAAGCAATAATCTCAATAGAATTTAATTAGTATAAATATGCACATTGCACACATATCCTTACTAGGTAATTTTAAAGTTGAAAGTTTGTTCGTCAATTTTTCTTTCAATCAACGGATCGAAGAGATTTTAAATAGACCAATAGTTGAGATAATTATAGATTCCGGAAAAACAAAGTGATTATAAACTCTTTGTTTGTACACACAATTATCGATGGTCATACTATAAATATTAATCATTTATGATTAGCACAGATACCATAATATTTAAAGTAACTCAGACTGTTTTCTCTACCAATGGAGCTGCTTAGCTGGACTTAAAAGGACAATTTGGTAAAGGCAAAAGCTGGCGAATTGCCAACTTCAAATCGGCTGCCCACGACAATGAGCATGTTATTTACTGAAACCTTTAAGGAGGATCGTATTTTATAAGATTTGATCTACGATCTACGAGTAATCAAAATGTTTTTTTTTTTGACTAACTTACTAGATGATGCCCGCGACTTTGTAGATTAAGGTTTTTCAATTCCCACAGGAACTCTTTAATTTACTGGATAGGGTTATGATTTTAGCAGTCTATGTATGTATGTATGTGACTATTTACATATGTTCCACGGTAGCGTCTAAATTACTAGGTCAATTTTAACACATGTCAGAGTCAATTGATTTGGTATTATGGTCCTGATGACATAGGCTACATTTTTATACGAACAAAATCAGTACGACGGATGTTACTTCAAGCGCCTGAGCAGATCTTCATAAATTATAGCTATCACGTTAGCTTCCAAACAGAAAAAATCGCATCAAAATGGATCGACTCGTTAGGGAGTTACGAGGAAATAGACAGACACACAGATACCCCTCTTTTTCCGGCACACGGAAAATCGTATCGTACGTATAGCAGTACGTACAGCGAGCCTATCAATGTTAATTCGTTAAGGGATCGCTGGCAAGTTTCCAATCGCAGAACTACACCCACAACACTTGGTAGTTTGAAAGTGTTTTGAACTGTATTCTGAGTTTAAGGAATTCCAAAGATTAACTTGTACAATGCGACTTAGAGAAATCACCAAACCTAAAGGAATGCCTATGTATGATTGTCTAAAAGGAAAAGGTCAAAGGGTCAACGCAGAGCTCAAACCACTGGACCAACCACCGATCGACCAACTTAAATAAGCCAGCAAACAAACATACTTTCACATTAATTATAATGTTGCTAAGGACATCACAAAGTTCTGTATCCAGTATATTCAAATTCAAAATTTATTTATTTCATGTAGGCCAACTTGTAGCGCTTATGACACGTCATAAATCTACCACCGGATCGGAATGCACATTCTGCTGAGCAACCGGCAAGAAACTCAGCACTTGCTCTTTTAAAAAAAAAAAATTTTTACAATAGGTAACAAAACTATGCTATGTATACAGTGCTTCCACAATGAAGCTTCAAAAATGCATACCTAGGTACACAATCCAACGCATGTCAACACGGGCAGACAAAGCCAGAACCACGCCAGAACATATAGGAACAGACATGTTATCTTTTAATTCCGATGGCTGTTTAATCAAGGAAGTTCTATTGAAGTTCACGGCCACGATGGGGGCGATACGAGGGCGAAACCAATGGAGCCGTGCTGGTAACTGATGACTCATCAATTAATCAGATTACCGAGATAACTTATCGCCGCCGGAACTCGATAACTCGCTCCGGACCATGCAGCGTAGTGCAAGTTTTAATGCTGTTTATTTTAACATTTTTAGCTCTAACTAGCTTTTGCCCACGGTTTCGCTCACGTTATGTTCGATTTTTTAAACCCCTACTTATGGAGATAAGTAGGGGTTTAAAAAATCGAACATAACGTGAACGTGAGCGAAACCTAAGCGGCCTAAGGGGTTAGGCCTTAGCGGATGCCTACGTCATGATAGCTATCTGTATGCAAAATTTCAGCCCGATCCATCCAGTGCTTTGAGCTGTGCGTTGATAGATCAGTCAGTCAGTCACCTTTTCCATTTATATATTTAGATAGACTAGCGAACCGCTCCGGCTTCGCTCGGGTGTAATTTATAGGAGAAACTTAGATTTTCATACAAAAATACCATCCAAATCCGACTTTTCTGGTAGAGTTTCCAAAAATGTTCTTTTACTCGTATAAAAACCTTGTCTAAACTGTCTTTCATATATGCGGTAATAATTGATTTTTATTTACATAGAAGATTTACGGCAGAAAGATTGTTTAAGACTTATTGATGCCCGCGACTTCTTTCACGTGGATTAAGGTTTTTAATTCCCGCGAAAACTCTCTTATTTTCTGGGATAAAAAGTAGCATTGCGTTATTTCAGACTATAATCTATCTTTGCGCCAAAGGAGGTGGGTTGATAAGGCCCAAAATCCGCCCCTCATACACTCGAAAAAAAAAGTTCCAGATTCCGACAAATTGTAAATGTATTTATATACTTGAAGATATAAACTTTATTTTAATATAAAGTTTAGGTGATAAAAAAAATAGTAAGTTACAGAAAATATTACCCAAAAAGAGAGTGTTTCTTTTACTTTTCATACATTTTCATACATTTTAGTCGTTTTTTAAGCTTTGATTTAATATTTTAGAATGAGGCGCTCCATGAACCAAAATAAATTAATACTCATATAAAAGCTTATAAAAAGGAGCATCATTATCAGTTACGTTTACCATGGTTCATGGAGCGCCTCATTCTAAAATATTAAATCAAAGCTTAAAAAACGACTAAAATGTATGAAAATGTAAGAAAAGTAAAAGAAACGCTCTCTTTTTGGGTAATATTTTCTGTAACTTACTATTTTTTTTATCACCTAAACTTTATATTAAAATAAAGTTTATATCTTCAAGTATATAAATACATTTACAATTTGTCGAAATCTGGAACTTTTTTTTTCGAGTGTATGAGGGGCGGATTTTGTTGCCTTATCAACCCACCTCCTTTCAGTCAAATCAGTTTAGTCGTTGCGACGTGATTGAGTAACAAACATCCATCCAAACTTTCGCATTTATAATATTAATAGGATTGAATATTTTCAACCAGGCATAAGTAACGGGGCAAGGGAAGAAATGGGCAATGATGATAATATTTTGTGAAAAATAAACATAAGTGTGTACTCAGTCGATAAAGAAATGTAAACAAACAGATAAATAATCTCCATGATAAGCTGTAGGTACGCATGTTGGTGACATCAAATCAAAACGTAGGTATTTTTATGTCGAAATCAATAAATAAGGCATGTTTACCAATGAATATCTTATATGCCCATTTCCAGAAATGACCCTTTGGGGACTTTCCAAGTTAAGTTCGTCGAACAATAACGAAGTTTTATAAGAACTAATGGTCCTTGGAGTCCCGAGGTGTTGGAGTGGCGACCCTCCGCAAGGTGGAGTGGTGACTTTTTTTTTATTCGATGACAAGATAGTCCTTGACTGCGATCTCACCTGATGGTAAGTGACGATGCAGTATCAGATGGTAACGGGCTAACTTGGAAAGGGTATGGCAGTGTAGATTCAACCCATACCCCAAATCGGTTTCTACACGCCATCGTGCCGGAACGCTAAATCGCTTGGCCGCACGTCCTTGACTATAGGACCTAATGCATTGTTGCAGAGAGAACGGGATAAATTCAGGCAAACTACCACAATTGAGATTGTAGCAATGATTAATGTAGCTTTTACTGGATGCATTACTTCATATAATAATTATTCTCAGACCCAAGTTAATCTCCATTGTAATTTAATGTGAGAGGATAATAGATGTTTGCTAAACACGCTTGAAACTCTAAGCACTGAAAGCAGTGTTACGCCCACTCTTAGTATAGGTACACATACACATGAGCAGAATGGCTAAATAGTACCTATTCCTAATAATAGCACAGTCTGGAGGCATGGCGGACATTTCAACGTTCAATATCGCATGTAACGTCATAGCTGAGTTACGTAGTCTGGGCGTCTCGCCGGCGTCTCTGAGCACAGGATCCGGCCGATAGGGTTGCCAGATCGGAAAACCGAAATATCTGGACAAAATATTAGTATTTTGAGGGTAGTTTAGAGAGCGATGGCATTCTTACGTGGTTGAAATCCAACCTACTCACACGATACGCTTAAGTTCAACGTTTCTGAAACGAACCGCTAAGGTGTGGAACGCACTTCCGGCGTCTGTTTCCGGCCACGTATAATTTGAGTACCTTCAAGGCAAGAGTGTATAAACATTTTCTAGGCAAGCGCGCTCCAACCTAGACGTCATCAGTGCTTTCCATCATTGATTGTCGTCAAGCGCAAGCCTATCTCGTAAAAATTCAGATAGATTTTTTTTTAATTGCTACACACAAGATGAAGTGAAGAATTTTTAATCAATAGCCTACAAAAACTACACTACTAGTTGGGCATTTTCAAATTAGTATTTGACATAGAATTTTATGATCAGTTGTTTGTCGGGAGATTTTGTCGGAAGTAAGGACATCAAATGAAATGTGTCGGGAGAATCCCGGCCACTGGCAACACTACTCCGGCGCCCCATTGTCGTTTCCTCGTCGTCTCGGATGCCGAGTGTAAGGGCTGTAAATGCCTTTGCACTCGGCGACCTTTTCACGCCCAGTTGAAGCGCGTGTCACATCTGTGGTAACTTCATCCACCCACCTAGCAAAAGCGAGCAATTCCCACGATTTTAGACGTTCGTGGGAACATATGTGGGTATTCGTCTTTACGCTTTAATCGTTGTTGCGAGAAGTTCATTCAATACTTTGCAACTAACTTAGCTTCGGTAGCCCGTAAAAGTTAGGAAACGTCGGTGAAAATGGGCATTAGTCTCTTCATATAAGTACTATGCATAAAACTTATATCTTTTACTAGCTTTTGCCCGTGACTTCGTCCGCGTGACTTAGGTTATTGTTTTTCCGGGGTAAAAGGTCACTTTCCTTGCCATTAAAAATGAAATGTTTTCATTATTTTTTTTTTCGTCACCAATGTTTTTAATAATTATTCTGCTATTCGGGACACAACAAATCAAAAACCATGATCGGTCCAGCCGTTCTAGAGTTACTAGTGTTCGAAAAACCCGACTTTGTTTTATGGGTGATTCTACGATAAGAGGTTTTAAGTCCATAGAGAATACGGCCACGGAGAAAAGTAGCTGTTTTTTCATTAAACACTTATATTATGATTTTTGTTCTATTTATTTATCTTTTCACGTAAGGGCAAGTCACTTTATGCATATTTTATTAAAAAGTCAAAAAATCCAAAAATTCCAAAAATTCAAAAAATTCAAAAAAAGTCAAAAAAGACTTTTTTGACATTTTTGACTTTGTTGACTTTTTGACTTTTTTTACTTTGTTTGTTTGCACTAACCTTATCTCCCCTGGTCAACAAGTTTCTCTCCTGACATTTATCTTGCCAGGTGAAATATGGCAGGTGAGAGACGTTTTCATGATAAATTGTATTGTTTTAATTGACATAAGAAGTTTTTCGGTACATTATGTATCACACTTTCACTAGTCCATCATTATTTAATTAGACCAGTAAATGCAAATAAATTGAATGAATACTATAACTTTTATGACCTCAGGTGAGAGACACAATGACCTCGCGAAACGGCTACTTTGAATCAACGGTCGCAAAAACTAACAAATGACGGCGCTCTTGACGGCTCACGTGTTTTGCATTACGCACTACACGTCGGTAGATGACTTTGAGCACTATTTGGAATATGGCCGTTTTATATTTGTGTTTGTAGTAGCGGAATGAAATTTTCTAGAGTAGATACCCAAAAAGAGTGGGACAAAAGTTAAGTTTAAAATATATTGCAAATAAATAAATATTGTTTTATTTTTCCTTAACAATACTTGAATACATTTATTGAAGTTTGTGTTTAACATACTTTAGTTTAATAACTGATACAAAGAAATTAAGTATCGTTTCAAATTAAACTGAAACCGACAGGGGGACAGGCCAGGTTAGAGACTTTTTTAGACTTTATAAGAAATTTCAGAAAAATATACTTTAATTAGGCATTGAATCATCACGTTATTTAATAAAGTACATTTAGGTGATGTGTTTCATTGCAAAAAATAACAACATATACAGTAAAATTTCTATTTTAAACTGATTGCCGCACAAGTTACCTCTTATCGTAGAACTATGCATATATAAATAAAAAGAAAAGCGAAAGATTATTTTTATCAAACGACGATGCGACTGTCAATCCAGCCAGGGGCCTGATTCTGTAAATCAGTGCCTATCAATTTTTTATCCATTGAAGGTTTGAAGAAAAATGTCATTTACTATTTCATAGTAAACCTTCAATGGATAAAAATATATGTCAGTGGCTTTCATTTTTTGATAGGCACTGAGTTACAGAATCAGGGAACGCTCATCTTACATCAGATGCAACGACACCTAATTATGTAGGTACCTACGTAATACAGTTGCAGCCAGTATGTCATAAAAAATGCGAGCCAATTGCGCCCGTAAATATCGTGATATGCAAAGGAAGTTAATGCAGTTGCAATACATTGGCAGGGCGCTCACGTCCACATAACATGCAATGCATGTATACAATATTACGATGAATTTCGAACGCTGGTAACTGTGTCACAGGATTGTAACTTAATTTTGATTGAAACGTACGTGTTGGCGATTGTAATAGTACACAATATTGATTTCATTAATCTACTAGATGATGCCCGCGACTTCGTCCGCGTGGATTAAGGTTCTTTTAATTCCCGTTGGAACTCTTTAATTTTGCGGGATAAAATGTAGCCTATGTTTTAATCCTGGATATGAGCTGCCTCCATTCCAAATTTCAGCCAAATTGGTTAATTCGTTGTGGCGTGAAGGAGTAACAAACATACACACACACACACACACACATAAACATATAAACTTTCGCCTTTATAATATTATATTAGTGTGATGTGATGTGATGTACTTGTGGATTTGCACACGTATAAAAAACGTGAAAATTAACGTGTCTGGCTGCGATTGTAAAATAACTGCTAGTTGTTAAGCTTAAGTAATGTCTTTTTAAGTACATTAATAAGTTTAGTGTTGTCTTTTTTTTTATTCGTTGACAAGGTAGTCCTTGACTGCGATCTCACCTGATGGTAAGTGACGATGCAGTCTAAGATGGTAGAGTTCTAACTTGGAAGGGATACGCCAGTGTAAATTCAACCCATACTCCTACCCGGTTTCTTATCCGGTTTTGACGCGACTAACTCGGACAACTTGTCCGGACCGCACAAGAAGTGACTTAAGATACTTCTAAAAGATAAGTTTTATAGTCTGATAGGAAAAAAGAAGGCGAAACAAGATTTGTGAATACATTCTAAGATAAGCCTCTTCTTATTCGTGACACTCTCGGCAGAGCAGTCGTGGTCATCACGAAGTGACGTCCTTAGCGGCACGTGATTCGCCTCACGAGTATTCGCTACTTCTCTCTGTTGGCCGACAGGCTGGTACACTCGTGTAATGTAAGAAAGAAAGAAAGAAAAGCATGTATTTAAGAAATTGACCTCGACACTTCCACCTCTCAGGCATTTTACCAAAAAAACCCAAGCAATAGAAGCGCCGGGTTAACATAAATGTCATGTATGGCACAACCCACAGCACACCGCTCACAGCAGAATTAATTTGGACTGTCCGTTGCATGGGCGAGTTTCCTCACCCTCTGGTTGCCCTGCACGACAAGTTAAGCAGTGACCACCTAATTACAAGATATAATTAAGCGTAAAAAGTAAGCTAAGCATCGAAACAGTAATGCTATATGTAAAAGCTTTAATTGCACAATTAGCTAACTTTCTCGACCCGCAATGGCGCAAGCGAAAGCCAATTACGTCATTCCAAAACTTCACGATTTAAATCAGTGTGGACAGAGTAGTGCTCAAAGTATTACATAAAATTATAAACCGATGCAGTTTAGTACATTTGTAGTAAAACCATGGAGGTATCCTACTCAGTACCTATCTACATAAGTATTAATAAAAAAATAACCGGTCAAATGCGAGTCGGACTCGCATACAAAGGGTTCAGAAATATACATTCTCAGAAAATTTCAACTCAATACCTATTACAGATCATGAGATACAGCTCGCTGACAAACGTACGGACGGACAGCGGAGCCTTAAGTGTTACGGTGGAGCATACCTAAATATAAACATAGATACATAAACTGCTAAAATCATAACCTTTCCTTTTGGCTTTTGTAGTGTAGAAAAAAGGCACTTCTACTTTCCTTGCGTAAAACATACCCACTCTACCCTAATATTCCTCATACAACCAGCACAACTACCTACTATATAATTGAGGTGACCGCTTATCGTTGGTATAGATTCTATTTCTGCTATCCGCCCCGCAGACACTTCCGTCCGTTATCCAATTATCACCGAACCCTTGAACCAGCCTCCGTGATTTATTATGGGAACATATAACAGGGCTGCGCCATCTGGGCACGCAACCTTATTAGGTACATCCATCGATGTATATGGATATGCCTGTCCCATATAATTGCCTCTACGAAAATGCGCTTGAAAATTACTTCAATGAAAACAGCGCGCTCCCCGCGGTTGGCTTGGACGCGAGTGTCAACCAATTACGTTTGAAGAGTAGCAAATCCCTATTAACCAGAACAAAACGTTCTTTTAAAATAACAGAATTTTGCAAATTCTGCTATCTTTTTGAGCGCGTTTTTTCCCCTAGAGGCCTATCCATATACATCGCTGGGTACACGTAAATCTTTTTTGAACCTCGATGCAAAAAAGAGATATTATAAGTTTGACGCATGTATCTAGCTGTCCCTTCGTACCTCCCCAACGAATGGATTTGGATGGATTAAAATTGTTTAATGCGGTTTTTTCTAACGTAATCGAGATGGTTCTTAGCTATAATTTATCAAGATTTGTTCAGGCGTTTGAAGACCACGAGATCATTTCATACTTGACAAAGGAGTCTTACCAACTTAATAGTTTCGATCGACTCGGGTGTACTGTTACTTCGGTGGTTACAAGAGCTACCCCTCCCCCACCTCAGCAACTTACGGCAAATAAATAACCTGTCAGGACTCATTAGAATAGTGAGACTATACTAATGTTAGTAGGTATTAGATTGATGTTAATCGAGGCTCCATAATGAAGAGAACTCAATAATGGGCCTCATCAAAGGGCCACGAAACTTCCTCTAAAGCTAGTTATAAATTTATGATACCGCGACAATTTGAGTCCAATGCGATATTTGGTCATTCCATCAGCTAGTTCAAAAAATAACAAGCAACCCTAGTCTACAAGACTTTTAGCAGGAAAGCAAAAAATATAAAACCGATATCAAGTCATCGCCTGCAATTGACACAGTTGACCTCATTATTTGACTCGGCCTCAACGAACGATGAAGCCGCGCTGAAATTAAAGAGTGTGTTTCTTTAAATATTAGGAAAATATAATATTATACAAAAGCTAGTATTTTTGGAAACAAAGCTCTCAAAGAGGAGAAATAGAATAATGTACGATACAACAATTAGAGGTATGCACTATTGTCATTAGGTACGACAAAAGCGCATTGATATAGGTAATCCAGAAGTAGTATAAGACGGTAAATTTCACAATCTTATTATTTCAATGAGGGAGTTAATTGAAAAATTTAAGTGAGAATGTTCGCTAACCAACTTTAAATTGTCACAGATAGTAAATGTCATTAAAAATGAAAAATGATAAGGGAAACATAATGATTTAAAAATACCAATTCAATTAACATTTAACATTGTTCGTCGACTTTTATTTTTTCTTTTTCATAATAATATTATAGCGTCTGGTTGCCGCGATATTAAATTTTAATTACTGTCATGTCTTTGATGCTTTGGTGACACTCGCAAGATTAACACAATTTGACTGGATGGCGTAAGAATAATAATATCTGCCTACACGTTTGGTCTCCAGAGCTCAAAGACAAAGAAAGAGCTCCACAAACATACATACACACATACATACATAAATAGACTTATAAACACATCACCCTCTTTTACGTCGCGACTCGCGCAGTGGGGTAAAACAGACGTTTCGATCAATTTGCTCCCAAGTGTTTCTAGTTTCAAATAAAGTCAACACTACAAACCAAACAACCGCTCAATATGAACCCGTCACCACATTTGCAGTGTGCAATTTGCAACAGCGCAAAACAAATTGTGAAACAAACACAACGCATGCCGGAGTGAGTTTCGAACAATAGTTTGCAGTTATTGTTCAGATAACGCAGTAGGTACGTACGAGGTATGCACATTCTGTGAAAATCCAATGCAGAGTTTCAGTTGATCTAGTTTGCACACTTTGAATAAACCAATAACAATGGGATCACTAATGGGATTTCCAATTTTGTATGGCACCTCAAATGACACATATGAGTTCGTATTTACTTTCGTTGGTGATCTATACAAATAAATAAAATTGAAGTGTCTGTTTGTAATATCAAAAGAACAGCTAACTGCATACGAAAGTAAATAAGGTACATATAACAAGAAAACAATTTTGAATATTTTTGTCTGTCTGTCTTATTATCGGGCGTAATATAGACTTTTTAATCGACTTCCGAAAAAGGAGGAGAAGGAATTGTGCTTTTCTGCCTCGGTATATCGATATCTCCCTGATTTCTTAATCGATTTGCGTGAATCTTTCTTTAATCGATACAAAAACTTTGCGAGATGCTCCCATAAAAACTTCGGGTTCCAATTTCTCAATCCTGATGCTGCAAGGGTACTGCCCCCTAAACTGTGGGGATTTAGGAACTGTTGATTGTGAGTTGAAGAAGCGGACGAAGTCGCGGGCGTCCGGTAGTTGAAAATATAATTTTAAGGCACTCGATGACAAGAAATGCTTTGACTGCGATTTCTCCTGAGTGATGATGTAGTCTAAGAGCGGGCTTACTCGGAAAGCTTATGGAAGTTTTAATTAAACCTAGACTTCTAACTGGTTTAACCATCATCAGATGAGTTCGCATTCAATGGTGAAATTACATTTTAAGAGCGCATGTAATGGTAAATCTTTAGATGCAGATTTGATTTTTACAGCAGTAGATCAAGTTTTAAATTTTCAAAAAAAAAAAACCAGGCAAAAGTTACATCATATTTCCAAGGGACCAATAATGAATATTTGTTCGACAAAAAACGCGAAGTTAGATCTGATTTTACAGAGCCTAAATTTTATAAATATTACTAAGAGACGATACAGCCATTAAAAAAAATAATATCTTACGAATTATATTGAACACATGATGTATTTGGTGCTTCCTACACTCGCATCTGTCGCGTTTCAGCCGAGGTTTTGGGTGGTTTATTTCATCCATCGCGGGGATTCTTTTCTGGCATTCTGCGCACTGTTAATGACATTCTGGCAAGTACAATTTTCTAAAGCCTTCGCGCGATCCGGCGCGGCTTCGAGGATTACTCTTGTTACTGATGAAACACTTCACTTCAGAGAACATTTTTTGAATAAATTGAACAAACAAAAATATAATTGATATACCTACTCGTAGAATAGGGATTCCCTAACTGGGTAAGCGTGTAATCCCTTAATGACAACATATGTTTTATTTTTAAACTTTTATTTTAACAAAATATAACCTTCAATGCCTTTTTTATCGTCACAAAAGAATAACTGAAAACTGCTACCAGTACAACTTTGATAGCAATTATATCTCAGAAACGCGATACTTTAGAAGATTTTGTCTCTTTCAATAGGTACTTGTTTGTATTCATGAGCTATTGTATCAGCTATTGATTAGATACCGGTTTTATGCAAACCGCCATTTTGAAAAAATGGCGGACAGTAAGATTGCCAAAATCTTCACTTGTTCATTTATTTGCTCTCATATTTATTTGATGAACAAACATGACGCTCGGTCAGGTTGCAAATTATTATTTATTTTAAATTATAATAAATAATTGCTCACTGACTAATAAATAAATAATTAGTATATATAAATAATATATTAAAAAAAAGTGTTCCATTAAACACAATTATTTATTTAACATTTAACAATTTCAACAACATTTTACTTCAAGTCCCTTTGTCTCTAATTTTAAGCAAAATTAACAGCGCGGCGTAAAGGTACGATTAATTGAGTTCATGCCATAATTACGGCTACCGACTAAGTCTCAAGACGAATGTTGACAATAATTGGACATTTAACGGTTACAATGTAGAGATTTTCATCACAGATAGAGACCGTAAACCTCGCCGAAGACCTTTACAACTGTGTTTTGCTAATTTCATGACCATTAACAACAAGGCCAACGGCTCTTGTTTTGCAAGCTTTCTCGTAAAAAGCATCACTTCAATCAAACAAAATTATACTAAGCACTAGCTTTTGCCTGCGACTTCGTCCTGCACGGACCAAGTTAGGTTTTTCAAAATCTCGAAGGAACCCTGTGTTTTTTCGGAACAAAAAGGAGGTAGCTTACGTCAATCTCCAGGTCCTCAACTGTACGCCGTGCAACATTCTGCTAATCCTTACTATTCCTACTAATATTATAAATGCGAAAGTTTGGATGTATGGATGGATGTTTGTTACTCAATCACGCCGCAACGCCTGAATCAATTTGGCTGATTTGGCATATAGATAGATTATAGTCTGGAATAACACAAAGATTAATTTTTATGCCGGAAAATAAGAGAGTTCCCACGGAATTAAAAACCTCAATCCACGCGAAGTCGCGGGCATCAGTAATCTAAGCACGATATTTTAACTTTCGAATAGTAATGGTAACGTTAACACCAATGATTGGACTTTAGGTCATATAGTTGGTTACTTGTTAGTTAAGTGAGGATAGTTTCTGTTGTGGCCTGCGCCTCACCGAAGCGGTCGTCTGTGATAACAGATTATATGCCAAAAGGATTGCGTAACGCAATATTTGAACGTTATAATATGCTGAAGGTCAGACACCACTGCCTGGCATTCAGGCCTGTTGTATAACTTCATAAAGCTTTCACGAGACCCGCCGAGGCTTTAGCGATTAAATTAGTCTTCAGAGACACTCGACACTCGTCGTTGTCAACGAAAGCGGTCAGAAGAGGACAGAAGCGTATATAAAAGGAAATAAAGTCGCTGTTTTTATGTTTATAAGAAGACTAAGATGAAAAAGTATTTTAAGCTTTAATGCTACAATCTACGGACAGGCGGCCGCTTTTAGATACATAATACATTTAAAAGTTTGTAAGCTCTGATTCAACCTATAATATTTTATATGTATAAACAGAGGTAGATATGTTATAAGCTCGCAGTAAATGAAGCGCGTAAGGTGAGCCAATTGTAGAAATTGACCTAAGTTGCTCTTGTCTGAGTGGACTACAAACATGTCATTGTTAAACCGCGTTTGAATTGCATATCTCTTCAAAATGCTGTTGGCGTGTTCGGCGTAAGTGCACAAATTATTCCAGTAAATTAACTAAAGCTCACAGAATCTCGCATCACGGGTAAATAAGCTGAAATTATATTTTATTTCTTTTAGTAAATATTTTGTTATCAATATCACACCATCACCTCGAGCGTCAAAGAAAAAACATCCTTAGTTCCTTTACTCTACTTTTACAACTAGAGAGATACGGATAAAGGCGCGGACATACTCGTAGACAAGACGCGCAAGCATTGGACGCGCAATTGACAAACACTAGCCGTCTTATTTTTTCTTATTGTTTTTATTACGGAGTCTATTATAGCGCCATCCTTTTTATGTCCTTTAGTGCCATGCGGAAGCGGCGTGACCCTGTTCGGAACAATTTTTTCGCTTGTTTTGTGAGTATCTCGCATCGCATCTCTAGTAAAAATCATTGGATTCAAATGGAATCTTTTGATGTAGAACGAACCACGAAAAATAATACACGAACAAAAAAGAAAAGAAACACAAGAATGACTTAATTCACTCAGAGTTCTGAGTAAAAGTTTTCCATATAAAGCATTTTTTTAGAATACGATGGCAAACATAATCGCGAAGTAAATGCTCTGTCATCGCTGTCTGGTTATCTCAACGATTTCAGTGAAACAATACTACCTACACAGTTGTCCATAAAATATATGATCTTGTTTCGGAGCGGTGTCTTCTTTTTTTTTAAAAAGGAATATTAGCCAAACTGTACTTAACCGCTCCCGTCCTCGTCTAAAGCGAAAAGCTTGTGTTAGGAGTGGGTACAACAATAGTGCAACGGGTAGGGACCGAACCATAGCGACCTTTCAGTTTTCAGTCCGTACCTTTAACTCTGGATCTTTTGCTGACTTTCGTCGAACTGACTATTTATTTTATCGCCCATTTGTGATAGACACAACTCAAATTCAGCAAACTAATTATAATGTAGTAAAACCTGTAGGTACATCTGGTTATTGAATAGAGCTAATCCATGTATAGTGTACTGTATACCCACTTTTTATTCCAAATAAGTTTACATGTTTGAGCCTGAGATATTCCAATGGTTCCATAAATTTAATTATCATGATAAAATTGTTTGTTTTGTTTGAGAAATTATTCTTCTTAGCGCAAAACAGATTGTGGGGTGTCGCCACCGTACCGGTAAGATGACTTAAAATGGAAATTCAATTTTCTTCCCCATTGCGGATTATATGTCTTAGATAATTTTATATCATTACTAGCTTTTGCTCGTGGCTTCGCTCACGTTAAGTTCGAGTTTTAGACCCCTATTTGTTGTTTACAAAAATCTTTACGTACCTACCGAATGCCCACGTCATAATTTTTATCTGTGTGCCAAAAATCAGCTCAATCCGTCCAGTGGTTTGAGCTATACGTTGATAGATCAGTTAGTCAGTCACCTTTTCAGTTTATATATTATATAAACTGAAAAGGTTATATAGATAGATAGGGCCAGAATATAATCTGACGCAGAACTTATTTTATTGAAAGGCACTGAGATAGCTGGCATTCCAATATATTGTATTTCAAATCAAAATCGTTTTCTCCCGAGGGAAATGTTAGAGTCATCATCAAACTTTTGAAACCTAAATACCTGAGGAAAACGTCGCGACTACCCTCAAGTAAATGAATTAAAATTTAACATCAAACTAAATATTTATTAAACGCTGTGAATTTGAATTGAAACCTAATTGAATAGCTAAGAAAGGTTTGCAAGATTTTAATGGGAATTATCAGTTCAGTGGAGTGGCATTATACATTCATAAAATTAGACAGTTCACTGATATTGTATAAGCTATTTTACTTATATCTATAGAATTAATTCAAAACAGTTTGTTTTTATAGGGGGACTTTAGCCAGGCAGAAACACAAACAATATTATTCAAAAAACAGGGAGGAATAATTTATTAATATTTATCTTGCGTTTCTCGCTGAAACAGTCAAAGTCGAGTATTTTTACGATCTCATTACATAATTGTTTTATATATAAAAAAAACTACAATCAAAATAAATATTTATAACATTAGTAAGGATATTAGTAAGGATCAATGGTTTACACTTTAATCATCATCTATTAATAAATGTTCTGTTTCTGTCTGTTACATAATATAGTGCCCGCAATAACGCCCGTAACTTGTAAGATATACAATTAATGTCTATCGACCTGTGGAAACGTAGAGAACACTTCCCACGCTTTCGGGATGCCAAATTATTTTGATAAACAGATGGATGTAAATTCAATATTCCCTTAACGTTGCTTCCACGTCCTTAATACTCCTTAATTAACACTGATAAGAACGCCAAAGTAGAGTAATATAAAGATTTAGGTGCTGCGGGAACATTAATTTTGATTATAACAGCCGACAATCTTCACTTTAGCTGTATTAATCTGGCAATTATTATACTAGGGAATATATAATGAGCGATGAAATGCCATTATCTTTTCAGTTCACGATGTTTTTTTATAGTATCATTTACTATTAAAAATGTGAAGTTGTATTAGTTTATTGGTTTGTCCTTCTGGAAAAACAGAGTTCCCGCGAGATTATTAAAACCCCTAACTCCACTCCAAAATATTTTTTGGGTGTATTTTTGGTCAGTAACTACCACAGACTGTGTCCAAAATTGAAAACAGTTTATTTTCCTTTCCCAGTTAGTAGTCCCCATACGCAGTAGGTAATTCTCAAAGAGATAAAATCGACAGAGGAATAGGAATGTTTCAAACGTGTTTTTTCAGGTTTCCAGCGTAACAATATCGCACCTTTAGTGACCTAATTAAAAATTCAGGTAACCAACTTTTTTGAATTCATTTTTGCTCATTGCCCACAGATTGTAATTTTTGAATTAGGTCACTTTAATTCTAAAGGTGCGATATGTTCTGTAGGTTAGTATAAGATTTGATTCGATTGATCGTAATCGTATTCGATGAAATTAGCATGAAAGTAAATTGAACCATAACTACATTGAGTTAAAACTCAATTTTGTGTGTGCATTCTTATACGTATACGCTCCAAATTAAAATCGGTTGTAATGAAATTGTGACTCAAACTCAATACGGTTAAGGTTCATTTTACATTGACGACAATACGATTAATCGAAATAAACCCATACAAACCCGTAGTTTATGTTAGTTTCCACCAACACTCACCTCACTGAAGAATTCGTCCATGAAGCCGCCTTCAACGGGGACGTTGACATCGTCAGGCCCGACGTCGTCATCGTCACTTTGCGCCTGAAACAAGACAATCACGAATTGAAGAACCCAATAAATCTTACTAATATTATAAATGGCATTACAATATGAGGTTATTCAAGGGGCGATACCAATAAGTTCCTGAAAAGCCGGCAATGCATTGGTGGTGCCTCTGGTACTACAAGTGTTCATGGGCGGTGGTAATCACTTTACATCAGGTGACCCGCCAGCACGTTTGCCCGCTATTCATATTTAAAAAAAATATGCGAAGTAAAAGTTTGGAATGCTCTTCCGGCGTTTTTCCAACTAACTGTTATGTGGGGTGTCTTTAAATCAAGGGTGAATAGGCATCTTCTAGGCAAGCGCGCACCATCTTAGGCTGCAGCGTTCCTTACCATCAAGTGAGATGGCAGTCAAGGACTATCTTGTCATCGAATAAAAAAAAGATTTCATTTACATCTTATTCCATAAAATCCATTAATCTTGTTTCTCCTTACATTTTGTAGTTTAAAACGTACCTATAGTTGAATGTTCGAAAACCGCGGCCAATTTGCGAAATTAGCTTCGAGTCCTGAAACTTTTAAATGAGTTTATGTGAACGCTGCACTTTGCTCTTAGTGCCTACATACTGGCTCATTACAACTACCTCGTTGGTCTAGTGGTTAGCATGTTCGACTGCAGATAATGAGGTAACGGGTTAAATTCCCGGGTTGGGCCTAAAAAATTCGTTGGGGTTTTCTGACAAGAAATTCTCAGTAGGTATCTACTAGCCCGGAGTTAGGAATTTGGCGGTGTGTTACCCCTTGGCCTCGGAGAGAGCATAAAGCCGTCAGTCTTACGCCTGATTTCTCCGGTCGCGTCAGGTTTTCCATCCCATCGGACTAGTGAGAGTGAGGGAATATGGCAGTGTACATTCAACCAAGGAGTGGAAGGGATATGGCAGTGTACATTCAACCCATATCCCTAGTTGGTTTCTAAACGCCATCGTGCCGGAACGCTAAATCGCTTAGCGACACATCATTGACGGTAGGCGGTAACTAGCCACGGCCAAAGCCTCCCAAGCCTCCCTTCAGAAAAAATCTATACAAATAAATGAAATTGAAATGTCTATGTGTGCACGTCAATGGTATTATCGCGTGCCAACCTACAGCTAGCGCAATCAAGTTAAAATAAACTTGCGACATTACGAATGGTAGTGTTAAATTTATTAAAATTGAAGTGTCTGTTTGTTGCCGCCAATCTCGGGAACGACTGGACAGATTTTGACGGGGCATTCACTGGTAGATAGCTGATGTTATCAGGAGTAACTTAGGCTACTTTTTAAACGACTTTTGGAAAAGGAAGAGAAGGAATTCTGTTTTTCCGCCTTACATCTAGGTGGAAAAACAGAAAGAGGTACATATATCGAATTCTCCGTGATTTCTAAATCGAACGAGATTTCTAACTAAACCGAGGACGAAGTCGGGGGCGTCCGCTAGTCACAAAAATAACATAGACAGGTATGTCTACTGTGACTTTATTAATAACCGAAAACCCTTTATAAGAAAACACGCAAAAACACCGGAGGGTATAAATAAAAGCAGGGGTGTAAATAAAATTCGCAGCTCGTATGTATCCGTGGGATGACATCGGATGGAGCACGTAAAGCAAAATTGAATCCACTTAGTTTAGGTAGCCATTATTCAATTTGTACAGCCGTAGCTGCCTGTCTGCTCCAACCTACAGCCCGGATATAATGGGATGAATTGAGAGGGAAACCCAAAATGATCCCCTGCAAATTATACGTGTATATAAAATTAAATATCCTTTTACTAAATAACAAAAAAACAAAGACAAACAGAAGAATCGGCATCGCCGACATAACTAATGGTAATGACATAACTGATGGGGAACATAAAGTTCGAAAAACAAATAGACCTCCCTGGCGCAGTGGTGAGCACTGTGGTCTTATAACTGGGTGGCGCAAGAATGCATCAGAAAGTAGCAAACATCCTAACTACTAACTACTAACATCCTAGCTAGGTACCTACCATTGACGCATACGAATACGAATAAACGTAAAGCTTTGGAAGCGTATTACATAATAGAATGAGCATTCTACATAAAATACAGCCTTCCTAAGCCACGGAAAACAACGAGGTAGATAAGAAAGAAAAAGAGTTTTCGTAGCTCATAAGTAAGCAATAAGTAAGCAAGTGACTACGTGAGATGGCCGCACGTAAAGCAAAACTATATCCACCTCTGTTTAGCTAACCATTATTCAATTTATACGAGCAACCACACCGACGAAGCCACTAGCCTCAAAGCCCCTGTCACGGCCGGGATTTACCGGGACGAAATGAAAGGGAAAGCCGAATGACTCCATGCTAATTACATAATATTAAAACCTTCATTTAATATTCTTTTTGTTCCTAACCGAATAACGAATTGATCTAACGGAGACACTTTGTATTGTATTGTATAATTTCTGTCTTTAATGTGCGCTTTGCTAATTAATATAATTGATGCAAATTAGCGCCTCAAATAATTTAATTCTAAGTCAAATATGCCTCTTGTGAATGATTTTACCGTTAATTTTATTTATTTATTTTTTGAATTGATTAAATGAAGTAGGTAAAAATGTTGAAATCCACAGTAAATATAACTAACTAATATCAAAGAAAGATTTCACATTATTTAAATAGTATTTTCGAGCACCTATTCATAAATCAAGAGATTTTGAAATTCCTAATCAACGACGTCCCGAACCAACGAAATACGTAAATAAAATATTTATATTCTTTTTTAATTTCACTTTTCATTAGCTTTTCATGCATGGAAAGCTCCATGACATAAAAATGTTTTCAAAATTTGAGTATTTACACCCCTCTGTAGCTACACTCTACTCTAGCTCTGTATATACTTACATACATAATACATACATAATATATATATTTGACACTACATCTAGTATATATGTATGTACTATGTATGTATATATAGTATTGATGTGATATTAAGTATATTTGTACCTATAGCTGCACACAACTCAGTTGCAGTTGCAGTTATAAATACAGACAGACTGGATGACAACAAGGGATTTTCCTATAGAATCTTAAAAGTCAACTACATGCCTTTAGCCACTTTACATATTATGTCTAGCGTGTGTCAAGCAGTCTTTGTTCAGCGATTAAATGTAGGTCAAGGCGGGTCTGGTACAGCGATAATACATCGAACCATTATTTCAGCTCCAGGGGACGCCCGACACAGTTGCTTAATTTACTCAACTTTGTATGTACTTCCAAGAAACTACGACGACGTTATTCCGTGAGCTTCACTTCATCGTCACATTGTTTTATTGATTTTTATAAATATTTTATCACTGTCTCGACTTATTACTGTATTAGTTCTTTAATATCTTTTTTACAACCTACGCCTTTTTCTATTTATGAGTAGGTACATAATACGGGTAATTTGTTATTCATTTATTCATAGACAACTTCCTACAGTATTTTAATCAGATGAGGAAAGGCTACGAACGGCTGTCGATAGAGTGCAAAAAGACATTGAAAGAATTTAATTGAACACGAAACATAATCAGGATGTGAAGAGGAGACACAGAACTCTTCATTGTAAAACGATACGAAGCGATGGAACCTTTTAACTTGCTAAAAAACCATAAAAGCTATAATATAAACGTAAAAATTCTTTTTACAAAACCAATTTCAAACGCCACTACAAAGTATATCAGCTGAGCCTATAAAATTTTAAGATTTCCCTCGATTTCTCCAGGATCCCAACATCCAATCCTAGTCTGATGAAAATGGGACCACCTGGAAAGTATAGGGTATACTTCCCAAACAAAAAACAAATTTCCAAATCGGTCCAGGCGTCTTCGAGTAATCGGGGAACATTAAAAAAAAGATTCAGAAGAATTGAGAACCTCCTTTTTTGGACGTCGATTAAAAAGTATCGGTTTGGAGTAAGACCCGAACCCAAAATAGGTCCAAAAACAGCGACCGCCAAATCGATAATATAGTTTAAAAAAGAACAATAGTTTTTTTGCTCTCCATTTGCTTCTATGAACGCCCACTCACTTTTTATGTTTTATTTTTATACAATTTTTGGGTCGAGTGGCATTGGTCATTTGTGAATTTGAAGTAATAATCTAATTAAATTCAGGAGTTATAAAGCTCTGACAGACACTCCGACCAACAGACGAGCAAGTCTAAATACACCGATACAGATTCGGAGACCTCGCTTCACAGCTAACGAACTCGAAAACAAGATGAATTCTAGACCTCTATATATTGAGTTTTGTTAAGCAGTGGTACACAAGGAATGAAAGTGTAAGTAGCTGAATACAAAACGATAATAATAACTTTATACGAGGTAGTAGGCGTCGACAGCACGTGTTGCGTGGTGATATATCACCACATGCGTCAAATTACGTGTCAAGTATGAATTGCCTTATTCACATCGTCTGACGTGAACCTACGAGTTTTGAAGAAGGGTTTTAATATCTATATTAAAATACCAACACAAAAACTGAACGTGATGTTTATCTAACTATACATATACTACCTCGCGATATCCCATAATTCCCAAAAGTTTTAATTATATATTGTAATAATTAACTTTTAACATTAGACGCAATAAAAAAAAATAGTTGACATAAAACTGTTTTACTGACACAGCGCCATCTATTAGCATTATAGTGAAGCTATTAGCTTCACAATAATGCTAATAGATGGCGCATTAAAATTAAATAATTTCGTTTCTTTATAACATTTATCTAATTTTAGTATTTGTTGTTCAAGTACAGGATATAACTGAATTTTCAAACAAGTTTCAGGTTCTAATATTCAGTAATTCAGAAGTTATAGGGCTCTGACAGACATTTAGACAGACACTTCTCTGTCTAGTAGGCAAGCGCCCTAGTTGACTCAGAGAACTCGCTTCGCTCGTTCAAAAAGGAAAGAGTGACGAACTGAATGACTGACTGACTGATTGACTGACTGAGTGATCTATCAACGCACAGCTCTAACCACGGATCAGGCTGTGGCTTACAGATAACTATTATGACGTAGACATTCGCTAAGGAAGGATTTTTGAAAATTCAACCCCTAAGAGGGTAAAGTAGAGGTTTGAAATCAAACTTAAAACGTGAGCGAAGCCGTTGGCAAAAACTAGTTATTAATAAACATTAAACAGTTACTGGGAACCAACCAGCTTATGCCATGAAGAAGAATAATTAATTTATCGAAACATTATAATAAAACAAGAGCTTACTAGACTTTAGAATCCCACTAAATCTTACAACGTAAGTGAAAATACTAGGTGTTTATTAAGCATCGGTAAATTTCATCGAAAGTTAAGGATTTCATAAGGAAATAAATAAATGATTAATTGATACTATAATAAAGCTACAAACCTAAAAATTCTTCTATAATAAACAACCTACTTAAGAACGTTGGAAAATGAATTACAGGGCTTTGAAAACGAATGTTACCTACTCTATAGAGGGGTTGGATAATGATCAACAAAAAAGCCGTTTTCCATCAATGAGTTCAACTTAAGGAGGCCGGTACATTCATTTTCCTGAATAAAAGTGCTTGCTTTGAGCCTTCGATTCCAATAAATGGTTCTGACTTTCAATAAAACGGGAGTTGGAATTTATGGTCGGAGATGAGATGCGAACTAACAAATATGTTGACTCTTGTATATTTTATTTCTAGATAAAAACGTCTTCTGTTTATTTTTTAAGATAAATATTTGCCAATATTTAAAACCGAGTCTGTCTTAGTAAAGTCTGAGTCTTTGAGAAAGTTACACAGAAAGTAAAATATAAAACTTGTATGGATTGTACAAAATCTAAATTAACTTGACGGATCTTATAAACTATACTAAATGAAAAGATTTCAAACCCATTAGATAAGTGGAAGCAATGTAAATATCGTTTTATTACTCAGATCTTTACGGTAAAAAAATAACTGATACAGTTCTTGAACTGCTGAACAGCTTTTCATTAAACAAAGCTATATTACAGCCGCTTTTAAATAAAAAAATTGCATTGAAATCGTCTCTCCGCTTCAGCGCTATGATGACACACACAGACAGACACAACGATCAACTAACACCCTTTTGTTAATCGACAGTTAAAAACATTTGGAAAAATAACTTAAAAGCAGCAAGGTCTCTCTATGGTTTCTGTAGATTACTATAAAATTGTAGCTTAAAAATAATCCACGTCGCGAATAGTCACACGAATCTACGGATAATCCCAACGCCTTAATTAAAAATCCATATGGGGAAAACCGGCAACAAAATACGCTTGTATGACAGGGAAAATATTTTATTTTACTAAGGGAGGCCACATACGATCAAGTTTGCCGTCAAGTTTGCATGATGCTTAGCGATTCCAAAAAAGGATCGATACCTGAGTGGTATCGATAGGTTCAGAAGGCTGTACCACTCCATCGAGAAAGATAACGCTACACATCAGAAAGAGAATAGTACAGTCTACTTAGTGTATTTGTTAAACAACATGAGCACCTATTTAAAAAGGCACCTGATTTATATCCGAGAAACACCAGAAACAGGGATCGTTTATTACCAACATATAGGGCAAAAAATGCAGCTTACAGTAAAAATAGTTATGCCATGTGTATAAAAATATATAACAAACTACCCCCAATTGATCCAAGTATTAAGCGAAAGTTTCTTAAGATGTTGATCGAAACTTTTCGCTATGAGACCATTGACCGAAACGACCATCGGCACTACAATCGTTGAATCAACATTCCACATGGCGGTAATCTCGTGGGCAAGGTCTAAATATTTTGATAATTTTATTATTATTATTATTACTTGCGTTACTTTTCCTATTACTCGATACTTTTATGTCATACCTAGATTAGACACACGTCAGGCAGCAGACTATAGTCTATACTATTCTCTTTCTGGTACTATAGCGTTATCTCTCTCGATGGAGTGGTTCAGCTTTCGGGAGGTCTCCTAGGCATCGAACCAAAAGTATTGATACCACTCAGGGATCGATCCTTTTTTTGAATCCCTAAGCCTCATGCAAACTTGACGGCAAACTTGATCGTATGTGGCCTCCTTAACGCTAGGTGAAAATTTTCTGTTGATGAAATATCTGAGCTTTGTAGCTTTCATTTTAAGTTTTTGTAAATAATTACAGTAGAACCTCAGTAAGTCGAACCTAGCTAAGTCGAAAACCTCCAAAACTCAAAAAAATGTTTTGTTTCCTTCTCTTCAAGCCCTAAAACGTCAATTACTTAAAATCTCAACCCTCTATAAGTTTAAATAATCAGCGAGCAGCTGCATCTCGAATGTAGCAATTTAGCGAATTTGCTTTACTTTCAAAATCGCAATTTTTATTTTCGAGCTTGTTGAAAGTTAGTGAGTTACTACTCCTACTAGCTATCAAAGTCAAACCATCGAATAGTCTTTAAAACTTCGGTAACTTTAGGTGTTACGTTATCTACACAATATTCTCCCTTTTTGTTTCTATTTTGAGGGAATAATAAAAGCTTTTGTTGTTTGTTCAGGTTTTCCCCTACGTCCATAGTTTACTTTAAAGAATGTTAGCATGAATACACACACAAAAACACCTTATAAACAACCACAAACACGCACGCAATGAAATTACGTAGAAATCGGGCAATACTTAATTAAGCTGACTTATTTTTTTTCTATTTCGAAGCGAAGGGTGTGGTGGCAACGGTCGACGGCATTGTGAGTCTTGACACGTATATTTTCAATTTACAAGCCTGACCAGCACGTTGGGTCGAACGTTCAAGCTTAGTATACGAGGGGTAAGTACCTATCGCTGGAGATTACTTGCCAATTTTAGATTTTTTCGGGCTTCGGCATATTTATACTAACAGTCGCTTACTACTTGGGTGTCTACTACACTAGGTCGGACTGATGCATGATTGTCTAATAATGATTGCTACAATGTGACGATCGCTATCACCTCTGATTGGCCTGAACCTTTTTCGCAATTAGTTATAATTTATTGTTGCAGCAAGAACGCTATAAATTCGGCCAATCACCACAATTAGACGCAGATACGCAATGACGATTCAACCCACAAACCTTTGTCAAATTAAAGACATACATGATGTAAAAGAATAAAGTTGACTTTTCAATTGATAAGTTGTGTGGGTTGACTTATTATTGCGTCTTTGCGTCCGATTGAGACTGTAGCAATGATTGAAGAAGCTTTTCTGCAATCGAACACCCTTTTCCTGTGTTTAAAAATCAGGGATACAAAAGTATTATATCTAGGATAGTCATTTACCCAACGGGTAACTAACGGGACCTTATTACTAAGGCTCCGCTGTCCGTCCGTGCGTCCGTCTGTCTGTCAGCAGGCTGTATCTCATGATCCGTAATAGGTAAGAGAGTTGAAATTTTCTGTTGCCGCTATAACAACAAATAATAAAAATAAATTAAAAATTAAAGGGGGCTTCCCTATTAGAAACGTGTTTTTTTTTTGTGGTTTTTGTGCGGTTTTGGTTTTTGGAGCGGTTGTATGCGAGTCCGACTCGCATTTGACCGAATTATTAAAAATAGATATATTTACAACAGATAAAACTTTTATAGCTAACGAGCACCACCCAACATTGTAACTTTTATTAGCAATATTTGTATTCACGGTCTGAAGTTTTACGATATTTTTCATAGATAGTCAAAAGCTTGGGGATATGTGCAGAGAGCTAGTTATGAAACTTGCATAAAAAGTTATATACATTTTATTTCTATAATACGCATTATATTCCCAGTGAGGTAAAAAAGGTAATTTATGAGATAAATCTGATAGAAGTTGGGCCCGACAGCTTGCTTCAACTTGTATTGTGTTATTTCTTCTTCATAAACCGCTAGACTTCGTTCAAGCCTCACCACAAGCCACCACCAGCTCCAGCGGCTCCTTGCAACTCACTTGTCGTCGGTCCACCTAGTGGGAGTCTGCCAACACTGCGTTTTCTGTTGCAGGTTCGCCACTTGAGATCCCAACGACCAGCTTCGAACTATATGCCCCGCCTGTTTTCACTTTAGCATTGCGACTCGCTATACTCCGACCTTGCGTTAATTGGGATTATACAAATAGGTATCTACTGTTATATGTAAAACGTTTAGCTGAATCCGCAGAGCGACATTTAATCCTTTACATGCCGTCCTACTTCAGCGAACTCAAAGCAAGCGGTACCCCGCGGCGGGTGCGGTGCGAAAATGTCGGCTACGTAGGGACTGAGCGTATACACGCCAATTGTGGTAAGATGCGGATTAGAAAATTGGACAAAACGAACGCGATCAGTTGATGTGATATTTTCGCGCGATAGAGCCGCGGTCTTGGTGTTGATGCATTGACTTTATGAGACAGAAGGAATAGAAAAAAGGCTAAATAATTTTATTTGTAAATATACATATAAAAAGCCATTTTATTTTTTGCACGATCTTAATAATAGCTAGTTTACTTTTTACTTTTCTTTTTACTTTTACTTTTCTTTACTTGTGCGGCTGAACCCTGCCACTATAGTCCAACTCCAAAACAATATGAAACAGGATTGACAGCATTCATTTAAATTAAGCGGTTCACAAAACGGTAGCTTTATGCAATCCGCGTATGCGACGGATTGAGCGCTCCAATTTATGATGATTTGGCTAATGAGTGTTCAGATTCAGTACATACATTGCTTTATTAACGAACGTTTTCATTATACGTATAAATAAAAACTTCAATTTTTCCAAGCGAATAATGAGTCCTGACTAAAAAAAACCTCAAATACTTGTTGGTTTAATATGAGGCCGATTAATATTCGAAACATACATTTTTTGAAAATTTCAACTATCTGTTTCAACAAATTAGATTAATTTAGCTATAAGGTTTAGTGTTACATTTTAATAAAAAAAAATATGATTATTAATTTATTAATGTTAAACATGTACATAAAGTTACCATCTTACGAGGGACGTTTGAAAAGTTCGTAGCCTAACCAGGAAAATGAGAAACTATAATTTTTTAATTTATTTATTTTTCGACATATTCTCCTCCGAGTTCAACACACTTTTTCCAGCGGCCTGGTAATGCTTGTATACCAATTTTAAAAAATTGTTCATCTAAATCCCCAAAAAATGCATCCACAGCAGCTTTAACCTCCTCATTTGAGGAAAATTTTTGACCTCCTAAGTGTTTTTTTAACTTTGGAAATAGATAAAAATCTGATGGAGCTAGATCAGGTGAATACGGGGCGTGGGGTAACAATTCAAAGCCACATTCATGGATTTCTGCCATGCTTTCCACTGATTTGTGAACTCGCGCATTGTCCTGGTGAAACAAAACTTTTCTTCTTAGCAAACCGGGCCGTTTTTCTTTAATTTCTTCTCTTAAACGCCGCAGCAGATTGCAATAGTAAGCAGAGTTTATGGTTTTACCTTTTTCTAAAAAATCCACCAGAATTATACCCTTTGAATCCCAGAAAAACTGAAGCCATTACTTTTCCGGCGGATAAAACCACTTTTGCCTTTTTTGGGGTAGGAGATCCTGGTCTTTTCCACTGTTTAGACTGTACTTTTGTTTCGGGAGTATAGTGATGTACCCAAGTTTCATCCATAGTTACAAATCTTCCAATAAATTCCTGTGGATCAGCCTCAAAGAATTAGCGGGAAATTGTCAGTCGAACGCGTTTTTGTTCAACTGAAAGCAGCCTGGGCACCCAGCGAGAAGACACCTTGGAAAAGTGTAATTCATTGGTGATTATGTGATGCGTTCGTTCAGGTGAGATGCCAATAGTGTCAACTATCTCCTTAACAGTTAATCTCCGATCAGACAAAATTATGTCACAAATTTTTTCAATGTTATCATCGGTGGTTGACGTTGATGGTCGACCACTACGTGGGTCATCTTCAACCCTTTCACGACCACGTTTGAATTCCGCAACCCAGTTTTTCACGGTAGCATACGAAGGCGCTGATTCACCTAAAGTTTTTAAGATGTCCTCATAAATCTCTTTTGGTGTTAAACCTTTCTTATTCAAGTACTTAATCACTGCACGATATTCGATTTTTTCCATTTTTAAAAATTGTCACTACTTGTTCGACGAGATCGCGTGAGGAATCATAACGAATGTAAATAAAAGAATGAAATTAAATACCGTAACTACTGAATAATGTAACTTTAAAATTAGAACAGTTTCAAAAATATATGTCGTTCCGATCTACGTTAGGCTACGAACTTTTCAAACGCCCCTAGTATCAAGGCGCAAATGCCGTCCTCACGTGACCGTCATGTTTCTCACTAAAACTCCCTATCCCCAGGGATGATGACGAGGGAGTGAAAATGATACTCGAAATAGGTATGACAGGGAGAGTGATGATTTCGGGTTCTTAGATAAATGTATGGCATGGGACTCGATTTGCTTAAAGTTTGGGTAAAGTTGTACCTAGAATGTCCCATGAAACCCATTTACCTATTCATAAGGCTTAAAATTCAAAACTTTGCTTATAAAGGGAAACCTTTCCATAAAGCCATAAACAGAAACAATTTAAAAGTAAGGCAACTTCATATGAAACATTTCTTGCAAAATACTTTATTATTAATTACTTTACATAGTTATTATTTTTACACTTATAAAAGAGAACCTTACAGTGTCCATGCTCCTTGAGGACTGACTTAAAAAACATTTATTAAGGCTTAAAAGTAAACTGACTGACTGTAGGCAGCCGCCTCGAACATCATGTTTTCCATTCAATCATTTTCATTCGTTCGAACTGAGCTAGCGAGTAAATTTATTCAAATTGTAAAGTGAAGAATAAATTATAGCTTCCACCGGTTTTTTTTTTGTGATAACTGATAACAGATTTATCGAAGCAATTTTCGTCTACATTGTAGATGATATTTTGTACTCTTGATATGAAATTTATGACTGATAACTTTTATCTCAACTTGCCGTATCAAAGTTAGCAGTATTTCAGAAAATGTTCTATACTTATAAATAAAGAAGTGTCTGGAAAGAAAAAGCATTTTCTATAGCAGCGTCTTATACAACGTACGTCAATCGCGTAACATCGCGTGCCAACTTACAGCTAGCGCCATCTATTTTAACTTGCGACTTTACGAATAGTTGTTATTCGTGTTACTTCTATTAAAATTTAAGTGTCTGTTTGTTGCCGCTAATCTTGGGAAGGGCTGAACCGATTTTGATGGGACTTTCACTGGTAGATAGCTAATGTAATCGGAAGTAACATAGGTTATTTTTATAACCGATTTTTGAAAAAGGAGGAGAATGAATTATGTTTTTCTAGCTATGTATACCGATATCCAACCTAATACCCATATGATTAAATACATTTCAGACCAAGTGAATTTAAATTGAAAAATATGAAGTATCCTACTAACGTATGTGTAAAAAAGGGATTAAAATAATCCTCAACAGTTTTGAGATTTTACCAGATATAGTAGTGTAATCAGTTTTGCATAAGTAAATGGTGATATCATGATATCAACATGAATTATAATGACTACACTTATCAGAACGTGCCAAATCAATATTGTATCTGTAAAAGCCAAAACTGACAGCTTTTAGAATGGAAAAAGCAAAACTCATCATTTGAACAAACCAATGTTTGATTAAATGGTGAAGTATACATTGGTTGGATGGAACCAATTTCCGCCAAATGTGGACAGGCATTCCTGGGGATATGATTTATGAGAAAACTTATCAGAACACGCCAAATCAATGTGATATTTCTCAGAGAAAGATGAAAGTCATAACTTGCCGCAGCCACTTGAGTCGCGTATTTTACACCTAGCCATAGTTATAATACAGTTGTCATTATGAAGTTTGAGCCCCCAGCGGTTAAGGTGCGGACTGAAAACTGAACGGTTGAATCCCCACCCGTTGTAATATTGGAGTACCTTTTTAACACATATTTACTATTACTTGGAGGGGGGTATTACTCAAGTTTAACAACTAATGTTCTTTAAAGAATAAAATAAAAATACCAAGAGGGGAGAAGGAATATTACTCAAGTTCAACAACCAATGTTCTTTAAAGAATAAAATAAAAATACAAACATATTTTTAAAATTAAATGGGATAGTGGATACGCATCTCTACCAATTGAGAAATTTTAATCAGCCTTGAATCTTGACAATTTCAACCATTCCAGAGATAAGAAAGTTAAAGTCGTAAGTACTCATTGTGGTACATACATAAGTTCTTATCAACCTTTTGTAAGATAGAATATTTACCTTATCGGAGTTACAAATCGTTTGAATAAAGTTAAAAACACATCAAAAAAAACTTTTAAAGAAATAATAGATTGCAAATAAAATATACACTTTGCTTGAAGAAGTTCTGAAAAATTAGGGAAATTTTGGAAGTTTTAAGTACATTTGTAAGCCTTTACAAATTTTACAGTTGCGTGTTACCGCGTAAAATTTGCCTAAAATGGAAGATGTTGCAATACTATAACTAAGGAGACTACCTCAAATATCTCACTTCCCAGCCAAATCGATTCATTCGTTGTGGCGTGAAGGAGTAACAAGTAACAACACACACACATACTTACAAACTTTCACCTTTATAGTATTAGTGTGATAAAGAATATATATTGTTATTTTCTGACTTTCAAAAACTGTAACTCCTACCTACTTTGAATAAAACATTTGACTTTAACTTTTGACTGTACTTCTGTAACTAAGCCTAGAGCAATACATACAGACATAAGACTTCTAAAATCGTAATCCTTCCTTTTGGCTTTGCCTTCGGTAAAAAGAGGTCACGAGTAACCACACTCGTCACGAATTTGGATGAAATCCTTAAGCCGACGAGTGACAACTCAGGCGCTAACTTGAGCTTTTACAGCCTCTAAACCCCATCTCTTTGAGTATTCTTCAAGGTAACGTATCAACGGTACCTATTGTGTGAAATACAATACAACTCAGACATTGTAAATAATATCCGGACCCGACTTTTACAATGCTTTTTCTGCGACACAGAATATTTTTTTTTTATTATGCTTTTTATCTAACTTGTAAACTAGTGATGTGCCGGATCGTTAAACATGTATATCCGCGGATACGGATACGGATTTTAACTTTCTTACTCAATCGATGTTTTTCGATTTGTGATTGATCTCATTATAAAGGTTTTATTTAGTATGTTTGAGTTATGTACTCAGTATGATAAATGTTTGCAATATAAAAGTGCCAAATATTTGATTTTAAGAAATAAAACATAATCTGAATGGAACTTAATAGTTTTCCATTGCTACCTAATCACCTAAATATTTATACAATTTCATCTATGTATTGAAAATTAATAAGGTAAAAGATCCGTGAAAGATCCGCCAAAAAGTAACGGATACGGATCTTTCTTCTCCCTCGGATATTCGCGTATCCGGATATCCGGCACATCACTACTTGTAAATAACTCTATATCACGACATCTCGAATTTAACACAATTGCGTTTGCCTTTAAGAAAACTTAGGAAATATAGTAAAAGTACACACATTTTCTGTTAATTTTAGGAATTGTATACATTTCCTATGAGCTCCATACAATGACAGATTCTATTGCGAACGAATTATTCGCATCCGTTGGGGCATTTCAAATCAAAGTAGGTATATCAAGATACCTCAAGAGGTATATCGGGAAGGTTAAACGCAACATGTTCTGATCGCCGCCAGAGGCAGCCTATAAACCGATCAAAAATGTGAGCAATTTGTATCGAAGTCAAGGAATCCGAGTGAGCCCCGTTGCGGCAACCCTTACGTAATTCAATTCACCCCACACCCCTATAGCACTTCCGAAACGGTCCGCTTAGTCAGTCTGTATCAAGTATGTATAATAAAAACAATTCGCACGATTGTAAATCTCATATTAATTAAATTAATATGATTTTGTCATGTTTATACGTATTCCACAACACTTTACCTAGCACCTACCTGACACCTGACATTATGTCAGATGCTATGTGAAACGCTTTGAGTATATAAGTGAAATATAAACATTTTATTCGTGCTTATCTTTAATGTAACAAAAGCACTTCGAAGTAATAACCGTAACACATTGTTTTTTTTTCTTATGTGATGATTTTAATCTGATTCAAGATTTCTTTTTTCATTATTGATTGATTTACACCTGATTTAATGAAATGTCCGTAAATACCCTAAACCAAAAGATTCAAGATCTCTATGCATGACTTCAACTTCCTGACGTGGTTATTCAAATTATATTCGAAACTTTATACAACATTCATGTACGTATTTTTTTAGAAACAAGAAAGTAAAAGATAATAAAAAACCCGACTGCTTTAAAGGAAATCAACTGAAAATTTACAACTTTAAATTGTCATAGATCGTAAATGGTCATTCAAAATAAAAAATGATCAAAGAAACCTAAAACTAAATTTTCAAATACCTATTCAATGATACCCCACTTAACAGTTCGACGACTTTAATTTTTTTCTTTTTCACAATATAGCGTCTGGTAGTCGCAATATTGAATTTTGATTACTGTCATATCTTTAGTGACACTCCTTAGATCACAAATCGATTGACGTAAGAATCATCAAAATCGGCCCACGAGTTTGGTCTCCAGAGCGACACATACATTTAGACTGATAAACACGTTACCCTCCTTTGTCGGGTCGGGTAAACACGCAACTGGACAATTTATACGTTCACATAAAGTTGACAAGGTAAGGCTATTCTATATGGGGCCATGTTGTTTATCACCTGCAACAAATTCCGCGGGTTTAGCCGTCTCAATCCGGGATATATTTTACAATATACCAGCCGATAACCATAAACTACAGAATGTTATTGAGTAGTCCATGGAAATATTGAGTTGTGCGTTGAATCAGTTTGTCCGGGGTTTTCGTCGGAACGGCTGACCCGTTTTCAATGGGACTTCGATTTATAGCATTCTCTCACGCGTAATCTAGTGATACTAAAGAGATTCCTCTTAAGACGGTGACACGTTCCAAAATAATGTTAAGATATGCCAATAATTGGGAATCGACCTGCCTAAAAATAGCTAACTGCAAAGAGAAATTTATTGAGAAAACTAATTGTATTTATAATGAAGACGTTTAAAGTCTATACACTTAACTCTCTCGTTTTCTCAAGAAAATTTCAGTTTTTATACAAATACAGTTTTTCTTTCATTAACTACTTCAATGGGTGGCATATATCGATGTTGGTTTTTTTCTTTGATCGAAGAGTTTGGTTGGTTGAAATTGAATTGTTGAATCTTAATATGTATATGTATGATAGATTAATAGAGACCCCTAAGGCATTAACTATCCGCCAGAGAAGTACGCACGGTCACTAAGGTAATAACTACTCAGTAGCTATACTACTGAGTAGTTATTACCTATATAGTATGTAGTATACTACGTAAATAATATATAAATACCTCAGTGCGTAAAGTTAAAGATACCGTGAGCGTAGGCCGAAATATTCCCACGCGTTCTCATAATAACTTTAACCGATGAGATGATTTTCGAGATAAGTGTGAACAAGTTGGCATTGTTAGGTAGGTATACTCGAAAGTACTTATTAGTACATACATACACACATTACAAGCACACAGGTGTAAATGTTCGCCAACATTTCATGTTTGCATTTTCTTTTATTATTTCTTGTTACCTATGAGCTATGGTATGGTTAATGTCGAAGGAGTATTTTCCAACTCACGATTCATCAGGAGTCGAACCTTACATGAAATCCTACCAGTTATTTGACCTACCATATGGCAATAATTATTTTGCTATGCTTTTGATGTACATAACTAAATCTAATCAGGACTATACCTCTGTCTTACGTGCTAGTAAAATAATCTAATTAGCTTTTGTTTTCCTAAATAAATCTACCTACATTTTCTAAATTGTATCGTAATACTTGTGTACGCAGGAAAAGATAAGTTATAGGTTATGAAGAAAGGTATCTCACTATAAAGGAGCCGAGCTAAAAGGGATCTTTAAAAAAAAGAATATCAGCCAAGCTGAAGTTGTCTAATATCCTCCTTTACTTTCAAAATAAGCGAAAAAGTTGTGCTAGGAGTGAAATACGACTATAGTGTAACCGGTGGAGTTCGAACCTGCGACCTTTCAGACTGAAATCAATAGACGGTATTCTGATTCAGCTCAGACTCAAGACAGAGTTAAAACAAGATTTATGACAGAGCACATTTGTGTCTTGCTTTAACTCTATCTCTCTGTAGATCTCGCCATTAGTTTTCAGTCCGCAACTCCGTACCTTTACCCGTTGGGCTATTGAGCCTTAAAATGATCTATCTAGCTTAAACGATCTATGACTTAGACAGTCTCTACGAAAGCAGAGCGGAGACATAATTAACAGTTCAATTTCATTCACTAAAATCATTATTAGATAATGTGATTATTTTATACAGTCATCTCTCAATATAAAACCCTCTTAATCTAAATATATAAAAGGCAAAGGTGACTGACTGACTGACTGACTGACTGACTGATCTATCAACGCACAGCTCTAACCACTGGACCGATCGAGCTGAAATTTGGTATACAGGTAGCTGTTAGGACGTAGACATCCGCTAAGAAAGGATTTTGGAAAATTTCAACCCCAAGAGGGTTAAATAGGGGGTTAAAAAATCGAACCTAACGTGAGCGAAGCCGCGGGTTAAAGCTAGTCGTCAATAAAACCACCGTACACAAAAGAAAAAACACAGTCGCACACAAAGAGATAAAACATAATGAATGATAAAATAATGTGCTTTCTACATGGATTAATTTGAAAAGTGAAATAAAACACGGAAGTAAGTTACTTACGGTCGAATTTAAGCGAGGCTTATTTATTTTACCTTCGCTTTTGCCATGGAGGTCGAGATTCGCGGAAAATTATATTCCATTGACTCCGATTTATTCAGTTCTATTTTATTCGTAGCAATTCTTATTTCAAATCTAATTCAGAGTTTATCTTTTATTCGTACTTCATGAAATTAATATTTTTACTTGTCGTTAAAGTATTCTTAAATTTTCTGCTTTAGATATCAGTAGGTACATTTACTAAGCTAGATTAAAGCAGTGTTTGACTCGACTGACTAGTGACTGAAAATAGAATTAGAGCAAACTATTCCAGAGGTTTAATTTGTATCTGTACATATATTTGAGAAATGCGATTCGACGTGCGACTCTGAATTGGAACTCGACGAAACACCAAATTGTTCCGTAAAGTACTTACTATTTAAACTTAATTAAACTTACACTGTCAGACACACATGCATACAAAAACTTTTTAATGTTTCGATCAAGGTATACATACTTTTTTAGGTCAAACATTGAATTAATGGTCTGTAGCCATTTGTATAAAAAAACTATTGAAACTGAAAAACTACACGACTTGCCCGTCTAGTTTTTCAGCCGTATTAAGTCCAGAAAATTACATAATGATATTAGTACAAGATGTTGACAAACATCTCAGTTAAAAAAAGTTTAATGGAGAATAATAACTAGTTAAATAAAATACAGTGCAAACGTTCATCGTCTGTTTCTTTTTTTTCTTTTTAGCGAGCAAACGAGCAGGCGGGTCACTCGATGTTAAGTGATTATTACCGCCTATGAACATAACAGCACCAATGGGTTGCCGGCTTTTCAGGAATTTGTTGGTCCTCCCCTTGAATAACCCCATGTTGTAATTTAGTGGGAACACCGTCGCACGAAGTTGGTTCCACAGTTAAATTAAAAGCACAGTGCTAAAATTTGTCTGTTCCTAACTAAAATGTCTAAATAACAAAGCACCATAATTATCTACAAAGGAAGCTTAACTGTAGGTACAAGTGTAATAAATATATTCCGAGTATTTCCGTTGTGATGATTAACAGATTTCGTTCCGATGACACTTCGAAGCTTAGCATTGGAGGTAGGTATAATTATATGCCTTCTTTAAATACAACTGACATAAGTATGTTATGTCGGAGTTGTGTAAAATAATGTCTTCTTTCTCTCTGTGCTTGATGGTTCAAGTTGATGGTATAATAAACAATAAACATAATAACTTACAATTTCATGGGACATACGTATTCATATGACATTTTTTACCTAACTAGCTATTGCTTGCAACTAAGTCCGTCAGTTTTTTACAAATTCCGCGGTAATTGTTAGTTTTTCCGAAATAAAAAGTAACTTGATCATTCGCCAAGCTGTTCCTAGTTCCGTTGTTATCGTGGTTGAAGGACTGACCGACAAACGCTCACAGTTTCACATCTATAATATTAATAAGGATTGAATCGGTAGTAAGTAATCGAGAAATAGTAATCAATTCTGATTTTGAAATTGTACCTCTCAAGAATGTACAAACAATGTGTGAAAGGAATATTTTATGAAGACCTTTTACACATAATGGATAAGGTTGCTAAAGGGACTGGTCCATAGACAACAGACGTAAAAGGAATTTAAATTCCCCATTGTAACAATAGGAGGGCTAGGTACATTTGTTGAAGCAGAAAATCTAAAAAACGAAGTAGCCTATACTTATGTAGTCAAACATTTTGATTTATTTCTTTGTACCTACTACGTAATAAAGAGCAGTGATATCTTAGTGGTTAGGACTGCAGTCTTCTATTCGGAAAACCGCGGGTTCGTTCGATTTTTCGGAGTTATGTGCATTTAAGCAATTAAATATCAATAAAGAAAATATAGTGAGGAAATCTGCACGCTTTAGAGTACTCCATAGTGTTCTTAAATAGGTTTGAGAATGCCAATTTGCATTGACCCAGGGGTGGCGGTCTGTGGCTTATAAACTTACTCTGGAAGGAGACTCAGTATTGATGACTACATAAGTATAATAAAATCTCATTACAATAATCATGCCAATTTACATAATTAAGTCTTCGTATACGGCCTAGTTATACTAATAAAATACCGATAAATCCATGAATTAATTTGGCCACGGCACTAGCAACAAAACAGATGACCTCGGGGAAACCCGTCGAGTGGAGGCTTGAGTTGGACAACTGCCAGGAACATTAACACAAATATTGTGGTAAGTTGGACAATGCACAAGAGTGTGCTACTAATGTCTTTTTGAACCTACCAGACGACGCCAGTCTAGTATGAAACGCACTACTTTAAACATCATAAACGGCCTGGCCCGAAATGAAGCTAAGAAGCACTTATGTAAACGACAAAACAAAGGGATAAATATTTCAGATGTTATAGGTTGCAAATCAAGATCTGCAGACACAGAGGCCGAGAGAGGGGAGTTAGCAAGAGATTAAGTTGCTAAAGACATTGCTAAAGTGATCGATGTTGCAACCGCTCAATCCTAATGGATAAACGTAGTAACAAGACGTTATTGGTGGTCACTGATCAAACAACACAATTAAGGGAATATTGTAATTACTGGTAGAAAACAATATGTAATATAAACCCTGTGAATATCAGAAAACCCTCACAGTAGATCAGATTAGTTAGCATAACATAAATGTGCAATAACATGCAGCAAATAGTAGTGATAAATTTTACAGATTTGCAGTGTTATCGATTTTGTACATGCTTTCACATTACGAATGATAGCTTTAATCGGTGCTAAATAGATAGCGCGAGCGCTATGATTCCATAGATGATAAATCGCACAGGCTTTGCAAAGCAATATTGGAGTAGATTGATGAGAGAAGATACGTCCTTCTATTTTCGTATTAGACGTATCTAAATCACGCTGAAAATGCAGCAATTCCAAGTACGTATTCACACTCCAGTGAACGTAAATAGGCGGCGATTGCATCGCTCTATCACGTAGTCGAGCAAAATTTCTGCAAAGTCTTCTAAGTAGTCACGAAGACAATGATAAAAAGAAATATGAAAATAAGATCAAAGGCTTAAGACTGAAGAGAATGGCACGCAAAATAGTAGACAAGTTCAACAATGGATTAAGTACTTAATAAAGAAGAGTTAAATAATAATAAAATGGAAAGGTACTAATGACGCAATCCCAATTAGCTATGCGAGCTTCGTTGACTCATTGACGCCTTAATTTTATCATTCATCAAAAGAACATCGTCCGATATGGAAATAAAAAACCAACATGAATTAATCACGAAAAGCGATTCAGTCAATCGGCAAAAGCCCGGTCCGATTTAATGAATTTAATTCCCGGCTGATTACAGGTATTGATAGCATCGACCAAGAACACGGTCGTTTTTGTTTTTAACCTTTCCAAGGATCTTTACTTCCTTATCCGTACTTGCTTACTAATATTATAAATACGAAAGTGTTTGTTCATTGGTTTGTTGGTTTGCCCTTCAATCACGCCGCAACAAAGCAACGGATCGACGTGATTTTTTTTATGGGTAAAGTTGAGGACCGGGAGAGTGACACAGGCATTTTACCCCGGAAAATTAAAGACTTGCCCCGGGATTTTAAAAACTAAATCCACGCAAGCGAAGCCACGGGCATCAACTAGTAAGGTTATAAAACCGTTGAAAAACAGTAACATTCAGCAGATTAGCTCCCACACTCATGAATAAGTAATAAACAAAACGTCCTTGCCTTACTAAATAACCGTGGAAGTAGTTATATTGTTTTAACAGTTATTTATAAGAATATAATCTACGTAGCTAAAGTCTTGCTCTAAAGGTGTTGCTCTAATGACAGAAAGGTCGCAGGTTCGAGCCCCACCCGATGCACTATTGTCGTGCCAACTCCTAGCACCAGCTTTTCGCTTATTTGAAGGGGAGAGGAGAATATAAGTCAAGTTCAGCTTGGCTAATATTCTTTTTATTAAAAAAAAAAAAATACATATAAGTTACGTTTTTTTGCAATTTTTTGGTACGCGCTACTGGTTGTTCCGTACGCCTCATGGTGGCGTCCTCAGTTTGAGCGAGATAATCTCTGGTTGTTATCGAGTAGTCAAGCAACAAGGCCTGTATTTCCTGCGTAAACGAATAATGGTGCTAATTCTCTTGTAATAATTGGAGACTATCTCTAAACTAAAATATTGAAGTTTTTGAAAAGAACAGCAGTATTTTTAGACTTGTCAAATTCGTTTAAAGTTTGGATCGATACAACAGGATAAGCACCGTCGTACAAGTTAATTAATTTTTAAAAGAGAATCCTAAACACTCCACTGGCGAACTAGCTTAAGCACGGACATTTAAATTTTCGAATAGTAAAGGTAAAGTTAACGCCAGCAAGAAATTTTGTATGAAAATGAATGCGCTCCTGTCATTTTCATACATTGTTGAAAGTTAAAATGTTCCTGCTAAGATCTATAATGTTTTTATTAAACAGAAGCGTCAAGAAAGTAAAGTCCCTAACCAAAGAATTCCATAGAAGTAGTATCGCAAACAAGCAGTGCGCGGTAAAACGGCCTCAACTATTTTCAATGTGTGCGTGACGCCGTGAGCGGGGCGTGTACGATACAACCTCAAACTCTCAAATGTGTGCGCCTAGGGATACCAGGAATATAAAAAGTATTTGCACAATTTTTATAAATAAATCAATCCGAAATAAGGTGTACGATACAATTGTTTTTATTAATATATTTAATCTATGTCTGTGTAAATTGTTTCTTTAATGTAAATCGATAGTTTTCAAGGAAAACAGTTGAATTAGTAAATATTTGATTATAGAATATTCATTATCTATCTCATTATCTAAATATGGGCTGGACCTATTCTGATGAATTTTTTTGTATGTTAGTGTGGATTCCAAAATAAGTTTTTATCTACAATTGGACCCAGTAGATGGTGCTGCAGTCAGGTTCTAGATTTTCTTTTTAGTACGGATTGTCAAATTTTTTTTGTGTTTTTTGTCCCTGGTAGGTTTAGATTCATAATAATTGGATCTGCGCAGGTGGCACTGTAATCGGTTTTTAGGTTCTGAGCAGGACAATGTCCGCATGGCCCTCTTATTAAATATTATTATTAACTAGATGATGCCCGCGACTTCGTCCGCGTGGATTAAGGTGTTTGATTCCCGCGGGATTCCTTTAATTTTGTGCTAATCCAGGAAATAATCTATCTCCATTCCAAATTTCAGCCATATCCATCTAGTAGTTTTTGCTTTTGTTTTTTCCATATAGTGAACTCTTAACTTATTAAAATAAAACTCAAAATATTGTTTACACACAATTTATTTTAGGAAACAAATTAATCTTAGGAAACTTTTATTTTTATTATATTTTAATTTTTATTTATATAATTTATATTAATAATCATAATTATTTAGATTAATTATTATTTAAAAATATTTTATAGGTCAAAATTTAGTAAGTAAATTAATAATGTAATATTTACTATATTCCGGGACATCCCTACATTTGTGGCAAATTACCACACTACTGGCAACAAATTGATTTTATTAATTATGATTAATGTTCATGCACATGTATCATACAACAAAATATTTTTGCACAATAATGTGAAAAATACCACAATACTCAGCTGGTATCACCGGCCACTTTTACGTACCTAAAAAACATCGAAATTAAAAATCGTGTTTTCTTAAAAAATCTTACGCAAATGTAAAAACTTACTGATGATATGAGATCTTCGACTTCCTATTTTGCTTTTCCGTATGATTATGACATAATTTGACCGCACAAATCGGCATATTTATTTATTTTGCGGGAGCGGTTTATTGTGTAGTGACTCAAGTGACACTGAAGTAGGTGAAAGAGATTTCGGCGATATATGTCGAAAACTTTTGAGGACGTTTTCGTGCGTTACATACTCAATCTTGTCATGTATATAATCAAAGTCCCTAACATATATCATTTTGTGAACAAATATTATATTTTATATAGTCTCTGCGTGATTAAGGGACAAACCAAAAACAAACACACAAATTGATGATAAGCAGAGGCTAACCACATAAACTAATAAGAATTTTTATGACTTAGTTACTTAACACCTCTGGCGAACGGTTAGTTACGTTTATCTCTGGGAATACACGAAAAGAGCATCACGCAAACATCGAGTACTCGAGACTCGAGACTCGAGACCAGATAACCTCTAAATATAGACACGAGTCACGACGCAAGACGTGAATCAGCTGATGTCGAGGGGGTGACGTCGAGGCTTCACAATGGGGCTAATAAAACCCCCTCCCCACATCTTTGCTTCGTAAGCACCATGGAACAAGATGATTATGTAAAAACTATTTAAGTATAAGCTCAGTAGATTTCTTTTATTATTATTATACGAGCTTTTGCCCCCGACTTCGCTCACGTTAAGTTCGAGTTGTGAAACCCCTTTTTTACCCCCTTACGGGTTTAATTTTCAAAACATTATTTCTTAGCGGATGCCTACGTCTTATTAGTCATCTGTAGCCTAACAACCCGATCAAGGGGGTGGTTTAATTTTTTTAATTTACATTTTGTCAAAACATAGTTATATAGCTCCCCACGTGACCACAAAGAATGTGCACAATTTCGTCAAAGTTCAAGATATTTCAAAAATTTGCAAAGTAATTTTAATCACTTAAACCGCTGTATTTGATTGCATTGCAAAACTTCAATATCGCTTTGACGATTTGTAACGGTTTAAAAATACCTTACCGGAAAAGCCTTAGAACGGTTCCAATTGTCACGAACAAAGCTGAATATCAACAGCGGAAGAAAGGAAAGCATACAAAAGTCCTTGTCCTCATAACAAGCGGGCCGTTAACTTAGATCTAGGTAGGTACATAGGTACGCTTCTTTCACACATACAATCGCGACAAAGCAGGAGTGTGTGATAGACGCACCTTCCCTGCACGCGTACATTGGTAGAGACGGAATCACAAGTGTGGGCCCATCCGCATGCGTGAATTAGATCCAGACAGTAATCAATTCACGCATGCGGGTGGGCGCCCGCGCTTCGACCTTATTGTTTACTACCTAGTTACTCCAGCTAGAGATAATATCTTAAATATATAAAACGCAAACGTGACCGGCTGACTGACTGATCTATCAACGCACAGCTCTAACCGCTAGATCAGAGATTCTCAAACTTATTTTTGTTACCGCCCCCTTTGAAACTCAATTATTTTTCAGCGCCCCCAATTTTTTATACAGTCCAGTACAGGCTATCCTATGAAATCTATGTTAAGTATTTTTAGTTTTAAAATAATAACTCGCTGCGTATAACCCGTATTAACCCCTTTCTGAAAAATTACAAATCAGCCATCGCCCCCCTAAACCACGCCAACGCCCCCCATTTTTTTCTGGGCCCCTTAACGCCACCCTCTAGGTCTCCAAAGCCCACCAGGGGGCGTTATCGCCCACTTTGAGAAAGAATGCGCTAGATGAATAGGGCTGAAATTTGGCAAACAGCTTCTTAGCCAAACGGAAAAATTGGCAGTCCATTTACCAGTCCATCTTTAGACAAGATTTCTCACTCTATCTCTTATTAAAAATCTCTGCTCAATAGAAGGTGAATTGAAGTAAGAAATTCTGATTAAATGTCCCGTTTTGGAACGACGTTTACGCTGAGATCGCTAGAGCGTGCTCTGACTTATCTCAGACTTAAGATTGAGGTTAAAACGTGACACAATTAATATGCTCTGACATAAATTGTCTTAGCTGAGTGAAAGTGCGGTCTATAGATTTCAGCCTTAGTGCTTAAGTCCCGTTATCCTGTGGGTGTCGGATTCGCGTTATTAGTTACCTAGTGGGTCTCACTGCGTGAATGAACTATGTGGGTGGATTGTTAATCACGAAATTCTAGGAAAACTTAATCGATCTACAAGTGGAAACAATTTCAGTACGGACTTGTTTGAGGAATTCTTTTCAATGATAAAACCTAATAAAATTCTATTTAAGTACCTACCAACTAAATTAAAGATTACTTGAATTACTACACCCGACAGTATGTATCTATGACTCAAACCTGTGTGACGTTTTGTTGCTTCGCACAACAGAGACGACACTACGATGCCGAAATCAGCAAATATAATGTTTTTTCTCAATTCACTGATTATATCGACTTCTAAAGGGTTGTGATTACGAGTAACCGAGGTTTTTGGGCTTCAAGGGAAGGGAACAAAACATTTTTTTCGAGTTTTAGAGGTTTTCGACTTATCGTATCGAGGTTCCACTGCAGATATATTTTTATGAACGCTTTTGAATTATTAATGTATTATTAGTGAGAATCTAAAATCGGTAAATTGCTCTCTCCGGTATTCAAAGAACCGTACTATAAATAGAAATTTTATTAGCTACTATCATTTCTATTTGCTGTTCCCTTAGTTATAGAATTCTGTGTGCACCGGAGCGTTGCTCGGAGTGGCACTGAATTTAAAAAGCAGCCAAGTGCGAGTCGGACTCGCCCATGATGGGTTCCGTATTGTTTTTTTTTTTCTATTTTTGCGTGAAAATCTTAATGCGGTTCACAGAATACATCTACTTACCAAGTTCCAACAGTATAGTTCTTATAGTTTCGGAAAAAGTGGTTGTGACATACGTGCAGACAGACAGACATGACGAATCCATAAGGGTTCCGATTTTTGCCATTTGGCTACGGAACCCTAAAAATAATAGTACGTTCAAACAGTTTGCAATTTGTAACGAACGGCGATTAAAAGCGAGATCGATGATGCAAGTATGACGGATGTTTGTGAGTCAACTTGCGCGAAGGCCGCGCGCCGGATACTGATACCGTCAGCTGATAAAGCGTTACCAGCAAGGCATTACACACTACACAGTACAAGCAAGAGGTACGATACAACGTCTCGGCATTGTCCTGGAAATGATTACCCACACCTGCATGTTCGGTAGGTCAAACTGCGATAGGGCTGTCGCTCTTTGTAACTATTTATTTAACTTTTTTCTAGTTGATGCCCGCGACCTCATTCGCGCGGATAAAGGTTTTTTAATTCCCGCGGTAACTCTCTTATTTTCCGGGATAGTAGCCTATGTGGTATTCCAGACTACAATCTATCTCTGTTTCTTTCAGCCAAATCGGTTCAGTCGTTGCGGCGTGACTAACAAATATACAAACAGTGTATACTATAGGCCATACTTTGGCCTAGGTGCACTGCCGCGCGCTATGATTTGGTAATGGTAAATATGTAATTATTAAACTTCTTGTCATCGAAACTAATATTATAAATGCGAAAATACCTCTATTCAACTTCATAAATTTATCAAACCTGAACCGATTTTGATAATTCTTTCTTTATTGGAAAGTCTGTACTATCAGGTAAGTATTGTTTAATTTTGGAGAAAACCTAATAAAAATTACTGGAGATAAAGGGTAGAACTCCTCATTGATTACAAACAGCAACAGTCTACCATAAACCATAAACCTTTTTTTATATTTTGTAGTGGTGTTGAAGTCAGTTTTTTGAAAAAAAAAATTGTACTAAACCTAAATTAACATGGACAAAGTCGCCGGCATCAGCTTAATATATTATATTGTGGTTGTGACTCTTTTTCAATAATCATATTTGTAGGGGTTATTTTGGCTCAAAAAGCTTTCGTGCACCTAATCAGTCATCAGAATATAATCAGTTTTTCAGTTATTAAGAGAAAAGGGGAATAAAAATTTATATTTTAACTGTAGGAATTAAATACTTAATACTACCAAGTTTTTAATTTTTAAGTAATATGTAAATTCTGTATCAAATCCCTATGGCAAAAACTCTTTTGTTATAATATATAAACTTGATAATATTAAGCTTAATTGGTTTGCATTTATGCCAAACATGCATAGCTACTCTCTCCTTAATGAAATATTCACCATCAAAGTTAGAGAAATATATTTATCATACATATAATTATAATTGGTTTAGAGGCAAAAAATGGCTGGAATTTCAAAGAAAATTTTGTAAGCAGCTGTGTTGCTACTGCTTTGTATTACAGAAATGTGTGTACCGCTTGTTTGTAATTCCTGTCAAATTAGGCATATAAGAGTGTTCAGAAATGTTTGATCATTTGTTACAAAGATAATATGCTACAATTAGATTATATACTAACTAGAGAAGAACTTACTTTGATTTGTGCATTGTTTTTTCAAATATACACAAGATAGATAAGCTACTTATTGTAACATTTTTTGTTTTAAAAAGAGCAACTGCTGAGTTTCTTGCCGGTTCTTCTCAGCAGAATCAGCATCCCGAACCGGTGGTGGATTTTCGACTTGTCATAAGAGCCACAGTTTGCCTACATGAAATAAAGAATTTGAATATATCTAGCAAAAAAAATTTTCTTATAACAAAAGAAAATTATTAGTCTCTTGATATTTATAACATTATAACGCATTAGTTAATAGAGTTTTCACTGTATTATACTTAGCTTTATATAGGTTAGACAATATAAAAGATCATTGGAATTTATTACAAAATTTAGAAAAAAGTTAAATATGCAATTCTTAATCTTCTTTAATATAGTCCTAGTAGAAATTCTTATGCAAAAAAACGGTTTATAATTTAAGCAGATAGTGTACCTAGTCAGTGTGCAGAATTGATTTCTAATTTGTGAATGTTTCAACGATAAACACTATGATTGTACAGTCATGATCTATACAACCACCTACACATTTGATGACTAATGATAAGATAACTTCCAATAAAATTAAATGCTGATGTGTGAATAGGTAAATAGTTTAAATTTAACACTGTTAAATAGGTGGAATGTCGGTAATTGCAGATTAGATAATATTTGGCAGATATTAAGTAATACAGTTTCTCACTTTCTGTCTTTTGGTACTGGGTAACACAATAGACCTAAAAAATCTTTTGAATAAAGGTTGCTGCAGGTTTGTATCGACACTGCAGAACACAACAATTTGTCGCGCTTCAGTGACAGACCAACCACTATCATACAGCAGAACCCGCGGGTGGGGCGACCAGAAAATAAAATCTTGTGTACTACCTTACTCTTTAACGCCTCTAGGCCTCTGAATACTTAAGTGCAGAGATACATAGGCACATAGACGCAAGATATACCTAGTAACACAGCCACCTCTTTGTGAATTCGAGGTCATCGGAAAACCATTGGTTATATGAGGAGATGAAGAGTAAAGGGGAGGCTTACCGCTTGAAGCGCCGCTAACCTGTCCTTCGTCATCCTTTATAGAAAATCACACACCAAATAAACGTTTTATCTCGTTACACAATCCCATTCACAGATATTTTTCTAACAAACGTCACTATATTAAAGGACACGAACACTAGTTCACTTCACTCAAAAAATCGATACAACGAACCAACGAACGAACGAAACTTCCAAGTTCTATCCGTCAGTCTGAACTCTGAAATTGGTAGGTACCTACATAGGTACGTAGGTAGTACTGAGCATAGACCAGGAATGTAGATGGCGCGACGGAGTTTGAAGTTGACGTAACTAAACAAGTCGGTAAACGTAGACAGAGAAGGCAATAGACCAAGGTACTGTGTAACCGCGACTGAAATAGAGATAACATGACGTAACGATGACGTCACATGACAAGTTCGAGTTTAATGTTGCCACAATAACTGCACTCCCCTAGTACCCCAAATTAGATGGAAAATTCTTCCCAGGATTTTTAAATAAAACGACAAAACAGATGCTGAACTGTTTTATTTTTTAAATAACATACCTACACATATAAGGTTGTCTGGGAGAGACATACCTATTAGGGTAAGCTTCTATTTTTTACATATATCTTAATATTGTGTGCAATAAAGAATTTATTATTCTTTATTGCACACAATATTAACTTCAACCACCACTTAAAAGTATAAAATAATTTTAGTTTGTACACGTAAGTCGGTTTTTTAAAAATATTTTTTTTTATACTAAAGTTTTTTAATGTACTTTCATAGGACCAATTCACTAGATAATTATTTGCTCCTTAAAAAAAATATTGAAATGCCGAATAGAAATTTAGCATATGTGAGTCACTTTGAAAAAAGATGTATGTAACACAAAGGAAAATTTTTTTTCGTTACTAGTAAGAATGTTACACAAAATAATTTGTAATGAACAGTTAAAATTTTCCTTCGATCGAGTAATGCTATTGAATTAAAAGCAACAAAAATTGTATATTTAGTCATCAAAATCATCATTAATGAAATTAACAGTATATTCCTTTTTTCAGGCAGTCGTATAAAACTGCAACTCTTCATAGTTTAAGTTAATAATTATTTAAAAAAAACATTAAAAGTCTGCCTCTAGCTATTTAAAAATGGCTTTAAAAATTAAGAACTTTGTAAATAAAATAATTCTTAAGATCGCCAACAGTTCTCGACTGGTCGTTGGACATTCGAACGAAACTTCAGGATGATTCAGAACAGAAACCGACACTATCTAACTGAATACACTTTAATCATCGCCGACATATATTATATTCTAGTATCCATCATCTTTCTTTTCTTTTCTCATAATATTCATTTCTTCCATCACGACTTTATTTTGTTTCAACAAAAATTAAAAAAAAATTGAAAAAGTAGCCAAAGTAACCCGTCGTTACGGTATGTCAGAGGACATTACTAAAAAAACCTATCTCCGTGCCAAATTTCAGCCATATCGGTTTAGTGTGGCGTATTGAGTAACAAACATCCATATGTTTGTTACTCAATCACGCCACACTAAACCGATATGGCTGAAATTTGGATGTATGTATGGATGGCCCTACATACATTCAAACTTTCACATTTATAATATAAGTAGGATAGGGAAAATCGGGACATTGTATAGGTACCTAAAGCTGGCAACACACATAGATACTAAATTTTCTTATTAACTGTCAGTTTGTTGGGCACAAAAGTGTGTCGACCTTGAAAAAAACTGGTTACACGATGAGGGACAAAAAATTGGGTAGCTGCGTCTCTGTTTATCACATTAATAACTTTATCTCTGCTCTCTTTTTAGTGTGAGTGAGAAAGAAATCGTCACTGACTCTATGTCTTCTCTCTCTACGTCGGTAAAGCAGTTAACTATAATATAATTTTCGTTCTTAATTATTTTAGAAGTTACACTAATCGAATTACAGGTATAATTTAGATTTCATTAATAAGAAAAGATTAATTAAATGTTTTTTAGTTTTAAAAAAGGACGAAATTAAACCTTAAAATATTTTTTACCCGAAAATATAGTTGCTAGACTGAGTACTGTAGTAATTGCGCCTGTCTATTTCAAGGATTAGTTCCGTTTTCTCAAGTGACGCCATTGTGAGCCGTAACGACTTTGAAGAGCACAGAGTTTAATCTCGAATTACTTAAATAATCTTGGTAAATTGTGTTTTTGTATAATGTGAATTAATTCTATTTGTTACATTCTTTCTAAATCACATTGTATTTGCAAAAACAATAGTGTAGATCGTGAGTAATAACCGTTAAACTTCGGTACCATTGAGCTAAATTCCTGTGAGGATAGTTGAGCGCCATTCGGGCTAAACTTAAAACAAATATTCAAGTAGTCAGTGGATTGTTAAAGTAGAAAACGTTTAATTATTTACAATATAAGCTTCGGATAGGCTAAAAACATAGTTTAATTATTTATTAGAAGACCGACGTAATTTTTTGTGTACTTATATGGTGCGTCACGACTTCATGACAAAAGAAACATAATTTTAAATGTTGCAACGTTTGTTTTCAGATAAAGAATATTAAAAACAATATAAAAATGGCAGATGAAATGCCCACTTTTAAATGCGTGCTGGTAGGCGACGGCGGTACTGGTAAAACCACATTCGTGAAACGACATTTGACTGGAGAATTCGAGAAAAGATACGTCGCAACGCTCGGCGTGGAAGTACATCCTTTAGTGTTCCACACGAACCGTGGGCCTATCAGATTCAACGTTTGGGACACAGCGGGCCAAGAGAAGTTCGGAGGTTTGCGAGACGGTTACTATATCCAGGGTCAGTGCGCGATCATAATGTTCGATGTAACCTCTCGTGTCACGTACAAGAACGTACCGAATTGGCACAGAGATTTGGTGAGAGTTTGTGAAGGCATCCCCATAGTACTATGTGGAAACAAAGTGGACATCAAGGATAGGAAAGTGAAAGCAAAAACTATCGTTTTTCACAGGAAAAAGAACCTCCAGGTAAGTAAACTGTGCTTCTTAGTTAAAGACATTTGAAAGTGATAAACTAAACTGAACGTAAAACAGCTATGTAGTTGTTTCAATATATTAATAGTTATGTTAAAAGGCAGTTTACCAAAATGTTAGTATGCAATCAGATTGATATGGACTACACTGTCAGTTGGTAGTTTTGATGCAGTTATGTGAAGTGCATCAAAACTGACATTTTGCAATCAGTGTGCAGTTCAAAAGCTGTCTCTGTATAGACACTTGATTTGACAATTAAATTTCCCTTGATCAATTGCATTTTAGAAGCAGCTTTAACAAAATCTTTATAAATGTAATGGTATAGTCCAAAATTTTCACATTTTTTTAAATTTTTCTTTCCAGTACTATGATATCTCGGCCAAGTCAAATTACAACTTTGAAAAACCTTTCCTTTGGTTGGCGAGAAAGCTGATTGGTGATGGCAACCTAGAGTTTGTTGCTATGCCTGCCCTTGTACCACCCGAAGTTACCATGGACCCACAATGGCAGAACCAAATTGAAAAGGATCTCAAAGAAGCCCAGGACACTGCTCTCCCTGAAGAAGATGAAGACTTGTAAATTACTAATGTATAGTAACATTATACATCTTTAAGGGCTACACTTGGAATCTTATGTAACAAAAAAAAGTATTAAATAAAATTCCCAGTGGACTCTTGGAAATGTGATGGAATTATGTGAAAAAGTGATATGTTAGACTAAAAATTCTCATTGAATTATTTTTTTTCAATAAATTTTCATTCCATTAGATTGCAATTGGCTTTTATACATTGTAATATGGTAAATACAATCATTAGTTTAATCAGTTCATGTTAACTGTCACTTAACTTCAATACATCATTGCAATGTGCTTTGTTTAATGACTTAAATAGTACTGTGCACATCATATTATGTTCCACTGTAAAGTATTATTTTTGTAAAGTTTTGTGTTAAGCTGATCATAGTTGACTCTTCTGTTGTATGCACATTTCTGCAGTGTACAACTTTAAACTGAAAAAGTATGGTTAGGTTAGGATATGCAAATCCTTTGATCAGCTTAAAACAAGCTTAGTTGGTAAAACTGTGATTGTATAAATTAGACTTCAACTTGAAACTTGTGTTTTTAAACGTGTCTTGTTTAAAAATAATCACAAAATGGTCCAGTGAATATTGTAATTTATTACCTAAATCTCATACACAAACCTTATTTAATTAATGTTAAGGACTGACAATATTTCACACCAAAATTACTTTTTTGAAATAAAGTTAACTAAAATAAATGTTTTGTTTGATTTTAACATTGTTAGATTTGAGGTGCGATCAATGAAACAAGTTCACCGGTAAGTATAAGATCTTAGTAGATGGGAATTTTTACTCACTAGTTCTGTTAATAAAAAAGCACACCCTGCACAGAACTACCTGCTGGGATTTTTTTCCAAATTTCAGTGATTCAGGACCCTTCAGTACCTACTAAAAATTTTCCCGACTGACGCGACGCATTTAAGCCTGATATAGCAAGCATTCTGGGTACCAGACCATGATTGAATGCTTTTGGAAAAAACATCACTGCGCTTTTTTATGGGTTTGACCTCTTTGACCTCTTATAGGCGGAACTAGCCACTAGTTCCGCCTATAAAGTTGCAATGATGCTGGTGTTTTTATGAGAGTTAAATAGCGGCTTCATCTACGAACTACGCTATATCTATTAACATTTCGATGATCTGGGAATATCGCTGGCGAAAAGCTTGTATGTAAAGGGGAGAGCAACTAACCCTGGGGGGACTCCCCTGCTCGAATTGGTCTTGGAGAGTGTCTTCGCCCGAGAATTCCTACTCTCTAGATGATATTATATCTGTACAAAGCAAAACATCGGCCTAGAAGTTTTTTTAAATAAAATAGAATGTTCACAGTTCACACTATATTATAGTTATTATGTCAACATATTCAGTTTCCTCCATTCTAAACAAATTAACGAGGCAATAAAAAAGGTAGAACTTTTTAACGTTTATTTTTCTATTAATTAAATGCATACATACAAGTTAACTACAAATTCTATTCTTAAATAATAAAAATGTTGATGGTCTACTTCTTGGCTGAAGCCTTCTCCCTAGCCTTCTTTCCCTCCAATAACTTCAACCTCTCTTCCTCTGTGAGGTTCTTGTTGAGTTTAGTGATAACGCCAGTTCCCAGTGTAATGTCTCCCAGTCGAAGCGTGAAACGTTGGCCCGTCTCACAGACCATAGGTTTCAGGAGCCTCAATTGCAAACTAAAAAAAAAAACAAGATAAATTATTTATTTATAGATCGCATTTCGTGGGCATAACAAAACACATCTCGATTTTCAGTAAATATCATTGGGTATAAATTTTTACTCAATGGCTTCTATGGAGCCGAGTTATACTCACGTGGAATCTTCACCGGGCATAACCATCTCCTTATCAGGGATAGTAACTTGTGTGGCACAATCCCATGTCATACTGAACATTTGCAGCTGAATGAACGAAGTGAACGGCTTGGCGCGACCCCCCTCTTCCTTGCTCAGGATATAGACGGCTGCGTCAAAACTGTCGTGAGCCTTGACTGTGCCAGGCTTGGCCATGACCATTCCTCGCTTAATCTGCTCCCTTTTAATGGAACGCACTAGCGCTCCAAGTTGATCGCCCGCCTGTGCTTCTTCTAGAGTCTTGTGGAACATTTCCACACCAGTCACTGTTGTTTTCATGGTCTTTCCGTGGCCAACAATTTCACATTCTGTTCCCTTTTTCAAAACACCTAAAAAATAAATTTATTTTCTGTTATTCACGTCAATGCATGCTTTTTAGGAATGAATAAACTTTATTGTACTAATTACAAACAAATCTTATAACCTAAAAAAATAAATAAAAATGTACAACAAAAACTTTAATACAAGCAGCCAAAGTCGCGAACATCATGTCCTTCTTTTTCTTAATCAACCGATAGACGCCCACTGTGGGACAAAGGTCTCTTGCATGAACCTCCACAGGTCTCAGTCTTGCGCCGCCTGTATCCCAATTTAGCAGGGATTTGCCAACACTGCACCCCACATTGGGACCCCATCGAACATTAACTCTTTGAACAATGTGACTCGTCCATTTCCACTTCAATTCGCGACTTGCTGAGCTAAGTCGCTATCTTTGGCTCCCCATTCCTGATTTGATCTTGCAAGGCATCTAGTAACTCAACTAAAAAGTGGTTGATCTGTATACCTCTATATAAGCGGCCGGTAACCACTGTACCACGGCCAGGAATTGAATGCACCGACTCCACAGGCAAGAGGAAGGGCTTATCAAGCTCACGCACAGGGGTCGGGATGAAGCTATCCACCTCCTCAAGGAGCTTAGTTATTGCCTCCGCCCCGATATCTGGACTCTTTCCTTCCAATGCGCATAATGCTGAACCTATAAAATTGAGTAATTAGTTTTAAGGTTCTGTACCTCAATTTTACAAAAGAACCCTTATTGTATGTCTCTCCAATTTGTGTCAGTAACTATTGATGATTTTGACTTAAAATTTGATATAAAAGAGAAAAAACTTTATTTTCAAGGCATCCAAATGGGGGTTTGAAATTTTCAAGTGGTGTGTAAACATACCTAAAGGTTACCATAATTAATAAGTAGACTGTACACAATAAGTTTCTTTTTATAGGTTTTTGCAGTTTTCTGGTGGGAGGCTGTAGCCGTAACTAGTTACCACCCTACCATCACACATGCCGCCACAAGCAATTTAGCGTTCCGGTACGATGGCATGTAAAAACTGAGTAGAAGATATGGGTTGAATCTAAACTGCCATACCCGTTCCAAGTTAGCCCGCTACCATTTTAAACTGTATCGTCACTTACCATCAGGTGAGATCATAGTCAAGGACTATCTTGTCAACAAATTAAAAAATAAAAAATTCTTTAAGCTGCATTCCTTTTGACTCATGGTATAAAATTTATAAAAACAAAAAAAAATGATGTATACCTTTGATCACAGGTATTTTATCACCGTCATAACCCATTTCAGACATCAGCTCACGGATCTCCATCTCCACAAGTTCCACCATCTCCTGGTCAGCAGCGTCCACTTTATTGATGAACACAACTACATGCTCTATACCAATTTGCTTAGCCAGCAGCAAATGTTCTCTCGTTTGAGGCATAACACCATCAGTCGCTGCAACAACCAGGATTGCTCCGTCCATCTGGGCAGTGCCTGTGATCATGTTCTGGAAACAGCAACAATATATGATAATATTTTAGCTTTTAAGTTTCTAATAGGTTGTCAGGGTCAGAAGGACCAGCACCATCAGACAACTTGATTTTTTTTATTGAGACAGGCTGCACTAATGAGGTCTAGGTTGGAAAATGTTTGCCTTCTTCTTCTCACTCATTACTCTAGGCAGTGGTTGTGTTCGTCATTTCGGTGTTGTGGCACACTTCACTATACACCGCCACTCCTCCCTAATGTTTGCCTAGAAGATGCCTAATCACTCTTGCCTAGAAGATGCTTATTCACCGTGAAACACAAATTATATAGTAGAAAACACAGATACCAAAAAGGCATTTCAAACCTCAGCAGTTTGCTTGAGAAACATTGAACTTAAATATAACATTCAATAAAAAGATATTTTAATACCTTAATGTAGTCAGCGTGTCCAGGGCAGTCTGTATGTCCATAATGCCTTTTGTCAGTCTGATACTCCACGTGTGCTACATTGATTGTAATACCTCGAGCCTTCTCTTCAGGAGCATTGTCAATGTCTGCATAACCTTTCTTTTGGGCCAAATTGAGATCGGATAATACTGTAATGTTATAATTAAAGAAATTTAAGTCAAGTGGTATTTTAATATTTACTTATGACCAACTCCAAGTGACATTTAAACAAGGAATAAATTGGGTTTTTAACAATTTTCGTACTGAAATTTACAGTCAGACATGACTTATTTTACATTGGTGAAATCAGCCCTAAATTGCTATCGTGCAACTAAATAAATTAATGAACATTCAGCTTTTAAACTTCTCCTCACCTTTAGTGATGGCAGCAGTTAAGGTTGTTTTGCCATGATCAACGTGCCCTATAGTCCCAACATTGCAATGTGGTTTATTCCTCTCAAACACCTGCTTCTCTGCATAATTTCTCCTCAGTATTATACTCAGTGGTGTCAAAGCAGGCAGGCTGGTGCATCTTATGTGAGAGCATTGACTCTGTTTCAAGACTAATTTGAGAGCTACAACATACAAAAAATGTAATTATCCTAAATCATAGCATTGTCCAAGCAGAGTTATAGATAAAGGTGCTTTGGGACCTTAAAGGTGATTGTGTAACTCAGCCACAACTACAACTAGCAGCCAGTAAAGTGTTCTTCTTATACAACTGATAGTCCTCCACTGCTGGACGAAGGTCTCTTGCATGGACTTCCAAGTCTTGGTCTTGCACCTCCTCTATCCAGCGACTCCGTGATTCGTCAAATATAGTCCATCCACCTGATGGAGGGTCTGCTAACACTGCGCTTTCCGGTGTAAGGGAAATATTTCTCTATCACCTTGTTACCCCAACGACTATCAGTTCTTCGATACTTCGATTCGAACTATAACGTTGCAACACTGAAATTGTCAAATCTGGAATCGAATTAAAATTCCGACTATAGATGTTCCGTCTATTGCCATTTCTACAGTTTTGTTACTTACAACCAAAAATACGACCTCAACAACCATTAACTGTAGTCACGTAAAGCACGCGATCCCTTTATGCTTTCGGCTTTACATAATAGTAAAAGGTTATACTTATATTGAATATAAAAACTTATAAAATTAAGTAGGAAAACGATTAACATCAATTAAAGGTGGAAATTGTTAGTTAAAATTACGATAAATAAACTACCGATAATTTATAAAATCGTGTAAAATAGCTTTAGTACTACCTGGGTTAACCAAACTTTTGGCAAATGATATAGTCGCCATTGTACTGGGAAACCACAGCAAGTGCGGTATGAATTTTTTATTGTATTATTGTTTCAGCGAAAATTTAAATCACTTTTTTTACATAAAATTGCACTAATAATATTATTCAAAAACCACACTGAAATAGGTAGGTTTAAGAAAAAATTATCATTTTCATTTATCAATATTCATAGACTATTTTTTTTCTATTCACAGTTTCTATTCTCTCTGAAATAACCATAACCAATATAGCGTTAAGATGTTAAATGTTAACACACGCCCCGGTTCCAGTCAAACCGTCATGTCCACAAACTGATTTGCCCTATTTCCTATACTGGCCTTTATATTAAATGAATTAGGGTGGTGGACCCAATTATTAGCACTTTAAGAGTTTATCTAATTTCAAATATGTTTTTTAAATAAAAAAATTACCAAATTCTTTAAAATATTGTGTTCATAAGGTTACTTGTTTAATATAATAGATATAATTAAAGATTTTAAAGTTTTTTTTAAAATCAACTAGAATTTGAAATTAGTTTGAAAAATGACCCTGCCCCTAATTGTTAGTACCTTTGTTGCCAATTATCAGCACTCAGCTTTTGATAAGGTTTAAGGGAAATAAAAGGCTAGATTACCTTCCTAAGTCTTTTAGAATATATATTTTATTACGAAATAATATAAGGAAATTATTATAGTAACTGTAGGTGTCTGTTAACAAAATATTTTTTCTTATTCAAACAAACACACTTACATATTCAATAAAAAAAAAACAGTCTTTATCAAACGATAGACGTCCACTGCTGGATAAAGGTCTCTTGCATGGACTTCCACAGGTCTTACGCCACCTGAATCCAGCGGCTCCCTGTGACTCGTTTGATGTCGTCGGTCCACCTAGCTTCCCGGTACGGGGCTGCTACTCCAGCACCTTGGGATCCCATCGGCCATCAGCTGTTCGAACTATGTGCCCGCCCATTCCCACTTCAGTTTCGCGAGTCGCTGAGCTATGTTGATGACTTTGGTTCTCCTACGGATATCCTCATTTCAGCTGATTTGATCTCGCAGGGATACTCCGAGAATAGCTCTCTCCATCGCCCGTTAAATGATCCTTCTTACGAGGCCCATAGTTAGCGACCATGTTTTGGGTTCATCACTGGCAACACACTGTGGCACCAGTGTTGCCAGCACGGTCATGTCAAAAGTTACCTAAAATAATTAAAAAAGTAACCTTTTAGTGTAAAAAGTAACCTCTAATTTTTTTCTAATAGAAATGTATTAAAAGTTGTAATAACTTACACAAATATACACGATAATGTAGTTGTATCTTCCATTATAAGTTGCATTTTGCTAGCTACTTATTCAAAACACCTGAAATTGGTCGAGACGAAACGAGTGTGAAAGAGAACGACGTGAACTAATATTATATTAATTTGTGGACGTGAACATTGCCCATTAGGTACACGAAGTTGCCATTGGCAACACCGTATTAATACTGTATAGTATAGTATTACGGCATAGTAGTTTACGGTATAGTATTAAATACTGTAGTCTTTGATTGGCAATTGGCAATTTGCCAAACCACAGAGAGAGTACCTACCTATAATAGGTATGTAGGTTTATACTTTGGTTTATACTGTAACGTAGAGAGAGAAGACATAGAGTCAGTGACGATTTCTTTCTCACTCACACTAAAAAGAGAGCAGAGATAAAGTTATTAATGTGATAAACAGAGACGCAGCTACCCAATTTTTTGTCCCTCATCGTGTAACCAGTTTTTTTCAAGGTCGACACACTTTTGTGCCCAACAAACTGACAGTTAATAAGAAAATTTAGTATCTATGTGTGTTGCCAGCTTTAGGTACCTATACAATGTCCCGATTTTCCCTATCCTACTTATATTATAAATGTGAAAGTTTGAATGTATGTAGGGCCATCCATACATACATCCAAATTTCAGCCATATCGGTTTAGTGTGGCGTGATTGAGTAACAAACATATGGATGTTTGTTACTCAATACGCCACACTAAACCGATATGGCTGAAATTTGGCACGGAGATAGGTTTTTTTTAGTAATGTCCTCTGACATACCGTAACGGCGGGTTACTTTGGCTACTTTTTCAATTTTTTTTTTAATTTTTGTTGAAACAAAATAAAGTCGTGATGGAAGAAATGAATATTATGAGAAAAGAAAAGAAAGATGATGGATACTAGAATATAATATATGTCGGCGATGATTAAAGTGTATTCAGTTAGATAGTGTCGGTTACTGTTCTGAATCATCCTGAAGTTTCGTTCGAATGTCCAACAACCAGTCGAGAACTGTTGGCGATCTTAAGAATTATTTTATTTACAAAGTTCTTAATTTTTAAAGCCATTTTTAAATAGCTAGAGGCAGACTTTTAATGTTTTTTTTAAATAATTATTAACTTAAACTATGAAGAGTTGCAGTTTTATACGACTGCCTGAAAAAAGGAATATACTGTTAATTTCATTAATGATGATTTTGATGACTAAATATACAATTTTTGTTGCTTTTAATTCAATAGCATTACTCGATCGAAGGAAAATTTTAACTGTTCATTACAAATTATTTTGTGTAACATTCTTACTAGTAACGAAAAAAAATTTTCCTTTGTGTTACATACATCTTTTTTCAAAGTGACTCACATATGCTAAATTTCTATTCGGCATTTCAATATTTTTTTTAAGGAGCAAATAATTATCTAGTGAATTGGTCCTATGAAAGTACATTAAAAAACTTTAGTATAAAAAAAAATATTTTTAAAAAACCGACTTACGTGTACAAACTAAAATTATTTTATACTTTTAAGTGGTGGTTGAAGTTAATATTGTGTGCAATAAAGAATAATAAATTCTTTATTGCACACAATATTAAGATATATGTAAAAAATAGAAGCTTACCCTAATAGGTATGTCTCTCCCAGACAACCTTATATGTGTAGGTATGTTATTTAAAAAATAAAACAGTTCAGCATCTGTTTTGTCGTTTTATTTAAAAATCCTGGGAAGAATTTTCCATCTAATTTGGGGTACTAGGGGAGTGCAGTTATTGTGGCAACATTAAACTCGAACTTGTCATGTGACGTCATCGTTACGTCATGTTATCTCTATTTCAGTCGCGGTTACACAGTACCTTGGTCTATTGCCTTCTCTGTCTACGTACTGTAAGCTGTAAGTTTTTGAAGTTTTGCGTTGTTTCAATTTGCGTTCCGTTTCACGTTGATTTTATATTTATACAAAATATTAAGAATTAATTCTACAAGATCCGAAAAATCACCTAAAAGTTACCTTTTGAATAGTGTAACCTAGAAGTAACCGGATGGAGTTAAAAATCACCTAAAAGGTTACAAAAGTAACCTTCTGGCAACGCTGTGTGGCACAGAAGAATTTTGGACGAGAAGAATAAAAAATTCTATTCTGTTCTATGTAGGTACTTTATCTGGGTACATACATCCTTTTATACATAGGTATACATCATAGGATACATCTCTCGGTAGAGAATAGCCAAGAGAATATAATCACTTCGTGGAGAGTAGCCAAGAGAGTAGTATGTAAAACGGAGTGATTACATTCTCTTCAAAGAGATGTAATCACTCCGTGATTCTCTTGGTGTTCCTTGTGGTTGGCTTTGGGGTACATAATGATCAGTAAAAATTCTAGTAATTTCATATTAATTTAATATTTATGCTATTAAAAAGCAACTCTATTACATAGCTATTCTTAAATGTTAAAGGATAACTATAATAACTATGCCACAAACAAAATGTTTACATAACTTGAACATAGCAGTCCTATTACAGGTTATGAGGTAATCGACAGTAATTAATATTCTTATAATTATAAATTAAGAAATATGTACTTTAGAAATCGAAATCTCCGCTACCGGGCGACATTGCACGGTCAGGTATTTCACTGAATTCCTCCATTGTAATAGGCAGGGTGGTAGTATCAGCCACATAAGTTGTAGAAGTATCTATAAAATATAATTAAAATATTTTAATATTAGATCTTAGAACTAACTACATTTACTATTCTTTCACTAGTCAGGGCAATTCAACAACGGTTGAAGATTCAAATCACATTCATTTGAATATACCTGCCTACTAACCCCTAGCATAAACTTTTTTGGTTGGTTGAGAAATACGAGTAGGTTAGACTTAGGTCGTAGACAGAGAAAGACATAGACCCAGTGACGATTTCTTTCTCACTCACACTAAAAAGAGAGCAGAAATAAAGTTATTAATGTGATAAACAGAGACGCAGCTACCCAATTTTTTGTCCCTCATCGTGTAACCAGTTTTTTTCAAGGTCGCCACACTTTTGTGCGAAACAAACTGACAGTTAATAATAAAATTTAGTATCTATGTGTGTTGCCAGCTTTAGGTACCTATACAATGTCCCGATTTTCCCTATCCTACTAATATTATAAATGTGAAAGTTTGGATGTATGTATAGCCATCCATACATACATCCAAATTTCAGCCATATCGGTTTAGTGTGGCGTGATTGAGTAACAAACATCCATATGTTTGTTACTCAATCACGCCACACTAAACCGATATGGCTGAAATTTGGCACGGAGATAGGTTTTTTTTAGTAATGTCCTCTGACATACCGTAACGGCGGGTTACTTTGGCTACTTTTTCAAATTTTTTTTTAAATTCTTGTTGAAACAAAATAAGGTCGTGATGGGAGAAATGAATTTTATGAGAAAAGAAAGATGATGGATACTAGAATATAAATAATAATATATGTCGGCGATGATTAAAGTGTATTCAGTTAGATAGTGTCGGTTACTGTTCTGAATCATCCTGAAGTTTCGTTCGAATGTCCAACGACCAATCGAGAACTGTTGGCGATCTTAAGAATTATTTTATTTGCAAAGTTCTTAATTTTTAAAGCCATTTTTAAATAGCTAGAGGCAGACTTTATATGTTTTTTTTAATAATTATTAACTTAAACTATGAAGAGTTGCAGTTTTATACGACTGCCTGAAAAAAGGAATATACTGTTAATTTCATTAATGATGATTTTGATGACTAAACATACAATTTTTGTTGCTTTTAGTTCAATAGCATTATTCGATCGAAGGAAAATTTTAACTATTCTTTACAAATTATTTTGTGTAACATTCTTACTAGTAACTTGTGTAACGAAAAAAAAAAAATCCTTTGTGTTACATACATCTTTTTTCAAAATGACTCACATATGCTAAATTTCTATTCGGCAATTCAATATTTTTTTTAAGGAGCAAATAATTATCTAGTTAATTGGTCCTATGAAACTACATTAAAAAACTTTAATATAAAAAAAAAAAAATTTTTAAAAAACCGACTTCAACCACAATACGTGTACAAACTAAAATTAAAAATAAAAAAATTTTTATTTTTAATTTTTAATAAAAATTTTAATAAAAAAAGTTTTTTAAAAATATATTTTTTTTTATATTATTATTCTTTATTGCATACAATATTAAGATATATGTAAAAAATAGAAGCTTACTCTAATAGGTATGTCTCTCCCAGACAACCTTATATGTGTAGGTATGTTATTTAAAAAATAAAACAGTTAAGCATCTGTTTTGTCGTTTTATTTAAAAATCCTGGGAAGAATTTTCCATCTAATTTGGGGTAACAGGGAAGTGTAGTTATTGTGGCAACATTAAACTCAAACTTGTCATGTGACGTCATCGTTACGTCATGTTATCTCTATTTCAGTCACGGTTACACAGTACCTTCGTCTATTGCCTTCTCTGTCTACGACTTAGGTACACTATATACCTACTTTTATTATATTCGATATTATATAAATGATACCTATTAGTACTGCACATGGGGTACAGGTATTATTTCAAGAAACCTATGTCCGGCTCTGGACGATGGTTCAAGATCGCCATTAGCGCAACTTGGGACCCCAACGGCATCGGTTCTGCGAGCTATGTGACCCATCACCTTGAAAATTCTATGAGTTATGGTTAGGCTATCTAGTTTTTTTTGTAAATTAATTTTGTTTTTACCATTAGTAAAAGTATCTTTAGCAAAATCTGAATTCGTGTCCACTTCTACAACCAACGATTCGTTGTTATTAGCTTCAACGACATTTTCCTTAAGAACCTTGGGATTTTTGCTACCGAGTGTTTCTTTGCTATTTACATTCCTTTTTCTCGAAGTCTCTGCAATGGCCAGGTTCTCATCATCTTCCGAGTCGGAGTAATCGTTCGGCAATGCAACAGAAAACTTTCTATTGAATCGCTCTTGATATTTTTGTAGAACCTTTCGATTTATTTTTTTCGGAGTAGCGATAGTGCCTTCGTATCTGGCAATGAAACTATACTTTGATAAGCGTTCTGTTTGACTGAGCTTTTCCGCTTCATTCGCGTTTTTTACAGCCACCTCCAAGCGTTTCTTGTTGGTTTTGTTTTTAATCGATGTATTAACTAGTTTTTTGCCGTCTTTGTACGGCTTCAGTTGTGAGGGAGCCACCCACGCTCTACTCACTTCATTGGCGTCAAAGAATACAACGTGGTAATGAGTCTAGAAAATAGTATTTACAACACATTTTATGGGAATAAAATTAATACATTTTTACTCTCAAAGGGTACATAATTATAATAGTGGACAGTTTCCTTGCAAAATCTACCATTCACTCATTCATTCATACTAGGTATAGGTACTTATTTAATTTAAATTTCAACTTACAGGTACGTCCGACAGTCCATCCAGCCAGAAATACTGCTCTGTATCGGGACAGTCGTCGACCATAGCCGGCCACCAGGGCCATCCACCGATACGGGCTACTACAAGAGATCCCGCGTTATACTCGCTGTGTATCAGGTCTTCTTGGTCATGAATGCGGAGGGGAATCTCGGGAGCGGAGCATGATGCGAACGTGGAATCTGCAACATCACATCTCTCTCTGTCGTATACTTCCTTGCTAAGGATCGTGGCACTTATATAATCGTAGGTGTTTTTGTTTTTCGATTAAAAATATGGTGGGTATACTTAACTATTAGAAATGGGTGGGGCACATAGTTCGAAGAGCTGATCTGATCTGATGGTCGTTGGGGTCCCAAGGTGCTGGAGTGGCGACCCCGCACCGGGAAGCGCAGTGTTGGCAGACCCCCCGCTAGGTGGACCGACGACATCAATCGAGGGGAGTCGCTGGATTCAGGCGGCGCAAGACCGAGGTCTGTGGAGGCCCATGCAAGAGACATAAGTATGTCCAGCAGTGGACGTCTATAAGTTGAAAAAGAAGAAGAAGAAGATTTAACTATTACCTACAAGTACAACAGCTGAAATACACCTTGGCTTAACATTTGTAGCAGTCATCACACTGCGGTTCCTGGGTCATCGCAGATGCTGCATCTGGGTCTTAATCTTGGGTTCATGCTGCAATATACCACTTCTTGGGCAGCTCATGTCGGTCAATCGCAGCAGGTAGGTATAACCAACGCTTGAGACTCAATGCAGCCATAGCGCTGACGCAGAGGCTTCATCTTGGTCTTTAGGTATCTTTACTGAGCTCATATCGCAATACCGCTTCCTTTATCTTACCTGGATTCATGCTGTAATATACCACTTCTTGGGCAGCTCATGCTGGTCGATCGCAGTAGGTAGGTATAGCCAACGCTTGAGACTCAATGCAGCCATAGCGCTGACGCAGAGGCTTCATCTTGGTCTTTAGGTATCTTTACTGAGCTCATATCGCAATACCGCTTCCTTTATCTTACCTGGATTCATGCTGTAATATACCACTTCTTGGGCAGCTCATGTCGGTCGATCGCAGTAGGTAGGTATAGCCAACGCTTGAGACTCAATGCAGCCATAGCGCTGACGCAGAAGCTTCATCTTGGTCTTTATCTTACCTGAGCTCATATCGCAATACCACTTCCTTTATCTTACCTGGGTTCATGCTGCAATACCACTTCTTGGGCAGCTCATGTCGGTCGATCGCAGTGGGCAGGTATCGCCAGCGGTTGCAGTCATCACACTGCGCCCACAGGCCTGTTGCGCGACGCTTCTGTAGCCAAAGTAGGCGCTGGTGATGCGTCATGCAATCCGCCGGCTGGCTTAGAGCATCCTTGTATGAGCTGCAGTTTTACAAATCGTTATAACATATTTATTGAGGAGAAGACCTACATAAAATATTGTTTTGTAATTCTAAATTTTTTTTTTATGGTTAGCTAATTAGTTTTTTTTTGCTGCTTTTTGAATTGTAAATCCTTATATGTACATAAAAAATAAAAATAAATAAAATATATTATGTCAATTTAGTATCTATAGAAGTTGTGTACAACTGAATTTTCAATTTATACATTACATTAGCATTTTAAATAAGCGAAAAGGTAAGTAGCAAGTAGGTAAGTCATTTATACATATAACCCTGATTACTCAAAGACGGCTGGACCGATTTCGAAAATTCTTTTTTTATTTGAAAGGGTATACTTCCCAGGTAGTCCCATAGTCGTCCGGTCAGGATCTCATGATGGGATCCTCGAGAAATCGAGGGGATTGTTCAAATTTTGTAGCCACAATTGATTTACTTTACAGTGGCGTCTGAAGTCGTTTTTGTAAAAAGTATTTTTGGTCCTAAATTAAAGTTTCTTGGTTTGTATTTATTATCTAGACATGGCATAATGAATTTACCTGGCGCTTTGAGAATCTGGCTTTTCGTCATCTGCAAAGTTTATACTAGCCGTTTTCTTCCCTCTTTTTGGAACTGGTGACATGTTTAGTGTCTAGAAACCACAACAAAAATCATTAAGAAGATTTTTTAAAGAGTTGACAAATCCTAAGAACAGCCAAAAATGTTTCCATCCATATTCCATTTATGGATAGAATAAAATATAGTTGCTTAACACATTACCAATGAATGATGTGCATTTTCTTCAGGCTCATGAGCCGTTTCGGTTGGCAAAGTAGCTTTCATCATTATAATTGCTTTCAAATCAAACGATGCTGCTCTGCCTTGATTTTTCACACTTTGCTCTGTAGACTGAGTCTGTAGGTACCAAGGTTTCCCGCTCTTTCACCTGTTCCCGCCAAAATATAAAAAAAATATTAGGTGCGTGTAAAGAGCATAGAGCATAGAGTGCGATTAAACCAAAGATTTTGCACTTTATTGTAATTAAATTATGGGCTATAATTGTCAGCTACTCAATGTTACCACCACATAGGTACGCACCGAAACAAAGAATTTTCAGAAAAAATTACAAAAGCTATAGACAAATCAACCAATCATTGAAGCTATCAAAGTCAAAATTAGTACTTTTAAATTAAAAAACAAAATTGTCATACAATATTGTGCAGATTTTTGTTTTATAAATTCAAAAATAATTTTTAAATATACTATAATATATTTAATTTTCACATCCCTTGTTAACAAAAATAATATCTCCTAGAAAAGGCGGAAGTGCGCATCATCTTACTGGCTGCCGGCTGGTTAGCTGGTCGCCATATTGGTGGCGAAGTAAAAATTTTGTTTTCGTTTGTGAAATTCGTCGTTAGCGGCGAAAGGGAGTATACAATACTCCCTTTTTGTGTATAAAGCTATCGTCAGTGTATTTATCGCTAGGCTAGTTGTTTTATAATTGGGAAGTTTAAATTTCTCTTTGTTTTGGATTAAAAACATGGCTTTTTAAAATGTCGGCCCTGAACGTAAAATTCTCGTCTCCTTGCGGAGTATACCGCTCGTTTGTTTTTGTGGATGTTGGAAGAATCCAGAATGGACAAGAAATCTTTAAATCGTTCTTTGCAACAGTCGAGGCCCGTAGCCATCGACTCTAAAAAAGGCGCAGGTGAGTCTAGAAAGGTCATGCCAATTAGTCATTTTCCTTTCAAATTGACGAAACAGGTAATAATAATGTTTGTTTATGTTGTCTAGAACTTATTTCACTCATCTCTTATTTATGCTTAAAATATACTTAACGAATTATATACAAAATTACTGAATTTTGTAGCAAATTATTAGGCCTTATCAGTGAACTAACCTTATTGAATTACCAAATGTGTTGTAAGAGATAAAACCATTAACATAATTTCTTTCTCATAGAATCGACTAATAAACCTTGGCCACGAAATAATAAAAAACGCGAAGGATCAGGCAATGTACCAAAAAATGACCCTGTTCGGAAGAATGTCCCATCACAGAGAGGTAGAGGTCAAATGGATAAGCGCCCGCGGACCCGTGGTACCACCAATTTCACTGTGGGTGGAGCGCAGAATGCCGGGTACGATTTTAAACCTAAATATACCAAATAACTATTCTTATTTATTATTATTGACACCAGTAACATGTTGAAGCACAGATAATGGAATGGTGATGGCAGGTGTCTTCTCTTTAAATTATATAAAATACACAGGCTACCTAAATTATCATGTATTTATAATTTATAATGAAGATTATTAATATAATAAAATTATTAACAATTACATATTTCTAAAATTAAAACTCATAAACCTAAAACCTCATCAATATCATTGCAGTGCTGCATAGTACCAAGATCCTAGCAGCATTGCCTCTTTAATCCTCGGTGGATTCGATGATCTTTTTAGATAGCTCTTCAGAAAGAACTTGAGCCCCCGGGCCCAAAGGTCTCCACTCCAAAAGGCTCAAATATGAACTACCATCAAAATATTCATATTTGCGCCTCTTGGCCTGTTGGGCGCTAGTATCCTAACTACTATAATAAAATTATAGTATTGTGTCAGTGAGAGAAAGAGATAGCTGTTAATTATTTTAATTTATCTGCAGGATAGAAGAGGATGAAGAGCCTGAAATAGGCTCAGTGTTTACGCCTGGCAGCAAAAAGCAAAACTTGAACCATTTGCTGAACTTCATGTACCCTTCCCGCAGTGGAACGGACAGGAGGGGCCCTGTGCCACGTCGGCAAGGCCAGCAACGGGTCTCTTACCGACATGAACATGATCTTTACCTTCGTGCTTAGTAAGTTTCGATGTTTCAATAATTATAATCATCATCATTATCAACATCAGCACCAGCAGCAGCAGCACCAGCAGCAGCAGCAACCTATAAATGGCTCACTACTAAGTACAGGTGGTCTCCCATTGACAGGTATAGGCCATAGGCTACCTCAATGCAAAATGGCAGACTTTATACTCCTTTGACAACATCATGTTGAACTCTCAGGCCTGCAGGTTTATGATATTTGACGATACTTCCCTTCACTGTTTTGATAAGATGCATGCCTGGTACCAAACCTGGGACTCCCTCAATTGAACACTGCAGTTCTGATCTATATCTATCTAAAATCATCTATATTTAAAAAAATAATCAATTAATTGTAAGTAGATTAATAAAAAAATTTTTTTTTCAGTTGTCAGTTTGTGGTCAAAGAAGATGGAGATTACAAGGTGAACTTATTGGACCCTGATTTGCCACTCAAGTGGGAGCAAATAGAGGAAATTGTAAGTTGCTACCATTGGGTATTTTTGATTGTTAATTAGTTGATTGCAACTGATGCACACTTCTTTGTCTGTAGTAACTCAGATTTAAACTAAATTTGTTAGTTCGTCATCCCTTAACTCTAGAGGATTTAGAAGATAAGATCTACCCACTTCAATTCACTAGATAGTAAATTTCAATTGAAATTCCATTAAAAATGCCTCTAGCACTCTATGGATATTTTCACCAAATTACAAACCTATGTCCACTGGTTTATCTATCACTTGTCTATACTATTATAATAAAGAGAGAGCGCGAATTTTGTGAGTTTGTATGTATGTCCGGAGCAAACTTTGGAACCACAGCACCTGTTACAATAATTCTTTTACCATTTCAAAGGTACATTATTCCAGATGGTTATAGGCTATAATTATGTTAATAAATGTATTATGGCTAGATATTATGTGCAAATTTGTTAAAGAAGTCGGAAATTTTTTTGACTCTTAAACGTTTTCAAGGCGTGCGCTGGGTCATATATTGTTAATGGATGAAAATGATGTATGGGTGAATTGTTCCTCTTAAAGATTTCTAAAAAAAAGTCCACGATAGCATATGTCTATATTCTAAGGATAACTTACAGTAACCATTTCTATCTTTCAAATTTTGATTAAAAATAATGAATTATTTTCGAAGCTTCTTTAACAGATGTGATGTCAATCTATATCTAAATAAATATGTTTGTTATCGTAAGTATTTAATTTAGAACATATTTGCCCTTTCCACTACACAATTTAAATAAATATGTTAGGAGTTATCGGAAAATTAATATTTCCGCGCGACAAAATAATAAAATGGTGCCGGCTGGCGCGCTGGGGCACGGTGGCGGGTATCGGTATGGTTCCTGTGGTGATCTTATTGACAATTGTCTCCCATAAGAAGCTCACAAGAACAAATATTTAATTTTCAACCCGGACGAAGTCGGCGCGGGCTTCTAGTCAGTAAATAAAGCAGGATTGCATTACTTGCAAATAATTAATATACAGTTTTTTGTGATCTATTAGTTTCTTAGAATATAATTATAATAATACATAGTAATTTGAAACTCAAACAATGTACAAAACGGGTTTTACAAACAACTTTTTTTATTAAATATGACAATATTTCGACCGAATCTTGGTACAGGGTTTATATGAGTCCAAGCAAGATGTGATTATGAAAGATAAACTTATTGTATGAAAAATGTATGAAACATAATACATACATCATAATATTATAATCTTTCACCTTTATAACACATTTTTATTTTTATTATCTTATCATTGAGTATATTTTTTTAGCAAGCTGATTTTATTATTTGAAAGTAATCTTAAGTGAACCAAATGATTTATTTGAAACTAGACGATGCCCGCGACTTCGTACTCGTGGATAAAGGTTTTTTGATTCCCGCGGGAACTCTGTAATTTTCCGGGATAAAAAGTAGCCTATGTTTTAATCCTGGGTATGAGCTATCTCCATTTCAAATTTCATCCAAATCGGTTCATTCGTTGTGGCGTGAAGGAGTAACAAACATACACACACATACACATACAAACTTTCGCCTTTATAATATTAGTGTGAAGTGTGATGTGATTTGTAATTTGATGACATAGCCAGTGCTGGATTGAACACAATTCCAATAATAGCATACACTGTACTATCTATCTTTTGTTTTACTATTAGCTCACTTCAACAAATAATGTGCAATTCTGTTTGTCACCTTTACTCCTAAACTACTGAACTGATTCTGATAAAATGTGGCAGGGAGGTTGCATCCTGGAGAACTGAGATTTTAAAAAATCTAAATCTATACAGACAAATTCACTGGTACCAGATAGTATAATATAAAATTTTCAAGTGGTTTTAAGATAAGTTTAATTGAAGAAACAACATTTTTTTGATTGTGATGTCATAACTCCAGGTGGTGAGAAGCACAGGCAAGTCGGAATGCCCAATTTGCCTGGGGGCGCCGGTGGCGGGCCGCGTGGGTGTCTGCGGCCACGTGTACTGCTGGGCCTGCATCCTGCACTACGCCGCGGCGCACGACAAGCAGCCTCCACCGTGCCCCGTGTGCGCCACATCCTTGAGTGTTGCCGATATGAAGCCCACTCGCATGGTGCAATGGGAGTCACCACCCGATGAGGTGAATGTTTATTATAGTCACTTTGGGACAATTTGGGAATTAATAATTTCTGGATTGTCTCTGGTCTGGTCTGGTGTAAGGCTTTGGCCGTGGCTAGTTACCATCCTACCGTCAAAGAGGTGCCACCAAGCGATTTAGCGTTCCGGCACGATGGCGTGTAGAAACCGATTAGGGGTATGGGTTGAATTTACACTGCTATATCCCTTCCAAGTTAGCCCGCTACCATCTTAGACTGCATCATCACTTACCATCAGGTGAGATCGCAGTCAGGGGCTATCTTGTCATCGAATTAAAAAAAAACTTAACCACACAGGTATTCCTAGTGTACTCAATTCACAGTGTTTAATCGCAGGTTACTGATTTTCAGGCAGCATATCCCTCTCCAACCTACCTGGAGCTCTCAGGAACCTAATAAAAATAAGTAATTTTTGCATGGCAGGTAACAATGCGGCTGGTGCGACGTCTGCGAGGGTCCACCATTGTGGAGGTGGCGCCCCCTCGCGGCCAACTGAAGGACACTGAACAGACTCACATTCTGCCTCTCGAAGAACTGGCGGTGGCACCTTTCGCCAAACTGTTTTCAGCCACTAAGCAACAGGTAAGAACATTTACCATCCAACATTCAAAAGCATTTTTTTTTTCAGTTCCAAAAGTCAATGTAATTTCTAAAGATTTTAGACTTGATTCGTGGTTTACTGACATAATTGTTATTAAATATCACGAGTACGTACCATGGTAATTATTTTAGTTGGGATTGTCGATATTCCGATCGAATTGCATGGACCGTGGTCACGATGAGACAGTCTCGTCGTGACCACGGTCCATGCAATTGGATGCATGCAATTGGATTGGAATATCGACAATCCCAACTAAAATAATTACCATGGTACGTACTCGTGATATTTAATAACAATAATGTAATTTCTGTTAAAATAATGTGATAAATTCCATTTTATACAATTTCAAAACAAAATTGACAGATCCAAAAAAAATTCCCTGTGCAAAAGTACATTTCACAGTACAGTGATGGTTAACAATATTGTTTTTAAAACTATTTTATTTTTATAGGTAATGGACATCCTAGAGAGAGACAGGAAACAAATTGAAACACAAATACTAGCAGAAATTGACACCACTGAAATTATTTACTTGGAACAAGCATTAGAAATGCTCAAATTGAAAGAGAACAAAATAAATAACCAATATGAACAACCAGCTGACTTACAAACTAACATAGAAGACGAAGCTCCTACTGTCTTTGAGAAACAAGATGTGACAAATAATGCGAAACTAGATTGGTTTGATGTGACGGACGAAGGTGCTACTTGTTTAGAAGTAGTAGAAGAAAATTTGGCGACGTTGAATTTACAGTCGGATTTGAATCCAAATGCAAAAGAGTTTGAATGTGACGTAAACTATGATTTGAATCCATCTGAGGAGTTCCCACTTATAGATTGTGTATTGGACACTGAAGAGACAGTTGAAGAATCTGTCTATGTGGATATTGATAAGCAAAATCAAGCAAAATACTTTTATTTCTATCAAGGTAAGTAATCAATATTTTTTAAATTTTCTGTTATGCCATATATGATCAAGATTGATTCAGCAGATTTTGCCATATTTTGTAGTCTGAAGTAACTATAACTAGCTTTAGAATAGAGTAAAAAAGTTTTTGTGCAAATAAAAATTTACGAAGTGCTTTTGGACTGTCAATTAATTTTTGTCTGGTGGGAGGCTTTAGCCATGGCTACCACCCTACCGTCAAAGACGTGCCGCCAAGCGATTTAGCGTTACGGCACGATGGCGTGTTGAAACCGATTAGGGGGTATGGGTTGAATCTACACTGCCATGCCTGTTCTAAGTTAGCCCACTACTATCTTAGACTGCATCGTTACTTACTATCAGGTGAGATCGCAGCCAAGGACTATCTTGTCAATGATTTTAAAAAAAAAATTACCACTGGTTCGGAATGGCTTTCCAATTGAAGAAAACCAGCACGAAACTTGCTTTCGTGGGCTTAAAATAACTGTAAAATGAATTATAAAGAAAAAGTGGCAAGTATTTATTGGATTTTAATTTTTGTAGCTGAAGACGGCCAGCAGGTTTTCCTGAACAGCTTGAATGTGCGTGTGTTGAATGCTTCATGGGGCGCTCTGGCTTCAGCGCCCAACACCATCCGCGGACGCGTTCTACATCGCGAGACATTTTCGCTCACTGAACAGGTAATAGCATGGTGCAGTTGTATTGCATTTGACTAAGCCTGAAATCTATAGACCGCACTCTCACTCTACTCAGACTCAAGACTGAGTTAAATCAAGTCAGATTTATGTCAAAGCATGTTTGGAGAGAGCTATGCTCAGAGTATACCTGTTAGATCAAATCAGAAATGAGGAGATCCGTAGGAGAACCAAAGTCACCGACATAGCTCAGCGAGTCGCGAAACAAGTGGAAATGGGCGGGGCACATAGCTCGAAGAGCTGATGGTCGTTGGGGTCCCAAGCTGCTGGAGTGGCGACCCCGCACCGGGAAGCGCAGTGTTGGCAGACCCCCCATTAGGTAGACCAACGACATCAAACGAGTCAGGGAGTCGCTGGATTCGGGCGGCGCAAGACCGAGGTCTGTGGAGGTCCATGCAAGAGACTTATGTCCAGCAGTGGACGTCTATAAGTTGAAAAGAAGATGTTTGGATACACATGCAATAATGATTCAACCCACAAACCTTTGTCAAATTAAATACATAGATAACGTAAAGGAATAAAGTCTCTCTCTAATAACTCTTTATAGCGTATGTGCGTCCATTTGTGTCTCGTTTTAACTATCTTAAGTCAGAGCACACTACAGATCCCACCATTAGTCTCATTAGTGCAATGTATCCCAATCAAGCTGAGCTAATATTCTCTTCATTCCTCCAAATAAGCAAAAAGCATGTGTTAGGAGTGGGTGTGACAATAGTGCAATGGATGGGGATAGAACCTGTGGCCTTTCGGTTTTCTGGTCGCACCTTTAACTGTTGGGCTATCGAGGCTATAGAGGCTATAGAATGTTGTTTTTTTGTTTCAGACAAGGAAGCACATGCCATTTACTGCTCACTTGCCACTCCATTGTTCTTTTGATATTGTGGAACTTGACTTGACACCACCGTTTGTTACTGAAGCAGCACTTGGAAACTTTGCAGGTAGGTTTTAGGTCCACACCTAAGCTCTATGTACCGATACATACCAATTCATGAGATCCAAGACAGACTAGTAAGCCTAACTATGCCGCTAACATTTGGAGACAGAATTAGTCAAAATCATTAATATGTACTACTATAGTTCTTGCAATTCACGACGGTGCAGGGCTCATAATTGTGTCTGTGTGACATATCTGTATAAGTGTGAGCGAGAGCTTGCGCCTGAGCCTGACCGCTCCCACCTTGGCTCCTGACAGGCACGCTCATTTATGTGCATGTACACTACATAACCACAAGTAAAGCACCCGTAACTTGGTGAGATAAATGTAATATTCCAACTAATGATGCTTTATATTGCACATTTATACATAGGATTTCAATTGTTATAGACTTACTGGTCTGTGTGAGATCCAATAGTGTGTGAGGGAATGCAAGCAGCCTCACTCCATACGTCGCTCACACTTCCGAATTGTCGTGGTCTGTACATGGCTGGTTTAAATAATTCTTATATTTTTTTTATTCAATGACAATATAGTCCTAGACTGCAATCTCACCCAATGGTAAGTGACGATGCAGTCTAAGATGGTAGCGGGCTAACTTGGTATGGCAGTGGCCTATTAATCGGTTTCTACCCGCCATCGAGCCGGAACGCTAAATCGCTTGGCGGCACGACTTTGACGGTAGAGTGGTAATTAGTCCCGGCCAAAGCCTTCCACCAGACCAGACCAAACCAGACATAATTCAGAAATTATAAAGTCCTAAATTACCCCCGCCGGGAATCGAGCCCGAGACCTCCCAGTTATAAGACGACAGTGCTCACAAGTACGCCAGGGAGGTCGTCAAAAAAAATTTAGGTATTTTATTTCCATTACAGCGGAACTAGAACGTCGAGCTCGCCTTCGCGCAAAGCACGAGCGAGATGAAAGACGTCGCGAGCGAGCTTACCGTCGAGCTATGGAGGGACCGCCCAAACCAGACTTTTTCTCCCCGCTATTGTTTCCCCCTGCTCCACCTACATACGTCAGCCCACCGCTCACTGAAGTCTCCATAACAAGTTTTGAGTCAAACACTCCATCGAGTAGTTCAACTTCATCTCTGCAACAGGCCAGCCCTACAGCAAGTGTGACTTCGCCTTCTGGATTGTCTTTCGCTAAGGTGATTTACATTGCCATGTACTAATAACATTTCAAAATATTATATTATTCCCATTAGAATTTTTTAATAATATGTAATATCATAAGTAATTGTAATATCATAATATAATTATAAGGCTAATTTTTTTTAATTAAGAATATTAGCCAAGCTGAAGTTAACTAATATCACCCCATCCCCTCCAAATGAGCGTAAAGCTTGTGCTACGAGTGGGTACGACAACAGTGCAATGGGTGGGGTTCGAACCTGCGACCATTCAGTTTTCAGTACGCATCTTTAACCGTTGGACTATTGAGGCTTTCACGGAATTCACACATTTCCGCAAGGCATTCGATTTAATCTATAACATGTTGCATTTTTTTATAGATGGCGGGCGCAAGCGGTACATGGCGTGTACGCAAAACGACGGCCCCACCGCCGCCGCCCCCCGACGAGGATGAAGGCTCCGCCCCCAGGGCTGCACTACTCAGTGACGCCATAGAGGCCGCACTGCTAGCTAGCAGCCCTACAGCCCCGCACTCGGGCAAGAAGAACAAGAAGTCCAAGCAAAAAGTTCTATTCGCCACCGGGATGCACCGTGCAGCATAGAAATTTATTTATTAATTTGCAGTTAGACCCAACTACAGATCGCTCATTTGCGACAAGGGTGACAATTCAAAATCGACGATAAGAGAACACTCTCGTTAAAGAGTAATGTTTTGTGGATGCTGCGGTCTCGAAACAACACAGCGGCCATCAAAGCGACAGAGCATTAAGTCACAATCTCTCTCGCTCTTATTTTTTTGTGCTCAGCGTAATGTTGTTTTTATAGCAAAAAGTATAAATTTTCGACACTAAAATTGGTGAATTTTGAATTATGTTACCCTTGTAGCAAATGAGCGAGATAATAAAGGAAAAAACAGACAGTGAACTTTACCAATAATGACTACTACTCACATTTCGAAGTGTTTAGTACAAAATTACTGTTTAAGTGCTTAGTACTATAACAGTATGAATAAAGTAAAATGTGTTTCTGTTTAGTTTGTAGTAGTAGCTGTAAATTTTCTATGTGTACTAACTTTCTGCATCCCAAATACTTTTGGGAAGTTTTAAACATAATAAAGATAATCTTCATTTTTACTTTTTATAATATTGTAAAAAATAAAAAGGGAGATAATATTATGTCATTAAATAAGCCAAAATCTTGGTTTTTCCAGGTTTATAATATTGTAAGAGAATTGATGAAACTTACTTATTAAAAATAATAATTAAACATTTAATACTCTTATGAGTATGTAATAAAAATATATTAATTAATGTTACTAAAAGTTTAAAAGTGGTGAATCGTCTAGTATAAACTAAACACTTCGGAATGTCTTAAGCTATGCAGTTATGTTGATGATACATCCGGTTCTATCCAAACTGCGCAAAGCTTATAATGTTGGTAATAAGGAAAACAGATTGCTATCCCTTGACTGCAAATACGTGTTTTTTTTTTCATATTGTATAATTTTATCAAAATAGTTCAGTCTATATCTATGTTATATTATATCTAATGAATGGATCATGGTTATGTTAAAATATTATGATTGCGTCATTTTCTTGTGCTTAAATAGTTTCCTGAAAATGATTGACTATAGAAAAATACATTAAATACTTATGTAACAAAATATATTAAATTAAAAATATTTTGCTTGTTGAAAGAAAGGGTTATAAATACTATAGTAGTTTGGGCCCAAATATTATTTAAAATGGGTTAATGAATAAACTTTTATGTGAATATCCCTGTCTTTTTATTTCCTATGAATTTATATCAATTTATATTTTACACTTGGGTAGCTACATTCCGGTACAGACCCAGAATACTTAACTCAAGATACTTTGGCCTTGGCGCACTGCCGTGCGACTTCATCTAAAAACGGTTGTAGATATCTTGATACCTCCTACGTTAGTTGTGGTATCCCACGAAATTGGTATTTTAGGTTTTGTGCACTAAGTAACTATATCATTTGTTTTTAATTTTTAAGCTATTGCATAGCTTCTATCGCGGGCCTTGAGCGTGTTGTGGTGGAGACCGAATCCAGAAATTCCGTAACGAAAATAACCTGACACGGGACTCCTCTCACCGCTAGATAGCGTTGATAAAAAATGCTATGCAATAGCTTTACCGCGGCAGTCCCGACTTCCCGAGTGCCACACGGCACACGTCTTTTTTATCTATTTTATGTGTTCATTAAAAAAAAATTAAAAACAGCATTTTTTAACATACTCTCAAGAGGTATAAAGTTTCGTAGGTACCTATCGTTATTAAAACGAGAAACGACAAACCACGACAAACCATTGTAATAAAGAAAAGATACTTGTTGTGGATACAACATTCTAATCGATCTATTAGGTACCTACGCTAGTGTTGCACCCTTCGAGGTTGCACCTATATAAGCTTTTTGTATGCTGTAGGTAGGGTGACCAACCCAAATGCTAGCACTGCACCAGTTTATTCGCACTTTGGCAAAAAAGATTAAAATATAAGTTTCTGATTGTGGTTTTTAATTTTCAGATTAGAAAATATTTAGGGGAATTCATATTTTTCACAATCGAAACCTTTCTAATCTGGAAAGTTTTAAAATGACGTCACTATCGTAGTTGAAAGATATCGTTCTGGGTGCGTTCTGGAGTTCCCGAAGTTTTTCGGCCATTTTGACTCATCGACGTTAAGGGTCAGTACTTACTTATTAATGATTTACGTTTTATTTGAGTTTTAATAATATAATTGTTTTCAATCGATTTTCTAAGTATTATTAGTTACTAATTCAAAATGTAAATGAAACTTTCCCGTTATTTCATTGCAAAACAAGGGGTGTCAGTATCTGGTTACAAAATTTGGAGATTTTCCTGTTTATTAACACTCCGAAGCGATTCGATTCCCTAGCAGACTGGGAGTCTGTAGACGATCTTAACAAGTGTGTGTAAACTGTCCATACTCTGGAGTCTAAATTCTTTAAGACCCATCACACGAAAAGGACCAAGAAGTTCTCTGACCTTACTCTCAAACTGATGGAAGACAGACAAGAGATGAGACTTCAGTCGTCAGCAGACGCGGATGCCTACTGGTAGGTTAATAGGCAGATCTCTAAGAAAAGAACTTGCGACCTGCGGGCCTTGAATACCAAGTGTATTAAAGATACCATCTAGTGGAACAGAAGTTCCATTCCAAAGTGTCCGTGAGATCTATCGGACAGAGCCAGCTGACGCGGCTGAAAACTGACGAAAGCTGTCACGTTTCTTCTCCACCTGAGGTATGGAGAGAGGTTGAGAAGTTCTATGGGCAGTTATTTATCACGAAACAATACCTAATGATTCAGCGGACGATGGAGAGAGCTATGCTCGGAGTATCCCTGCGAGATCATATCAGAAATGAGGATATCTGTAAGAGAATCAAAGTCACGGATATAGCTAAGCGAAACTGAAGTGGAAATGGGCGGGCATATAGTTCGAACAGCTGATGGTCGATGGGATCCCATGGTGTTGGAGTAGCGATCCCGTACCGGGAAGCTAGGTGGACCGACGACATCAAACGAATCGCAGAGAGCCGCTGGATTCAGGTAGCGTAAGACCGAGGCCTGTGGAAGTCCATTTAAGAGACCTTTGTCCAGCTGTGGACGTCTGTCGTTTGATAAAGACTATGTTTACGTTTTCTTATTAAATATGTAAGGGTGTTTGTTTTAAATATAATAAATATAAAAAAATTAAGTCACCTACAGTTACTATAAGAATTTCCGTATATTATTTCGTAATAAAATCTATATTCTAAAAGACTTCCGTAGGTAGCCTAGCGTTATATTTCCCTTAAACTCTATTAAAATCCGAGTGTTGATAATTGGATAATTTTGTGCCCATAACTGGTAACAAATGTGCGAATAATTGGGGACTGGGTCATTTTTCAATCTTATTTAAAATTCTAGTTGATTTAAACAAAAAAAATTCAATATCTTCTTTAATTATATATTTTATTAAACAAGTAACCTTATGAACACAGTGATTTATAGAATTTGGTTAAATTTATACTTAAAAAACATATTTGAAATAAGATAAACTCTTAAAGTGCCCATAATTGGGTCTGCCACCCTACTGCCATTTGATTGTCAAAAATTATGGCAAATATTATCTGTTGTATTATTAGTCTGTGGAAAAATGAAAATTGTTTATAGTCTTTGATTCCAATTTCCATCATTTCCATTTTCCAATAAATTCCATAACAACCAATTTCCAAAACCTAAAAAATATTGAACACAAACAAGACTTTTCTTTAAAAAGTTCTAGTAATTTTTTGCGTATTTCGTTAATGTGTTAAAGTCGTTCTCGTAATGACTTCATCGAGCAAAGATTATAACTTTGAGCCTTTTAAAGTAATAGAAGTAAAATACCAGAGCTTCGCATGCCCCTGGCCTAGAAGCGGGCACAGGATAGCGTGCGATGATGTTAGGATCTACTGTTTTGGAGGTTACAACCCCTATTTACCGCTCAATACCATACACAGGAACCCTACCTGGACACCAGCTACGCCACTTTTCAAGGAGCTTTGGAGTTTCTCTATAGCAACTAGGAAATGGAAACAGCATAAAGTTGTGGAGAATATGCCGGAAGAGCTGGCATCGAATGCTATGTGTATGAATGGGAGATATTTAATGGTATGATATTATTGGTTAATATTTATTTTCTTCTTTCTTAAAAACTATACCTAATAAAATTAAAATTTCAGAACCTTGGGGAAACACTGAGTTCCCATATTTATCCTATTTCTTATTTAATTTGTCAATTGTAATTTGGGGCATACCGGTGAGTTGGTTGAATATAGGTAAATGCTTGAGGGCTTGAAGAACTTAGGCCTATGGAGAATCCAAACTTAGTAGTTTTGTTTAATAGTAATCTAATTTTATAAATCATCTTAAAGTTTTTATGGTTTAAGTATAAAATTCAGAAAACCTCATAAAATATTAATTTATTCTTACTATTTTTTGGGACTTTTATAGATGATAAAAGTCCTAAAGCTTCTGGTTTTGTTGCTTATAAAAAGAGATAGTAATAGTAATTTCCAAAGTAAAACAGTAAATTGCATGGATGTTTTAGTTTCGTTCTTTATTTTAACATTTAAGACTTTGAAAGAAGAAGACTGAAACTTTTCCTTATAAGTATGAATATGCCTTTCAGATATATGGTGGAACGGGAGCTCCCTTTGGCAATAAATGCAGCAATGATGTTATCACATGGCGGACAAGTGATGGTGATGCAAAATTCAAGGTGCTAGATGGAACAGGTCCTAGACCCCCAGGACAGTATGGCCAGTCTATACTCTGTCATGATGGTTCATTTTATACTATCGGTGGCACTAATGGATTTGCATACAACTGTGATATTTATAGGTTGGTTTTATTGATTTATTTAGTATATATTTTTAACTACACACTCTTATAATTTTTGACTTTGAAACTACACATGTTACACGTCATGTATAGTTTCACAATACAAATTTCAAATCTCTCATTGCACAATTTTAGGCTGTAAGTAGGGTCTTTGTTCTTCAGTCAGTTACTTTAGCCATCAATTTTTATTTTTTATAAAAGGCAATTTAAAATAAATAAGAAAACCTTGCGACTTTTTTATTTTTAAAGTAAAGTAAAGTAAATATAGTAATTTAAACTAAAGTAAATATAATAAGTAGTAAGACATATACGAATAATAATTATATTTTTAAAACTGACATTGATATTGCACACCTTTGAAGGCATTTGGATATATTTACCTGTATATAAGACCTAATGTAAACCCAAATTTGCAATAAATGAGTTTGAATTTGAATAATATTTTTACAGGTTAGATTTACGAACATTGGTTTGGGAACCAGTTTTCGTCGCAACAGGTCAAGAGGATGAGCCAATCGGCAGGTACCGACACGAAGTAGCTAGAGTAGGAGAAAAACTGTACATTATCGGTGGCGGTACCGGAGATTGGGCATTCGAGCTCATGGAAATACCTATGTTTGATCTCAGAACTAAAACATGGACTATATTAATACCCAAGGCTGATGATTCAATGAAAGATACAGTGCAGCCTCTAGCTAGGAAGTGCCATAGTGCAGTGCAAATTGATACTCCCAGTGGTGTGCAAGTGTTTGTAGCGGGCGGAACGGACGGTCAGGGTGTTTTCGACGATATATGGAGGCTGGATATTTCAACTATGCAATGGCATTTGATGCAAAAGACAGTACTGCCGCACCCTTTATATTTCCATTCATCTACTGTCACTTCTTATGGTTGTATGTACATATTCGGTGGTATTGAGCCAAAAGATAATGAAAGTAGAAGGAATAATATTTTGTACAAAGTGTGGTTGTGTATACCAAAGTTGAGTGAGATTTGTTGGGAGGCTTTGGTACATTTTAATCCAAGTATAGACGAAGTAGATCAGTCTTCGCTATTAGACATTGGCATACCGAGGCATTTTGTAGATAGACTAAAATCAGTGTGAAGAAGTGTTTATGTTATATATGTATTGATTATTTTATACAAATTAAGTACATTGCTTATTCTGAGCGAAATTGACTAATGCTTTAAATTAGACATTTACAATCATGTGACACATTTTTGAATTAAAGATAAGAAATTTGTCAATTTATATGCTTGGAGTGTGGTTTACTTTGGCCGATGTAATACAAAATGTATTCTTTTTATTTTGATATTTATAATATTATCCTTATTGAGTTATCAACCGACGAAAAAAAGGAGGAGGTTCTCAAATTGTCGCGTATATTTTTTTTTTTCAAATAACGCGTAGCTTTTTTTCATAATTTTTTCATTTATAAAAACAACCTTTGGAGTCACTAACAATACTTTTATTTGCATACAATATGTGCAGAATAAGTAAATCATATTTATTTACACATATACATAATTATACATATAAGTACATAATTACAAAAATATATCAAGATAGAAAGGGGTGTGTGAGTGCCCATGCATGCCACTATAACTATAAGTAACAATCTATAAAAATGCTATATTATACTAAACCCATACTAGATATCAAAACGTAGAATTACCAAAGAGGCATTTCCCTTTCCCAATGGTGTGTTTATTTTCAATAAAAAAAAATAATTATTAAACAACATTGTAGGTTTTGTCCAGAAATGGGATGCATGAAAACTTAGCGAACCTTGTGATGACCATCCTGTCTTGATATATTTTTATGATATGCATCCATGAAATCCATGAAATGAAGTTTATGTATTTGGGTGGAATAACTAGTTAAGAAGTCGAACTCGGAAGATCAGTGGCAGATGTATTAATAACACATAATATATTATATGCTTCCTACAATATGATGTTATCGTATTCTAGAAAGTAATTTTCTTTTACCTGTCTAAGGCAAAGCCAAATGGAAGGGTTATTTACTGTAAAATTGTACATAATATTTTGAAATAATATTAATAATAATTGTCATAATAAATACTAACATAATACAATGTAGGTGATAATGCGGGAGGTACCGTTGCGTGTAAATTGGAAGAATGAATAATTGATTAAAAAACCTTAATCCACGCGGACGAAGTCGCGGGCATCATCTTAGTAAATTATAATACCCAGTTTGGTGCGGTGTGAAATGACTTTACGATCTTTGTTTTTTGACCATTCAACACTATAACTTTTGAAGCGCCCGCTACTGACGCAGCAGACGTTCAGATACCACCTACCGCTTCTGGGCAAAAGCTGCATTTTTTTTAAATTAGCCAAGCTGAACTTGACTTATATTCCCCTCACCCCTTCACCAAATAAGCGAAAAGTTTGTGCTAGGAGCTGGTACGACAGTGCAACGGGTGGGGCTCCAACCTGTGACCTTGCAGCTCGCAGTCCGCAACCCATTAACCGTTGGGCTATCGAGGCTTCAAAAAATTCAATCATTGTAATGATTGGCTGAATGTAGGTATGCTATACTTCCTGCAACAATACATTTAAGCCAATAGTGAGACAATAAAAATCAGTGGCGGATTTACCAGAGGCTGAGTAGGCTGACCGTTACCGTCATCATGCCTATTGATGGCAAAAGAATACCATAAATTCAACCAATCATCACCCCTGAGATTGTAGCAACTTGATCCAGCTCTTCCACACCGGACCAGCTGATCAGGGGAATATAAACTATGGTTTGATCCTCCGCTCTTATAAAACGGCCTTTTCACGAACAACGCTACCTCCCGTACTTACTGTACGACGTACGTGACCGTGATGAAATTATACTATTTGAAATGTAAAAGTGCTTTCTTTTACTAGATTAATTGCCTATTCGTTTTCAAAGGTATCTAACATAAGATACAAACATACTTTCGTATCCTTAGATGTGTACTAGACTACATGGACGCACATATGCAGTAAAGAGAACCCACACAACTTATCAATTGAAAAGTTAATTTTATTCCTTTACATTATGTATGTAGGCATTTAATTTGACAAAGGTTTGTGGGTTGAAATGTTATTGCGTAAGTGCGTCCACATAATATTATACCTAAACGCGAAAGTGTATTTGTTTGTTGGTTTCTCCTTCAATCACGCAACGGCGGAGATTGAAGGAGAGAGGCGGCGGATTGACGTTATTTTTTGCATGGGTATAGTTGAGGAAAGACATAGGCTACTTTTTATCCCGGAAAAACAGAATTCCCATGGGCTCTTTAAGAACTAAAACCACGCGGACCAAGTCGCGGGCATCAGCTAATTCATAATATTAGTAAGGATAACAAACTTACCTGTTTTCACCAATCATACCTAAATCACCCCTTGTAGGGATCTTTTTACGTAGCTTAGGTAGCTTCTAAATACTCGTACAATCCCTTACCTAATATCATTGTCATTTGTCACCCTTAGGAAGCCCTTAGGTGTTCCACAAGTTCGAGAAAATGTAATTGACAAAGCGTTACCTAACTTAGCTTAGGTAGCCCGTAAACGGAACGTTGGTAAAAATGGGCATAAGACTGACGTAGAGCGCATTAGGTTGCCTTCGCGATTTCACTTGTACCTAGATCTGAATCACATTCAATACTTGAGATGATCTCTATTAGTTTTCAAGGGTAAGCTAAGTGGCAGTTTGAGATTGCAACAAGTGTGCGACGACGGTGTAGGGCGCGCTCCCAGTGAGCCGGCGCGCGATGACGCGGTTTCGCGCCAACTCTCCTGCAGTGGTGGGAACAACTCCGCGCGAGCGGGACACCGGCCGCCCCGTGCGACTCACCCGCGATCACAAACACGACAAACTTGCATACAGAAAAAAATCCCGATAACTTTCGCATTTCAACTCTCGAAATAACCGGGACATTCAACCATGCATCACCTTCCGGCGAAATTGATAACCGTATCGGGAAACATACTCAATAAACTCTCAAGTATTGTTATTAATGATAATGTCATTGTAAACTAAAACCGAATAATGGCTGTGCGGTTGGTGCAACTGTTGCGTTTTAAAACGTGTATGAAGTTTAAACAGTGGTAAATTAGGCGGTATGAGTGAGAAAAACGTGACGACTTCGGGTCCGGTAGACCCCGGACCCCACAGGTCGCCTACGCCTGAAATTCACGCCACGTACACTTCGCTAGAAATACTTGTTGCGCTAGTGGCCATCGTGGGCAATGCCATGGTCATCCACGTGTTCCGACGGGACAGAAGACTGCGCCGTCGAACGAACTACTACATAGTGTCTCTAGCTATCGCGGACTTGTTAGTGGGTTTATTCGGTATCCCCTTCGCGATTCTGGCTTCAGTGGGACTGCCGAGGAACCTCTACGCCTGTCTGTTCACGACGTCTATCCTGGTGATGCTGTGCACGATTAGCATCTTCTGCCTGGTAGGCGTGTCCGTAGACCGCTATTGGGCCATCCTGTATCCAATGTGCTACTCGAGAAACGTTCGCACGAAGACTGCGATTCGTAAGTATTTTTGTTTTAAATTTAAATTGTACCGTGACGGATTCGATGACAAATTAGCCCTTGACTGCGATCTCACATTTTACTTGTAGGTGTCTACGTAGTCTAACGTCGCTATAGAGCGTATTTCAACTTTTCTCAAACGTAAGATAGAGTCGACTCTATCTTCAACTATCGAGTAAGACGACAGTTTTATGTGAGGAGGAATTTACGGCTTGTTTTAACTTTGCTTTAAATCTGAAAAAGCACTGTATAAATCTCTGGCTTAGAAGCGGGCTAACTTGGAAGTGGGATGACAATTGAATGAAACCTCTATTCCTAAACATTTTCTATGCAGCATCCGCTCAAGAAAGATTAGGAAAATGGGTTTAATCTGGGTTTAATTAACACTGCCATGCCATACCCGTTAGCCCGCTACAATCTTAACATCACCACTTGCCATGGGGTGAAATCGCAATCAAAACTAATAACCGCTTATTTAAGCCACGTATAATTTTATCTTTGTCAGCAACTCATTGATATCATAATAGCAGAGGTCACGTAGTAGATGCCTACCACTTACCGTTTATTGGTGTCGTTATTTTTGAGCACAATAGACACCAACTCCGTATATGATGAACGATCGCTATAATAACAGTTCCTGAATGATTTGTAGCGCCCCACACAATACAAAACTCAGACCTTTAAGACACCTCTGTTGGAAAGAGCCTAGACAAACTGCATTAGAACGAGCAATTAAAGACGGTCACTGAAAATCAAAGATTTTTCTGATTCTGATTTTTTGCATATCAATTATTGTTAATACTCGTATGTTCTTTCATTCTATGCCGCTATGGTGTCGCGGCGGAGATGTGCCATCAACCTAAACACATCTCTAATTTGTTTATTCAATTGCTAGTTGGTATGTTTTTAATACGTACAAAAATATATTCATTGAAAATCAATAAAGGCTTTCACACACTAAAAGTATGACGACAATGTAGCTGGCTTGGGGCTTTTGGTTTTGGAACTGTATGTTTACGGAATTCGGATAAACTTATACTTACTTCTTAGATATGTACACTGTGTACAGGTAATTTTAAAATACATGCACAAGGACAACACCGCTACAACTTTACAACCGTCATAAGTGAAAAGCAAAACTAGCATTATAAAGGTCTCCTGATAAAGTCAATGTCATTGAATAATAGTTTCAACAGCTTGTCTTACTATCTTTCGTATCTGTGCAGCCAGAAGTTTCTTGAAAATTATCTTAAGATCCGCATCTGCATCTACGGATTAAGCCTTCAAAAATCCTCAACCCCATCCACGGATATCAAAACATCCGCATCTGTAACATCCTTGGTTTTAATCATAACTGTACTAGGTAACTGTATTTTACTTAGGTACCTAGGTATTTATTTTGTTTTTTACTGTTATAATCTATACTAGTGTCTAAGAAATAACAAAAATTTTCGGGGGTCTGACTTTGGGTCTGACTGTAATGTCAGTGTGCCATGCTTTTTACAGCTCCTTGTTTTACAAATGGTACACACGTACGTACGCGCGCATTCATGAATACGCCCTAACGTGCAGTTTCCATCGCGCTGTGTGTGTCCAAGCCCTTACGTGTTTGCTAACACACGTAAATCACTATCTGCTAATGTTTGACTTTGCAATAATGTTTTTCATCAAATTGCGCAAAGAAAAGTGAAACATTATTTTAATGGAATCATTGGCTTACCTAGAAATATTATTTTATTTCAGTGGTTTTACGCCTCAAGGTGCTTGTGCTTGTACCTAAGCTAGCTGGATCAAGAATCAATATACTTACGTAAATTCGAATCTATTTCGGTGCGCATAGTAGGTACCCAAATTCATTAAATAAACATTAAATTTTTATTTTACCTATCTACATAAATTGGTAGGTAATAAAATAAATAAAATCACTCTCAGAGTTACCACATTAAAGTGGCGATGGGTTGGTCACATTAATAATTATTGTCGGATAGATTGCTGCTGGAGTCGTGTCGTAAAGTCCTCGAGTGGAGACCGCGTCTAAGCAAACGGTTTTTAGGACGCTCCGGTTAGATGAAGCGATGACATCCGGAAAATTTGCGTCATCGATTGGATGCGAAAGGTCGAAGATAGGCAACAGTGGCGCTACCCAAAAGAGGCCTGTATCCAAAACTGCAATTTTTTTTATTTACTTACTTTATTTTATTTACTAGCTTTTTCCCCCGCGACTTCGTCCGCGTGGAATTAGATTTTGGGGTGGAATTTTCAAAAACTGTGACACATGTACTTTTTTATTTTTAACTGAAAGCTTAAATACCATCAACTTTGATGGAAACAGCTTGAAAAATGACGGAGTTTCATATAAACTTCCATCCCCTATTTAAACCCCTTAGGGGTAGAATTTCCAATAATCCTTTCTTAGTGTGCGCCTACGTCATAATAGGAACCAACTGTAAAAATTTCAAGTTTCTAACTTCAGTAGTTTAGGCTGTGCGTTGATATCTCAGTCAGTCAGTCAGTCAGTCAGGACTTTGAATTTTATATATATAGATTTACTTGCTAATGCCCGCGACTTCGTCCGCGTGGTTTTAGTTTTTAAAATCCCGCGAAAACTATTTGATTTCCGCGATAAAATTTAGCCTATGTCACTCTCATAGTCCTCAACTATAGCCATGCAAAAAATATCACGTAATAGGTAAAATAACGTATTTTCCTGCCGGGTGACAAAACTTTAGTCATCAGACAAATCTTGCTATCTACTTGATGAAATTTGAATCTGGGAGAACCCAGTGTAATTTCGTTACTCAGCAGAAACTAACAGACGGTAAAACAGGAAACTTTAGAAAAAAGCCATGAAAGTTTTTTTGCTGTTTATCATTTTTCTTCTTCGTTAGAGATTCTCTAGCAACAACACTAATTAAGGCATATCAATTAATCATCGTCAAAAACTTTTGCACGAAATTTGAAGCTTGAATAATAAATTGGGTTTTTTAGTGTAGCACGTGCTCTAAACTGAAGTACATGTTGGTATACCTACCCTACCTACTTGATTAGATCTTCCTAGTAAAATGTCGAAATTGATGTTAAAATTAGTTCCGGCTTTTGACTACAGCTAGTCCTGGTAGTAGTAGTAGCAGTAGCGGTAGCAGTAGTAGATAGTAATAGTAGTAGTAGTAGTTCCAACAAGGGCACCAGAGACAGGCACACAGATTGCACGTTGATTAATTTGATAATATCATCTTCTAAAAGGGCCTCTTCTAATGTAGTTCGCTTCGTTCATTCTGGCAACCCGAACTTTAGTCACTGCTGCTTTGAATAAAAATCAGACGCTTTTGAACCACAGACGCATCCGGTCCTTCTCCGGATGTCCTCATCATGTTCGTAGGATGTGCTTCGTTCCTTTCCTTCTGCTCTATATTAGGCACAACTAGGATAGCATGGGCTAAAAAATGGCTAGGTAGAGGGTTAAAGTTTTGCCTAGGAAAAAACTGTCCTGGTATTTCGGCTTTGGTCTATGACATAATATACGAAACTGAAAGTGTTGAATCGAATTTCCGGCCACGTGGGAAGGATCCTTGAGCTCTTAATCATTTCACCATTAAAGGCTGTATATTGTTATTATCATCATTAGTTATTAGTAGGTATGTATTACAATATCTATCACGCTTGTAGCATGATAAACTATGATAAAAATTAATGTGTTTGCATAATATACCTAGATATAGTTGTATACACATATGTAAATAAATACCTACAATACTTAGTTTGCGGTGATTGTGGTCGGTAGCGGTACTTGGATAAAAATATCCAACTATACATATAATTATATAACTATAACATAAAAATGTTAGGTGTTAGTATTATTTACTTCTTATTTACGTTTAAGTATAAAGACCCACCTACCTATTGTGTAATAGACCGTTATTTAAATTATTTGCAGGTAGGGTTATCTTTAATTCGATTTCTCCAGGATCTCATCAGATCCTGACCTGAGGACAATGGGACCACCTCGAAAGTATACCCTTTCAAACAAAAAAGAATTTTGCAAACCGGTCGCCTGGACCGATTTGGAAAATTAATCTTCGAGTAATCGGGGAACAAAATAAAAAAAAGACGTGTGGCACTCGGGGACTGCCGCGGTAAAGCTATTGCATAGCATTTTTTATCAACGCCATCTAGCGGTGAGAGGAGTCCCGTGTCAGGTTATTTTCGTTACGGAATTTCTGGATTCGGTCTCCACGCTCAAGGCCCGCGATAGAAGCTATGCAATAGCTTAAAAAAAGATTCCGACGAATTGAGAACCTCCTCATTTTTTGGAAGTCGTTTAAAAAGATTTTTAACGAATTTAAGTTAAAATAAAAACGAAGTGCAAAGGTGACTTACTTACCTAATTAATTCTGTACCTATTCTAACCGTGCCGTTAAAAGTAATGTTTACGTTCAAAACCCTCTTCACAAATTGTTGCGATAAACACGAACTCTCCTTCGAACTTGTACCTACACCTGTATCTACCTATCTAATTTGTGTAGCCGAGTTACATTGCTCCATAATTTGTCTTGCGTTTATAATTTGCATATCTCGCCTCTTGTTGCCCACCGTTTCACTTTTGTTAGCTTAGCTTTAATACATATTGTTTAAGTCATTGCTCGAGCTAATTCCTATCCCCTGTAGAGTAGGGCAAGGATAGGAGTAGGAAGGGAAGCCAGTAGGTAATTTTTTGCCACAGTTAAAAAAATATAAATTACTCGCTATCAGTCCACTACTTCGTTTGCATGGATTGAGATTTTCAATTCCCGCGGGAACTCTCTTATTTTTCGGGATAAAAAGTGGCCTATGTGTTATTCCAGACCTTTATAATTTATCTCTATGACAAATACCAGCCAAATTGGTTCAGTCGTTGAAGCGTGGTTGAATAACAAACATCCATCCATCCATACATCCAAACTTTCACATTTATAATATTAGTAGGATAGTAAGATAGGATAGGATATATAACTTTAATGCCTTTCAAACCTTAGGTCACCCTGAGAATATAAACATCTTCTGAGACAACATAAAAAAAAAGATTGAGAAACTCCACGTGCTTTTACTTACCTATAGTCGAGGGCTTGCTGAAATTCAAGCTAATGCCTGGTAATGGTATAGTTAACTACCTAATTTAGGCATATTATCATAACTTCATAAGGTAACTAACTCTACATTCACTCTGGGCAATTACCTATTCATGTTTAAATGCTACGAGTGGGTCATAAAACACCTACGTCGTAGCCACTTCTACGTTGTAATTAAAAGTAAAGTTCACGTGCTGCTCAGTGTCATTAGCAATTTTTTTCCCGTGGAGAATTGAACTAATCAGTTTAGCTAATTGCTCTTGAAACCTTGAACTGATCTTGATGTACAGAGGTAGGTAAGTTAACATTCTAAGGGCTGATTTCACCAACATAAAATAAGTCTTATCTGAGCGTTGATATTTTGACAGTTTTTATTTTGAAAATCTGCCAAAATATTTCGCTCGAATGTACCCTTTTTTGACTTATGTTGTTGAAATCGTTTCCAATGTAACATTTCTTAGATAAAAGTTAACTACTTACTTAATAAATAGTTCCTAATATTTAGGTACCGACTGGTTTTTTATTTATTGCCTATCAAACATTTAAACTAAGTATGTAAATGTTTGCGTTTTAATCTCACTCTTCGTTGATTGATTACTGTTAGGGAGTGTTCGCAGGCTTCACAGCTGACATGAATATTAGCTGCCGACTGTGAGCCAGCGTTGATGTTTAACTTTTCCAACGTCGGTTGTTAGTCCGGCGGTGGACCGAATTAGTGTTACTTTTCAGTGGCATTATTCTGAATGATAAAAAAACACCGAACTATTACTCTACTTTTTAGTATCAAGAGGTACTTAGTTCGGTTAAAGGCCAATAATTCTTCTCTTCAAAGAAAATGACGAAAGCCTTTAGTAGAAATAGTTCCGTTAATTCTTCCTTTTTTTAAAGAAAATGAGCACATCTATTCTCGATAAAAAATTCTCCGATGGAAATTGGCATCGTTTTGCGCAGCCAATTGCGATTATTGCAACGTTATAGAGAGAACTAACGTGGCTAGCAGACTCCGGTTTGTTATTTGCGCAAAAATATTCCACTCAATCAGTTAAGAATCGGTATCATCTCAGTCGTGACAATAGGCACGCCTCTGCAACAGCAAACTTCCTGCGGCTCGCGAGGTATCCAGATGAACCATTTCCTGACCATTGTGTCGCTGACTGAGTGCACAATCCTTGAGCTATCTCAACTCCTAATCAGTGTGCACTCCGCGACAGTATTAAACATAGATTAAGAACGACGAGTATGTATAGATCCAGTGATTGCGTTTACCCATGTTTACTCGAATGGGACAGAGGAACAACCACAGTTGTCAAAACTAACCGTCAAGTATCCCAAACCCTTTTATGAGAGGTGATCTGCGTTCTGTAGTCCTGATGATGATAATAAACTAAATTATTGTAACTAATATTACCTAATGCTTGTAGTCTACTGTCCTAAATATTTGAAGTCATCAAAATAAATGGCAGAGATATAGGTTAGGTTTAGGTTTAAAGAATTTATTCTCCCAAGAACAGTTTGCTCACTTACAGAGAACTTAAGACTAAAATTAATATAAAATAAAATAATAATACTTAAAGATATAAGGATTTATATTCGACTATCTTTTATTATTATGCATAAGCTACTATTATAACTAATGCTATGCATTACACAAAATAGATACTTACCTACTTAATTATTATTATTTAAGAACCATTGCACTACCAACCATTGTAGGTATAATAAAAAATTTAATTAAAATATAAAGCTATCAATAAATAATTATTACCTATCACAGTCTTAAAAATAATAAATTCAATTCTCGGTACATATTCATAAGTAATTAATTTCTCTTGTAGCATAGATCTGGCTAAATCTGGTTCGGTTACAAACTGTCACGTTTCTCTATTGGATATTGCTGTAGGTAGCATTTTCATGGAGAAAGCAAATATTGTGCTTGTTTGCTTAGGGCTTCGGGTCTTCTATATGAAAACGATAATTGGAAGTAGCGATAAGTTACCTACTTATGAATATTATGCTTTTCTTTATTTATTAGGACGACGCGCGACGTGACCTTTTCTTTAAGTTGGCATGTAATCTGGTTTTTATTTCATCGTCCATAAAGTCGACTTTTACGGCGAGAGTTTTTTTATTCGGTGGCAATAATATGGCAAATCTTTGTCCAGGCATAGACATTTATGTATACTAATATTATAAAGAGGAAAGATTTGTATGTAAGTAAGTATGTTTGTAACGAATTGGCTCAAAAAGTACTGGACCGATTTGGCTGAAATTTAAAATGGAGATAGACTATACCCTGTGCTTTAACATAGGCTACTATTTCCCGTGGGACTCCAAAAAAAACCACAATCCACGCGTACAAAGTCGCGGATATCAGCTAGTCAGTTGATAAAGGAAGGAAGAGCTAAGTATATAGAGGTGTCATGTGTCAAAAATCTTATTTCCTATTAAATGCGAAATTTGGATGTATGGATGTTTGTTACTCAATGACGCAACAACGATTGAGTCGATTTGGTCGAAATTTGGCACAGAGATAGATTATAGTCTGGAATAACACATAGGTTACTTTTTACACCGGAAAATAAGAGAGATACCGCGGGAACCAAAACTTGAGTTGATTCCATGCATACGAACTCGTCTCAGATAGTTACATAATAATTTTATGTTCTGTCTACAAAATACAAAATGTAAGGTTATAAAAAATGAATCCAGTGATTAAAAATAGATCTGTCGTAAAAGTTCGTTAAAAACTAGATGAATAAATTGCGTATACGTTGTCCAAGCCTTTATTTTCTTTTTGGCATCTGCCAAATACCCTACGCCTATAAATTACCGCTTTTTTGTTTTCGGAATAATGTACTAAAATAATGTCGTACTTTATTGACGTTTAGTGAAGTGCCCTGTGCATAACAAACAACCACAGAGTATAACACAGTTCTTGAAAGACGATAAATCATTCACGATTATGATAAAAATAATTCGACTTTGTGTAAGTATTGTTTCTGTAAATTTAATAAAAAAAGGAAATAAAAATAGTAACTATGACTCCAATATTGCATATTTGCAAGGAATTAAGTTGAAATCTTGGAATTTAAGTTCAAACCAAGAGTAAAGAAATTTTTCTTTTCATTTATTTATTTTTTGACGGCTGCCTTAAAATGTAACTATGCACGCGTTAGTGAAGTGAGTTAACTTCAAAACGCGTGGTTAATAACGTCTAAACCAAGTTTAAATCAAATTAGTTATGAGCAAATATACTTGGAAAATCACATACCTACCTACTTATTTATTTAACAAACTAGCTACGTAATTGGGTATACAAATGAAACAAGTAAAATTATTAAATACTAGCGGCTCGTCCTGGCTTCGCACGGCTGGACATTTATTTTTTAAACATTTTGGCATAAACGTACAGTAAATGCAGGACAACTGACATCAACGCGTAATTTTTAAAAACATTTCACTGAGCAATTTTATTAAACTCGTAATATGTTTCGAATGGAATGTCCGATTTTAATAAACTAAAAAGTAATTTACAGGTATTTAAACTGCCTTGCTTGAGAAATCATTTATTTAGGTAAGGATTAAGGCAAAGGTATAAATAACTTGATCTGATTTATATACACTATACAATTTAAATTAATATCGGAGTTATCAGAAAATGAATATTTCCGCGTGATAAAATAATAAAATGGTGCCAGCCGGTGCGGCGGGGCACGGTGGCAGGTATCGGCGCGGAAGATTCCTGTGGTTCCTGTGGTGATCTTATTAACAATCGCTTCCTATAAGAAGCTCTGTGCGATCGCAGCCCCGTAAAAACAAATATTAAATATCAACTTATTATTTTTTTCTGTTTGTCTGTACCGCAAACATATGTCAAATTAATTTATCTAAGTGATTAAAAATATATAATAAAATATAAGTACGTTAAATCAAAATTAAAAAGTATTTCATTAAATCGATTGAAAGTTCTTCTTAAATAAAATCGATTATTACTTCAAATCGAATCGGTAACGTGTGAAGGCGTCACTAAAGTCAAAATTTCTTGATCTGCCAAAAAGAAAATAAAGAATTGGACAATCTATAGTGCATTTATTTGGACGCTGTCATATTACGTTCACGCGACAGAGGCGATCGTGTTGTTGAAATATGCAATGTGGGCTATTTTTTGGCTAGTCATACGCCTAGTGCGCAATATTTAATAGATGACAGCTTCGATCAATAAGTAATAAACTAGACATGCTGTGGGTCGTCTGTGCCTTTGAAAAGAAATTCTCAGTTCTCACTCATGATTTTCAAGAAGTTTTTGCTTGGCTATTGGATGTAGGGCATGATACAAAAGATGGTACTTTTTGAGACGATACGCATAGCGCAGAGGTTCTTACTTTGGAGCACTCAACCTCGGTACTTTTGGTCCTATCCAGCCGCCAGTAGAACCCATTTCACTATATTTTTATAAGCTTTTATAATAAATTCTTCACTTTTCGGTTTCCGATTCCATGTATGCATAAATCGGATAATAATGAATCGGACATGGAACTGTCAAAGAAATGGAGCCGGAAGATGACTGTAGGAATTCTGAAATAAAGCGACGTAGCCCCATCGAGTTTGGGCTCGTTTGATTCGTCTTGACAAGTACTCTGGTCCTAGATGACAACTAAAAGCATGTTTTTCTAAAAATCAAATTTTTATTTTACCCTTGTTAGGGATTTGGGGCGACGATTTTTTATTAAAAACAACATTAATGTTTTCTTTATGAATAAATGATAGAAAATAGGAAGTACCCACTACTATAGGCATCTACTTTTTTAGCATACCGCACCTATGCGTCGATGGGACGTCGTTAATAAGCGGATTGCTGGAATTTCGTCGTTACAGCCATTTACTTAATTGTCATTTCATTTGACAACAATAAAGTTCGAAGCGATACCATAACGGTACATTTAATTTGTTTGTTACACCTTTTAGAAATAGAATTGACGACTGCCGAAAATCTCAAATGTAGAAGACATAATTATTAAGCTATTAGCATCGCTTCTATCGCGGGCCAGCGTGGAGACCGAATCCAGAAATTCCGTAACGAAAATAACCTGACACGGGACTCCTCTACGGTAAATACAACTACTTATGCGAAGAATACCCACTATGAAAATCTTGTATTTTGATTACGATCACAATAGGAAAAAAATATATAAATATGACGAACCAGTACGAAAAAATATGACAGATAGGTCTTTCGTCCATTTCAACAATAAAATAAAATTTGAAAAAAGAACTTGCGATCGTAGGTAGGCAAAACGCTATCTATTTTGTGTATTGTGATTGATAGAGACCGGATTATATGCAACATAAAAAGCTTGTTATATGCATGCAAATATGCATGAAAAATGCTTGAAATATGCACGAAAATTGGCAGAATATGCAAAATTAAATGATAAATTTTAGGAATCCCTAAAAAATAGAAAAGTAAGTATTCATTTTTTTTTATTTCAAAATCAGCATACAATTAGTAAATTATTTTTTGATAGGCGATAATAGGTACAGTAAGTAACATTATATGATATTAAAATTATTTAGAATTTGTGTAAACGTAAGCAATCAAATATTTTTCTAAATTTTCAGTGGTAAGATTGTGTCTCGATCATTTGGAATATTTTTGTAAGTAGAAAAGGTTCGCTCCATATCCATTGAGGTAACTGGGCAGAATTTGAACTTGGGTGCTATGGCACTTATAGTTTCCGGCAAAATTTCTGCCGTCCCATTAATGAAACTATCAATTTGACACAAGCTTTGAAAACCTGGGTTATTGCTCAATATGTTTTCAAACTTTTCGCGGCGGCGGCGGAACGCAGAGTGAGTGAAAAATATTGTAAATGTACTGATAATATGCATCATAACTAGATCTTAGGTAAAATATGCTATTACCGCTGAGAATGGCTAAAATATGCAAATGCATATGCGAATATGCAAATGCATATAATCCGGTCTCTAGTGATTGATATAAAAGTTATATACTGTTATCTCTGGTTAGCAATATATTTTCTTCTTACAAATCTCTGCCTATGCCTGTCTATACAAACGTTTATTACATTCGCAAGTTACCTGACTAAGTCTGGAATGCAGGGTCGGATCCCCTTCTAAATGCCGGGAACGGAATTAACCATTTACGAACGTAATCTAGACAATGACTCACTGCTACAACGTCACCCGCTACAATTAAAAACATGCTGCTTGTTTTGTTTACTTTCCTAAGGGCCGATTTCACCAACGTGAAATAAGTCTTATTCGAGCGATAACAGTTTTTCTGTTGAAGATCTGCCAAAATATCAAAAAGCTCGAACGTTAGTGAAATCGGCCTTTAGTTGCATAATTATCGTATTGAGGCGAAAAATTTAATGAAAGCAGATTTACAGTAGGCAAGTAGAAGAAAATTAGCAAATAAAGAAGGCTATTTTGAAAAGTATTCTGGGTAGAGTTAGTTAAATGTTTGATTTACGTTATGGTATAGGTACCTAGTTTTTGCAATTCATAAGGGCGCGTGGCTCATGGTTGTGTGTGGGTCGTATCTGTATAAGTGTGAGCGAGAGCTAATTGGAATAATATTTCCAAAAACCATTATGATTCTACAAGGATTTTACTTTCATTCGTTATTCACAAACAATGATTTTGTATAATTTTAAAAATGCATCACTAAAGGATTGCAGCGTATTGTATTTTCCGTTGAAAACCCCGTACACGCGTAGAATTTCAAGTGGTTAGTTTTATCGATAGGAATATACTAGCATTTGCCCCCGCAACTTCGTTCGCGTGGATAGGGGTGGAATTTTTAAAAATTGTGAAACACGTAAGTGCTTCTTTATTTCTAATCGAAAGCCAAAATACCAATTTTCATAGACTTAACTTGAAATAATGAAGGAATTTCGTACAAATTTTCATCCCCTATTTAAGCCCCTTGGGGGTGGAATTTCAAAAATTCTCTCTTAGTGGGTGCCTACGTCATAAAAGGTAAGTACATCTATCTTAGAGTTTCTAACTCCAGTGGTTTAGGCAAGGTTTAGGCACAGCGTTGAAAGATCAGTCAGTCAGGACAAGCCTTTTTATGTGTATATTGGGGAGTTCATTCGGCGTTCCCGCCATTCATTTATCCCGTGCTGGCGCGCCGGGCTGGCGCCATCGCCCCGGCGCCAAGCCGCCTTGTCCTGAAAGCCCGCAGTTGCGTGCCGGGACCCGCCCTAGCAGCACAATGAAAATTCCCTATATCGTCTTTATTTTCATAGTATTTGCATTTGCCGACGCGAAAATCAGCGGCGGACCACGGGGAAGATTCGATAGACTCCCGAACGGCACTTACCATCATGTCAGCGCCCGTCACGCTCACTACTCCTACCACCCGCCGTCGCGTATCTATTTCCTGTGCCGCCGTTGCTCCAACTTCGTCGCGTACCCCGTGTTTCACGGCCTGCCACCTACGTATGTGTACAAGTACCGCGAATTCGGAGGAAGATTCAGCGAGCTGCTAACAGGACTTGCCTTGTACAATCTGGGACGAGCGTCAGTGGACCACTGGGAGTATTCGCATTACTACCCGATGAGCCCGGACGAGAAGTGCTGCTTGCAAGTTGTGGATCGGAAACATTTCGAGGAAGTCAAAGTGCCTTGCTTCATACTGTCCAGCTTTGTCGAACGATCGCCGGAAAGTTACCTCCCTGGCCCAAACGCTTTGGACATATCGTCACCCCAAATCGATATACGACCGTTCCTACCTCACGACTCGTCAACCATGAAAGTTACTAGGGACCAGGATTGTATATTGTGGCATAACAACACCCTGCAAAAACATAGATATACAGTTCCCTGTGCCCTCTTGATGCAGTACTCTGAAACGATGAAGCCTTCAGGAATACCTGTGTACGTGTGGCTCCCTTCGACTTTGGCATTAGTGATTACTATTTACATGCTTTGTCACTGTTGCTGTAAGAGGAGGGTAAAGAAGGAGGCGGTACCTATCAACAGCGGACTTATTCAACCGCGTGATTATTGTACCAACTACTAGCTGATAATAAGCCATGTTTTGAATAGTGTTTCGTGAAGTGTACCTACTTAAATCCATCCAAATACTCGTAGTGTGTGTGTACTATATTATACTGTGTGAGACCGTTTTCTGTAATAATAATAATTATGCAGCTCATAAGTAAATAATAATCTCATAGTCATAACTAAATACAGTTATACAGGTATACCTTGGAAAAAGCCCTATCACACTTTCGCTGTATTAATATGGCTTTATGCTCATTGTTACCTTACCTACCAATGATATTCCATACAAATAACATAGTATAAAATGTCATTGTTACCTACCTATGCTGGGAAAACGCACATGTCTGCAATAAAACTAGATAGTTGCAACGTGTTCGACCGAAGAATTGACGACCTCTCTGACGCAGTGGCGAGCGCTGTGGTCTTATATTGGGATATCTCGGGTTCGATTCCTGGCGGGGCAATTTGGGAACTTATAATTTCTGAATTGTCTCTGGTCTAGTCAGGTAGTTCAATTCATGAGGGCGCGTGGCTCATGGTTGTGTGTGTGTCGTATCTATATAAGTGGGAGCGATAGCGTTGAACGCTCCCACCTAGGCTCCTGACAGGCACGCACACTGACGCAATGTGCTTGTACACAACGTAACCACAAGTAAAGCTCACGCGCCCTCGTGAATTGCAAGAACTATTATAGTATTACTAGAAGCCCGCGGCGCCGACTTCGTCCGGGTTGAAAATTAAATATTTGTTCTTGTGAGCTTCTTATAGGAGACGATTGTCAATAAGATCACCACAGGAACCACACGAATATCCCGCACCGATACCCGCCACCGTGCCCCGCCCGCCGCGCCAGCCGGCACCATTTTATTATTTTGTCGCGCGGAAAAATTAATTTTCCGATAACTCCTAAGATATTAATTTAAATTGTATAGTGTAAAGGGCAAATATGTTCTTAATTAAATACTTACGATAATAAACATATTTATTTAAATATAGATTGACATCACATCGGTTAAAGAAGCTTCGAAAATAATTCATTATTTTTAATCAAAATTTGAAAGATAGAAATGGTTACTGTAAGTTATCCTTAGAATATAGACATATGCTATCGCGGACTTTTTTTTAGAACTCTTTAAGAGGAACAATTCACCCATACATCATTTTCATCCAATAACAGTATATGACCCAGCGCACGCCTTGAAAACGTTTAAGAGTCAAAAAAATTTCCGACTTCTTTAACGCACATAATATCTAGCCATAATACATTTATTAACATAATTATAGCCTATAACCATCTGGAATAATGTACCTTTGAAATGGTAAAAGAATTATTGTAATAGGTGTGGTGGTTCCAAAGTTTGCTCCGGACATACATACAAACTCACAAAATTCGCGCTCTCTCTTTATTATAATAGTATAGATTTGATGCAGTTTTTCCGCAATTGGCCAACTGATACGGCCCGAATTGCTTGATCGGATACATACTCGTATAATCATATAGCGTGATACTAAGTAGATATACATGCCTATAATATTAATATACACGTGTTTTGATATATTACAAAGATCGCTATACCGATATACTCGTAATATAAAGACGAAAGGACGAATGATAGGACTGTGTATGGCTAAAATGATAATAGGTACATATACGATGTTACGTGATTATGTAAATCAGGTGTCGACCTGTCCTAATCGAAAAACTAGTATGTATGTATGATGATTATAGTTAAGTAGTACCTATTTAGATATGATGATAATAATTGTATCTATTTAATAACGTCCGTTTGAAGCGTTTATATGATTATGATAATAATATAACTTCACTTACCTACAGGTAAGTTAGTTTAGAATAAATTAAAAATTACTCGAGTGTGACTTTGTGATTTGTGGTAATAATATGACAGTGTTGTGCGATAAATGCTTTTGTAAACGATTTTGTACGAATAAAAGTGTAGCATTCACTATTTATTATTATTATTTATTTCCTTAGTTTATTTCTGATCCATATTCGCTAGTAGATAATATTAGGGAAACTCTCGCGAATTCAGCCTCCTTTTTAACCGACTTCCAAAAAGGAGGAGGTTATCAATACGGCTGCTATATATTTTTTTTTGAGGTCCGGGTTTCGAATATTTAACTTTACGGCACGGGTATTAGATTTCGCGTCTTGATCGTTTTTTTTAATTTTCTGTAAAAAAAAAAACCGTAGGTACTTACATAATATACATCAATTACTATTATATTTTTGATTAGTGTAACGTCTAACTTATACAGTAACAGTGCAGTGCAATTTAGCTAAGAATTTCAAGCCAATATGTTGGCTTTTACAATTTAGCGTCATAAATCATGCTGTAGCTTTCTCTTCATTTAGCTCTACTCAAATATAAAAACCTAGAATGTTAGTACTTATTCTAGATGCAGACTTGTATTGTACTTAAAAAACTTGTGTTTACAATTTTTTTTGAAACAATTAATTAGTAATTAGTAAGTAATTAGTATTTTTTTTTTTTTAGTTAAAAGTTGACTTGCTTTAATAAAATTTAGTTATTTAGAAAAATTGTTGGGAGATAGGTTAGATAGGCATAGTATGTTAACAATAACTTATTTGAGAATATTACAGCTTCTGTTTAACAATGAAAATTAAAAATTCAAATAATACAAAACTAATGAATCCGATGAAGCTACATAATATAATTAATATTTATTTATTCTATGCATGATGCCCAATCCAAAAGTTAATTCAGCAAATAAATATCCGATGTAGGAGTTAGGACAAAAATTTTGAACATTTTCTTGAAGTGAAAAATCTTATGAGTTCTCATCACCGAAATGTTAATGTTAAAAGTAATTATATCTGTAGCTATGAGTATAACTCGTTTTCACTTTTGTCGACAGTCCACAAGACTGTCCATGTTTTTGTTTATTTTTATAATGCTTCGTGTAAATTGTCACCTTATTACTGTAGCGCAGCAGTTGCCTACAAACCGCTTGGCTATCTAGCAGAGTTATGCTAATTACAAGGAGTTAATTAAGAAACACGAAGGGCATTGTGACACCTAGGTAACCACTATATCATGAAACCTAGACCTGATAGAGCTCCTATTCTACTTTTTATTTTATAAGGCAAAATACTTTCTAGTTATTCTTGCGAGGGTTTTATCAAGAAAATGTACTCGTAGCAGCTTGGTATTATATTACTTTTCGTTAAATTTTCCAAAAATTTTATATCGATAAAAAAATTAGTAGGTAACTATGTCCTAGTAGGTATAACATATTTGTAACATCTTCTTGTAACTCACAATCATGCAATAAAGGAATTGAATTGAATAGGTAGCGTGTAGGTACCTAAAGAATTACTGTCTATTTACTTTAGTTTTTCAATAAAAGGCTTTTGTCGCCTTGCTCTACGTTGCTTTCCTAATCGCTAAGGGTTATGACCCCTTCCATTTATCAACTATAAAGAGATTTTTCGGGATCATAATACTCTAAATCTTTCACTATATTATTTTTTGTAGGACTTGAATCAATTTGAAAGATACGTAATCTATCTCAATTCAAAGAAAATTATGTCCTTAGTGAAAATAATGATATGAAATGGTTTGATGAACGAACTGCTCCATCAACCCAAAACATAACGATGAGATAACTTCCGTGTGAGATTAGAATTAACGAAGCAAGAATTTTATTGCTTTCAGGTGGAGTTTCGTAGAGCCGGGGAAGCCGGTCACATTGAAACCCCTGTCATAGAGTAATCAAATTTTTTTTCTGTAAATTAAAAATTATACTAACAATATAACCTTCTTGTTTATTTTTTCATCATCTGGTGCAATTGCTTAATGTTTTTCTGAAGGAGTAACATTACGCAAATGCAATGCATGTTTTTTTTTCTGTCGAATACACTAAGATACTTGCCTAACTAATAAATGACGATGACGAAAATATTTTTGCATTTTTATAATAATAAATAATATTCTTTTAACATTTTTTCGGCTTTTTAAATAAAATTGATGCATGCCAAGCTATCATTAACCGACTTCCAAAAAGGAGGAGGTCATCAATTCGGCCGGTATCTTTTTTTTTTCTATGTATGTCCACCGTTTACTCCGAGGTTTCTGGACCGATTCACGCAATTTTTTTTTTAATCAACAGAGGAAGCTCACGAAATGGTCCCATAAAAATGTTTACCTTCAACTCCTCAAGCCTGATGCTGTAGAGGTACTTTCCCCCTAAATTATGGGGCTTTAGGAACTGTCATTTACGAATTGATATGCCTGGCTCAAACATATACTAGATCATAGAGCTCCAGGTCCTACTCTTCAATCCTGATGCTGCAGGGTACTGCCCACCTAAACTGTGAGGATTTAGGAACTTGTGGAGTCTAGCGGTCTCCACGGAGAGCTTACTGTTGCTGGCTGGTTATGAGCTGGCCACTATCTATCACTTTTATTTTCATATTCGAAGGCATTCAAACTTGGAATGCAATTTGAATGTTGTTTGGAATGTAAGTTTGAACAGGCGTCGTATGGCATTATTCTATTTGCCACCGACCGAGCCGGAGGCCTAGAACAGTAATATTCTCGACTTCCGTCCACGCCGGACGACACAACGCCTGTTCATCCAAGTTTAAGTTTATCTTGTTACATTATTTTATTGTTGGATAAATACAAGTGTTCAATAACCAGGTGACACGGTTTTCATTTAGATAGGGCTTCATTTCCCCTATATTGGTGACTCCCGACCCGACGTACAATTTTATGGGTTGCCCGGACAAGTTGTGTGCATAATTGATGGACAGCCGTAAGAAATATTATTTATTATTGGAAAATGTGAAACGTAACGTCATCGTATCGTAGAAGTGGAAATACGCAGCGAAACCTCATTCGAACGATTAGAAAATCATATTTAAAAACAATTTGACAAACGTCGACGTCGTCGCCCGTCATTCGTGAAAGTGAAGTTTTAAAGAAAATTTTGGGACACTAAAATTTAATTTTAATATTTTTCTTTTTCAGTGTATTAATTTTAGATTTATTTTAGTGATTTTAGGTATATAACTAATACGATTTTTGTGTAATTTTTATTTAATATGGAGGCGAAATTAAGAGATTTAGCAAAAGAAAATGAAGATCTTAAGAGTAAACTGAAGGAGTTGGCTGGTTCAGCTATTCCTTTACTAGAGGAGAACAAGTCACTAAGGGATAAAATTGCCAGTTTTCCGGCGCATCAATCGGAAGCCCCCATGGAAGACACGAGGGTATTTAAAGTGTCCGCGAAACTTCCTCCGTTTTGGTCCGATCGGCCAAGCATATGGTTTGCCCAGGTCGAGGCCCAATTCTCAATTTCAGGGGTAACAGCGGATCAGACTAAGTACGATTACGTTGTAGCTCAATTGGATTCACGTGTGATTGGCGAGGTGGAGGATATTATTACTCAGCCGCCGGTCACAAACCGTTACTCCTTTTTGAAAGGTGAGCTTATTCGTCGTTTATCCACCTCTGAGGAACAGCGGGTCAGACAATTAGTGAGTGATGAGGTACTAGGAGATCGCAAACCGTCTCAATTTTTACGCCATTTGCGTTCTTTAGCGGGGCACGTACTCTCAGATCAAAACATTTTACGTCAGTTGTGGATGCGCCGGTTACCACAACATTTACAAGCAATTTTGGCCGCGCAAAGTGAATTAACATTAGATAAAATAGCTGAATTAGCTGACAAAATTTTAGAAGTTTCCCCAGGCATTGTAGCCACTTCGGCGCTTAATAATGCGGCTTGCTCATCCGAAGCGAGTTTCGCTTCGGTTATGAGTCGTTTAGATGAATTAACTAGGGAAGTATCCGAAATTAGAAATCAAAAAAATTTTTCGCGTCATAGAAATAGATCGAGAGGTAGGTTTAGGAATAGGCGTTTCGCATCACCATCCCCTAGGAGAAACAGTCCTAGCAATGGTGATGATTTATGCTGGTATCATAGGAATTTTGCGTCGCGTGCTGTGAGGTGCGTCAAGCCATGTTCATTTAAAGGACAGGGAAACGCGAGCGACAATCAGTAGAGGCGGTTCCTGATTGGTCGGCCCGTAGCCGCCGTTTATTTATTACCGATGTCAAGTCGAAAAAAAGATTTTTGATTGACACCGGCTCAGACGTTTCATGTTTTCCGGTTTCTTGGATGGAAAGTCGTCCGAAAGTAGCCGATTATTCGATGCGCGCTGCAAACGGAAGCGATATCAAAACATTTGGAACTATTTTACTATCGTTAGATTTTAGATTAAGGCGTGATTTTAAGTGGCATTTCATAATTTGTGATGTGACAACTGCAATTATTGGCGCTGATTTTCTCGCGCATTTTTGCTTATTACCCGACTGTAGGTCAGGTCGAGTTCTTGATGGTTCGACTGGCCTGTCGTGTGTTGCATCGGTTGCCCATCACGAGCAGGTTAGCATTAAAACTGTAGCTTCAGAATACAATATTTTATCTGAATTTCCCGCGATCGTTCGCCCGCCGGGTCCGGTTCGTTTAATCAAACATAGTACCGTGCATTACATCCGAACAACGGATGGTCCGCCGGTTTGTTGCCGTCCGCGCCGCCTAGGTCCATCAAAGTTAGCTGTGGCTAAGAAAGAATTCGATAGCATGTTAGCTTGTGGCACCGCAAGGCCTTCAGATAGTGCGTGGTCATCGGCACTTCATTTAGCCCCGAAGGGGGAGTCTGATTGGCGTCCGTGCGGTGATTATCGTGCTTTAAACGCTCGCACGATTCCAGATAGATATCCAGTGCGTCATATCGGCGATTTTAACCAAAATTTGGTTGGTTCGACGATTTTTAGCACAATCGATTTGGTTAAAGCGTATCATCAAATTCCAGTAGCGAAGGAAGATATCTGTAAGACTGCTATCATTACTCCATTTGGTCTTTTTGAGTTTCCTTATATGACCTTTGGACTTAGGAACGCAGGGCAAACATTTCAAAGGTTTATCGATGAAGTTGTCCGCGGTTTAGATTTTTGTTTTGCTTATGTTGACGATATTTTGGTTTTTTCCAAAGATCAACAACAGCATTTAGAACATTTACGTATCCTTTTTAAAAGATTAGAGGAATACGGGATTGTTATTAATGAGAAAAAATCTCATTTTAATCTTACAGAAGTTCGTTTCCTGGGATACACCATAAGCGCTGCTGGGATTAGTCCTCCTACGGACAGGATTAGGAACCTTCAAGAGTTTCCTTTGCCTAAAACAGTGCAAGGTGTACGTCGTTTTCTCGGTATGGTGAATTTTTATCGTAAATTTCTCCCTAGTATTGCGCGCTATCAAGCTCCTCTCATTGATGCTCTATCAGCGATTCAAGGTAAGGGTGCAAAGCCATTTACTTGGACTCCTGACTTAGAGCGTAGTTTTATTATTTGTAAAGAAAGTTTAGCTAACGCGACTCTGTTAGCACACCCAGTCGCTGATGCTCGGCTAGGTTTATTTACAGATGCATCGAGCTCTCATGTCGGTGCATGTCTGCAGCAAGAGGTCAGACAGGGTTGGCAGCCTATTGCATTTTTTAGTAAGAAACTTAATTCTAAGCAATCAACGTGGCCTGCCTACTATCGTGAATTATTAGCTATTTACGAAAGTGTGCAACATTTTAAGCACATTCTTGAAGCACAAGCGGCAACGATATATACAGATCATAAGCCGTTGCTTTACGTGTTTACACAAAGACGGGAAAAACTTCCGCCCGTTCAATTAAATCAATTAATTTTTATTTCTCAGTATACCACGGACATTCAACACGTTAAGGGAGCTGAGAACGTTGTGGCTGATGCATTCTCGCGCGTCGAGAGCGTCGCTGCCCAAGATATCCTGGTTGAGCTTGCGAAGTCGCAAGCAGCTGATGAGGAATTAAAGGCGCTGAGTGACTCAACGTCGATGACGTTGGCTCGGGTCACAATTCCAGACACCAGGTTAAAAATTACATGCGATGTGTCAACAGGTAAACCACGTCCTTATGTAACTCCGCAGTTTAGGAAGAGTATTTTTGAAAGTTTTCACAATCTCTCTCATCCCGGGGTCCGTGCGACTAATAAATTAATTTCGGAACGTTTTGTTTGGCCATCTATGAAAAGAGACTGTCGTGTATGGACACAGGCTTGTCAGGGGTGTCAGTTGTCGAAAGTAACGCGGCACACTAGTGCACCTTTCTCTAAGTTTGCTCTCCCATCGGAGAGATTTGCATATATCCACATGGATATTATAGGCCCATTACCTTATTCTTCGGGAATGAGGTATTGCTTAACTATCGTGGATAGATTTACTCGTTGGCCAGAGGTATTGCCCATGCCAGATATTACAGCGGAAACTTGCGTGGCAACTTTCGTCTCTGGCTGGCTATCAAGATTCGGTTCAGCACGGGTTATTTTAACAGATCGAGGATCTCAATTTGGCTCGCATTTGTTTCAGAAGATAGCTGCGGTTGTAGGTGCTCAACACCAGACGACAACCGCGTATCATCCTCAAGCAAACGGGATGGTCGAAAGATTTCACCGGCAGCTCAAGGCAGCGATCATGTGCCATGCGAATCCAAGGTGGACTGAGGTTCTCCCGTTGGTACTTCTAGGGATCAGGAGTGCCTTGAAGGAAGACCTCGGCACTTCCTGCGCAGAGCTAGTCTACGGGGAGCCGCTACGTCTACCAGGTGAATTTTTCGACCCTAAAAATTATATTAAGGACCCAACATATTTAGTGGACAGACTCAGGTCTCATTTCGCAAATTTATCTCCATCCCCCGCTTCTGACCACAATAGTAGGAAGATATTTCATATCCCAAAGGATTTAGCTTCGTCGGAATACGTTTTCGTTCGTAGAGGTCCTTTTCAAAAAGCCTTAGAGCAACCCTACGTGGGCCCTTTCAAGGTTCTAAGTAGGGAAGGGAAACATTATAAAATAGAAATGAAAGGCAAAGAGGAAAATATTTCAATCGACAGGTTGAAACCAGCCTATGTTTTAGGTCCGGAGGAATTGGACGAGCTGGGCAAACCTGTTGTTAGGACGCGTTCAGGGCGTAGAGTTCATTTTAATCTGACTTAGTTAATTAATCATTGTTTGTTTTTTCCTTACTTTTCATGTCTTCCTGGGGGAGTGATGTGGAGTCTAGCGGTCTCCACGGAGAGCTTACTGTTGCTGGCTGGTTATGAGCTGGCCACTATCTATCACTTTTATTTTCATATTCGAAGGCATTCAAACTTGGAATGCAATTTGAATGTTGTTTGGAATGTAAGTTTGAACAGGCGTCGTATGGCATTATTCTATTTGCCACCGACCGAGCCGGAGGCCTAGAACAGTAATATTCTCGACTTCCGTCCACGCCGGACGACACAACGCCTGTTCATCCAAGTTTAAGTTTATCTTGTTACATTATTTTATTGTTGGATAAATACAAGTGTTCAATAACCAGGTGACACGGTTTTCATTTAGATAGGGCTTCATTTCCCCTATAAACTTTCGCTTGCGAATTGATATTGTAAGTATTAAGCATAGTCTACATCGTGGACCTCAAGGTCCTAGCTCTTCAATACTGATGCTGCAGGGTTGGAGGAATTACGAACCGTCGCTTTCGAATTGATTCGATTGTTGGTATGTACCAAGCATTACCCAACAAACATTTCAGTCGTTTAAGTGAAAGTTATACGGTTCAATATGCTTTAAGCATCGTATTGGAGTAATTTTAGATTTTTATACGACTTAGTGCCACTTATTTTTATATAACTTAAACTGGTATAAAAACGTCGTATAAACTTCTATGCGACTGTCTTTAATGACTATTACACAGCTTTGAGTAGTATAAGCGATGCTGTCGTCCTGGTAACGTCTATACGGCTTGTACATCGACATCAATGGCATTGGAGTCCCGATAACTACTTTAACGTGACGATTGTGAAAGAGTGATGTATTGCACTCTTACACGATGTGTAATAAATTTTGCAGCTATTATACTACCATTAAATGACTGAAAGTTCTATAAGTGTTAAGTGTAGCATCATTACATTTCACCAATTACTTTCTAGATTTGTAAAAATAATTCGTTAAAATGGATAGAAAAGGGTGGGCAAGGGTAAAAAAAACTGGTGGCTTTAAAAGGAAATTTAAAAAAACTATACTGCACTGCTTGCGCCCGATTGTATTAGATTGAGTAATTCTCCACGGCAAGTTAATTTAAAAAAAACTGGAGTTGGTTCCGTACAAAATTTAATATTAAACTCAAGAGAATTAGTGCAGAGTGGGTCTCAAAAAAATGTTATTCGAAGCGAAGAAAATAAATCTAGTAGTTCTGCAATAGTGGAAGAAAAAGAAAACGAAGTAGATGAAATATTTGAAAAGTTATGTCTTAGTGATAGTGAAACAGATTATGAAAGCGAAAGTGAAACCAGCAAAAATGATAAACTTAGAGATAAATTAAAAAAATGGGCAATTCAGTTTAATGTTACACACGATGCGTTGAGAGAGCTAAACAAAATTTTGATTGAAAGATTTCCCTTTTCAGTGTCCGTGGCATCGGACATTAGAGCCACCTCCTGTTCTGCAACTTTGTAATCCAAAATGTTATCCCGTAGTATAATGCAAGGGTAAGGTTTCCAGTCATGTTGGGGGGTATGGACCCTTCAATTTTCTTTAATGATAAAAATTTTTTTTTCGGCCAAAATAGATATCCATCTCTTGTCCATGTTGAAGGAACTGTTTCGATTAATCGTTTACCTCGCTCGATTGTTTCTATGATTTGAAATGGCATTTTTTTAAACACCTGGAATAGAAGTATGACCATTAATTATCTATAAATATCAATGACAACGAAATCGATTGATCTTTTCGCGACTGCATTTGCTACAATACATGCTATTCGACGTAAACAAGCACTTACACTCGTCGTATGATAGCTGGGCAGTGCGACACACACTAACGCCACGGCTACTCAAACCAAACTGAGCCGCTAAGCACTGAGTCGCTGCGGCTGCGTTGACTGACCGGGGCGTGGGAGGGAGGAGCGAAAAGGACGCAGCTATTTGATTTTAGAAATATGCTGCAAAATGATGTAAATATGAAAAAAACTAAGAGATTGGATATAGTGCTGAAGTTTGAATAACACGTGACTCTACTTACAAATATTGAAGTTTGTGTTTCATTCGATTAATTTTAATATTAAATAAATAATAAATTTTTTTATTAAGTACAATATTCACATTCATCTTCAGGATAGTGATTGTATATAGCAAAAGTTGCGCAGTGTGGGCACCAAAAAAAATCCAAATCTATCAAATATTTAACATTTTCGTTTGTAACTATAAAATGTGTAGGCTTGATTTCGTCGTTAGTTATCAAAAATTCACAACCGAAACAGCGAGTCGCTCGTATAAAGTGTGTAGATGTCCATGGCCATCTCAAAGACATATGTATCAATATTATAAAATCTGTCTTGGTTAAAAACCTATCGATGTCCATTAAATCACTTATCATTTTTTATTATAAGCAAGATAACCAATAGATAAATTACAACTTGATTGTGAGTTTTAAAATTTTATTTCAATAATGAACCCTAATTTTATTAATATATGGCTGACAAACAAAACACATAAGTTGTTTGTAAGTAGTATTGCGGTTGTATAAAAACCCTTAACTCGAATAAAAGTAACTACTCGCACGTTTGTTTAAAATATAGGCGGAAATATTGTTTAATTTTAAGAATTTTTACGGCGCGTTTATTAAATTAAGAAAACTAGCACATATTACTCAATAACATTAATTTCCCAACTGATTAGTGAGCTATAACCACCACTTCAACACAATCAAAGATGAATCACAATAGATTATAAATAAAAATGGCTGCACCTATTTTTTACTAACTTTTCTTAACACTGCATAAAATATTCTGTCAAAAAAGTGTCATAATATGTATAAGTTTACTGCATTTATCGATCACTTTACATCAACATTCCATATAAAAGTCGTGATTAGCACTGTCATTTGGAAAAATGTCGTTAAGGAATGGTAACAAACACCATTATGCGAATAAAAGATGTCGATGCGATGCGATGTACTACATCTATACGACCACTACACGACTAATACATCGTGTACATGACTGTTATGTGACTCTAATAAGACACTTATTCGTATAAAATGGGCCCATTCTCGGTTGTATCGACGTAACAGCGACGTAATTACGACCAGCTTATGGAACCAAAAGTTAAATTCGGCACGTTGTGGCGACTCCATAAATGTTTGTTGGGTAACTACATCATGGAGCTTTTGGTCTTTAGAAATTGTGTATTGTTAATAAGTACTGAAGGTACCAAGTATAGACTACATTAGTACCGTAGCGTTGGAGGGAGGGGAGAAAGAGAGTAGGAACAAGCTACACTAAAAAGCTTAAAATAAAAATTCTTTTCAAAAAACCGACTTCGAATGCCACTACAAAGTATAAAAATAATTTTATTTTGTATACGTTTGTTGAAGTCGGGCGGGCTTAACTAGAAACGATTATATATCGATGGAAATGATGAAATCGATGCGCGACGCTTACCTTATGGTGATATATAAGAGACACGTTTATTGAATTCGGGCGAGCATCGCGTATCGGCTTCATCGTTTCAACAAAATAAAATTATTTTTATACTTTGTAGTGGCATTTGAAGTCGGTTTTTTGAAAAGAATTTTTATTTTAACTATAAATTCAAATAAAAAAAATCGATTCCGCGTGACGGGACTTTCAGCACTCCGGCTCATCAACCAGAACGTGTTGGCCGATCGAGCGTAGTTTTATGATATGTGTGTTCAAAAATGATAAATTAAAAGCTGCTTTCTAAATAAGATATCAGAAGGATTAGATTGATGGCAAGGATGTGTAAACTTGGCAGTCTTGGCACCAACTCAATAATTTGAAAATATTTTGGTGATAGAAATATAAAATATTTAAGTATCAAACAGGTGTTTAGTTTATATAATTACTGTCTTGATTATGTTTCACATAAATAACTATAATATAAGTGTCAACGTTACTCGGCCATGCAGTGGTGGAAATTGCCACTAAAATTGTAAATCACTTTAATTCTTCATCTTTAAAAGTTCCTAACAGATACTCATTCCAAATATTTGATGCACGGAACTTCGTCCGCGTGGATTTATTTTTTAAAATCCCGCTTCTTTGTTTTTCCGGGATAAAAAGTAGCCTATGTCACTCTCCATGTACTCAAGTATATCCATGCAAAAAATCACGTCGATCCGTAGCTCTGTTGCAGCGTGATTGAAAGACAAGAAATAAACTCACTTTCACATTTATAATATTGGTGAGGATGTATTCGGTAACTACTAATGAAGTTTATGCTTTGTTACATAGTGCCTAATTTTCCTTCTAGGTTTACCTTACCTTATAAAGTTAGTAAGAAGTAGGTTGAGGACAAAATTCTGAAAAGTCAGTATACCTAATTCCTGTCATCTGGCCAGTCTATTTATTAAACTAGCAGGCAAGTATATGAAGAAATATTTGCTGGATATTATTATAAATAATGGTTGCAGTGTTTCGCCCATCGAGAAAGATAAGGGTTCTACGCGTAGACAGCCGCGGAAAAACAATATCGTGCTGGTTTTGACAAGAACTATTAATCTTCCGCATCATTGGAGTAGTAAATAGCAACGCAATTTCCAAAATTTGCTGGAAAATCTTTACACTATTCTTCAGCTTCGTTCATATTCTAGCCTCTACAGTAGAATTTTACTAAACAACTAAATCGCAGAGTAGGTATACTAATACATGTAGGCATATATAATAGTGACTTATAGTTGCCCGCACTTCTTATCCAACTAAATAGTAAATTAAATAATTATCGAAATTCCTTGCTCTTACGCAAAAAATATGGTTGACGATTGTAAAAGTACGCAACTAAGTTGTACGATAGTCGGCCAACGTGAACGTGTGGTTGCTCTAAAGGTGCGGACTGAAAACACACAGTTCGATTCTTACCCCTTGCACTATTGTCGTATCCACTCCTAAAACGCCTTTAAGCTTATTTGAATGAGACAGAAGAAGGCTCAATAGTCCAACGGTTAAAGGGCGGACTGAAAACTGATAGGTCGCATGTTCGTGCCCATCCGTTGCACTATTGTCGTACCCACTCCTAGTACAAGCTTTTCGCTTATTTGGAGGGGAGAGGAGAATATAAGTCAAATTCAGCTTGGCTAATATTCTTTAAAAAAATATTAATTAAGTTCAGCTTGCGGCCTTATGTATCTCTTGAACAATTGAAGCTTTTTTCACTTCATGAATAATATGATCCATGAAAGTCAGTCGAGCACAATACAAACCTCAATCAGTAATTAAATTTTACAACTAAAGCAAACTTGGCGCCGGATAGAGTAATAAAATTTATAGTCTATTGAAATCTCTTACAGAGTATACAATATAATATTAACTGTATAAATATTACTTATACCTCCCACGATACCTATGGCGATCATCCATGAGCCTATTATAAGTAATTTATGGATGTAACCGGACCAGAAGAAACAAATAAATACGAAGACATACTATATTTCCTATAAATTATTGCTAGTTTTTGCAACGTACTTAATCATGTTAGATACTACAATTTTTATTGCATGTTCTAGGAAGCTCTATTTCGTTATATTCGAGTTTTAAACTAGAAAGAATTGATAAATCACCAAACTACGTGACACTTGTACCTCCCTACTGTCGATTGCGCAGTTTGAATTTTTGAATGAATTGTTTTTCTCATTAGGTAATAGGTACATATCTGTAACGTGGTTGCCTGGAAGAGATCCCTTCTAAGCCTTACTATAAGGCCACTAGTTATAATATTTGTGTATAAAATAAAGAGGAACATATTGTTCATTTCAATAGATTGATTGTAGTCTGTGTGTGAAACGAAAAATATCGGTATAATTCTAGTGAGTTTCTTCGCTTATTTTTTAGATAAGCCACTGAAAAGCGTCGTACTTTCTTCAAAAGCTATTTACGAGTTCTTGTTTTGCAAAATACCCACGCTGGGTGAAAATTTCACGCAACAATTAAACGTTTCCAAGTGTAACCAGACTTAACAATTACGGCGGAAGCCATCCAAATCGCGACATGAATGTCAATTGCGTAGGAACCTAGTAGAGACATAGGTACATACTTATTGATGTTTTTTTGCCTATTATAATATTATTTTATGAAACCATACTAATTACTTATTATAATGAACTAGATGATACTAGAACATAAATAGGTAAGTAGGTACATAAGCGATTATAAGCACGTTAGCACTCTGTCGGTTTATTTCATAATTTTTCAGTATTTATACCTAGTTAGCTGCTTTCACGTAAAAAGTCCGAATCCGAAGTCCGCTGGCCGAATTAGTAGATTAGTAAACAAACGAGTGTGTTTGCAATGCTCTATGTTTAGGTAAACTTCTTACCTGCTGTCACCTTCAACTTTTTATAAACGGATTTCAGCCTTGTTTTGACAGTGTGCATCCGGCGCAAAATAAATTGCGTTCCAGATTAAAAAAAATAATGCTCTTAACCTATATCGCTCGTATAAAAAGCGGTGAGGGATTTAAATAAATATCCCGATTCCATCCAGACATAGGTTGACAGGCGTAAATAGCAGAGATGTTTCAGTGTTAGTTCACGTTAACTCGTGATAGTCCGAAAGCGTGTTTCTTTCGAGTGAGGAGTTTGATAGAAGGTGCTTCTATCAAACTCCTCAATATTTCTATGTATTAGAGATTCGAATGGAAGTTATGTCCGCTAATCACCTATGTCTGGTAAACAAATCCTGCCTATCGGGCCAGGGTGGGTTCGTGAGTTTTAAAATCGTGTCCGGGATACCCAGCATATATTTGATCAATAATAGTGAACAAGTTATGCAGTCACATAATATACCTTTTGTGATAGTTGACTGATATTCTTCTATCCCCTCCAAATAAGCTGAAAGCTTGTACTAGGAGTGAGTAGGTACGATAATAGTCCAACGAGTAGGGTTCGAACCTGCGACCTTTCAGTTTTCAGTACAGTTCAGACCGTTGGGCTATTGAGATTTCAATTCATTAAAGTTTTTTAAAAGTGCTCTTATATTTGATACGAGTATTTATTTGGTACTTTACCATATTATTAAGTATGTTCTTATATTTTATGTGTGGCAGACGACTAAATGGATTTTCAAATAACTTAGTAATGTATAATGGATAGGTACTAGGGATGTAAAGCGGTAATATTACTTTCGTAAAATTCGGTAATTTACCATATTTTACGTAAAATATAAATAAATTACGTAAATTACGGTAAAATTGGGTAAAATACGATTTATCTCTCTAACAAAACTATTGTGACTAGGGTTGCCAGACGTCCCGTATTTCCCGGGACATCCCGTATTTTAGACATAGTTTAAAATGTCCCGGCGGGACTGACTCTGTCCCGTATTTGAACCGTACTTCGTTTTTCATTATGAAATCGATTTTAATTACGATTATAATTACACAGTCCTACAACGAAATTCCTTATTGAAGTTCAAGTAACGTTTCTCCTAGATTTTTGTGAGTTGAGGAAATATTTTTTTTTATTTTGCAAAATTTTTCTACATGAATATAGCATGACGGTGATTTTCATTTAGTTAAACTTATAATTATGATATAAAATGAAGTTTGTCTGATCGGATGGATAATTGCCCTGTTTATTTATTAAAAAAATATATAGATTTCTTTGAGTTTTTAGAAAATCTTCAACAAAACGCAGCTACTATGCGCGTATACGTGCTAGTAGTAAGCATAATTAGGTAATGAAGGTATTTAAGTTTTTTTAACTTTTAAAAAGAAAAAGTTCCTCAAGTTGCACTAGTATTTTAAAATGTTCCTCTTGACTAACTATTCGGATACTAAAAATAATACTAACTATCCAGCTATTTCTTTACTTCTGGTTGTTTTTTTTTTTTTTGAATACCCCAATACATTCTTGATTTTTATAAATGTGTATTGTGAAAAATTCTGATGTATTCTGATGTGATAGAGCCAAACTGACTTCAGATTCGTCATTAGGAGATTCCAAAACCCAAGAAATCAGCACTGACATCAAAAAAGGAAAAAATAATAATTTGTAGGTGTGTTATTGTAGTGACGTTTACAGATACCCATGTTCAAACAAATAAAAATATGTTAAAACTGACTCGATCCTCGGAAAAATATTAAAAAAATGACACTAAATAATTTTGTTTTTTTATTTGTCCCGGGTAAAAAACTGAAATCCCGTATTTTTTTGCCCATTTGACCATTTGTCCCTTATAGGCTGAAAAAAAATCTGGCAACCCTAATTGTGACCCACACTTTTGCTTGATTTCGTGGCATAATTTACTAAATGCACGTATAGTGCAGTCAGTCAAAACAATTCAACTGATCGCCGATCGGCTTGCCGAATGCTCACTGTTCAGTCGGAATGGCAACAGCGCACAACATAAAGGCAAACTGCACTAAACGGCAACGTCGCATCGTGCGAGTCGCGCCGCGCGACTCGCAGTACGTATGTTTCAACTACACGCTCGTCTCACCCCCCCGCCATACTTTTCAGCATACATACGTAGCCGGTAATTTTACCGTAATATATATAAATTACCGTAAAATATCCGTATTTTACAAGCTTTTTCGGTAAAATTACGTAATTTTGCAACCGTAATAGGTACACGATATTGCTCTTTGTTTTATTTTCGGTTGACGACATTGTTGCCATGGATTAAAAGGTACTCAATGTAACCAAGGCGTGGTAATTGCGAAATGCAACTTCAGTGTTGATGTAAACTTCCTGTCTGGAACTAGTCTGGAATTTATAGAGTAGGTAGGTACCTAAAGACTTGCACACATTTGCAAAATGAGACAGGACTGGAAAAATAATTTCTTAGTCGAAAATCGGTCCAAGATGGCCGCCGCCACAAAATGGCGGATATTTTTTACAACTCCCTCAATATGGGTACCAAATGCCATGCTTGACTAGTAGAATACTTTACCCTATGATAAATTTAAAATCCAAGATGGCCGCCATTACAAAATGGCGAATTGCATTTTTTAATTTCACATGTCGGGGGTGTTTTAAATTTTCAATTTATACTTCTACTATTAATTACTTAATCTAAGTTGTTTCTCATTAGCTCTGGTGGCAGTTTTCGGCCATGGCTAGTTACCACCAATAGAAAATACGTGCCACCAAGCTATTTCCGATAAGGGCTATCGAGCGATTATCACTTAATTGCTTGTATTCATTCATTTCCACTGAAGTGGAATGGAAAATAATGTGTTCAAGGGACCAATCAAATCATTGAGAGGTGACAATAGATGAGCAAACTGTACTCCACTTCAAAAGACAGTACTCAGCTGCGGTCTATATTGTCGTATGACTTACCACAAGACACCAGAATACAGATGTTATGAAACAGGAAGGTATTTCAGCTTACAGATAAAAAACTTATTGCATCAACACTCGCAACTTTGGTCTTTCAAAGCGCCGCCTGTTCTGTTATTAGTTTCCCGAGGGTTCTGAGTAGTGCAGTTGTTATGAAAACGCATATTTTGCGACTGTCAACTGAATGAAAGTTTTTGACCACACTTTTAACTTGACCACATTGGCTATTCCCTCACACAGTTTATTTCCTGACACTTATTCGGAAACGTCAGCTGCGTAATTCTTTAAAAATCAGTTTATTTCCTAACGCTTAATTCCGAAACGCCTGCTGTGTAATTCTTTAAATGATTGCTACAGATGACGATTACCATCGTCTGTGATTGGCCAAACTCACTCGCTATTGGCTAAAATGCATTGTTGCAGAAATAACGCAATAAATTCGGCCAGCCGTTCCAATTGCGCCCCTAACTAAACTATTCTGGGCCACTGAACGGTTTAATTTTTTTCCCCCTCATTAGGCTTTTATTTAACTTTGTAATTTTATTAAATTGTTTAGAATAGATAGGTACGAGTATTGGCTGTATCTTGAAGCAACAAGTTATAAAAATTAAAATGCTGAACGGTAAAATGAATTCCTGCGAATGATGTTACTTAACGACTGAAACTAAATTTTGTTCGGAGTCAGCTGAGATATGCGCACGCCTTTACCATACACACTTGTAGGAAGTAGGCGTAATTGCGAATATAACATACTAATTACCTACACTAGTTCAGTATTCTCATGGATAATTTTATATTATAAACGCAAATTAACGCATTAATTTTTATGTATCTGATGTAGGTTACATTTATTTTTCTTTTTCAAAATTTCGAGTTTATTTAATGAATGAATGAAAGTATAGTATTTAAATTTTACACACGACTCTTGCCTTCTAATGACACATGAGACACACTTGTTGAAGTTGGGTGAGCATCGACCGATTCTATTTAACCCCGCTCACGTGTTATCAGAAAGCGTGCGTCGCGCATCGGTTTCATAGTGTCTATTTAGGCCTGGCTGACTACAACAAGAGGCGTTTGAAGACGGTTTTTTGAAAATAATTTTTATGAATTATAAAATCTTGCGATTCTTGCAAAATATCGACAAAAATGTTTTATATGGTTTAAGAAAGAATCTAGGCATGTCGTTTACGCGTTTAATTAACAGTTTCAGCAAATTTATCTCTAATAGAAGGTCCTGCTTACTTTATAGAGATCTAATTTAAACTTTCAAATTAGATTTCGCCACAACATTTGTTTAGTAGTGATAGGTAAGTAATTAGTAAATTCTGTTGAACTTGATACAAACAATGCAGTCTTTATTTTAGAGTTAGTTAATTTAGGAATAGGCAGAGTTTAGGTAATGCTAGATAATGCCTAGATACACATAGCTTTGTGGTACTTCGTAGTACTATCGTATCGTATCATGACTGGATTTTTTTACAAAGAAACCTTGAGTTGGCAGTGGGTATGACAATATAGAGCAACTGCACTGGTAGCATGGGCAGGAGATAAAAGTTTTATCCCCCGATTTTATCCACTGGCAGGGGATAAAATTATCTTTTCCCTATGCTAAAGCATAGCGACAGAGGAGAAGGCGATGTATATTTCTATAAGTATATCCTCTGAGTGTTATTTCCACCGCTGTGCCCATGCTCGACGGGTGGATAAAGCTAAGCGAGGGGATAAACGTTTTATCCTTTTCCCGGGGATAAAATTTCTCCCGCCCATGCTACTAGTGCTGGTAGGGATTGAACCGTTGATCTTTCAGTTTCAGTCTGCACCTTTTTCCTACGGCGCAGACAGAAAAAACCAGCCAAGTGCGAGACTTAGTCCTTATAACCTGTGCAAATATATTAAACGACACCATGTACCCGATATCGATAATGAAAAAGAGATCTCTCAAGAGATATTTGTACGTAAAGAAAATTCAAGGAAAGGAGGTGGGTTGATAAGGCAACAAAATCCGCCCCTCAGACACTCGAAAAAAAAAGTTCCAGATTTCGACAAATTGTAAATGTATTTATATACTTAAAGATATAAACTTTATATTAATATAAAGTTTAGGTGATAAAAAAAATAGTAAGTTACAGAAAATATTACCCAAAAAGAGAGTGTTTCTTTTATTTTTCTTACATTTTCATACATTTTAGTCGTTTTTTAAGCTTTGATTTAATATTTTAGAATGAGGCGCTCCATGAACCAAAATAAATTAATACTCATATAAAAGCTTATAAAAAGGAGCATCATTATCAGTTACGTTTACCATGGTTCATGGAGCGCCTCATTCTAAAATATTAAATCAAAGCTTAAAAAACGACTAAAATGTATGAAAATGTAAGAAAAGTAAAAGAAACACTCTCTTTTTGGGTAATATTTTCTGTAACTTACTATTTTTTTTATCACCTAAACTTTATATTAAGATAAAGTTTATATCTTCAAGTATATAAATACATTTACAATTTGTCGGAATCTGCAACTTTTTTTTTCGAGTGTATGAGGGGCGGATTTTGGGCCTTATCAACCCACCTCCTTTCCTCTTTTATTACTTTGATATACTCATGATATACTAAAATAAATAATAGGAACAAAAAAATAAATTACGTCGTGTGTTGACGTTTGCGGCGTAAATATTTTCACCGCAAATTCGAAGTTCGTCCGCGTTCTCACTGACAAATGTTGTGATTTGACACACAAATTGTACATGTATTGGTGTAGACGCGACTTTAGGCTAATATTACGGTGTCAGAATTTTATTGAAATGTATAAAGTTTATTTATGCTGATATGGTGATAAAAGGAAAAAGGAAATATAACAGGACGCTTTTCGTCGCCCCTTCGTTACTGTGACTCCATTTTGATTTATCGCCCACTTTATTTTTCAAATTGTTCTTTTTGCCATATGCATTATACTTTTGATGTTACAAAGCTAAATATCTCAAAGTCATTCGATAGATTCAAAATTCAGTTGGAAAAGTTTAATGCTCATTTGCTGTAACACTGTTTTATCTAAAAAATCCATCCATGCAAAAAAATCCTATTTTTCAATAAATAGTTTCAAATGTGGATAAATCTTAGTTTTTGAAATTTCATAGTAGCCTCCTGTTAGTTTATTTTTAAATAGGTAATGGTAATGGTATCATAGGGTATAAAATAGCGTTTTTTCTACATTCTAGTGAAAGTCATAGTCTAGACTACGACTATGACTAGACTCTAGAGGTAAGTCATTGTGTTATAATATTAGAAACCCTTATTTTAAGTATATAATAGTACATTATGGTACAAGTGTCAAAGTTGGTGATTACCGCTGAGGCGCTATTGAGACCCGAGCCGTCAGGTGAGGGTCTTAAGGTAGCCGAGGACGGTAATCATCAATATACACGTGTATCATACGACGTTTTTCAACACACTTGTGAAGAAAATAACACTAAAATAGTACATTATGGTACAAAACAGTGAAAACGAGTTGTGAAATTTTTTTCGCAATGGCGGGAAAAATTAATGTTGTTCTTTTGTTCGCCCTCTTGAGATGCTCTTGAGGGCAGGCAAAGATCGACGACAATACAGCCTGTTCAGGTGTTTATTTGATTTAATCAGTTTTCCGAAACCTTTAATGGCCATAGACTAAAGAATGAGGTTTCTTTTTTTTTTTGGCATTTCTCTTATAACCACGTACAAAATGGGGATTTCGAGTTTTCTTTATTACAAAAAAAAAACAAAAGTTACTGACAGTTTTATTTATTAAACACGTACATGTTGAAATTATCTATTTAAATACGGAGTTGTATGAAATGATTGCTTGCTCAGGTACATTAATTTAACACGATATTTTTATAAATTATTGAACAAGATCTTTTTTGTAATAGAAACTTTTTTAAGAACACAGCAACTCACCCTCACCCAATAAAATTTAAAAAAAAAATTTCTTTAACTCACATTGTGAATAATAGTAATCAAAAGTCACAGTTTGAGTTAGAGGTGTCATTGTGTGCCTAGTTGCGGTGAACCGGGAGCCCCTTTATGAGCAAGTGTGTTGAAAAAAACATTTAGTCAAATACCTACCCAATTAGTGAAGGCACTGGAGCCATAATGTTCCTGATTCTGACTTTAAAAGTTCAATTCAAAGTTGCTATCGGTAACATGGACTTGGTTATGTAATTCCCTTTCGCTACGTCAAGGCCGCGTCCTCCAAGGGACTTACCTTAGTAGCTCGGTCACGATCCTGGTTCGCCATTACGTCCCCCATTTTGTTTTATGTCACAGGGACTGCAACCTTTATGGTATCTGTACGTATATATCAATTCAATTCAACTCCCGAGTAGTGGCTTTTAGGCGTGCCAATTGGGCCCAGATTGTTTCGCCAGTGTCACGTTGGTAGAGAAGGCACGAAGGTTATTGGGCGGTGTTCTACATATTATTAATAGGTATTAATAATATGTAGGTACAATAAAATGTAAGCATCCGAATTTCTATGAAGGAAATGAAACGATTTTTAACCGACTTCCAAAAAAGGAGGAGGTTCTCAATTCATCGGAATCTTTTTTATATTTCTTACTTTTTGATTATTCGAAGATGCCTGGACCGATTTGGAAAATTCTTTTTTTTTTGAAAAGGTATACTTTCCAGGTGGTCTCATTATCAGGTTGACACAGCGCTACGTACCTACCGTCTTATTCACCTAGACTTTTCTCTCTTTCTATCACGTAACTCTTATCCCTTCGCACTCTCTGAATTTAGGCTCTTAGAAGAAGTACACCATGTACTTGTAGCTCCGCAGTTTACTGCGGAGTGCGCCAGGCCTCAATATAGTACGTTGAAGTAGATTTTCTTTGCTTTTAGGCTCTATGTACCAACTAATAAAAGTGATATAAGAAGTTTGAAAAGTTACAGGCACTGTGTTAGAAGTTAGACGTTTTATCGTAGCCACACAAAAACTTTTGGCCCCTCAAAGCACTCTTTTATTACTTTCCCGGAGGACAGTTGGAGTTCTGTTATGAAAACGCGTTCGTTAGTGACAATTACGCAATTGGGTTTTATTGGTTTGAGCATTTATGGGTGTTTTTGTAATTAATAGACATTCGAGCCGTTCGTGGCGTCGTAATCAGTTTTCGACGAGGTTTTGGTATAAAGTTACTTGCAAAAATAGGCCAAAATTGACGCGTGAGTTTGTAATACCATTTAGAAGGTGCAACGCACAGGTGCAACGCACAGGTGCAACGCACAGGTGCAACGCACAGGTGCAACGCATCATTGTTCTTATCAATGCTGATGATTGATGAATGACAGAACAGCGTTTTGGCTGTATCAATTTCCATAAAATAATGAATGAATGAATATAGGTACCTAAACGTTTACAGAATAACACAAAAAACAATGTATACAATTTAGTGGCCAGATCTTGGCGATATGCTGCAAAAAATACAAATACATACATATAGATACGAGTACATTTTCTCATCTCTAATTATTTGCAATCATCTATACTAATATTATAAAGAGGAAAGATTTATATATGTACCTAAGTACCTAAGTATGTTTGTAACGAATTGGCTCAAAATGTACTGGACCGATTTGGCTCAAATTTAAAATAGAGATAGACTATACCTTGGATTAAAACTTAAGCTACTATTTAACCCGAAAAAAATTATAGTTCCCGTGGGACTCCAAAAAACCTCAATCCACGCGTACGAAGTCGCGGATATCAGCTAGTCTTATGTAAATCGATGTCTTATGGCTATAAGGCGTCCAGCTAACGCGCTTTAAATTAGTCACAATATTAAAATAAGTACCTATTTATTTTGATGTTATCAATAAACTTCTCAAATAAATTTGTTTTTATACACCATCAGTGAAACATTAGGGGCGGAAGTGTGAACAAACTTATTACAGATTTTATTTCTCTGAAAATAATTTGTGAATGTCAAAACTGTCATGCTGAAGATCAAACGTTGTAGATGTATAAACGATCTCACGTCGCAACATTATATTTTGTGGTCGTAGGATGCTTGTAAGCCTGGAAATACACGTCAGGTTTTTTCATCCGATAGTCTGATCCGGTAGCCTGATCAGGCTACCGGAAGGCATTGAAGCCATTACTTTGTATGAACAGTCAATACACGTCCGATCCGGCCACCGGATCGGACGTCCGAGTCGGAAACGGGCGCGAGGCGTTTCCGATTTTACTGCCGGTCCGATTGTCTGAAGGCGCGGTCTACATACTTTTAGTATGAGACAAAATAGACATCCGGTTACTCCTTCCGATTTTGCCAGTCAGGGTTCCCAACTTAGGGCTTTTAGCCCCAAATTTAGGGCGGAATTTTGCTTATTGGGATTTTTTAGGGCCCAAAAAATCTAGCGCTGACACTGTGTGGACGCATCGTTGTGGTTCGAATATTATGAAAAAAAATAAAAAAATAATAATAAAATAAAATTTGGTTTATTTGTTTATAATATATAAGATATGTAATAATAATACTTAATATAATATAAAACTAAATACTAAATTAAAACTAAAACGTAAATAACAAAAATAAAAGCTAAATATAAAAAATATCATCTAAACCACTGGAACGAGGAAAAGTGCCCAGAACGCTGGCTGCGTTACCCCGCTGAATGGCCAAACTTATATGCTGGCCGAGGTAACTTCCAGCCTTCCGGTCACCAGTGGACTCTATGAGACGGGATGACAGATCCTTAAAAAAGGATCTAGCATCCTCGCCCCATGACCCCAGGGTTTCAACACCAAATGGCACAAATATGAAATTGTTTTCTATGTTTTCATATTTGCGCCGCTTAGCCCTTTCTGCTTTAGTAGCCGCGGCTCCCGCCGCCGCGGAGGTCGCCTGTAAGTGAGACGCTGCCAGTGTGTCAACACATGTGGCATCCCACACTAGCGACCTTCCTTGCTTCCACGGAACAAGTGTCATACCATCAGGTCTCTTGCCATCGCTTCGTGCCAAACCAACAGGTTCTAATACTGCAGGCACTTTAGCGGTGACAAGAGATCTACGAATGACATCGTTCAAGGAAGCATGACGTGAGAAGCGACCGGCACTTTTGGCACAGGAAAGCCCATGATGTCCAAACTCGTCCACTGTCTCGCCACAGTGGCAAAGATGCGGATAGTTGATCTTGGCACCAAGTCGAAGACCAACTGCAATGGAAAGAGTGAGGTAGTCTAGTAGAGTGCCTATATGATGGGAAGGGAGAGCTTGAAGCCAGTAACTTGATTCTCTCGTAGACACAGCAAGAAGGCGCGCGCGGTCCCTTGCAGAAGTTGATGATTTTATTAACTCTTGCAAAACATCCGCACATAGCGCATCATCCCACTGCCGTTGAGATAACAAAGATAAAAATAAAATTATTATTATTATGAATTATTTTGGATGTTTTAAATAGAAATGACTCTCAGTATGTCTTGTCAAATTGATTGGATGAATCCAATCGCGACGTTTTTTCTTCTTTCTCTTTCCTGTCTTTAAAATTTCTGTGGTGGTGTCGTGTGGTGCGGGTTGTTACGTTCCCTCAAATATGGTTGAGCGAAGCATTGGCTGGACCCTGCGTCATGCTCGTGAACGGGTGCCACCAACGGGAATGGGTCTGCTTTTGCCTGCCTGTCTTAACATGCATTGGATTGTTTTGCATTTTTGAAACTTTATTGTGGAAACACTGTATACATAGCATAGTTTTGTTACCTATTGTAAAAAAATTTTTTTTTGAAAAGAGCGACCGCCGAGTTTATTGCTGGCTCTTCTCGGCAGGAATGGCATTCCGAACCAGTGGTAGATTTATTGACGATTCAAAAGTACTTGTAAAAGTTTATTTGAATAAAAAATATTTCTATTTCTATTAACTCGTCATCCATCTTCTTTTCTTCTGCTTTGCTCCAAACGCAAGCACTCGGGATGATAGCTCGGGAACGACTGAGTTCAGAAAAAGCCTGACGGAAAAATCGGATGTGTATCGAGTAAATACGATCCGGTTGCCTGATCAGACAATCGGAAACAAAATCGGACGTCTATTGCCAGGCTAAGTTGTAACGAACCTCCGACTGAGATGAATCTTCTATCATAAAAAAAGCTTCGTGGCAAGCGCACGCATTCCCCTCTGCCGAAGTATATGTACAAACGTACGTGTTACCTAGTAAGTGTGACAGCTTTTAAGTTAGTGTGCGTTGATAGAGAAATTAAGTTTTTTCAGGAGTGTGCGGGAGTGGGTAAATGTGTGCTGTACGTGATTACCCCACCTCACCGCAGAAAGTGGCAGAATATGTTCAGTACTAAATCTGCGTAAAGGCACGTCCCGGCTGAATTGTCGAAGTAAAAAAAGAGATGAATACATTACATAAATTAACCAGGATGTCTCTAGCATTAGGAGCAACAGTTAGGATGTTCGCACTTTGGATGCGAAACGAACAAACACGAACAAATAACTAAATTGCAGTTTAATTATACCGATTAAATATTTTATATTACATAAACAACGTTAGCATTAAACTTTTAGTGGTCTTCCTGGATATTTTACCGACTTACCGACACACTCAATGTCATATTGATAAGAGAAATAGATAAAATCGAGGAAACATAAAAACAGCAATTAATGAGGTTACGAATATAGTTAATTAGATAATTCTTCATTAAGTTTCTTTATGATCTTCTTATCAAAAATGTTGACCTACAAACCTATTTAGGTACCTACATAATAATTATTTTACTGTCACTAAATAAAATACAGGTTTAATAAGTACGTTTGAATGTTAAAAAATTACGTAAAATAATATTTTTGATAATAGATTATCTAAATATATAAAAGGCAAAGGTGACTGACTGACTGACTGACTGACTGACTGACTGACTGACTGATCTATCAACGCACAGCTCTAACCACTGGACCGATTGAGCTGAAATTTGGCATACTGGTAGCTGTTAGGACGTAGACATCCGCTAAGAAAGGATTTTGGAAAATTTCAACCCCAAGAGGGTTAAATAGGGGGTTAAAAAATCGAACCTAACGTGAGCGAAGCCGCGGGTTAAAGCTAGTCTACTACATTATGAGTAGAAATGGTACACGTTGGTATAACATTTCCTTACCATTCCACAAGTTTTTTTTTGGTGAAACTAAACCCTGAATAGGGTAAAGTAAACCCAACCATAAACTCGAAAGAGAAAGGGGCTGGCTGCGTAAAATCCTCATACGTTCTTATAAGCCGCAAGTGGCCTTGTCTTGCTAAAATATTTTTTCTTAAAATAGGTTAATTTAATACTCTAGGGCAAGCTTCCTTTACTCTTAAAATATTTAAAAAAATATCAGAATAATTTTTTTTTTCATGTCCTCGAATGAAAAAAGCCTCACTAGCCCAAAGGTTAAAGGTGCGGACTGAAAAGCGCAAGCTTTTCGATAAAAATATGGAGGAAAGAGAACATTATATTTAAGTCAAGTTCATCTTGGCCAGAGTTTGTCTAATATTCTTTAAAAAAAAATGTTATGATGACAGAAGTTCTTTCGACTTCCGACGGTGTACCAGTACCTAAGTGCAGTGTAAGACAAATGCCAGCCTGTGATGCCAGCCTTCTAAATCCATGGCCTGTTGATGGATTACAAAAGGCTTCTGAATGTAAATAATTTACCTAACTGTCGTTACATTATATCGTTTGAGGGAGTGGATTGCAAGATATTGCTATGATTTCCGATTACAGGTAATTAATGTTACTGTCGTTATGTGCATCTTTTAATAGGCATTTAATCTTTTTAATAGGGTTTTATTGCAAATAAAAAAATATTTCGTTTGTCCGACTGTAATTAGGTATAGTAGGCCTACGTTTATCTCACGAAATTACGGGTGCTTTACTTGTGGTTACGTCGTGTGCATGCACATTGCGTAAGTGTGTGTGCCTGTCAGGAGCCTAGGTGTGAGCGGTCAGGCGCGAGAAAGCTCTCGCTCCCACTTATACGACACACACACAACCATGAGCCGCGTATCATCGTGAAATGAAAGAACTATAGGTATATAATGCAACTGTAGTTACTTTTCCATCCTTTTTAAAAGTTGATAGATTGGATTGCAAAAGATGTTGCATTTGATTTCCGACTGTAACTGTCCTTACCTTTGCATCCTTTGATTATAAAATATTATGTAGGTAATGTAGGTGATACCCATATGGCGCAGACTACTAGTGTTTGTAAAGTTAGTAGAAAGCAATTAATTAAACGATGCCTTTGGAAGGCAAACTGATACATACAATAATGGAAATTGGATGTAAACATTTCTGAGTATCGGACCTGTATCTACTTGCGCAACGACAAGCAATTAATTGATGAGATCGTTGCTAGATTAGAAGGTTAGTAGATGCTTAGTAAGTAGGTAAATCTTACTATATAATACCTATATGTATAATTTAAATTTTTGACCGGAAAAACTCCACGCGAAGTCGTGGGCAAACGCTTTGTTTAACGCTAGTAATATACGCGAGTAACATATTATAATAAACATTTGTTTATTTGTATTATTACTAGCTGTTGCCCGCGACTTCGTTCGCGTGGATTTGGTTTTTAACATCCCGCGGAAATGTTTGACAGTTACCAAACCCATAAACATTTTGTATGGGAAAATCAAGGGAAAATTTATTTATTTCATTTTTTCGTCAATTTTCCAATGTTTTTAACAGTTATCCTGCTATTCGGGACGGAGACAAATACAACAAATCAAAAACCACGAAAATCGGTTCAGCCGTTCTAGAGTTATAAGTGTTCGAACAAACCCGACTTTGTTTTATAAATTCAAATTCAAATTCATTTATTTATTTCATGTAGGCCAACTAGTAGCTCTTATGACACGTCATAAATCTACCACCGGTTCCGGTTATAGGTATATTAAGATGTCAGGTTCAAATTCCGAAATTCGGAAAAATCTTCTAGTAGCATAATTAAAACAGCCATAACGTGTTTGTGTTATTGGAATTAAAAAAACGACCACAACGAATTGTGGCAATCTTAGATCGAGCGTTGTGGTAATTTAGGAAAACCTTGAAATATTTGGAACCGTGATAGTTGATGCACCCATGATGTGACGAAATCCCAGTACAAAATCTTATTACCCCGATTCCACGCAATTTACATTCCTTTAGAATTTGTAAAGCATGATATCAGCAACGGCGAATAAAGTAGTAGCGCAGTAATTTAATCTCTCGGTTTAATTTTCAGTTACAATACAAGAACGATACCTATATTCTAACTACCTAACTAGGTATATTTTTAAAAGGCATGATTATTCTATTTGTTGCAAACAGAATGTTCAGACGGAATGAATGAGAACTAATTCTATTGTTAAGTCACGACCTTCATTCATGTAACATGTACCAGGTACCTATCTACTCTAATCTGTAACATATATGCTATAGATTATAGAATGTAAAGGTAAAACTTTTTGCTGTAATTTTTGGCTTGTCTTCCCACGATGGCCAACCTCTACAGCAATTTTTTTTTATTTAGTCCTTGACTGCGATCTCACCTGATGGTAAGTGACGATGTAGTCTAAGATGGTAGCGGACTAACTTGGAAGGAGTATGGCAGTGTACATTCAGTCCACACTCCTAATCGGTTTCTACACGCCATCATGCCGGAACGCTAAATCGCTTGGCGGCACGTCTTTGACGGTAGGGTGGTAACTAGCCACGGCCAAAGCCCCCCACCAGAAAAAAAAAATATCTTAAATCTAATTATAAATAAATTATCCAACTTTGCGAGAGATATTATAGTGCACTAGTACACACGCACTAGTACGCACGCACGGAAGGCAAGTGTTTTTTTGGCTTTTACAAAGAAACTAACGTAAAATACTAATGTAAAATACAAAATCTATCGTATTTTTATACAAAATACTAAAATAAGAAATAAGTCATGCAGGAAATTGAATACACATAATAGCACCGATTTAATATTTATGCAGATTAGATGTTTTACCTGTTAATTTACATATGAACATTAGCATTTCGATTCCTTAGAATATAAATAAAAATTATTCACACAAGGAAAAATATTTTTATGTCAATTAATCGATTGACCAAGAAGCTCGTGAGTATCTGTTATTACTAGCATTTTTTCGTAACTTAGTCCGCGTGACCCTAAGTTTTTTACCTGCGGGAAATTTTTGTTTTTCCAGAATAAAAAGTATCCTATGTTACTCTCTAGGTTTCCAACTGTGTCTGTAAAAAAATAAAGAGAAACAGTTGCTCGGTTGCTGAGCGATTGAAGGACAAACAAACAACAAAGCCTCAGCCCAACGGTTAAAGGTGCGGACTGAAAACTGAAAGGTCGCAGGTTCTAACCCCATCCGTTGCACGATTGTCGTATCCACTCCTAGCACAAGCTTTTCGCTTATTTGGAGGGGAGAGGAGAATATAAGTCATGTTCAACTTGGTTAATATTCTTTAAAAAAAAAAGAAAAACACTTCCGCATAGGTACACTTATAAATGAATAAATAATTATATTATGACTAATATTCCAGGACTAAGGCAATAAGGAAATATGGCTTTCTATAGATTATAGAATACAAGAATAAATAATGCTACAACCGAGAACATTTTCACGTCACCTTTGCACACTTCACAGCTGTTCACACGAACGTTAACAAAGTACAAGATTTTACGGCAATCCACTTTGTAATTGGTCATACCGTCGCGACTGTACATGATGAGCTGACAGTCCGCTTGCTTGGTGACATACAGGCGTCTCTGAGTCGTGGGGTCCTTGACGGTCGTCTGCTTCCAGTCTACAAAGGTATTCTGATCATCCTTCTCCGCATCCTCCATTGGAAGTGAAATGTCTCCAAACGGTCTCGGTTCCTCGTTCCAAAGACTGACGTCCACTTTGTCTTCCAACATCTTCCGAGTGTTGTATTCATGGATGAAGTACAGAAGGAACGCTTCAGCTATGTGGCAGTACACGGCGAGGGTCTGCGTCAACTCTACGTCTTCTATCCTCAGCCAGCACTGCTTCGCGCGTTCATTTCGATTCGGAAACTCTAAAGGCACCGGGAAACTGATAGCGTATCGCTTCTGAACGTTCGTTTCCTCATTTTTAAGAGCAACGGAAAACGGAATACTGAATAGAATTACGATTAACATTTTAAATGTGCAGCTGCTACGACGTCATGATTGAAACTGAGCGTCATGCTTTTGTCACTACAAAAACTGATGCAGAGTAAATTGGCTTCACAAACTGTGATTATCCAATGAAGAGATTAGTGGTTTGCAATTTGCGATTCTTTGTCACAGTCAAAGTTTCAGATCCACTGTTGAGTAATAATAACTCACATTATAGGCAGTTAAGTAGGTAGGTTAGTCATTAAGTTGTTTAGATTCGGTACAAATGTACTCGTATATTATAAGTAGCAATTCATTTACGTTTGTAACGAAGATTTTGAATGGATAGGCTATAAGTCTATACCTAACCTATCTTATTTTTTTTACGTATTAATTTTAGGCATTAGATTAGCTAGCTATATTAACTTAACTAGTTGTTTAATGCCCAAAATCAATAAATAATATAAGATAGGTTATAGACTTAGTCTAACTAGACTACTAGTATTAGTTGATGCCCGCGACTTCGTTCGCGTGGAATTAGGTTTTTTAATTCCCGCAGGAACTCTCTTATTTTCCGGGAAAAAAGTAGCCTATTTGTTATCTATCTCTGTGTCAAATTTAGCCAAATCGGTTCAGTCGTTACAGCGTGATTGAGTAACAAATATCTATCCATCCATACATACATCCAAACTTTCGCATTTAAAATATTAATAGGACCTAATTCAAAATCGATGAATGAATGAAGGTCAAATTAATGTAGATATTAAGTAAAGTGTACCTAAACTATTTCCTAATTTTATTGGTGAAACAGACTGCAATCTCAATACGGTGACTGAGTTGTAGAGATCGACCTTCAATCTGTGCATTTCGGATTAGATAGGTCACGAGTTGAAAGAAACTTCCTGTGTCTGCAGTTTCAACAGGAAAAGTACTTATTTTGTACTGGAAAACCTGCATTACAAAGTCCACCCAATGTACCTAGGTAATAATTTTTTTATATACCTACTCGTGTTCCCATAAAATAATAACGCCGCCGTGTACCTACCTATTGAAACTTATCTTTTATATTTTTTATGCCTTATTTTACTAACTTTTTTTTTTATATTCAGTCAGTCACTCCTAAGCTGTGATCTCACCTATAAGTGATTCGGTAGGTAGGTATGTCTAAGATGAAAGAAAGTGAACTCGAAAAAGGCATAAAATTAATGGAATAACTCGAACATTGCGTTTGCAAATGTTTTTTTATCCCCAGACATAGGTGTTCTGTGCCCAGACTCAAAAGAGCGGCATTCTCATGCCGCAACAGAGCGATGGATTGACGTGATTTTTCGCATGAGTATACTTAGTTGTTGAGGACCTAAAGAGTGACATAGGCATATATCCTGGAAAATTAAAGAGTTCCTTCGGGATTGTTAAAACTAAATCCACGCGAACTGAGATTTGTATTATCGTGTGAGAGTTGCAATACTTAAGTAATAAATAAAAAATAAAACGCCTATTTGAGTTTTAATAGCAAATTATTGGGTGTTCAATAAAAAAGTTTAAATACAACAGGCTCGACATACGTACCTAAGTCAAAAGTTTTAAATTACGTTTTGACTCAAAACTATACTAATTACATAAATAATAATAATGTCCATTGTTTTAATATAGGCATTTTGAACGCAATTAAAAATTCTTAGAAGTAAATATGTAAAATATGTGAATACGTATATGTGTGCTATTGGTATATTAATTTGTAATTTTAAATAGGGGAAAGTAGGTAACTAATTTAATAAAATATTTTTTATAAATCAATAGCATTATACTGAGGAACTGATGCTTTTTTATAAAGTGTAGTTCCTATTTACTTACTGATGTATTGATTTTATTACATTTTTATTTTATGATATAGTGAAGAAGCGCAATAAAAACATTACGTAATGATTATTTATTTATGTTAGGTACCTACATTTAATTATTTCTGACTGATATGGAAGGCTCCATGTGTTGGTTATTGTATGTACATAGTTTGTTTGTGTATTTAGTCAACGATTTCTAGTAATCTATCTGGACAAAACAATATTACTATTATTCAAAACTCAACTAAAATTCTAATTAGTCTTTAATTCTTGGATGTTTGTGTTCAACTCTGGCCCTGTTATCACTAAATAACATTCAATGCAGAACGGGTAATTCTGTTATGATGTTCCCGGAATACTTCGTTGACGTCATACATTAGTCTGTTATACTCACAATCTTGTGAGATTCGATTCAATAAAACGCGGACCGGTTCGAGTGCGGACGCGTCTCGTAACTAAGTCATTATGGCCGGCAAGTTTGTGCTGTGCCTCGTGTTACTGTGTATAGTGTCAAACTATTCAGAATGCAAAAGATACGGCTCTTCTTCTTCCGGACGATCGTCTGGGTCCAGCAGCTGGGGCCGATCATGGGGATCAAGTTCAGCAAGTAAACCGTCCTCTAGTTCTTCAAGTTGGTTCAGTTCCGGAAGTAGCAAACCATCCTCTAGTTCTTCAAGTTGGTTTAGTTCCGGAAGTAGCAAACCATCCTCTAGTTCTTCAAGTTGGTTTGGATCAGGAAGCAGTGCACCAAAGTACCCCTCATCCTCTTCTGGTTTATCTGGATTCGGAAGTAGTGCTCCAAAATATCCATCATCGTCATCTGGGCTCTCTGGATTCGGAAGTAGTGCTCCAAAATACCCATCATCATCATCTGGACTATCTGGATTTGGAAGTAGTCGTGCACCTACCTACCCATCATCGTCATCTGGGCTCTCTGGATTCGGTAGTAGTGCCCCAAAATACCCATCATCGTCATCTGGACTCTCTGGATTCGGAAGTAGTGCTCCAAAATACCCATCATCGTCATCTGGACTCTCTGGATTCGGAAGTAGTGCACCTAAATACCCGTCATCCACTGGTCTGTCTGGATTTGGTAGCAGTGTTCCGAAATATCCATCATCTACAGGCCTGTCAGGCTCAGGATCGGGTAGTAGTTACACACCATCAACAAGCTGGTTCGGAACAGGATCAGGAAGCTATCATCCACCATCCACTAGCTGGTCTAATTCTAATACTCATAATACTAATATAAAGCCACATCATTCGAGCAATGCATACAACACCAATAGTGGATATGGAACAGGGAACAATAATTATTACGGTAAGCATAACTATGGACCACAAACCCATTATTTTAATACCCCATCGTACTATACGGCACCCCAGCACGTCTACGTTACGGAATACCGTAATTCAGGCAGCCGATACGGAGATCTTTTAACTGGTTTGGCCTTGTATAATATGGGCCGTTCACATAGCTACCACAACCACTATTACTATAACGATGATTATTATAGACGGAGATATTCTACTTCTGGATCCTCTTCGTATGATACGCCGAGAGATGAGGCCACCTGTAATTTGAGGATTAAGGAGAACAATAAAGTTGAAGTACTTAAAATACCTTGCGAGATAGTATCCACTTTCACCGAAGGGAGCAAGAAAGTTCCAATAGATACAGTTACTCAAACATTATGCGTATCAAATTATACAGTAATAAATAATACGCTCCCAGCTACGACAACGGCTTCACCTTTAAATGTAACTATGTTGAGTAATGGTACATTAATCAATATTGAACCAGTATCAAAACCTGAAAACTCATTTACTTTAGCGCCAAATGGGACACTTTTAAATACAACGACCACAGAGTCTCCTATATCGACACTATTGAATATCGCATCATCAATGAACGTCCCAGGTTTAGTCATCAATGGAACTAATTCAACAGTAATTAATTCTACATTATCTACTGTTAATGTTTCAACTAGTTCATCTACTCCTTTAGGAAGCGAAAACTCTAACATAACATCTAATATTACTTCTACTACCGCTAAACCTATTGGTGCGTATATCAATTCAACGCAAAATATCAACACAACTTCAACATCTAATGTGACTGTGATGAACACTACAAAATGTACTGTAACGACTGATCCCTTGGCAATTAAAGGACCACCTGTGAATCCATCGAACATGGAATGCGAGGTGGACATTGTCACCAAGGATTCACATCTTTTAAGGACTAAAGTCGACTGCAGCACCTTGTTACATTACGCAAAAATGCCAGAACCCAAGAAAGAGCAAAGTGCTATTTTGCCTCCAAGAAGTAAATTGAAATCCTGGCTCTCCAACCCACCCTGGTGGCTTTCTTTATTCATAGCGGTATAAATTTACTTTTAAAGATAAAATGAATACTTAATAAAAATTAGTACTACCTAGGTACTTAATTACCCACTTAGTTATGCCGAATGTTCCTCGACATGTCCTCAACTAAAAAAGGAATGCGCATTTATTTTGGTCTAAAAGTTACCTGTAGGCAGTTTTGTGTAATTAAAGTTAAGTTTAGCGAATAAGTTTATTATTTTTAACTATTATTACCCAACTTATATAACTATAAGCTTATAAAATAATGATATGAAGCGTGAAACCCTTAACTTTAGGTAGGTAGATAACGCCTGTTTACATCTGACATCATTAACGATCCATTGCTAATAAGTAATAACTGTTTGTATCGTGTTTGTACCTACTTGGATATGAATTTTTTATTGGTATCTTTTCGATTCATGAATGTTCAAGGATACATATTAATTAAGAGCCATCGATGTAAAGAGCACCTTCAAAATCAAAGTAATAAAAATCGAAAAGATTCGTCATGGATTCGTCGTAACGATCACGATTCTGAAAATGTCAATGTGTGAAATATGTGTAGTAGTGGGAGTAGGAGGTACATTATAAACTTACCTACTAATTTTCCTTTCTTAGATAATTAGGTACCTACATAATTGTAATATCTTGTAAATATTTTTTTTAATAAAAAAAAGGTTAAAAAAATTAAAAATGATATTCTTTCATTTTTTGTATAAGTTCTCCATATTTCTAAAATGATGATATTATTATGGTAAGTACCATAATGTCATTTAGAAATACGAAAAACTTGCTCCTCCGTATTTCTAAAATCTTGTCAGATTCACTAAAGCACAGCACTAAAGCTTAATAATAATAATCATTGTCATTGATTAATGTTGTTTGATGTTGTTGAACTTGCACTTTTACAAAAACAAAACTTAAATGCTTAGATTAAGTAATTATACTATATTTGGTATAAATATTCTTAGTACCTATTTAGTATATCTTCACCAAAATTGTACAAAATATTTCTAATAGGATACAATTCTAATTAAGAAAGAATTATCAAATTCATTTTAGATTTGACAAAGTTATGGAGCAAAATCAACAAAAACTTACATCCTCTATCCCGAATAAACCTTATTGTTTACCAGGATAAAGATCAGGATAAAAAGTATCCTATATTATGTTGACCCGGAGTATCAGCTGCCACTATACAAATTTCATTCAAATTCGTTCAGTAGTTTTCGCGTGATGCGCGCACAAACAGACAGAGAGACAGACAAAAAGTTAAAAAAAAATTGTTTATTGGTTCAGTATCGATAATAAAGCATCCTCCGATTAAAATTTTTAAAATATATTTAATGTACAGAATTCGTCCCGTTACAGTTTTATTATACTTAAGACGTATAGATACACAATTCCTAAAGCTCCGCAATTTAGGTGGGCAGTATTAGGATGAAGGAGCTAGGACCTAGAGCTCCAAGATATAATCTATACCTTGATACCAACTATACCTATCAATTTATTCGAAAGCCACAGATCCTAAATCCTCACAGTTTAGGTGGGCAGTATCCTGCAGCATCAGGATTGAGGAGCTAGGACCTAGAAGAATTGCATCAGTTCCTAAACCCGTACAGTTTAGGTAGACAGTACCCTGCAGTATCAGGATTGAGGAATAGGACCGGGGTTCTATAAAGTAGCTCTGTAGTATAAAGACGGCTACTACAGCTTACATCAAGATATATGCGGATGCTTGGCATCAAGCATATCATTTCTAAAGTTACGAAAGTTCCTAAATCCCCACGACTTAGGTGGAAAGTACTCCTGCAGCATCAGGCTCAACAAGTTTTTTTTTTAATTTTTATTCTCATTATTTAATAAGGGACTTTTGAAGGTAACCTTCATGTCAGCCCCATCGGTACACACAAAATATTACAATTATAATAATACAATTAATATAATATACAAAATGAACTACCAATATAACTATATCAATTTGAGAGAATCACTAACAAATCTATACTTATACTTTAACTTTAACAGCCGAATTACTCAAAGGATTGCTAAAAATATCAATGAATTTAACCGAGGAATAAATTGGCTGTCCTGACAATATTATGTATTGAAAATCTGCCAAAACAACGCTCGGATACTTTGGATATATAGCTCGGATAAGACTTATTTGCACAAACATATAGTGCTTATTTGGTCCTTCAAATATACATATAAAATCCAATGGTATGTACCTAAGATTATGATAGTTTCTAATTCCATGACAAAGTCATAGATTATAGATAGCTGTCACCGTCAGCATAGATTAGGAATAGGTAGGTAGTAGGTACCTACCTACAGTAGGTAGCGTGACAGTAACAGTACCGTGTACCTACTACGTAGCCATTGAGACTACCATTGAGATCAAAATACAATACATCGATTCGAGGCGACGAATCGATTTTAAGATTTTTTTTATTGCTTAAATATTGTCTTATTATTTTAAACTATTGAAAATTTTGATTAAATCATTAATTTTTTTCATTCACATTGGTCAATTAAAGTAATTAATTTTTTACCTAGTTTTATATATTGTGATCACTTATTTTTAAATTTTCTGATCTGCTATAGAAAGGAAATTGAGCTTTGGCTTACATCGTAAACACTGTTATTCCGCGAGTTTTGTGATCTTCACTTATTTTTAAAACACTTTTTTTGAAAAATTACGAAATCATCAATTTCTTTTCGATTGTTTAATTATAATTCGCTTTAAAAGAATAATCGGATACTTTGAAAGAATCGGCTGGTCGATTGCGAAAAAGATACATCAATAATTGCAACAGTCACAATCAAGGAATATACTACTCCTACGTCACAATGTAGTGATTGGCTGAATTTATGGCATTCTTATTATAACAATACATTTTAGCCAATTGCGAGGGAGGATTGGCCAATTAGAGGTGTTTCGTCAGACTCACGTCACACTGCAGCATAGTAGCAAGACAACTGGCAAACTGACAGTTATCATTACATTCTCTAGGGGCAGTTATTTTTAGAGAATCTCGCAGTCAGAATTATTTTATTTTTTATTTTTTCAGTTCAGTGCGCAAGAGTTGTGGTGAATGACGTACTGTTCTTGTTTGTTTTTAGTGGTGAAAGTCAATGATTTAACATTAACATGCATCGCTATTTAAAAGCGTTGTTTTGTGCTTTATTAGTACTTTCTATCGTCGATCCAATAACTTCAAAACGATCGTTTAGTAGTAGTAGTGGTCGGCATTCGTATCCGAAGCCTAGCAGCGGTGGCCTTTCGGGCGGCGGGCACGGGTATCCTTCATCAGGTGGCAGTCACGGCTATCCGTCCGGAGGCAGCCACGGGTATCCTTCATCAGGTGGCCTTTCGGGTACAGGAGGCGGACACGGGTACCCTTCATCAGGAGGCAGTCACGGCTATCCTTCATCAGGCGGCCTTTCGGGTACAGGAGGTGGGCACGGATATCCTTCATCTGGAGGCAGTCACAAGTACCCTTCATCTGGAGTTACTCACGGTTATCCCTCATCAGGCACGCACGGGTCGGGACAAAGTCATGGTTACCCATCAGGTAAAGGCTTGTCAGGCAACACACCAAGCCATACTGGCTCTGGAACAAATGTTCACCATCATTATCATTACAACTACAATCCCCCGCAGCAGATCAGATACACTCCCGTACATGGTGGTCCACCTGTAAGCTATCCAGTGTACAGAGGTAGCCCACCAACTTATGTGTACCAGTACAAAGATTCTGGAAGTAAATATGGTACTCTATTAGCCGGTCTGGCTCTACTCAACCTTGGGACACTCGGCGTTGCCTCTTACGCTGCAGCTAAGGCTCATTCAGGATCAGGATCAAGTGGAACATACGTAACAAAACCAGGTGAAGTGTGCAAATTCGGCCTGAGGAAAGATAATGGTGACTATGAGGAAACTAGAATTGACTGCAATTTAATATCTAGTTTCATTTATGAGGAGGAGGCTAAACAACAACAACACGGAGGCACTAATTCCACAGTTGTAACAACAACAATGACAAATGTAACAACAATGAATGCAAATGGAGTCATCCAACCTCAGCCTCCTGCAGTTAGTACTATGAATGTTATGTTACCAAACGGCACATTAGTAGAGATGAATGTGACAAATGTTAACACCACTGCTACCAATACTGCAGGCATGCCGGGCTCAGTGACCTCTTCAGTTACTATCACTACAACGAACACAACAACCACTAATGCTCTTGATGTCAAAGGAAAGCCTGTTGACGTCACACCGGGCATGAAGTGCTACGTAATAAGACATAGTCCTTATAGTAACATGAAGAGATCTGTTCCCTGTGGCCTTCTGCAGACATATGCAACACAATCTCTGAAACCGAACTCTGCCACGAGGAATCTGCCAGTGTTCTCTATATTGAGTGTTGTGATTGCTGTATTCATTGCAAATTAAAATACTTTTAATAATGTCTAGACAGGTGGATCGCTTTTGACTGCAAAATTGCAGTTTAGATGCAGTTATATTGCAGTTGACAAATCCAAATTGCATCTGCAGACTGAGAAGAGTCTTATGCTGAGTTTTTAGAGTGTGCTCTGACTCAGCTCACTCAAAATAGAGGTTAAAATGAGACACAAATATGCTCTACCATAAATCTGTCTCGTTTTTAACTCCGTCTCGAGTCTGAGCTGAGTAAGAGTGAGGCCTATAGATTTCAGCCTTATACTAGAAAAGCATGTAGAATGCACATAAATTGATAAAGTTGTGTCTACTGCAATAGAAATGCATCAACACTGCAATTAAATAGTTAAGGGGCAAGCCCTCTGTCTACAGACACTTAGTGTTTATAAGTGAACGTTTTGATCTAATGTATAATCATCACAATTGTCTGAAAACAGTATATTTTGCTTTAACTGCCTACTTGTGCCAGATTATAAACATTGTATTATTCAGATAGCTTGTATATTTTTGAAATATTGTATTTTATAAAAAATATGTTTGTTACATGTATTATTAATGGAAGAAAAATGATATTAAGATGTATAACATTCCCTCCAAGAAGGTTAGCTTTGACATAATATATATGAGGCAGACTATGTTTATTATAAGAAGGCCAAAATAAAGTTTTTGTACTTACATACATAATATATTTAGATAGATAGTTATATACACCCAGGTTTTATTAATAAATAAAGTAGAACTTAACATATTGTATTTGTCTCGAGTAATAGTGAATGTGATATTTTGTAAAACAGTAGGTACTTGGCTATTTTATATTAAATTTTGTTAAAAATAAACATTGTTTTATTTTCTCTGTTTATGTAAACTGTAGGTATTATTTGATCAATCCATTTTCTTGTGCAAATAACATCGTCCAGAAACCATTGAATTACATATAAATTCATTTTCGCCTTTATGTAGATAAAAAGATCAAATATCTAATAAGACTCAGTATAATCAAATATCTAATAAGACTAGTAGATAGGTACCCAACTAGGTAAGACCTATTTTAAAACCGCTAAATGTTTTCCTTATTTTCTAAGAAACTTCATCTAAAGCTGATACACCAATTATGTATATATAACATTGTCCATCTCTGTACTTCTCAGTAGGATTTTCCTTGAAGCATTTCAATGGCATGTAATGCGAACCTCGAAAATGGTTTGTAATGATAATGAGTAATGACTTCGTGCAATATTGGTAGGCACCTTGTTACATGGAGCTAGATGACATATTTATTTTAGCTGTTATTAAATAGGGCCTAATTGCTTATAGTCTGTAATAACACATAGGCTACTTTTTCCCGAAAATTTCCCGCTCCCGCGGGAATTAAGAAAATCTCAATCTACGCGAACGAAGTTGCGGGCATCAGCTAGTTGATAAATACGTATAATATTTAACATTCAGCCATCCCGTCCATCGGTGTGCGATAGCCCTAATGCAGCGCTCGCGAAGCAAGAATTTTTCTCATAATATTATAGAAAAACTGGAATTTTCGCTTTTGAGTCAAACAAGTAGGTACCTACCTATGCACCTACCTAGATTCCACCATTATATCCATTAAACCTAGTTTTAAAAATAAAATAAAATGTAAATAGGTACCAGTTGGATAATAAATTTGGAACGGCTCCAACTGATATTACGGATTAGAAGACTTAAAAAATTCTCCTGACTACTATAGGTAACTAGGTAGGTACATATATAAAACTTTGGGAGCTATTGGTATACCTACCTACTAGTTTGGGTATATGAGGTAGGTATATTTAACTAGGTTTTTCACTTTCATACAGTTATCCTATGAAATACTAATTACTTGTAGGTAGGACCTAAAAGTCCTTAATTAATTCGTTAGCCAGAGATATCTAAGATGCCTACCTACCGCTAGGTAGATAGAATATCTACTTAACGGTAGGTACCTCCTATATTATAGGTAACGTGGTTTTGGCGGCAATAATCGGCACATAGTGTTTTGCGGATAATAATATGAATAAAACTCCAGGAGAATGCAATAAGTAATCCGTTTAATTTTCGGTACCATAGATTAGTATATATATTTGACGTTGACAGGTTTTGAATGACAGATTTGACAACAGGGGTGTCGCCACACCACCCCCCCACGGAGAAAAAATGAGTACAAAAAAAAATAATAATAATTATAATAAGATACTTAATACAAAAGAAAAATAATTACATATCAAAAGGTTTTTTAAAATGCACCGTACGGCCTGAACGGGTCCTGTAATTTGTCTCAGGAATCCTGGCTTCCACCGGTACTGGACGATCTTCCTGTGGTTCCGGTGACGGACTATCTGAAACGGGTACTTCTTCTATGAAGTATGGCTTTACCCGGTCCATAGTGACCACTACTGGTTTCCCTTTCCAATCAATGGTGACGGTTTTCTTATCCGTAGCTCTCTGTAAAATTTTGTACGGGCCTGTGTAGGGAGGTTGTAAAGGACGTCGTACAGCATCATCTCTTAAGAGTAGATGTGAACACTCGTCTATGTCCTTAAATAGAAAAGACTTAGGTTGGGAATGCCGCGATGCAGGCACTGGTCGAATATTTGACATATGATGTCGCAATCGTGCAACAAAATCGCTTACGTCCTGAGAACCGGGTGGTTCCAGGGCCTCAACTATAATCTCTCCTGGTAGGCGGAGTGTCTCCCCATATACTAATTCTGAAGCAGTAGTCTTGAGGTCTGCTTTAAAGGCTGAACGCATTCCCAGAAGAACTAAAGGTAGTGCGCTCGTCCATGAACCTCCATGGCACATTAGAGAGGCTTTCAACTGTCGGTGGACACGTTCTATCATGCCGTTTGCGGCAGGGTGATAGGCTGTGGTGCGAACTCGCTTGCTGGCGAAACTGTGCATCAGTCGGCGAAACAGATCGGACTCAAATTGAGCTCCGCGATCTGTTGTTATGACCGAAGGCACGCCAAAACGAGGAACCCACTCGCGTGTGAAGGTGGAGGCAACTTCCTCCGCCGTGGCGGTTCGCATAGGCCAAACTTCTGGCCACCGGGTTACTCTGTCAATTGCCGTTAGGCAATACCGAAACTCGTCCGAGACGGGAAGAGGTCCCACTATGTCCATGTGGACATGCAAAAATCGCCCAGTCGGCGTATCGAAATTGCCGAGCGGAGCAGAATTGTGTCTTGACACTTTGCTACGCTGGCAAGCATCACAAGAGCGAGACCACTCTCGACAATCTTTTTTTACTGATGGCCAAACATACCGATCAGATACGAGGCGTATAGTCGCTCTCGCACCTGGATGGCTCAGATTGTGTAATTTTGAAAAAATCATACGGCGAGCATTAGGCGGGACGTACGGGCGCAATTTGCTTGTTGAATCATCGCAAACCAAAGTTACATCCGTGCCAGGTAATTTGATACTTGTCAATTTCAGACTGGTTGAATTTGAGCGCAGAAGTTGTTGCAGCTCTTGGTCAGCTTCCTGAGCTTTGGCAAGAGCTTCATACTCTTGCTCAAGGCTGATGGCATCTATTCGTGATAGAGCGTCAGCAACCACGTTGTCCTCGCCTTTAATGTATTTAATATCAGTGCTAAACTGGCTGATGAAAGATAATTGATTAAGCTGTGCGGGGGGAAGTTTCTCCCGACGTTGTACGAAAGCGTACAACAACGGCTTATGATCAGTGTAGATTGTGCAATGCTGAACCTCGAGGATATGACGGAAATGTTGTACACTTTCATACACCGCCAAAAGTTCTCTATAGTAGGCTGGCCAGTCTGCCTGTTTAGGAGTAAGTTTCTTGCTAAAGAACGCGAGAGGAACCCATTCTCCATCCACTTGTTGTTGTAGGCAAGAACCAATGTGTATACTGGATGCATCAGTAAAAAGACCCAATTCTGCACCGTTTACAGGATGCTGGAGAAGTGTTGCATCACACAGATTTTTCTTACACTGTTCAAACTGTTTCAGCAGCTCAGGTGTCCATGGAAATGGTTTTGCACCTTTGCTGTTTGTTGATACAAGAGCATCAATTAATGGTGCCTGAAACCGTGCAGCATGAGGAATGAACCTGCGATAAAAGTTTAACATGCCAAGGAATCTCCTCATGGCCTGCACTGTTTCAGGTGGTGGAAAATCCAACAAGTTTTTGACACGGTCCTGAGGGGGACGGGTACCTTGGGCATTGATGACATAACCCAGGAAGAGTACCTCTTTCGCTCCTAGAACGCATTTGGATGGGTTAATTACCACACCATAGTCTTGCAAACGTTTAAAAAGAATCCGGAGATGTTCTTTGTGGCTTTCAACGTCTGGTGAGAAAACTAATACATCATCAATATATGGAAAACAGAAATCGAGACCCCGTGTGACCTCATCGATAAACCTCTGAAAGGTTTGGCCAGCATTTCTCAAACCAAAAGTCATGAATGGGAATTCGAAGAGGCCAAACGGGGTAACAATGGCTGTCTTCGAGATGTCTTCCTCATAGACTGGTATTTGATGATACGCTTTTACCAAGTCTAAGGTGCTGAAAATAGTAGCACCAGAGAGGCTGTTGGCAAAATCATTAATATGCCTCACAGGGTACCTGTCTGGTATAGTCCGGGCGTTCAGTGCGCGATAATCGCCACATGGACGCCAGGTGTTATCCTTTTTGGTAGTCATGTGCAGGGGAGATGCCCATGAACTTTTTGATGGACGTGCAGTGCCACATTGAACCATGCTCTCAAACTCTTTCTTTGCAGCGATGAGCTTCTGAGGTGCTAATCGTCGTGGTCTGCATGATACCGGACTGCCTTCTGTTGTTTTAATATAGTGCACAGTGTTGTGCTTCACGAACCTTGGTAAACCTGGAGGTCGTGTTATGTCAGAAAACTCAGCAAGTACATCAGCAAAAGGTGTATGATGGGAAGAAACAGCTTTTATGCTATTTTCTTCTGTATTTGCAATAACAGCACACACAGTCAGTTTGGTATTTCCATCTATGACACGTTTGTTGCGGCAGTCTGGTAATAGGTTATAATAACTTAAGAAGTCAGAACCAATTATTGGTAGTCCAACATCTGCGATTATAAAATTCCATTTAAGGGACCGTCTTAATCCTAAGTTTAAATCTAACTGAATAGTACCATAAGTTTTTATTGTGCTCCCATTTGCAGCGCTGAGGTTGTAGTCAGCGGAGGTTAAATTATTTTTAATCAAGCGTCGAGGGTAACAACATAAGTCTGATCCTGTATCAATTAAATAACGGATTTTAGAAGATTTGTCTGTTACAAATAATCGACGGCTGGAGCTAGTTATAGAACAGTCAGACGCCGCCTTTACTGACTGTTGGTCACATTTCCCGACCAATTGCAAGGCTTAACACACTTGCTCGCCTTAGCCAAGAATTTTTTATGATACCAACAAAGTCCGGCAGGAGTACCTTCTCTTGAATGCCTGTAACGTCTGGCTCTACTAGTACTGCGGGAACGCCCGTTGTGTGAGGTTGACAAACTTGCGACCTGTTTGGAAAGCTCTTCCACCTTTTCCATTAAGGTGTCCAGCATAGAGGTAGATGCAGGTGGAGCAGCACAGGCCAAAACCTGTTTAGGGTTCACAAGCTCTGTGACTCTATCTGCTAACTCTGCCATTTTATCTAAGGGGAGCTCTAGCTGAGAGGTAATTACCACCTGCACCTGTTGAGGAAGTCGCCTCATCCATAACTGCCGGAGGATATTTTCATCAGACAAAGCTGATCCGGCTAATGAACGCAGATGCCTTAGGAACTGGGACGGCTTGCGATCCCCAAGTTCCTCATCTGAGATTAGCTGCCTCACCCTCTCTTCCTCTGACATTGAGAGGCGTCTTATTAGCTCCTCTTTTAGTTTTATATATCTTTGCCCGACTGGGGGAGGATTGGTAATTATATCCTCAACCTCCTGCGAGTACTTTTGCTCTAGATGACCGAGTACATAGCTATATTTTGTACTATCGGTGACTATGCCGGCTATTTCAAATTGAGCTTCCACTGTGGCAAACCATATGATAGGCTTATGTGCCCAGAAAGGTGGAATTTTAGCAGAGACTTTGCAGACCTGAGATTTCTCTCCTAAGCGGGCTTGCAGAGCAGCATTCTCTTCCATAAGTCTTTTCAGTTCTTCCTCCATTATCTTTATTTAGTTATATGTATTCCCTAAACAACCACAAAACCAGCGTTCAAACCGTAAGGTGTAATAACATTTATACCTAGTTCTCCCAGTATTAGTACTTATCTTTAAATAACTAAAATAATATGTTAAGTTAAGGATAAGTATAAAAAAAACACAAACACAATTTAAAAGATAACTAACAGACTACAGTTGTAAAATGAATATATAACAAAACCTAGCAAATAAAATAGTAATTAACTTACCAATTAAGGGTTATTTTTTACACATACAATGTTACCTTAGTACACTATGAATAGAGTTTTATTAAAGTTTGTTAGTCTTTAGTATGCTAGTTTAGTGTTAAGTTTAGTTAAGTGTTAAGTTTAGTTTAGTTGTAAGTTGTTTGTTTTATTTACATGGGAGTAGGAATCACTATTCACAACACAAGGCACATATCACCAGTTACACATTGACAACCAGGAACCAGATGCAATCCAGGCAGGCTAAGGAGTAGATAGCCAAGCAGTTGGCCAGCTGTTAGCCAAGCGGGTATCCAGGCACGTAGCGCAGCACTTGTCACTAAGAAGCGGAGGGCGATTGCAATCGCTTGTCCACTATCAGTCAGCGACTCCACAAACTAGGGTAGACATGTGGTCGAACAATTCGGGGGCACGCTCCCTGGCGTCGATAGGGTAATAGGGCTCCAACCAGTGTTAATTCTTTTTGCGTCGTCTTCATCAGAAGGTTGCGTGTTCAAATCACGTCGGGGTCACCACTTTGGCGGCAATAATCGGCACATAGTGTTTTGCGGATAATAATATGAATAAAACTCCAGGAGAATGCAATAAGTAATCCGTTTAATTTTCGGTACCATAGATTAGTATATATATTTGACGTTGACAGGTTTTGAATGACAGATTTGACAACAGGGGTGTCGCCACATGGTTACTAATTATTTATTTATTCTTTCAAGTATTTAGTTAGTTACAATAAATAGCCACTAAATCGTTACGTATTGTTTGTTGGATTCGCCAATTTTGTTCCGCGTGGCGCTTAGGTGTAGGTATCCAGTATCCACCTATCTATCATTGTATTTAAATAGGTCGAAAATACTATTTTTAAAGCCGGACGGAAGGGTGTTAATTTATTCATCCTACTTTAATAGTCAGGTGGGTATGTAGCGGTGGAAGTCGGTTAAAAATAAATTATTATTGTTGATTTTAAAGTCGACTTTCTCTTAATGAGATTTGAGAGGAAAATATTGGCTTAGGAAATCAATGTAGTTAAGTCTATAGAATATTTGATAAATTATTTAATAGGTACCTACATAAATAATAAATATTTATTAATACCTACAGTTATTTAATTTATAAATAATTACTATCTGACCACAAACCACGTAATTGGGCATCTAACTGGGTCGATATACTTACTAAAAAATAATGATACATACCGAATACGTAAAATACTTAGATTAATAACTGGTTAGGTATTTTCGTGGTAAAATGAGGCTGTATTATATACCTATTTATCAACTATAAATGACAAATAGTGTGTTAGTATTTTCTAAATAGCTAACCTAGCTAAATAACAACCAGAGTTATTTTGACACGATTTTGTTAACGAATAGGTGTAGTGAGCACCTACTCTATCAGGGTTATATAATAACAAAATTGGGAGTAGGTTACTGAAGTATTTTTCTATTTCAGTCATAACAATGTCATTCGGCATGCTCTGTAGCCATGAAAAAATAAACTTCGTAATTTGTATAGGTACGCTTCGATACGAAAGAGCTGTATGTCTGTTTTCAGTTACACTGTGTTTCAGTACCTAATTTGCCTGTCGCAAAAACACACATGGCGCGACGTCACATGGTTTGTTTGAAGACTCTGAAGCCTTGGTATGACAACAAATATAATTATTGTTGCAAGTTTTGCTAGTGTAATGGCGCATTGTGAACAGACAGTAAAATCTTCCATGTAGGCACCTGCTTACTTATGTTAGGAGCCAAGTTCGATTTTATAGAGGAAAAATGGTGGGTAACAAAGCGGTACTCGGTGACTGATTAACTTATACACATCGATGTACTAGGTACTAGATGTGGTGGACTGAACAGTCACTTTGATCAACTGAACTGCGTTGCAGTCCGCATACCTTATTTAGTGTGACTTGGCATTCGCGAGGTACGCACGGGAGTATATATGTAGGTTTAAACCTACATACATAACTCAATTTCAATAAATTCACCAAAAAAAAATATTTCTGAAATTTGTGACTGCATTGTCACTTACCATCAGGTGAGATCGCAGTCAAGGACTATCTTGTCATCGAATAAAAAAAAACTATACGCTTCAGTCTTGTGCTGCCTGCACCTATCCTTGCGGTTCTTCAGATATCGTCGGTCCACTTAGTGGGGGGTCTGCTAGCATTCCAATGCGAGGTCGCCACTCTGTAGCTTGGGACCTCCAACGTCCATCGCTATCTTGTCAACGAATAATAAAAAAAAATTAGTGTGCTGAAATGATTAAAAATAGTGAAATGAACCGTGCTCAATGGAAGAAGAGGATAAGGAAGACCGATTCCAAACAACCAAGCGAAGCAACGGCTGGATCTTGTGTCATGCTTCTTCGTTCCTGTTACGCACCGCTAGGATTTGGAATGCCCTTCCAGCTTCCGTTTTTCCCTCTAACTATAATTTGGGTACCTTCAAATCAAGAGTGAATAGGCATCTTCTAGGCAAGCGCGTTCCATCTTAGGCCGCATCCTCACTTACCATCAGGTGTGATTGCGGCCAAGCGCTAGTCTATATATTTAAAAAAAAAAAAAGAAATGCTCGTGAACGGGTGCCACAAACAGGAATGGCTCTGCTTTGTCTGACCGTCTTGACATGCATTGGATTGTGTGTACCTACGTATGCATTTTTGAAACTTCATAATGGAAGCACTGTATACATAGCATAGTTTTGTTACCTATTGTAAAAAAATTTTTTTTTTTTTAAAAGAGCAACTGCTGAGTTTCTTGCCGGCTCTTCTCAGCAGAATCTGCATTCCGAATCGGTGGTAGATTTATGATGTGTCATAAGAGCTACAAGTTGGCCTACATGAAATCAATATTTGAATTTGAATTTTAAAGGGAAAAGGTATAGGACAAAGAAAAGGAAAAAAAATTAGTGTGATGATCACATCACATCAGTGATGTGAAGTGTGACAGTGTTTAATGTTTTTGTCTTCAGTTATAATCTCGGCGTGCTGGGTGGCAGGCGCCGGCGTGGGGCTGCTGCCGCTGTTCGGCTGGCACGCCGGCGACAAGGAGCCCGCGCCACCAGGCTGCTACTTCGTCGAGGTCATGGACTACAACTACCTGCTGTTCCTCTACTTCGCCACCATCGTGACGCCGAGCGTGCTGCTTGCGGCGTTCTACGCGCACATTTACAGGGTGGTTGTCAAACAGGTAAGCTTACCTTACTAGATAGACTATCTGAGACCTACGCCATGTTGGTAATCTACTGTATAAAAATAAGTCGGGTTTTCCTTCCTGACGCTATAACTCCAGAACGCACGAACCGATTTCCACGGTTTTGCATTCGTTGGAAAGGTCTCGGGCTCCGTGAGGTTTATAGCAAAGAAAATTCAGGAAAAATTCCACGCGGACGAAGTCGCGGGGGCAAAAGCTAGTTTCTACTATTTATCACATTATCATATGCGTACTAATATCATAAAGACGATATACGTATATGTGTGTGTGTGAATGCACGTGTGTGTGTTTGTTACGCCTCTCACGCCACTACGAATGAACCGATTTGACTGAAATTAGGAATCACGAAACTCTTTACTCGACTAAACTCTAAGCACATTCAAATGGACATCTAGGCAAGCGCACTTCAACCTAGACCTCATCAGTGTTTTTCATATTGTCATCAAGTGCAAGCTTATCTCACAATAGAAATATTAAAGTTTTATAATAAAACTAAATAACGACAACAACTCAATGCTCAGTATAAAAAAAAACATTATCAGTAATCAGTTATATTTTCCTGCTAAAAACCTACACACACAGATGTTGTGGGGAAATACAATCAAAGCGAATCATCGGAATCTACAAGTTACCAGTAAAACAGTATTAAATACCGAGTAGATTGTTTCCAACACAAAATACAGCTGATATTAGGGTTGCCAACATTTTTCAGGCTGAAAATTGAAAAATGATAGACTTTCATACAAAGTTTTGCCCCCTACTTAACACATTCGGGGATCAAATTTCAGAAAATCCATTCATAGCCTACATTATAAAAGGAACCTTCTTTAAAAATTTCAAGTTTCTAACTCCAATGGTTTAGGCTCAGTCAGTCAGTCAATCAGTCTGTCGGGACAAGTCTTTCTATAAGTTTAGTATAGTACGGTTCATAGTACGGTTGTTGAGTGGTGACCCTAGCTGATACTTACCTGCGTTCAGTGGCCAGTGGGGCATCTCATGACGTGTCACTTACGTTGTTTTCCTTCAATGACGTATGAATAATACTAATGGGTTTGATCGTCTCTTCGTTATGCGTCATTCAGAAATCGTAGAACTGCATTATGAGAATATGTCAGGGTATCTATACCAGACTGGGTTTACTTGTGAAAATAAGTAGAGTAAGCAATACGATACTTCCTACGTAAGTTGTGGTATCCCACAAAATTGGCATTTTAGGACTGTTGCACTTATCATTTGTTTTTATCTATTTTATGTGTTCGTTTAAAAAAATAAATTAAAAACAGCATTCTTTAAAGTATTAAATACTTTCAAGATGTATAAAGTTGTGTCGTTATTAAAATGACGGCCTAAAACATTTTATTGACCTTCACAACAATTAACGCGTCATGTAAGCGTTTTGGGGATACAACAACTTACGTAGTAGGTATCGAATAGAATAGAATAGAATAGAATAGAAATATTTTTTATTCAAATAAACTTTTACAAGCACTTTTGAATCGTCAATGAATCTACCACTGGTTCGGAATGCCTTTCCTGCCGAGAAGAGCCAGCAAGAAACTCCGCGGTTGCTCTTTTCAAAAAAAATAAAAATTTTACAATAGTTAATGAAAGCTATGCTATGTATACAGTGCTTCCACAATAAAGCTTCAAAAATGCAAAAATGCATACGTAGGTACATCAATCCAACGCATGTCAAGACGGGCAGTCAGAGCATTCCCGTTGGTGGCACCCGTTCACGAGCATGACGCATGATCCAGCCATTGCTTCGCTCAACCATATTTGAGGGAACGTAACAACCCGCACCACACGACACCACCACAGAAATGTTTAAAGAGAGCATGAGAATAAATCTTGGTTTCTGTAGCTACCCATCTGGGAAGAACAGCATTTTATAAAAGAATAACTTATAGGTATCTGTAATAAATGCAATTTTTCTTGACAATGATCTTATGTTTTAATTGACGACCAATGTAGTCATAATAATAATGAATAATCTATACTTAGGTACTTTATACTTATAATAAAATTGTAACGGGACGAATATAAATATTTTGAAATTTTTTATCGGAGGATGTTTTATTATCGATATCACGCGAATACCTACTACTGAACGGATTTGAATGACATTTAAATATTGGATAGAATCAGGCGTTACTTTGCGGAAGTTCATGATTAACAAAAAAATGTTAGAATTATTTTGCTGTAATCCGCCTGCTATAATGCTGTTGGCGGATTACAGCAAAATAATTCTAACATTTTTTGTGAATGACATTTGATAAAGTGGCAGCTAATACTTCGGGTCAATATATAGAATACCATTTATCCTGATAAACAATAAGGTTTATCCGGGATAGGAGATGAAAGTTTTTATTGATTTTGCTCCATAACTCCCTCAAATCTATACCGAATTTAATAATTCTCTATTTATTATAAATTGTGTACTATTAGAAATATTTTGTCCAATTTTGATGAAGAACTACTAAATATTATCGGAGATAGAGGACATAACTTCTCGCGGATAGTAGCAAGTCACTCTCTAAACTTTTTCCACGCGGACGAAGTCGCGGGAATCAGTTACTCCCTAACTAAAAATTATCTATACTCTAAAAGTTTAACAAGTGCAAATTTAAATGAAGCCACGTCCAACACAGCCAATTTTTCATTACACGAGATTCCGGTCAAGGACGGCTCTTATCAAATATAACAAAACGGCGTCGGTTGATTCGACTATTATTTTGACAATTTGTTACTTTGTTGGGTTGCATGGACACAATTTCATGATAAATGAAAGCGATACATCACGAAACCTGATCCCGGTCGTGCGTTTGCCTAATAATGATTGCTATCAGCAGCGTGATGATCGCATACACCTGGGCCTCAAGTCTGCTATTTTACATGTCATTATCATTGAACCGCAATACAATTACAATTCAATTATCATTGGTCCAAAATTTTCGGTAGTCTACTAAATTCACAATGGTCGTTCGATTTCTTATAATTGGATTGGAATTCAATGATACCTCGGTATTGCCATTAGCTTAAAAAGCGTTTGCCGAAATGAGTTTCAAAAAAAACTACATATTAAAAACGTTTATTTAAGCTAGATTCAAAGCTAGATGTGTCAGTGGCAAACCATCGGAAAACAATTGTGACGCCATTGAATTAGTAGACTACCAAAATTGCTAAAAGTAGCAATTGAGATGTCATTGATAGACAATTGAACTACAATTGCAATAGCAGACTTGGGCCCCTGATTGGCTGAATTTATGGCGTTCTTATTGCATTATAATGCATTTTAGCCACTAGCGAGAGAGTACAGCTAATCAGAGCTGATTGCTCGCAAAGAGGCGTTTGCATTTTAATTTTCCCTATGTATGTGTATAATATCGACGGGTAAAAGGCGAATTGATTCAAACGCCATTTTGATAACTTTACAGGAGAGTGATTTAAACATAACAAAATTTGAAAAAAAAAAAAATTATTTCTCTAAAATTATTACACAAACTAGAAAGAAATCAATAAAATTTTATAATACGAGTAGTTACAGTACATAACAATTGTACTGTATTATGTTATGTAGGTACTGTAACTTTTATAAAAAGGTACCTACATATAATATTTTTAAGTAATATTCTAGTTGTAGTAAACACTTCTGTTTTTGCACACCTACACGTGTTGTCGCACTTACAGAAAATGCGTCTCTTGTAATATTTATGCAATAAAGTGAAAAAAAAAAAAAATTGCGATCGTCACACTGTAGCACTCATTTTTAGACAATCCTACAGCAGAACTCTAAGTAAAAGTGATCTGCGAAGTAATCAAGCGTGAGTAGTGAAACTTTGAGTCACGTAGGTATCGGGTATTTGTACCTTGTACCACTAGTTTTATTTACCAACAAAAGGTCGCACCATTAAGAAACTGCTGACAAGGAAAAACAATATACACGGTTCATATGAGTAAATAAATATTTATTTTTGGGGTCCAAGGTCCAATACAGAAAACAATATTTCGCACCTTTAGAATTAGGTACTGACCTAACTAAAAATTCTTGTAACTTCGGTTTAAATACATTTAATTTTAATATAATCTTACCAATCCAATCTTACCAATCTTACCAATTTTACAAAAGATCAATATGTAAAAATCTGCAAAAAAAACTCTTTCCAATAAAACACGGCAGAGATACATTTAAATTCACTCAACAATATACCTTTTTGAATTATTTTTTGCTCATTGCCCATAGATTGCAATTTTTGAATTAGCTATCACTTTAATTCTAAAGGTGCGATTTTGCTTTTATCAGAAAAACTTCACCCACTCTCAAGGGAAGCTGGAAGAAATTTCTTTTTTTTAGAGATAAGCTTCACCTATGTCTACTTCTTCTAATATATGTTGTCCTGAAAATCCTCATATGTACTTACATAAAAAATAAAATTAAAATAAATAAAAACATAAAAATTGCAAATTCTAAAAACAAAACAAGACAAAAAATAAAACAAAAACAAGTCCGAACATCACGTCGGAGGACGAATAGAGGATACACATTAAAATAACAAGCGTGCAAGTCGGGCCCGCACACCATCGTACAAGATTTTATAAACAAAAGTTGGAAGTATGGAAACTCTCATTAATTTTTAATTTGATTAATTTTAATTTTTTTTTTATTAGAGGGGAGGTTTTTAAAACTTCTGCGGGAACCCTCTACTTTTCAGGGATAAGAGGTATCTTATGTTTATTTCCAAGTCCTCAATTCTGATGCTTTGCTTCGTGATTGAAGGTCCAACCAATAAACAAACAAACCAACAAACAAACACTTAAAAGCTATATATTCTCATTCTCACACAAATAAGAATAATTCGACCTATACGTAGAATAGAGTTATATATGATTATGGCACAAAAATTTTTTATTGCATTTTTAAGCCTAAAAAGATCTCTAATATTTACTAGTGAAATCAAAATTTTAAAAAGTTATGTAGATCCAAAGATACCAGTCGAATAAAGGTACATTTAATTTATTTCTCCAAAGAAGAAGGGCCCGACAGCACAAGTGTCAGTATTCACTGTCCAGATCAGCGCGATCGGAGGGTCCCATCTGCAGTTGTATTCATGTTCTCCGAAATGATAGTGTGCACACGCTCACACTTTTATCTGCTATTTTCGTGTTAATTTTGTTATTATTTTTTACTATATGTGCTCAAACTTAAAAATACACACTCAAAACATATGATCTTCCCTTCGTTAAAGCCAAAAAAAATTGAATATAGTAATACGACAAATGCCGTGGAGATAAAAAAAATGGAAAAATGAATGTTCCAGGTAAGTGAATGGAATTTTCTTTCTTCAGCTTTGTAATTATATTACATAGATTGCTCTTAGATAGTTGTATATAATAATTTTTACAGATATATATTTTTAAAGCTAAATAATTAAGTTAAACGGTTCCACATTCATATAGAACATTATACCTCGGAATGTTAGATTTTACTACAAAAAACAATCAAAAAAAAAATATCAACTCATTACACCTATTAAACATTAATTCATACATTTTAATAAGTAATCAATAATATTAATTATTTTACCATACTACTTTATTATTCGGAAATCATGTAAAAAATATCGGGACAATGTGCACAAGTTACTTTGTTCGAGGGAAATTATTTTGAAATTATGAGGTATATGTGTATATATTCATTTATTCTTGGTTTGACATTGAGATATATATCCTTATTCAGCTGAAAACTACCATAAAAGCCTAAAATTAATAATTTTTTTTATGTTAAGTATTTATAAAAAAACTACATAAAACTATTTAGACCTGTTTTCTGTAGTTAATTGCTTTAACGTTTTAATGATGTTAATTTTTGTTTTCAGAAAATGGCAGTGTCAGTAGTGGAGCTTTTACAATAACAGCACTACCACAGGGAGCTGAAAAAATTAGGCAAGAGGTCCCTGATATATGGGAAGATTGATATATCAGATGGAACTGTAAGAGACAGTCGATTATCTATACTGCAGCCGGCATATAATGATAAATACTAGTTTTTGCTACTGACAAAACTAGCCATAAGGCTGCACCATGTTGCTGAAAATTCTATAAAAGATAATAAATAATGTCTACCGTCGCCTGCAATTGCAACAACTAGACCTAACACTTTTAACTCGGTCCAACTTTGAAAATTCCCCTGCTGTTAGCTTTGGGAATTTTTGTCTTGAATATCATCACCAAAATGTGTACCGACTCCCATGCCTTCTTCGTTAAATACGCATAAATTGTCGTGATGCCTTTTATTCTAACCATATGATGATCACTGGACGCAATCACCATCTACAACTAACTCTTACAGTGCACCTAACGACTCTAGAGATGATGATGTGCCGCATCTTCTTTACAAATTCATTATTTTGATTAATTTAAAATTTTCATTTTGCGCGGTACCCAGTGGATCTCTGCCACCACAATATTATTTTCTTCGTGATTTAAAATATCTATTCAATTAAAATATTAATAATATAGACATAAATAACTTAGATATGTTACACGTTGCGATCGGCAACGCAACGATCACATCCTCGGCAGGCTCAGTGTCCGTGACATCGGAGATAAGCTGCAAGAAGCCCGTCTAAGATGGTATGGTCATGTAGCACGGAAACCACAAAGCTACGTCGGTAATAGATGTCTTAACATCGCCGTCCCTGGAGCTAAATCTCGCGGCCGTCCAAGAAAGCGCTGGCTGGACCTCGTAGACGCCGATATGAGAGCCAATAAATTAAGAAAATTGGATGCACAAGACCGGGCAAAGTAGGCAAAAGCATGCCGGAAAGCGGACCCCACCTAGTGGGATAACGCTCAGTCGAAGAAGAACTTAGATATGATTGATTTCTTATTGATTGCCAATAATAAATCGCACAGAAAAATTGTGGAAAATAGAGAAAATATTTTTAAACCTTTTTGTTTGCCAATATTCGGTTGTACTATTTTTAAAACTCCTGAAAGAACTTATATATTGTCCTTGTAGCAATTTTATTTTGTTGGTTTTATTCGAGTTTTCTATAATAGGATTATTATTAACGTAAATAATAGTTCCTAATACGTTATTTATGTTTATATTTTATATTATTTATTAATTAGTTTCATTTTGAGGTTTCTATAGTAGGATTATTAATACATTCTACTTACATATTTACACAATAGTTCCTAAATTTAATTTCCTAAATATATAAAAGGATAAGGTGACTAATTGACTGACTGACTCATCATCATCACATTGCTCAAAACACTGGATAGATCGGGCTGAAAGACATACAGATAGCTATTATGACGTAGGCATCCGCTAAGAAAGAATTTTTGAAAATTCAACCCCTAAGGGGGTAAAATAGGGGATTGAAAAATCGAACTTAATGTGAGCAAAGTTGCGGGCAAAAGCTAGTATTACCTATATAAAATACAAAGTACTTTCAGTTATTTTATTATTAATTTTTACATTTTTTTGTAAGACAATTTTATAGTAGGTACATGCTTAGTAATTAAAAAAATTAGTCAAATTATGTTGAATTTTTTTTACTAATAAATGTGTTATTATGAAATAAGAAACACTGTTTATTTTGTATTTATATTTCATCCTTTACAGCAAATAAGACCGTTTGAAGATTAGTATTTCCATAAAAAAAAGTTATATATAGACATGGTACGAACACTTTTCCCAAGTATAAGGTTACATATACATATAGAACATGGAGACATCCGCAAAAAATCGTCACATATGCATATAGAAACACCTAAATTCCAAATTATGGGTTTTGCATTGAGTTTATTGATAGTAATCAATGCATAATAATGTTCCAAAAGTATACTATGAGAATCAATTCTCTAGAAAAATAACGAAAAAAGTTACAGGCAAGACAAACTTCAAATCGCTCTCCTGTAAAGTAGGGATTTTGCAGAAGTAACTCTATTCTGCGTATAGGTCGAATTAATTAATAGCACCATTGCCATTGCCGAAATAAATTGGGCTTAATTAGATGACAAATATGCATACCTACAATAGAAGCCAATACTTAAAAGAGCATTAGTTAATTGAGCCAATTTAACCAAGAATACAAGATGTGCACAGATCGTAGCACGAATCACAATTTTTGTATGTTCTTTCTTTCTTTTTCTTTTTTTTCATCTTTTTTTTAAAGAATATTACCTGAAGTTGATTAATTTCCTCCTATCCCCTCCAAATAAGCAGAAAACTTGTGTTAGGAGTAGGGTGGCCAGATTTATTTTTAGCCTATAAGGGACAAATGGTTAAATAGGCAAAAAATGCGAGATTTCAGTTTTTTACTCGGGACAAATAAAAAACAAAATTATTCAGTGTCATTTTTTTTTTGATATTTTTCCGAGGATCGAGTCAGTTTAAGCATATTTTTATTCGTTTTAACTTTTAACATATCTGCAAAAATCTATACAATTATAATCGTAATTATAAACGGTCATCAACTCGCTTTTTTACGAATGTTGCGTGTGTGGTGAATGCTTGGATCGATTTCATAATGCAAAACGAAGTACGGTTCAAATACGGGACAGAGTCAGTCCCGCCGGGACATTTTAAACTATGCCTAAAATACGGGATGTCCCGGGAAATACGGGACGTCTGGCAACGCTAGTTAGGAGGTACTTACTACTTACCTAGACTACGCATGTATAATCTATTTTTCCTTAACTCTCAAGTTATTTCTCGCAGATACGCGTCAGAAGCGCAATAATTAACGCGGTGACTAGCCATTTTTAGTAAGCCCTTACAGTTACAGGCTGACAACGCAGTATCGTCGCGTTAGTACGGCGAGCTCGCAGAAATTCATTAAAAAATGAAGTACCTACTGTGCTGTGAAAGGGTGTCATAATTTATCACAATAACCATCAAAGACGTAATTATCAGTACCGGTACAGAAAATAGTACATTATGGTACAAGTGTGAAACATTGGTGATTACCGCTGAGGCGCTATTGAGACCTGAGCCGTTAGGTGAGGGTTTTAAGGTAGCCGAGGACGGTAATTTTCAATACACACGTGTATCATACGACGTTTTTCAACACACTTGTGAAGAAAATAATACTAAAATAGTACACTATGGTACAAAACAGTGAAAACGAGTTGTGAAAATTTTTTCGCAATGGCGGGAAAAATTAATCAGTTTTCCGGAATGCGTGCGCACCTTTAATGGCCATAGACTAAAAGAATTAGGGTTCTCTTTTTTTGGCTTTTCTCGGATAGCCACGTACAAAATGGGGAATTTCAAGTTTTCTTTATTACAGAAAAAAACAAAAGTTATATTTGAGTGACAGTTTTATTTATTAAACACGTACAAGTCGAAATTATCTATTTAAATACGAAGTTGTTTTTGTAATAGAAACTTTTTTAAGAACAAAGCAACTCAACCAATAAACTTAAAAAAAATTTCTAGAACTCACATTGTGAATAATAGTAATAAAAAGTCACAGTTTGAGTTATAGGTGTCATTGTGTGCCTAATTGCGGTGAACCGGGAGCCACTTTATGAGCAAGTGTGTTGAAAAAATAATTACATGGCACTCATCTATTTAGTGGTTGCTTTGAGACTACGTTTGGAGCGGAACTTTGTTAGAAACTTCTGTTCTTATAGTCATAGTTCGATGACCCCTTGCAATTAAAAAAAAGGAGAGCTCTCTTAGAGCTCTTTAGAAAGTCAGACAGTTTGCTAAACAGCTTGCAAGATGATAAAGCTCTTTGTCAATATCTTTAGAATTTTCACTTGTACAACCTAGGTAGGTACGTGATTTCCATGGATATTAAAACGTTGAAACTTGAAGTCAACTTATAATCCAGATGGTCTTATGATATGTCTAGTGTCTATAGTGATCTCCATATTCTAGACCAAATTCTATTGAAGATTTTTCACGGAAAGCGATAAAATTAAACTGGCGAAAGAAAGGAGTAAAAATTGCAGTTCATATATTGATCTATGACTGGACTGGCTGCTGTGATTTCTTTTTGGACTTACTTTATTGACGCCATTTTGGATTTCATTGACGCCATCTTGGAGTTGTAAACAGATATGAGTGTCTCTGGAACTAATAATATTGCAAATGGCGACCCCGACCTCTATAAATAATTAGTCTAATAATAACCAAACTATTTATTTAATCTATGATTTCATATCAACCTCTATAGGTTGGAGCGCCATTTGCAATATTATTAGTTCCAGAGACACTCGTATGTCAAGTGTGGCGCTTCAAATTGATCCATAATTATGCTCTCACAAGCAAGCAGCGGCAAGGGATGGCAAGTCCAGTAATTATCATAGATTAAAGAAGTTGGCCTACATGAAATAAATAATTTTGAATTTTGATTTTTTTTGAATTTCGATACCTGTGTTTGATAGAGGTCAGCGGTTAGGGTAGACAGTTTCTCTATGGTTTCACTTATATTTGGCAGTAGGCCTGCTCGTAAAGTCAAACAGCAAATTGCAAATTGACGTCAATTTAAAGAATTCCATACTGACGCCTAATTTTGTTTGATTGTGAACGGCGCGCTGAAAATATTTAGTTTGGCCTTGCCACCGAGACTGCTGTCTGATTTAAATAAAACACATGTGGCTGACTGAAACTTTGCACTACCTACCATTTTTAAAACACAATCAATCTAAAAAATATTGGAATTTTTGGACTGATTCAGATACAAATGATCCAATCTTAATGAAGATTTTGCCACCTCACACACACACACACACACACACACACACACACACACACACACACACACACACACACACACACACACACACACACACACACACACACACACAACACACTCGTATAAATAAGGTATAAGCGCAAACACGCACTCGCAAATCTTACAGACATACCTATGACATACCTACTTTATGTTCTTTAGGTTGTATGTGCGTCCCCGAGCTGGTGGCCCTGTTTTCCGAGATACAGTTTTAACTAGTTCGGAAAACAGATGCACAATGTTATTGTAAATTATACTTTACACAACTATTTTGTTTTGTAATGATGTTTGTGTGATCTTTTGTGTTATTCAGTTGTATTGATTCAATAAATTCTTATCATACAAATGCTTTAGAAATGTGGGCAGGTACACTCATGAAAATAGCGATTAATTATTTTCATTTGTTAACACACGAAAACAAAGCCTAGCCTTCAACTTATAGGTATTATGGAAGGTCGAAAGAGACGATTGCAATTTGAAGGCAAACTTGTCGATTTTCGAATTCAAAAATAGTAGAAATTATAGCCACCCTTGCCGCCAACGAGCGATATTAGCTGAGCTATGTTGTAATGTAAGACGTTAGCACTTTATACTTCTATAACTAATCTCTGGCGGCGTACCTGTCTACTTAAATAAAGCAGTTGAAAGAGAAAATGAATCTGATATAAATGTTGTTTATTTTCAGATGAGTGCTGTAGTTACCGTCGAAGGAAGCCACGGACGAGGCACCATGTTACGGGTTCTCGGAGCGGCCCAAAAGCGTGAGGTCAAGGCTACCCAAAATCTGGCAATCATCGTCTTCTTCTTCATAGTCTGCTGGATACCGCTCTACACAATCAACGCGATCAAAGCTTTCATGCCCGAATTGGATATTCCTAACCCGCTCACATACTTTTGTATAGTTTTTTCCCACCTAAATTCTGCAGTGAATCCTTTACTATACGCTTACCATTTGAAAGATTTTCGAGCAGCTTTAAAAGGTCTCATTTGCACTGTACTCGGTAGGGGTGTGCCTCTACCTGCGGCTTATAGACCACCTATTCCAGTAAGAAGACCGGCGCTAGAGAGATGTAATGCGTACAGGGAGCGACCGAGGGTGTATGTTAACTCTCCTGTATGGCTAAGACAAAAGGAAGCTGAATCAGTCGTGACACAAGAAAGGAAGCCTGTGCCCGCTTCGAGATCTAATCCAGATTTAGAACCGTTTTTGAATAGAAGTGCAAATGAGAACTCCAGTGGAAGACATACTCCGGAAGGCCGCGAAGGCAACAACGGACCATATCTCATAGAAGCTAGTCAAGGATGTCAAAGTCCATATAAGAAAGTCGAGGAGTTCATTCGAAGGGTACGCAGCGTCAGCTCCGAGCACAGCTGACATGAGGCAAGCCGGGTACCTTCGGCTTATAGTGTGACGTAATCAAAGCTTTAATTTATTTTAAGAATAGAGAATATTGTATATTCGAATAAATTAATTTAATACCTTTAGATAACTATTTTATTGTAATTTTTGTGACATTATTGAAAATATTTTTAGATAAGATGTTTAAAAAATGGAGTAGTTTATACCTAAGCGTATCTATTGCATTTCTGAAATTGAATGTATTGATGTTATAACACCCATAACGTGATTAAGTGCTTCACAAATAAAAATATATGTTCTTATTTGATGTATCTTCATTTACATTATCACTTCTGACTTCATGATTATGACGTGCGTTTGAGTTTATAATGCTGGGCATTGACGGTCAGTTTTTCGCGTCAGTCCAGACGTAAAACTGTGGCGTCACTCCAAATGGTTTAGGCCAACTAAATATCCCCACTCACTGGCGTCACTCCGGCTCTTCAGTTTTCGATCGGTCGGGCTGAGTAGGGTTGTACAAATAGGTTTATTTGCGTCAAATAGGAAAAATAATGAATTCGGATGCCGAAGAAGAAACATTAATTCTTGCTGCAGCTACGGTTTGTTGCCATATACTCTCCAAAAAACAAGAAAGCAATTTAAAATGAAAAGAGAAATCGGTTTCGTAATTTGTTTTTCACTATATTAACTATACCTATGGATAGAAATTATATATCGAAAAAGCATGTTCAACGCTAATGTATTGAAATATTTTCAAAACGCTTTAGCTAAAACGATTTTAAGCATATTATTCCGGAATATCATAGACGTTTTGCTTTATTTACTCGTTTTGGTCAGTCAATTATGTGACACTTGAAAATTTATTTAGGCCCCTAAAAATAGCCCTAATTTTTTTTTTGGGCCCTAAAAAATCCCAATAAGCAAAATTCCGCCCTAAATTTGGGGCTAAAAGCCCTAAGTTGGGAACCCTGCGCCATTGGAATGACGATCGCACACTCACGGGCAGTTTGGCGCGACACGCCGTGGATTTATGGTAGTCACGGAAAATTTCCGGGCGCGTCGTCAGTTAAAACTCTGGAGTGATGATTCGACACTCACGATCAAATTTTGGATGGACGTCAGTTCAACTGATGCGAAAAACTGATCGTCAATGCCCGGCATAACACAGATAAATTATAGTTTATAATGGATCAATTGAATAGGCACTCTATTTTTAGGAATACTCTTACGCACTTCAACAAAGTAGCTATAAGAGTAGATCCATTACGCAGTTTGACCTTCATAAAATCATTGTCATAAAATAAAAATGCAATGGAGTAATAACAGAAAAATCAACAAGACTCCATTTTCGTAATGTTTGAATTGGTAGTAGGTAGGTAGGTACAAAGCGAAACTAATGTAAACACCTTTGAAATAAGATGACCTATTCAAAAATAAAACTCAAATAATGCCATTATCAGAACACCAATACTGACTGAGATTAATATCAGCAAAAATAGTTTTTCCTTATGTACGAGTGTCTGGTAATGCTAATGACCTTAAACAATCATGTGATGAGGAATCAGGTTCTGACGAATCTATAGATAGGTACCCGTATCTGTTTACGTACCTACCTAGCACAGATTTTATCCTATAAAGACATAGTTATGCAAACAGGATCCAATAAACAAAAGTCGTCAAGAGAAAAGTTAGCCTTCAAATGCATTTAATTTGACAAGTTTTGTTGGTTGGTTACGAATTTTCCATGTTAAGTAATGCGCCATCTATACTTATAAGCACGTACTTACAACACCGCTTGTAGGCAAGAGCGCCATCTGTGACAAAGACTAATATTTACGTTGGCAAGACCTAGCTTGCTCTGTTATAAGGTGAAAAATGGTTTTGAAACTACAAAGCGATTCTAACACAATTTTTAGGATGGAACTATACTGTAAAACACGAAAGTTATTTTTTAGATAAACGTAGTAATACCAATTGCCTAAAGCATAGTAGGTATTACTTACTACCGTAGGTATTATATTATGCTTAGGTACTTACCAGTTTTTAGACCTAGTATGTACCTACTAGCTATGCGCCAAACATTTGAAAGTTGAAGAAGAATGTAGAATGTGAATGCTTTAGTTTTTAGGGTTCTGTAGTCAAACACAAGAACCGTCCGTCTGTCCGCACTCCGCAGCATAGCGCAGTCTATTGGTAGGTAGGTATGTAGGTATGTAAAAAACTTCCAATTTTGACAAAAGTTAATATTTATGAATTAGGCTTTTTTTTCTGTGATCGAAGGAATAGGATTTTTCGGGAGCAGATAGAATTTCGAGATTAGAGCGTAAAGATATTTTGGCAGATTTTCAATACAAAAACTGTCAGAACTGTGAAGGATATGTTGGCTATATCCTTCAAGGTGGTGGGTGTCCGCCTCAGAATAAAATAACTATACAATTAGCAATTATGTGGACATAAAAGAGGCGGACCCCACGACCATTGTAATGAAGGACGAGGATAGTTAATAACATTGTATCCTGATTTACAATTTTATCTAATGATAGGTATAAGAAAGCGTGCAATTTTCTTTTGCTACACTAAAAAGCACAAAATAATTGTACAAAAAAAAATCTTTTTAACAATCCGACTTCAAACGCTACTTAAAAGTATAAAATAATTTTAGTTTGTACACGTATGTTGAAGTCGGGCTAGAGTCGCGAATCGGTTTCATCGTTTCTATTTAAGTCCGCCCGACTTCAACATACGTGTAAAAACTAAAGTCGGTTTTTTAAAAAGATTTTATTTTTACATTAGGCAGGCGGGGTAAATATAAGACACCCAAATTTCGTATAAAAATAAGACATGATTGTAATTCCGTAGAAAAAGACCAAAAAAGAACTTTATTAAACTAAAAAGTATACTTCATTTGTAATGTCTTAGAACTCAAATTACTAAATTGATAACTTATTGCATGTATACTTTATAACACATTTTATAAAGTACCGAAAATATTGCCGCGAAAACTTTACATTGGGATCTAGGAACTTTTCGTTTGCGTTAACCCGTTCATGCAAGCGCGGCCGCATCTCCCGCTCCCGGCATTCCGGGCGAGATGTGCTTGCGGGGGAGAGCGGTGGTTTTATTCTGCATCCAGTCGTTGATAGGAAAACTCAAGTTGTTTGTAGGGTAAAAAATGAGACACGTAAGTGGGAAAAAATGAGACAGTGTATGGGGTAATATTAAGACAGTTGATATTTTTTGGAAAGCAATAAAAACTTAGTCCGCCTTCTTTAGGAGTCCGCCATATTGGATTTAGGGTGACGTCACTTTATTTTTCGAGTTATTCTCAGCAAGCCCTTTCATTTGATACCCATATTGTAGGAGTGCATTAAAAATAACTAGTCTGCCACCGTGAGTGTTCCGCCATTTTGGATTTACAATGACGTCACTCAGCTAACCATGCATTATCATCCAAACTTACCGTGTATACAAAATTTCAGCTCAATCGGTTGAAGCTATCTGCTTCAAAATTGAGTTGCAAGATTCGACCTGAACAAATATAGTTGCATACATTGCAAGTTACATAAAAGCTTTTATATATAACAGAGGAGTGTCAAGGCTCATATTTAGATTAGATACAGATAGTATCAGGCTTCCCTATCATATTTTGTAGCTATTTAAGGTTAATATTGAAACATTAAGTACCGACTACTGTAATTATTACCAAAAAAGTAAACCAATTTTTTGTTTTGTTAATTTTAATGATTTTTTTATATCATATCTCCCAGCTCTATTTTATTATTACCACCATCTCTATAAAACACTGAAGGCATAGAAGTTCAAACATGTTTCATTTTTAACCTTATATGTCTTATATTTTCCCCTTTATAGAGGAAAAAAATGAGACATATACTTTGTATGAAAAATATACATTTCGCTTGACTATTTTGAATTGAATTGGTATCATGTGAAAGATACCAATTATAAGTATAACATAATCAGTTTTTCTTACACTTATAATATTTTTAACAGCATTAGAAAAGTAAAGATCCGTTTTCGTCCCATATTTACCCCGCCTGACTGTATTATTTTCTTCCTTTCAGTATAAGGCTTTTTGGACTTCATTCTTCCTATGCTTTCATTTATGTAATTTTATAGCTAAGTTCTCTCCCTTCTTGGGTCTTTATGACTATTAATTAATAATAGTTACTCTAGACAATCGCAAGAAAAACTTAATATAAAAGGGCTGTACGTTACATTATTGCTAAACTAAACTTATTAATAATGATACCATTTGATGATGAAAGATAAATAGTTTAGTCTGGTTTATTATAATAAATATGTAGGTATACAAAATATTGAAAAAAAAAAACTTAAGTCTTTCAATAGGACATATTTTTCAGACAAAGCTACGGTTCTTTCCAAATACCATATCATTTAATTACTAGGTGTTTAATAGTCATTCACAGTTTCAATTATTTTCTACTCTTACACTTTATTTTCTGCTACTAAGGGACAAGAGAAGCATCGTTTCGAATTATTTTATTACATTATTTTGCTTTGACGATTTCAACATGAAATTCTTTACTTCTATAAAAAATTCTTTCGTGCGCAGTAGACATCATCTGAAGAACAACGATGTAGAGAGTGTTATATGGCTCGTGAATTTAGTTCCTTCTCTGGCAGGGTTTTCAATAATAAAAGATACTATTTCTGGTAAGAATTTTTAATGCTCTGGCCTCTAAGAACTAATTCTCCAATCGTCAATCAATATTTAACTTTGGAATCAGACAATTAAGTTGATGTATCACATCACAATTTACATTTAGTTGGAGGAAAAATAGAAATCTTAAAATAGAATTTTTCTGGTGGGAGGCTTTGGCCGTGGCTAGTTACCACCCTACCGTCAAAGACGTGCCGCCAAGCGATTTAGCGTTCAGGCACGATGGCGTGTAGAAACCGATTATATCCGATTTGTTAGCCCGCTACCATCTTAGACTGCATCGTCACTTACCATCAGGTGAGATCGCAGTCAAGGGCTATCTTTTCATCGAATAAAAAAAAAATAATAATCTTGTTCCCTAAACCTAAACCCATACTATTATTCTAGAACATTCACTTATCCCGTTAAACAAGAAGGATGTAACACATATTTCATAGAAAAAATGAGACGGTTACATGTTCTGTAAGTCATTTCATTTCACAACCGCGGTTTACAGTTTTGTGATCTGTATTATAAACTTGGGATGGGATGTTCCATATGAAAAGAGCATCTTATAATTGAAAAATCATTATATTTATCCTCAGTTTATTAATTTTTCTCAATATTTTAGCACCCTTCTGGATCGTGCATATCTCTTTGCTTGTGTACGTGTATTTTATTGGCAATATCGTGTACCAAGTGAAATTCGCTCAAGGAGCCGGCGATTTCATAAAGAGTTATGTCAACGTCTCTATATTGATCTTAACCGCTAACAACAGCTATTGGTTTCTGATGAAAAGGTTTAGTATATTTTTCTATGTTTTACTAGGCTTTGTATTTATCTCTTTTTTTAAATCTTTTAAAATTTAATTTTATGAGAAGCCTTTTTATGTATGTCAGCCTTATCGTACCCAAAAACTATTTACAAAGTGTTAAACTAAAATAATTCTATTTACACATTAATAGACTGAACAAACTGCACGCTTCGTCAGAATTTGGATTTGCCAATAAATTGTGAAAGACACCAACGTGCAGTCTGTTCAGTCTTAAATATTCCATCAATCGGACTCTATCCGAATGATATCGGACACAACAACAAATGAACATCGATTTATCTCTTAGTAATTTTATTATTTTGACTATACAATACTTTTTAAAATCGCACTTTTTGGTCTGTCTGTATGTATGTTTGTTCGAACTAACTTCCCGTTACACTTTAAAAATATGCTGCTGCTAGCAGCTATAAAGATATTTATAGGTTACTTATGACGTTTTCACGACTTTCTTCGCGAAAAGAAAAATGATATGCAGTCACAATCTGCATATCATTTTCCTTTTAGATACAAGATCTTAGCATTAAATATTTTCTTTGTTATTTTTATAGACCACTTCTGAGAGCTGTGCTAGAACAAGTGAATCGAAATGACCGCTTATCGATGGAAAGTGAATTTTTAAAGGAAAAGCATGAAAAACTATTGTCCATCATTAAGAGAATTGTGCTGATTTTCTATGGATTCAACCTATTTAATGCGTCTTTCATTTACTTACCGCACCGAGTTGATGTAACAAATGATTATTACTCAATGACACTTTGCGTAGGTAATTATTACTTCCAGTCATTAGTCATTACTATCGTTAATCTGTAGCGTGTGGCATCATATCAGAATTTCATTACATAAGCTTTTTTAAGGATGGTTTTGATTTTCAGGTATAGAGCCTCTGAGAGTGTCACCAAATCGCGAGATCTGTCAGGCGATATTATTCACGCAAGAAGTGAGTATAATGACGGTAGTTCTTAACTATCAAGCTCTTCTGCTATTTCTAATAGATCACACTTCAGCCATGTACCAGATGCTTTCTGCTGAAATGCTGGCATTTGACGATTATAAAGATTGCCCCGAAAGTAATGCCATAGTAAAGGAGCGTTTACCGTTCCTCATTGAACGTCACGCCTTGATTTTGGATGTTATAAAAAATCTAAAAGCGTTGTACAGCATGCCGATCGGAGTTAATTTTGGGTCGAATGCCGTTTGCATCAGCCTGTTTTTCTATCTACCATTGTACGAATGGGTGATGTTCACGCCAATTCTGGTCTATTGCTTTCTTGTTTTCTTTTTATACTGTTTCCTTTGTCAGAGATTGATAAACGCTTCAGAAGTTTTTGAGAACGCAATCTACGGTTGCGGGTGGGAAAAGTTTGATTTGAAGGAAAAGAAATCGGTTTATCTGATGCTACTGCTTGCTCAGAAACCTGTAACTCTTTTAGCTGCTGATATTATACCCGTGAACATTTATACGTTTGCCACAACATTGCAAGCGATGTTTAAATTTATTACCGTAGTCAAATTTTAATAGGTCACAATTTTAGCTCTAATCTAAATTGTAAACAGATAATAGCCAACGCATCCAAGTTTGAAATTAATATGATAATAATTAATGTTAGCGATTATTATATAATTACAGTTAGTTGCCTTTGTACACAAATTATTTTGAAATAATAATAAATGAATCGATATAGATCTGTGTATACGTAGAGAATAAAAACACAAGCCATATTTTTTATTTTACAAAACATTTTCTTCTATTATGTACTTCTTGCTTTTGCGCACCAATAAAATGTGAATGCTTTTACGCATTTAGAAATGGTTTGAGACATCGCTCCTTCGATCGGTGATCGAAGCATCGCTCAGACTGAAATTACCTAAGCCATGTTGCATACGATAACAGTTTTCATTATGCTTTTGGCTTACTATTCTGCAATTTAACAATTTGCTTAAAAAGCATTTCGTATTTTATCGATGTTGTGTAAAGAGTATCTTCTTCTTCTTTTTAATCAACTTATAGACGTCCACTGCTGGACATAGGTCTCTTGCATAGACCTCCACAGGCCTCGGTCTTGCGCCGCCTGAATCCAGCGGTTCCCTGCAACTCCTCTAGTGAAGGGTCTGCCAACACTACGCTTCCCGGTGCGGGGTCGTCGTAAAGAGTATTGTGTCTTATAAAGTCTGTTTCCCCTAACGAATGTTCATGTGATATCGACAAGAAATCTTCAAAAGAACCAGCACGAAAGACACGAGAAGCATACGAAGCTCATTTTTCAACACTGAAGCTGAAATCTATAGACAACATTCTCACTCAGCTCAGACTCAAGACAGAATTAAAACGAAACAGATTTATGTCAGAGCATATTTGTGTCTCGTTTTACCCTCTATCATGAGTCTGAGCTGAGCCAGATCTCAGCATGAATCTGTGACGTCAACACAAGACTGGGACCAAATATGTGGCATCTAAAAAACTTTCAAGGCGTCAGTGACCTCTGCATTTTAACGCGCCCGATACCACAGATATCACTTTCGAAGCTTTTATAGCACAAATGTATACATTTTTTTAAACGATAAAATGCATTTGTGTTTTATCTGCACAATCTACTAGTATTCTTAAAACTTCTCCGATATTCTAGTTTTTATGTCATGGGTGGAAGGTATGAGGTGTAAGATCATCTTAGGTTTCTATTTGGTAATGAAAGGCTCTCACGAAGAACGATGACAGACCCTGTTGGGGAGTAAATAGAGCGTGTTTGATGTAGTGTGTAATCTGGATTATACCTAACATAATATGTAATATTATAAATTGGATTAGATGAAAAAAATTTATAACGTATATAATTTTCAAAGAATACTGCACCGTTGCCGATCAATTATATCCTACTTCCTTATCCTATCCCATCCTATATAGGAACCGTATAAATGTGAAAAAGTGTTTGTTTGTGGCTAGTTCCTATAGGCTCCTCTGTAATCGCAATCACGTAGCAACAGAGTAGGTTTGTCACATTGACGTGATTTTTTGCATGGATATATTGTTGGCCAAATTCATTAATGGTACAATTCAAAATATCCAGTTTCGAGTAATTAAGATTCAAAGTTTTGAGTTGACAGCTAAACTCAATATTTCTCTAGCAGAGTATGTGGTTACCTGTCAATTAGAACCAAAATTTGACTTGTAACGTTAGTGCTTTGGAAAGATTATTCAATTTCCAACCATTTTGCAGACAGCTCAAAACACCTGATTTTGGAAATGTTGCACCAATGAATTTGACCGACAATATTTGAGGACCAGAATGACATAGGCTTTTTGTTCAGGACAATCAAAGGGTCAACACAGATGAAGAGGTCAAGATGATGATGATGAATTGATGACGTTAATACAATATTAACATTTTAACAACGTCACGTTCTTACTAACCAAATCATAAATAACCTATATACTCAAGGTACTATACGCATAGCTTTATAATATCTACCTAAACAATTAAATGAAAGACGTGCGATATTTATGTTCAAAATGTTAATGTTTATGTTAAAAATATTTATAAACTGGATAAACTAGAAGACTGAGGTGAACAAGAAATCTAATGAATTTACGCCTTATGTCTAAATAATTTTATGATAAAATTTACAAAGTTTGTCTTGATATATTTACCTGCGAAAATGCCTGTAGTAGTCAAGCAAGTGAAAACTGTATGCTTTTGATCTTAAGGTGGATTATTGAACAGCAGCAATAGTGTAGAGTCAGATCTCAGTATGAGTGGAAATGCCTTTGCCTTGTACCAACACTCTATAGCCAGTTTTACTCAACGGACCATTCCAAGCGGGCCGTGTTTTTGTTAGTATAAAGTTTTAGGATAATACTCGATTTATCAGTATTAACATACCGATGTATCGATAATATTTAGTAATTTAAAGTAATCGATTCACATCACATTATCTTGGAAGTGAATTAAACATGAAGTTGTTAATTTTATTCTTGTACATTATTGCTAATTTAAGTTATAATGGAAAAGCTTCTTTGGAAAGTTTTATGCCGACTAAGGATAACATGATATTGGCTGACACTACAAAGGGATCGGGTAAGTACATTAATAATATTATAGTGCGTAATTTTGGCAGGGCTAAATCCGTTTGTAACGATTTACTACTAAACTAGTGTACCTACATAATTATGTAGTAGGTACAATGTAGGTTGTGATTCATACCTACATTCGCATCGTTAATTTATTATATTTTTAAGTTCTTCTACTTCATGACCTTGATTTTTTTTATTAAGTACCTACTAGCTGATGCCCGCGACTTCGTCTGCGTGGATTTAGTTTTTACATTCCCGCGGGAAATCTTTGATTTTTCGGAATAAAAAATAGTCTATGTCACTCTCCAGGTCCTTAACTGTACCTATACAAAAAATCTCGTCGATCTGTAGCTCTGTTGCAGCGTTATTGAAGGACAAACCAATAAACAAACACACTTTCGCATTTATATATTAGTAAGGACTGGTAAAGATTAGTAAGGATGTATAAGGAAGCGACGACTAATCTCAAACAATAAGTTATAGTATAAATGAAGAGGGCTTGAAACTTGAAAGAAGTTCAAGTAACAAAGCGTTTTAAAAAAATAAAAGAAAGCTATTTTCACCCTGATTTCAATTTTCAAGTAGAGTTACTTGAAAATTGAAATCAGGGTGAAAATAGCTGATTAGTTTGAATTTTATTATTCTTTACAAGTAAGTAACACATATTTCCTGATATACTTAATTTACGAAGGTAGGTATATACTTATAAAAAAAATAATCAAAGCGTCCGTGTCTAGAAAGAAATATCTCTGTGCCCAGAGATGGATAAAGACTTATATTATGAGGAAATTAAAGAGTTCCCACGGGATTTACAAAAAAAAAAAACAAAACCAGCGCAGACGAAGTCGCAGGCATCATCTTGTTTATAATATTTGACGGTTTGGTATGGAAGTAGCTAGGTAAACCTAACCTTATTAATCATGATGACTATCATATTTTTTTTTCATAATGGCTATTATAAAATAGAAAGTGGAAGTAAAAGTTTTGTTTATCTTTTTGATTGCAATCACTTGCTTTGCAATTGCAGACACTATATGCTTAGATACACTGATTGATTTAGCGTTGATCAACAAAGAAGAGCTTGAAGATGTCTATTTAACACCTAACAAGGGCTTCAATTTTTACGCAACTGAGCCAAAGCCAAATAGAAGGGCTATTATGATTTTAACAGTCCTATGTAAGAGTGCATTTTGCTTGTGTAAAAATACAATTTGACTTGATGGATGTTATTCTTCTCTACCCTTACAATCTAATATTCCAGGCAAATCATGCAGCCGACCTTGTAAATTCAACGTGAAACCCCGCCGGTGCACTTACGATTTCGAAATTAGTCCAGCTATTGAAGAAAACGGACGACCGACACTCACCGTTAACAATTTGACCCCAGGACCACCTATCAAAGTTTGTTTATACGATATTGTCATAGTCAAAGTGAAGAATAAAGTTCCAAATCAAGATGTGACGTTACATTGGCATGGAGTTGAACAAAAGGGAACGCCTTATATGGATGGTGTTCCTATGATAACCCAGTGTCCTATTGCATACGGGTCTACGTACGAATACGCTTTCATTGCTTCAACTCCAGGGACATTCTTCTATCATTCGGATTCAGGTAAGGACAAAATTGTGTTTTTAGAGGTTCTTGTACGGGTGCTTCGTCTATTTCGTTCGATCGATTAACTACTCAATCGATTTAACTGAGTAGGTACAAGTTTTACAAGCACTGACTACTATTTGACATCTGCCATAGAGTGCAGGATGATAAGATTAGGAGAGGAGTTGGGTTACAATTATCATTACGAAAACTATTAAAAGGTATTAGTAATCTTAAACCGGGATCAACCGCTTAATTTAGTTCTCTGAGGCACCGAGGAAATGTCTCAGCTAAAACTAGATCTCCAAATAACTTGGATCACCCGATTGATCACACCATCGTCTTTTTATTTTCCTACTCTCCAAAATTAAATTTCTGTGAACGCTTGTAAAATTTAAGAATTTCAAAAATTTTTGCTACATGTTTTATATTTTTTAGTTAATCACCAAAGCGATGGCGTTTACGGAACCTTCATCGTAGAGCAACCGCAGCCTCTAGAACCCCATGCTTCGCTCTACGATTACGATAGAAGCGAAGATCATACGATGATTATTGGAGCAAAGTTTAATGAACTACTTACAGGACGTTTGGAAGACATCAGCCAAATTCAACCAGATAAACTTGTTGTGAATGGGGATGAAATGGATACTAAGTAAGTGACACTACGAAATACAAAGATAATGAGTATGTAGTACAGCTTAAAAATTTTAGTGAACTATTTCTTTTTAAAGTTTTAAATGGAAAGCACTTCAAATGACATGGTTTTAACGGACACTATTTCTTGGGTTATCATGTCATGCAAGTAGATTTTATTATTAGGTTGCTCTAATAAGAATCGATAGAAATGCCAATGCATTTATTGTATGCAGTAGAAATATTTCTAATGCATTTAAAAGTAACATTGTTCATGGGTCCTGGCGCAATTTAAGAACCTTAATAAAATCAAGAAATGACTACAATATAGTGTTATAACATATATAGGTAAAACAGTCGACGTAACAGATGAACCGGATGACAAAAGAGAAAGAAAAAATAACTTAATAGACGCATGGTACGAAAGCAGAAATAGGATAGGATAGGATAGGATAGAATAGAATAACGCTTCTCCTAAAAAAACCCTACTGACTGACAAAACCAGATTTGCGTGGTCATGAGAGAAGATTCGTAATTTTTAAAAGGAAGTCTTCGTATATATGTTTTACTTTTATATAGAGTGCTGAATCAAATTGTTACAGGATCTTCGTGATGCAAGGATATGGTTACCGATTGCGATTGATTAACGCAATCACTCTAGAATGCCCTTTGCTTATCAATGTGGAACGCCATCCGTTAACGATCATCGCGAGTGATGCTAATCCTGTGAAACCAGTTATCACGGACGCGGTTCGGCTTTATCCAGGTACTGTTTTTAAGGAATATGAGCCAACTTAACTTGACTAATAGATCTCCCCTCGAATAAATAATAAGCTTCTGTTTGGGGAAAGTGCGTCTAGTTTTAAGATTGCACTTTTTATCTATTGGGCACCTTAGAAGATTTATGGAGGAACCTAAAAGTTAGTATTTTTTGAATTTCATTCTTCTCTTTTTCCTCTGAAATGGCGATCGGAGTGGCAAAATTATTGCGAGTGAAAGGAGAAACGCTCGTCTATTCCATTTCAGAGTTAAGGTCATTGCAAACCGGTTTCACTGTTTTCATTTCACTTTCTACGCAATTGCCGGACGCAAGATTACTCGTACTTATCTACATACATTATATTTACAGCCTCAATAGTCCAAAGGTTAAAGGTGCGGAATGAAAGGTCGACGATTCAATTCCCATCCGTTGCACTATTGTCGTACCCACTCCAAACACAAGCTTTACACTTATTTAGAGGGGAGAGTAGAATATTAGTCAAGGTAAACTTCGAAAAACGTTGACTCTAAAATTATTTTAGAGTCAACTTTTTTCGAAGTTTCCTTGTAAATAACAGCTGCATCAACGTAACAAAAAAAAAAAAATAGGAATATTTTTAGTGAGATCTTGCGGTTAGAACAGTGTTGTTTCGTTTCATGCTAATAAAATGTTACATAAGTAACAAAAAGTACAAAACACAAATTAACACTTTGACAAAACCAAGTTTCTAATAAAGCTTTAAGATTATTGCACTTACCTAATTTGTTATGTGTGTTGTGTTATGTAGTACTTAACTGTCGGATAACATTTCTATAGAATGTTGCATTATAGGAATAGTAATAATTTGTATTTAATATTATGTTATTACTTTAGTGATGATTTTATATTACAGTGTTGCGCAATCATGATTATTTTTTTGTTTGGTTCTGAATTAGTTCTGACTCGTATGTAATAATATTATCATTTTATATATATGATGAAATCCCGGCAGTTTTCTAAGATAGCTTTTGTTTTTGTCATCATCATTTTAGTATTAGCTACTGTACATTAAGCTTAGGTTCGCGCTAAATTATCAGATAAACAGTCTCAATTCGTTCCTATAATATAATCTCTAACCTGAAAAGAAATAATAAAAAGCAATTCGTTTGAAGAAAAACATTATTTTTAGAGCTGCCAATATTTTAGATTGCTTCAAAGTCAAAGTATCCAGGTATAACCAAAGTGTACTCAATAAAAGTAAACTTTAAATATGGGACATAATACCTATAACATTAGTAGCAGATGCCCGCGACTTTGTCTGTGTGTGTTTAGTTTCATTTAGTTTTAAAATCCCGCGAGAACTTTTTGATTTCCCGGGATAAAAAGTGCGTGCCTGTGTGTTATTTCAGACTATAATATATCTCGGTTCCTTTCAGCCAAATCGGTACAGTCGTTGTGGTGTGATTGAGAAACAAACATCCATCCATACATCCAAGCTTTGGCATTTATAATATTAGTAGGATCAATATGTATAAAACATCCTAAATAATATTATAAATGCGAAAAATGTGTTTGTTTGTTTTTTTGTTGGCTTGTTGGTTTTTCTCTCAATAACGCTACAAGAGAGCTACGGATCGACGTGGTTTTTTGCATGGGTATAGTTGAGGACCGGGAGAGTGACATAGGCTTCTTTTTATCCCGGACAATCAAAGAGTTCCCGCGGCATTTCAAAAATTAAATCCACGTATATTATATAATTCATTGAATGTGTTTTTAAATACAGGCGAGCGTATGGACGTGGTGATTAGGACGGACCAACGGAGCGGCGGGTACTGGGTTCGATTCTCTGGCGAAGGTGCTTGTGAAGGATTACATACTCACGCCATGCTTCTGTACTCCGGATTCAATTACACGAACCTGTTGGAGCACGGTCCGGTAAGAAAGGTTCCTTTGAGGAAAAAATAATAATAAGGCATCGTTTCTTTATGTAGGTATATATTTATGGAGGGATTGTATATGTGGATCTATACACCGTACATACTTACGTATGTACGGTAGCGGACAGAAAATGTTTACCACCTTTAGATTCATAAAATTATTTACACGTATATGCCTGACAGTCGATATGCTTTCGATATTCTATGGCGTTATAGACCTTACTGCACGCAATGAGATATAGAATCTACTTTGAAAACTGATAAACATTTTCAGTCCGCGACTATAGGTATGTATTTACATAGCACAGTTATATATTTATGCTGGGATTGTTAATATGTATGCATGTAAGTATGTACTATGTATTTACATAGCACTTTAGCACCGTTACTTAAGGCCGCTGCATACGTAACGTGCACGGGACGGGACGGGACGTGGACGGGACGGGGCCCGAACGTGGTTAGTAAACACGGACGGGAGTTTTTAATGCATACGCAACGTGGCAATAACTCAGAACTAACGTGCTAGTGATGTGAACAAGGAAAGATGTATTTTTCTAAGATTGTAGCGAGCTAACTTGGAAGGGGTATAGCAGTGTAAATACAACCCATACCCCTAATCGGTTTTTATACGCCATCGTGTCGAAACGCTAAATCGCTTGGCGGCACATCTTTGACGGTAGGGTGGTAACTAGCCACGGCCAAAGCCTCCCACCAGACCAGACCAGAGACAATTTAGAAATTATAAATTCCTAAATTGCCCCCGCCGGGAATCGAACCCGAGACCTCTCAGTTATAAGACCACAGCGCTCACCACTGCGCCAGAGAGGTTATCAAAGGTTGATACTATATACCTATTGATTTGAGCATAAAAAGTTCAACTGTAATTATTATTACATATTAAAATATAAGTAGAGATACGAATGCAATAAATTAATAAAATAAATCTGACCGTTTTCAGTGAGTGATAGTTCGACTGCAATTTTACGCCACAGATAATTTTTATATTTGGTGTCTAAATACTTTCGATGATCGTACACACTCAATTAGTTTTTCCATTCGTCCATTTTTGCTTCGTAGGTAAATACACAAACATCACTACTTAGCTCTCCGGAGCGAACGGGGCGACAGTGCATACGCAGCGGAATCACGGACGGGACGGGGCACGTGCGGGACGGGACGTGCTAAACATCGTCGCCGACGATATTTTTCCCGTTCCGCGCGTGGCACGTTCCCGTCCCGTCCGTGCTCCGTGACGTATGCACAGTCGTTTACATTTTCTATGAAACGATATTTCCAAAACTCCACGTCCCGTCCCGTCCACGTCCCGTCCCGTCCCGTGCACGTTATGTATGCAGCGAGCTTTAGATGAATGAGTTGTTGATGAGAGAGTCAATATGGCGGAGTTCTGTCCACTTTTCCGTACGGTTCCGTCGGATTACAGTTTCAAACTTTTTTCTTCATAGATCTATATCATCCTAAGCGCCTACATATAGGTCTACATAGCAACTGATTTTGACTTCGAATTTCAGAATGCGGAATTGGAACCCGATTACGAGAGTATCATAAACGGCCAACAGTTGCGTTCTTTTCGTGATGCATCTCCTGTTGCCAACGTAAAGTCTGTGTATTTGAAGATAGACAAAAATGCGGCCAGGTTCAAGGACAGCGATATTGATTTCACCTACCGCAGCGACGCTATGTCAAAGAAGCCGTTTTTCCCCGCAGTATTAGGTAAGTTTTTATTTAAAACTGAATAATGTCTTCCCAACCGAATCCAGCCACGGCGATCAATCTTTGCAGGGATAAGCCACCTGCGCGGGAGATACTACAGTGCACAAGCATGTGCGTAAACACAGGTGCACTGATCTATTCGGTATCTTTTTAAAAAAAAAATTTATGTATGTTTCGTGATTACTCGAAAACGCCTGGACCGATTTGGAAAATTCTTTTTTGTTTGAAAGGATATAATTCCCAAGTGGTCCCATTATCATCTGATGATGGGATCCTGTAAAAATCGAGGGAACTCTTCAAATTTTATAGGCACAATTGATATACTTCGTAGTGGCGTTTGAAGTCGGGTTTGTAAAAAGAATTTTTATTCCGTTTATATTATTCATTGAAGGAACTACGAGTATCTTCTGCAACACAGGTTTTCCAAGCGCAGAGGATAGGGACTATAATTATACATTGTGTCAATAAATAAATTCTTAATCTCTGTGGCAATAAATAAATTCTTATTCTTATTGTAGTGAGCAGTATCCACACATAATTGGCATTCAGGCTATCTCATGTCTGCTTTTTTAATGTATTAACTACTAGTAACTTTCAGCATCAGAGAAAAGCGTGCTTCAGATCAACGGCAAGAATTTCTTATACCCCAATGCACCGTACCTTTTAAAGCCACGTGATGTTAATCCGGAGATTATTTGCAATGTGGGAGAAGAAAATGATCATAAGGAGCCCCAATGCCTTCAAGTTTTGAAAGCGCAAGCCAATGAAGTTGTAGAACTCGTTTTAGCAAATGAAGGTGAGTTTTTTGTTCCCCACAAACTTTCTTCTTCACGAATGTTTTCCAATTTGAATGCTTGTACCATCTATAATAGACGTAAAGGCCTCAATGGTGACCCCAGGATGTAATAAGAAGATGTGGAAATCATTTTAGACGATGCCGTCTAAAATGATTAGCACAGTGTGACGATTGCAATCACCTCTGTTTGGCAAACGCTCTCTGACTTATGACTGAAATGCTTTGTTGCAGCAAGAATACCATAAATTCAGCCAATTACCACAATTGAGACAGTTGAAATGATTGATGCACTTTTCCGCAATTGACCACCCACAGTTTACATAACGTTGAACGACATTTGTGTGTGACAATCGACATTCCTAAAACATTCATGAAAATTAATAATTTAAATACTCGTATCCGTCGCCGCTTAAAGTTGACCTGTTTATCTTCATACTTATTTGCATTTAAAATATCGATTAGCCTGCACTAATCACGAAATATTTGGTTTTTAGGTTTTAATAGCAATGACTCCTACACGTTCCATATGCACGGCAAGAGTATGCAAGTAATTGCAACCTGGCAAAATCCCACAAATGCTCCAGTCTCCAAGGCAGATTTCCTTAAGCTTTACAGTGAAGACTCAATAACAAGGTAATCGTCCTTTCGACATTTCGTTTGTAAAGTCAGAATCTTCTGCTATTTAAAATAAAAAACGCTAGTACCTATATATTAATTTCAAAAATTTTCTTATTCCAGAAACGAACGAAACCCGCCTATTAAAGATACAGTAGTAGTGCCTAATAAAGGTTTTACTGTTGTAAGATACACGACGACCTTTGGAGGCAGTTGGCTTTTGGAATGTAGATCGTGTTCCACAGTGTTACCAGTTGCTGTCCTCATTGATGTTCCTTTATCAATACCTAAATTAGTAATTGATGCGTTACCGAGCTGTGGGAGTTACAGACCCGCAGATACATTACTCAACTAAGAAGTAGTTAAGTCTTATTTAAGTTATTTTATTTATAATTAGACTGCTAAAAATGAACATGTAAATATCGAATCCAATTATTGTAGAGTTAATTAAGATAAGAACAGTAAAGACTTGTAAATAAAAGACGTATTAAATTATAATTTATTTCATAAAAAAATCATAAACAAACTTTTTTCTTTAATACTTAATATGTGCATTAATAAAGTCAATGTATTGAGATATTTTCGTGTAGACAGTTGGAGCTCCTCTATTCCCACAAGGAGAAACACCCCATGATACAATACCGCGTACTACAGGAATTTTTTCTTCGTCGTCAGCAGTTGACTCTTCAACTGTATTATTTACGTCAACTTTATTTGCAACCTGCACTTCATCATATAAAACATCAGATGCTTTAGTGCGATGATCCATTTTGTTTTTGGGGACCATTTGAATAAGGGGTCCCCCTGAATCTCCACTACAAGCTGCAACTCCTCCCGTTATAGGTCCAGTACAGATGTTGGCATCCTTATTCAGAGGGTTGTATTCGTAGGCGTCTTTAACTGTGTCGACTGCTTTACGACATTCTAAAGCAAAATATATATCGATCAATACAAAGTTGTACAAATAATAGAAGTAGATAAGTGTTTATGTCTCAACGAACGAAGATAGACGATCATTTCAAGGTCTCTTAAAACGATTGCCACAGAACACGATCTGGTGTCGTCTCTATCCAGATTTAGGCAACTGCCAGCGATTCTCATGAAATCGTCAATCCACCTTTTGGGGAGGCTTCCAAAGTCTTCAGGTGAGAGGTTGCTATCCCAACATCATGGAACCCCAAAGTCTTCGAGCCATGTCCCCCATTCACAACAGTGAATCGAGTCACAAACATGAAGAAACAACTTCATGTTTGTGACTCTATAAGGTGTGTCGGTAGCACTGGAGGCCTATAATATAGTAAAGGACCATGAGGGCTTTTCTATCTTTGTGGTTGTCGTTCGTTGCTAACTAAAAGTGTCGAACCCGGAGTAATATGTTCTTAGTTCGGAATTTTCTGTTGTTTTCAAATGGGCTCTGGAAATACCAAAAATAAAGAACGCCCCCATGTTTCGGCTCTATAAGATATCACTGGTGATACGCACTGCTCGAAGACTTTGGTCTGCAAACACTAAGGGATTTTGTTAATACATTATTGGAAATAAAAGGCAATTAGTATGTAAAGGGGCAGCGTGATTAGTTCTAAACATTATGAATAATTACTAATATTGGTTATTAAGCTCATGCTTACCTTCGTAAGGAATATAGTTAACTTTGACTTCTTGCAATCCATTTGGAAGGTCTGGTAAGAATATTGTCGTCTTCAAGACACCCCAACCAGCCAATATGAGAGGGTCAGCGTAACTTATTTTATCATCAAAAGGAAGATGTATTGCCTGAACTTGACCAGTGAATGTGAACGGATCTTTCAAACGAAGCACTGCAATATCATGTGGACCGATGACTCTAGAAGTAATAATTTTGTAAAAATCTTTAAAATATCTTCGTTTCAAATATATTAGCATAATTGTATTCTAAAGTTTACTTTATATTTTGATATTGTGGTACAATCTGACTGCTGAACTGATTTTAACGAAATTCGGTGGACAGATAGCTTGTATTTCGGAGATAGACATAAGATACTTTTTATCCTAATTTTTGTAAAAACCGATTAAGGGCTTAACTAAAACTGCCATATCTATTATCTTAGACTGCACTTACCATAAGATGAGATCACCGTCAAGGGCTACCAAGAAACCTTTGATTTTTATTGTTTGTTGTTATAGCGGCATCAGAAATACACATTCTCTGACCAACTCTCTACCTGTTACGGATCATAAGACCCGCTGACAGACAGACTGATGGACGGACGGACGGACGGACAGCGTAGGCTTATAATAGGGTCCCATAGGTTACCACTTCAGGGTTCTGCCCTGAAAATAAAAAAGGCAAAGAAAGAGATTTTCCTACCCTTTATACAATGGATGCTCAATGCGTAAATCAACAGGTTTGATCTGAGCTCTTGGCCCGATGTTGTGAACATTGTGATCTCCAGCGACGGCGTCGAGTGGCAGCCATCTTATCACCCAGGAGTCTTTGGTGCAATGAGCAGCTGTTAATACCTGAAATTGGAAACTACGCTATAGTAATGGTATTACTAGCTGATACCCGCGACTTCGTACGCGTGGATTGAGGTTTTCTTTGAGTCCCGCGCCGCGTAGCCCTTGTGCTAAATTCTCTCTGCCAAATTTCAGCCAAATCGGTTTAGTCGTTGCAGTGTGAATGAGTAACAAACATCCATACGTCCATTCAAACTTTCGCATTTATAATATTAATAGGATTAATAGTATTAGATGATCCTTAATCGACGCGACTTCGTCCGCGTGGATTAAGGTTTTTTAATTCCCGCGGATATCTTTATTTTTCCGGGATAAAATGTAGCCTATGTATGGGTATGAGCTATCTCCATTCCCAGCCGAATCGGTAAATTCGTCGTGGCGTGACGGAGTAACAAACATATACCTATACACACACATTCACACATACACATGCAAACTTTATCCTTTATAATATTAGTGTGATTAATGCGATGTGATGTGATGTAGAGCAAAGTTAGATAGCATATCTAATAACTATTAAGCATAATCAAAATCACTTAGTTATGTTGTGAGTGAGAAACAACGCCCCTAGGGGACTAAGTAGGTACAATGAGATACATATTTAGCAAATATATGTAAAAATATTTGTGTAGACAATATTACTATCCCTAGTAATTCTTATCAACTAATCTTATTAATATTATAAATGCAAAAGTGTGCCTGTTCACTGGTTTGTCCTTCAATCATGCTGCAGCAGAGCTATGGATCGATGTGATTTTTTGCATTGGTATAAGCATTTGAGGACATGAAGAGTGACATAGGCTACTTCTTATCCCGGAAAATCAAAGTTCCCGTGGGACTTTAAAAACTAAATCCACGTGGACGATGTCGCGGCTATCAGCTAGTATTTTATAAATGCGATAGTGGCTCTGTTGGTTGATTTCTTTGATTGTCCTTCTGGACATAGCAAGCAGCAAGGATCGATGACGTTTACCATGGATATAGTAGAAGACCTAGGGCTAAGATGCGCGTCACGAGTAAAATTTTGTCTAGGTACACGTTCACTCGTAATATCTCTCTCTCTCTCTCTCTCTCTCTCTCGTGATTCACGAGTAAAGTGTAGACAAAATTTTCTCGTGGTGCGCATCGTAATTCGTAGCCTTAATAAGCTTTGGTTTGCCAGACAGAATCACACTAATATTATCACATCACATCACACTAATATTATAAAGCTGAAAGTTTGTATGTGTGTGTGTGTGTGTATGTTTGTTACTCTTTCACGCAAAAACTACTGGACCGATTTGGCTGAAATTTAAAATGGAGATAGATTATACCGTGGATTAAAACATAGGCTACTTTTTATCCCGGAAAATCAAAGAGTTCGCGCGGGATTTTAAAAACTAAATTCACGCGGACGAAGTCGCGGGCATCAGCTAGTTAAATGTAAAAGCAAAATTTTCATAGCGAGATTTGTATATTTAAAAACTCACAGGGGTATAACAGACGCCAACATTGGCCTATCAATTTCGCCAAATGTAATTTTTATATTATTCTTAGGACCGATTTCACCAATGTAAGATTAGTTTTAAGCGTTGCGTAATGGTTGAGGAACAAATTGGACGTTCCAATTGTTTTTTTTTTTTGTTGATTGAGAATGCCAAAATTTTTTATTCCTCAGTTAAACGTTAGTCAGCCATGGTGAAATTGGCGTTGTGAGATACTCTTTGAATAATAAATAAGCAAATTTTTAAAATAGAATAAAAAAGTCGACTGCTCTAAAGAATATCAACTGAAAATTCATAACTTTGAATTGTCATAAATGGCCATTTGAAATGAAAAATGATAAGAGAAACCTAACAATGATTTTCAAATACCTATTCAATAATACCCCACTTAGCATATTTCGTCGACTTTCATTTTTTTCTTTAACACAATATGGCGTCTAGCGGTCGCCATATTGAATTTTGATTACTGTCATTCTGCCGTCATAAGGAAAAAAGACGCATCTATCATTTTTTTCGAAATTGAGTTAGAGACATATTCGGCATCAAAACAAAAAACGCATCTAATCTACCAGTGATCAGTGAAACTTATCACCGTGATAAGTTTAAACAAAATTTAAAAATACTGGTAAATGCGTCTTTTTGTTCTGATGCCGAATATGTGTCTAACTCAATTTCGAAAAAAATTACAGATGCGTCTTTTTTCCCTATGATGGCAATTGTCTTTCGTGACACTCCCAAGATTAACACGAATCGATTGACGTAAGAAGCATGAAAATCGGCCCACGCGTTTGGTCTCCAGAGCGCCACATACATAGACTGATAAACATTATAACCTCCTTTGCGTCGCGCAGTCGGGTAAAAAAGAATCATGTTAAATCCAGTATAATTACTTCCTTAAAAAAATTAATCTATTTACCCATCTCTCATTGAGTATGCTCCCTCCACAAACATGGAATCGCAGAAACAGGAAGCGGCTTTGAAGAGACACTAGATAGGGATGACTGTACGGTTCGGATTCTTGACCACCAATTATTCTTGCTTCTTCTGTGCTTTGAGACTTTGTTAGAGCTGATATGAGATATGTAAAGAAATAAAAATTCATATCATGACACAGGTTTTTTTGATTCGATGAAAAAATAGTACATGACTATGATCTCACCTGCTGGTAAGTGACTATACAGTCTAAGATGGTAGCGGGCTTATAAGGGGTATGGCAGTGTACATTGAACCCATACTCCTAATCTGTTTCTATTGGTGCAGTGGTGAGCGCTGTGGTCTTCTACCTGGGAGGTCTCGGGTCCAATTCCCGGCGGGGGCAATTTGGGAATTTATAATTTTTGAATTGTCTCTGGTCTGGTCTGGTGGCTAGTTACCACCCTACCGTCAAAAACGTGTCGCCAAGCGAATTAGCGTTCCGGCACGATGGCGAGTACAAACAGATTAGGGGTATGGGTTGAATGTATACTGGCATATCCCTTCCAAGTTAGTCCGCTACCATATTAGACTCCATCGTCACTTACTATCAGGTAAGATCGCAGTCAAGAACTATCTTGTCATTGAATAAAAAAAATCTATACGCTTCAGTCTTGTGCTGCCTGTATCCTTGGGGTTCTTCAGATATCGTCGATCCACTTAGTGGGGGGTCTGCTAGCACGGCATATTCCGGTGCGAGGTCGCCACTCTGTAGCTTGGGACCCCTAAAGGCCATCGTTTCTTTGATCTACACGGCCCGCCTATTACCATCAGCTTCTTGACTTAATGAGCTATGTCAGTAGCTCTGGTTCTCCCACGTATCTTCTCATTTCAGATTTAACTGCAGAGGGAACTTTTGATTACCCATTACGGCTGCCCCATTTCAAAACCTAGTAAGTGTGGTTGACAAAATTTTAAAGGAAACCAAAAAACATATTTGTGGTAGCCCTTCTGAACTCTGATCTCTTCAGTATCTGTTGGTGAATCAATGTTTCGTAAATAAACTACGTGAAAGCTTTTATTGGATATATTTATTACTTCGCTAAGCCATTTACAAAACATGTTTTTTTGGTCTCCTGTAAAATTTTGTCAATCACACTTACTAGGTTTTGAAATTGGGCAGCCGATTAGTTAACTTACCTGTTTTAACAAAGTAAAATTTAATAAAAAGCAACGCTAGCAGCACTATAGATTTCATTTTGTTATTATTACGTTATTTCTGTCGTGTGGTTAAATTATATTTGATCGAGTTCTATGTACCGCACAGGTTTTTGCATACATGAAAATGTCAGGTGTTGTCAACTTTATTGTGTGTTATTGATAATAAAATTATAAGTACTTTTGTATTTTATCACTTTCATATTTCATATCAATACCGTAATCGTCCGTAAAAAAAGATTTTTAGAATTTTTGATATAATTTTACGACACTATAATTATCTGTGCCAGTGGTTCCCAAAGTTGACTGGACCACGACTCACCTAACAAAACATTATTGAACGATTAATTCTGATTTGATCTCGCAGAAATTCTCCGAGCATAGCTCTTGCTGTATGACCCCTAAGCCTTCTTATGAGGCTCATAGTTAATGACCAAGTTGACACCTCTTTTTTTTTTTCAAAATATAGGTAATTGTTATGTGTTATGTTTATTATGTTAGTTCAACTTAATGAAAAAAAAGGTTTGATTTACGTCTTCTGCCAACATAAAATCATAATATGTAATGTTTATTTATGTACGGGTGATTACATATCGGAGTAGGCCAACTATTCGATGTATTTGTAATGAATATGGTTGTTGAGAGTTCCAGAGAAAAATCGAATCGTGCAAATATGATTTAACCTTGAATCCAAAGAGTTATAATACCACTAGATCAACAATGACCATCAGAATGAAATTAACCGATTGATAATCGTCATACATCATTGTCGTTCATTACCTAACATAGTGTAACATTTTCCTTTTACTCAATCTTTTTAAAAATATTGCTAGTCTTTATTAAGTTGGGGCGATTTGCTGTTTCATGATTTATCTCAGTGGTGGGCAAACTTTTTTAATGGGGGACCACAAAGTTTAAAAAATTCTAGAGGAGGGCCAGAATTATAGAAAAAATCCACTTTAAACTTCTCGACCGTCAACACCTAATTGTAGCGGGCAATGGGGCCATGTACTATCCATGTCGATAAACCCTCGGCGGGCTGGATTAAATACTGTCGCGGGCCGGAGTTGGCCCGCGGGCAGTACTTTGCCCATCACTGATTTAGCTCAATGTTTGCATAAGAAAGTATTGTACAAGAAATGAAAACAAACATTTAAATATTCTGAGGGTTCTTCAGTGTGTGTGATGTCAGCTAATTTGCATTGGGCCAGCATAGAATAGAAGAATAGAGATAGAATAGAAATATTTTTTATTCAAATGAACTTTTACAAGTGCTTTTGGTTCTTCGATGAATCTACCACTGGTTCGGAATGCCCTTCCTTCCGAGAAGAGCCAGCAATTAAGTCGGCGGTTGCTCTTTTCAAAAAAAAAAATTTTTTATGCCATATTGGACTATGGCCTAAAACCCTTCTTCTGATAGAAGACCTGCGCTCAGTAGTAAGCCGTTGATGGGCTGTTAATGATGGTGATTCATATTTTTTCAATAGGGCCAATTAAATATTCAGGTACTTACTTAAATTGTAAATTCATAAAAAAAAAACAATGTTCCACTTAAATATTATTTTTTATTTATTTGTTTCTTAAGACTATAATTTATTATTTACTTAAATATTCATTCGATGTAGAATAAAAAAGTTTTACTATGATACAGTATTACATATATTCTATGTATTTATATAGTAAATTACACTAGTTTTAATAATTATTAACTGATAAATAATTAATTAAATGAAATTAAATAAGATTCCTATCCAAGCCACCACAGTAGTATATTTTTTAACCAAAATACTACTCTGTGTCGAAATAAAAAATTAAGCTCCCTAAAATCTGATGTCAATTTAAATGAGGCAAATTTTAGTCCCTATTAAACAGATACGAGTAAATAGGAAAACTCTGAAATAATAAACAAAAAATAGAATAACTTTTTAATACCCCGATTATTGATAATAAGTTAATAACGTTATCAATACCCCGAAGTATTTTTAAGTACATTTTATATTAACGTAAAAAGTGTATCCTGGAAAACACTTCATAAGTATCAGAATTCACAGCAGAATTAATTAAAGTTAAAAATCTTAAAAATAATGACTTTTAATACCTTAATAAAAAGTTAAATTGTCTAAAACTGCTGCTTAATAATATATTTTATCATATAAAATACTCATATTCCTTTTCAATCGACATCAGCCTGCATCTTTTATACTAATCAAAATTACAATATTGTGTGCTCTAAAGAAATAATTATAAAATTTATAATATAAACTTAAAAAATATATTTCACCTCAGAGTGAGTTACGAACATTGACTAATGAATTAAAGTATCTTTTGTACACTAAAAACAGTAATGATATTTATTATTTTATAAATGAAACTACCTTCATTTTTCATCTATTCTATTAATGTGCACTTGTAATTTGAATTTTTAATCTTTCTAAAATACCTTTCATTAAATAGTGTCAATTTTATGTTCGTAGAAACCTTCGAAAAAATAATCAGTAGACGGTACATTCGATATCTTTTATATTGATCGTTCTATAAAAATCTAAAGTCTTATTATGCACTGAAAGTGAAAACCAATTTGCGAATATGACTTAAATTTTTGTCGTAACTCTAAGGTGTACTTACAATTTATAAAATATACAACGAAACGTGATTTATATGAGTTATGGAAGATACACCGTAAATGATTTACGGTTTCAAGTCCAAAAATGACTTGATCCAAGTAAAAAATATGTTCTTGATTGAAATATTATAATACAAAAAATCTAAATCAATACTTAGAGTACACATCTATATTCTACATCGAATCGGTTATCAAATTGAGGATTTACACTTCTGCACCCAACATGATCTTTCGTTTATTGTACACTTTGGCTAGCACTTTCAAGACGCACCCTGTCTGCGGATGCCACCGACACGTGGCGCCACGGATTGTAAGACACACTGCTGCTACGGTATCGCAAGAGTATTATGAAAAGTTGGCAGCGCACCGTTGCGCAGCGTTGTGGCATACCACGAATTTATCCAACGCTATAGATTATGAGTATCGAGTAAGTAGAATAGAATTTAAACGCCGAGTTAAAACTCGTTCACTTTCCTACATTCAAGTTAATAGACAGCTATCCAAGCGGAAAGTTAATGCATGAATTTAAAACGTTAAGGATATTTTAGGTTCATTTTACTCTTGACATTATTGTGTTTCGATCCTCGAAATCTGTCAACGTTGCTGAGATGTGCGTTGCGTTGTTCACATACGATATTATTGTCCGTGATGTGCAAGAAATGTTTGCTAAAGCATTTGAATAGACAATACTTAGTTAGAATTTGCTAAATGATGTCCAATTCGCGTCCTATCCTGCAATTCAATCCTTGATCTTAGTAGGACAATATTAAAGGGACCGGTAATAACTTAATCGAGTTATATAATAATATAATGGACACTATAAATGCATTGCACAGTGCATTTGATGATATGATTTTGGAAACTAAATATTTTAGTGAATGCTGTTTTATCATCACATCATGTCAGGTCATAGAATAATATCACTAGAACCAGATTGAACCGCGAAATATAACGCAAAAGTTTGTGAAAACTCATGAAAATGAAATAAGTGTGGGTGTAGAGAGTCTATCTAGAAAACAAGCATTTTTGAGATAGACCAAAATGGACTTCGAGACCTACATTTGGGTGTTATTTATAATTATACATACATATATTGATATTGATAAATAATATAATCAATATTGAATCAGCCTTTTTCATTGCTTATGTGAAGGTCAGTGAATCTAATTTGCCTTAGATTGTGTGCAATAATCCTTTTAGTGATTTACAGTTATAAAATCTCCAAAGAATGAAATACTATGATCCATCATACATCCTAAATACCTTACAATATACATCATAGTATAAAAACTTAATGCGCGACTTTACTTAAATAGTATTTATGTACAAATTAAAAACAAGTAACAAAACATAAATTGGGGTAAACATATTCAACGGATAACAGTAGTTATCTAAACTCCAAGGGTAATCAAACAAGAAGAAAGAAAAATAAATAAAAATAAACCGCTGAAACAATTTACACCAATTCAGATATAACATAAAATTTATTGGGATAAATGGATGTTCAGATATAATATCAACAAGTATCAAGGATATTATAGTAATTCTTACAAATATTATGTATGAATGAAGGGTAGTAACATAATCGATAACTTTGGTCTCCTAGTTTTAAAAATGTGTTTGATAGTCATGGATACCTTGTATCACCCAATAGATTTATAATTTATTTCGTTCGTACGTCGTTCATATTTTTTACAATATTATAAAATATGGCAGTACGTTTTAATGTTGAACTCCTCGAAAAGGTTACAACCTATCGCCGTAATTGACTGCTGTTCCTCAGCATTGACTAATGTTAGTATCCGACAGGATAGTATAATGGCGACGTTATTGATGGTAAATGGTGACCACATCTAGGGAAGTTCGGCGGCACGGGCGGTAGATCCCTCTGAGTTCCAATATGTAATATTAAATTCATTCCGATTACTATGTGGTAGATGAAGTGGCAGTGAAACAGCCAATAGCCTGCAAGTATAAGGATTCATAATTAAAAACGCTTTCTGATTTCATTTAGTGCCAATTTCACCATCACCGAGTAATGCTTAAGCACCGAATGAATTTGATGTTTTATCAGATTGTCAAACAAATATTGTCAGAACGTCAAAATTCCTCGGTTAAACGTTGGTCGGCGATGAGAACTTGGCACTTAAAAGGTCAAAGAATAAACAAAAAAGCCAAGCCTTACATGAATTAATTTTATAAATTTAAAATAATACAAAGATGGGACTATGAAACCATTTGATATTAACAATAGGTTGATGATAAAACACTGCGTTTCTTACCAGGATTATCAGCTTTCAGTCGAATTACGACGTATCCATTGTTGGGTACGGCTAGAGTATCTTTGAGAGGCGGCAAATTGTACTGCCGATGTAAAAGACCCTTCCTGTCCAAGTCCAGGGCGTGTTTTAAGTTGATCTTCTTTATAGTCTTATCTGGGGATCGTCCCATTCCGATGACGCTGTATGACATTCCGTGAAGGTGGAAAGGATGTGAGAGATTTGGTGACTGTACTGAAATTAAAAGGAATTATAAGTACGAGTATGTTACGTCAAGTTTCGTCTAGATTTCCACTGTCTTTTCAATTTGATAAAGCAATACGTAATTTGCATATTTACTTGCAGATATTTTGTAAAAGTTGATTTAGCTTATTCGTGTACTTATTTAATTACATTTGACCTGAATTAACTTGGTGTAACATGGATCAAAGCAAGTATTATTTTGCGAAATAAGGTGCCGCTCGCGCTGTACGCTACCGCCCTTTCAGTAGTAGAACAATGCAAGAAGACCGCAACATCAAACAAATCCTCCGAAGTAGGTACACTACGTAGATTATAGCAAAAAAAAAATTGTTTTTCTTTGCTGTAACGTGACTACACAAAATAGCTCGGAATTAATATAGGTATACTTAGATATTGCTTTCACCTTCATCAACAAGGACTATCTCGACAATAGAATTCAAGGGCACATCAATCATGTGGGTACATCTGCAGTCGACAGCGCAGTCAGCCGGCCTGTTGTCGCCATTGCAGAACAGTTCAGGAGGAAGCTCGTGCATTTGTGAGATTGGAGGAGCTGGCGGGGCGGAGTAGGAGATCTCATCCACTAAACTTAGGACGTGATCTCCACTGGGGGCAACTGAAATTTAACAAGAACGTAGTTACCGAACCAGAATTTTATACAAAAAAAATGAACTCTCCAGCGACCACTTCTTGAAGTCCTCGTCGCTCTGGGTGGCCTGTTTGGATTCTGGAGTAAGTTTGGCTGGCTGGAGTGATCTGGTGGAGAGCTATAATACCATTGGAGTCACTCAAAACAGACAGCTACTACTTTGCCTACTTACGGTAACAAAGCCCGAGATGAAAAAAAGATGAGAGAGAACAAACCGGAATTTCTGACGCATACATGCATAGAGACAATATTAAGGCGAGTTTATAAGTATAAAAATGGGTTCAGTTATGCTTCAATCTTATTTGATAGGCCTCTGTCCATGATCCAGAGGAATATAGGATACGCTAATCTGGAAAAGCAGTTGTATAGTCTCATGCGTATAAAATTATTATCATTATAAGGATGACTGAAGAAAGAGAAGTCAAAGAGTTTTTATGACATCCAGAGTCCAGGTTCAGTCCCGTGTAACATAAATAAGTTCATATAAAAGTTTTGTATAAACTAATCCATGTTCAGATTTTTGGACAGCGTAACGAAAATCATGCTAACGGCAGGATCTCCAAAAACAGCCGGTTTTTGATTCAATAGTAAACAATCAAATATTCTTTGTTTTGATAGGTTAAAAATATATGTTGTAGTTTAATACACGTTCTAAATTATTTTACCGTTCAAAAGTCCATATTTTGAACTTCACTCGATCAAATAATATTCCGAAAACAGTGTAGTTTTTAATTGTTTTTCAGGTTGTATTTATAGTATATCAAAGTTAAACTAAAAAAAACAAAAAATAGGCAAAAGCTTTTAGAAGAATATTTTACCGTTAATTTTTCAATAAAAAGTTTTCTTTTTTTTATCATGACTGTTTTACTTTTTTTATAACAAAGTGGTTCGTGCACCTCACTTCAATTGCTTGCAAGTTACTGCGGCCGAAGATCGTGCCCTTAAGGCTAATTCACGTTACAACTTATTTTGGAGTAGGGTAGGATACAGTTCAAAAACACAACCTACCTAAATAATTTCTATAGGTGTTCTCCTTGAATAGATCGTTAGGTTTGTAGAAATGGAACCTGAACGGTAGGAATATCTTGACGTCAGGACGCTCTTGCAGGATGGCTTTGTCTATAGGGACGGATGACTTCAAGTTACTGACGCACACCGCATCATTTCTCTTGACGTCACAGACAGCATCCAATGGGTTCAAGACCTGATCAATATTGTGAGAAGAATCATATATCATTAATAGATATGGAAATATTCTATAAAATACGCATGTATGAAACATTTTTTTTTTTCTAGGATAAATAGTATTCTAAGTAATTTTGCTGAAATCGATTGAGTAGCTTGCTGATATGCTTAAAAAATCAAAAGAAAAAAAAAAACAGATTCTCGGTCAAAGAGGATCAGAATTCAGAATATTCATGTTAATTAAAGCTTATGGTAGGTATATTTTAAAAAACATAATATTTGGAAAATTCCAATTAACTTTTTAATAATTCAAACAATTTTATTAATTTCGATTTATAAATAAATAGAATAAAAATATACAACCTTTAGTGAGGTATCCGTGCAATGAACCACGCTGGGACGGGGGTGTGCCACTACTGTAGGAGATTTGGTGTAGTTTCGAGTATCACCATAGGAGTGAGTGCATTTCACCAGTATCATACACTAATGCTACTAAGGGTGTGCAAATAGATTTCCATATCAAAATAAATTGTGCTTATTAGATTGTACACAAATATCTAAATTAAAATTAATTGACGCATCTTAAAGTTGTGCCACCCTTTTCTCAGGGAACGTTGGAAATGCTCCTTTAAGACATGTCAATTAAGCTAAGTTTAGATAACTGTGTAAAACGGAGTTATTTACCTACCTACGATTTACAAATTATTGTACAATTTAGTTTAGTTAAGCAGTCTTTCAATTTTCACGGGTTAGAAATCCAAAACTATACTAGATCTTTTTATAAAATATTCATTCAGAAAAGGAAAATAAAATTATCATGTTTTTAATAAATTTTATTAAGACATGTCACATTAACGTACAATTTTCTTAGAAACGTAAATATGAATATGAACTGCATGTAGGTAATAAATAGTCTTACTATTGAAACTATTTTTTAATTTAAATGGCCAATAAAATAATATTTTTGTTATAAACTGGTTTTACCAGTAATTGTTATATGTATTTATCAATTGCGTGATATTATAAATTATAATAGTTATATATTTTAATTAATACTTAAATTTCTTAAATTAAAATTGGTAACTGCATAATGGTAACATTTTGTTAACTATTCATATATTAATATGGTTATAAACAGTCTTCGTTGCTTGGATGCTATGCAAAGTATTAAAGTGGTAAGTACAGTTGTATGTACGTCTATTTACAAGTGTAGCAGTTTATGTTAAGTATTTACAGTTCCTAATTGGTGTGGTACATGCAATTTTAGGTTAGTAACGGAAAAGTCACTTACGTTTCTATACACATTTATAAAAAGAGGTCACAAATAAAAGTAAGCCACCCCGCAACGCAATGCAAATACCCGTGTGCCGAAATACTGTTGACATTAAGATAAAATATAATATTGCTATTGTAAGTGGAATAAAAGAAGCTAGAAAAGTCATCGTGAAAAATTTTGAAATTTTGGGGTGGCTTATTTTTGAAAGTGCCTGTTAAGACAAATTTAAATATATATACACTCAATAAATATCCTTGGTGAAACAATTAAATGGCAAGTCGTTAGTTACAGAACAAACGTTCGTAATAAAATATAAAAAAATACATTAATTAATGATGTCGTACAATTAAGAGCCTCAACTATGCAATATTTGGGGTGACACCTCATAGGGATCACCGAAATATGGCATAAGGTTTTACTGAAATTCACTCAAAATATCACCGTTAAATAAATTCACAAACCAGCATGAACTTCAGTTAAAACATTCTTGAATTCAAATGAAACACATAAGGCAGATTCGAGCACTTCGAATCCACCGATCACATCACACAAAACAAACACAAAATAACACTTAGTTAACATGAAATGCTATACCAATTACTGCACATATGAAAACTGAAGTAGGGCTTAGGAACCGCTTACGAATAGTTGATAGGAGGGAGGTGGTCTCCACAAGTCGGGAAGTTGGGAGGAACAGGTGGGAGGTCTGCATGTGTGCCCACTTGGATGACGAGGCTCATTCCGATGACGATGTGGAACAAGAAGTGACAGTGGAATAGCCAGAACCCTGGATTGTCAGCTACAAAACGGAGAACGACGTAACCGTTGTTTGGCACAGCTATCGTATCTTTCGCCGGTGGAAGGTCTCCTTGCGATAGATGACGCTCCAGTAATCCTCTCCTATCCAGATCGAGAGCATGCTTCAAGTTAATTTTCTTTACGTTCTGGTCGGGGGATCGACCGATACCGATTACATTGTATGAATATCCGTGCAAGTGGAACGGGTGAGATAAGTTGACGATTTGAACTGAAAGTAAAAAATGAGTATAAGCGAGTTGCATCATTGAACGGTAATAACCGTAACATAAAAATAAAATTTATGTAGCTCAACTTGTGGCTCTTAAGACAAATCATGCCTCTACCACTGCACCGATTCTGAACGCGGATTCCGCTAAGAAAAGCCAAGATTCTCACTAGTTGGTGTCTTTTCAAAACAGTGTTACAATATTATTATTTTAGCTTATCTATCTTGTGGACAGCTGAAGCAAATTGGACTGCTTCCGTGCAACTTTGTCCTTAAGAATTTTTTTTTGCTTTAAAAAAAAAAAGAAATTTACCCAAGCTGAAGTCACCTAATATTCTCCTATCCCCTCCAAATAAGCGGAAAGCTTGTATTAGGAGTGGGTACGACAATAATGCAACGGGTGGGATTCAAACCTGCGATCTTACACCTTTAATCGTTGGGCTATTGAGGCTTAAACTAACTGTTCTACTAACTAGTACTAGTAGTAGTAGTAGTGTTTTACTAACTGTATTTATTAAATATAAATGTAAAATACTGACTATATAACATACCTTCATCTACAAGTACGACTTCTACTACAGAGTTTAATTTTACGTCTATTTTGTGTGTGCACATGCAGTTTTCTCCACAGTTTGCTGGTCTGTTGTCGCCATTGCAGAACTGGTCTGGGTCGATATCGTCATATTGACTGATAAGAGGAGCCGGTGCGGCCATGTTTGAAATTTCATCTACTACACTGATCACGTGATTTCCACCAGGCGCAACTGTGAAAATTGATATTTTTAGTTATAGCCATAGCTACCATAATATAATGTGGTTTTAATTTAAGTATTATTGAGTCTTACCCAAAAATCTGTTGTAGGTGTTGGGTTGGAATAACATCTCTGGTCTGTAGCCGAAGAATCGGAAGGGCAAGAATATTTTTATGTCAGGTTTCTTTTGTAAGATCGCGGGGTTGATGTGTTTTGCGTTTTTCAGTTGGCTGACGCAAATAGCATCGTTCCTGGGTACGTCACATTTTGCATCCAAAGGATTCAGAACCTGAATAGTTAGTGGGAGAAAGGTACGTGCAATTACTAATATTACGTGCATAAGCTACCACTACTTTTTATACTACAGTCTTTATTTCAAGGAGTAACTACGATAGAATCAAATAAATCAAAATATATGGTTTACTTAATTTTTTGTCGAAATTGCAGGCAGTGCAAAGATATTCCATTTATTTTTGTGATGAAAACGATTTGCCTTCAATAGACAAAAAATAACAATTTAAATAAGTATAGTATAGAGTAGCGAAGGAAAAAATGGAATATATTTACAATTTTATTAAAAGGATTTTGTTTATTGTGGACGTGCGGGGAGACCTCTACATCATACAACCATTTTCTACTTATTCATACATTATTGTCTTTGAATAATAACAATTATTATATCTGAGTGATTAAGGCGTACTTGCACCAACTCTTAAAAGTGTATAATTTTATTTTACTTACTGTCTTTTCTTGTGAACCCTGGAATAAACTATTCAAAATATGACAAAATTAAACTAAACCAGACTGAGCAGTAAGCACTTTGGTGCAAGTGGGCCTTAATTATAATATAATGTAATATGTATATACAGAGATCACTTAATACCAGCTATCTATACAACTGCGTACTGGATTATAATTAACTGATAATAAAACTAAAATTATGTGCACGGGCACTCGTATTAAAGTTTAAGAAATATCGCCCAACAAAATAATTTAGTTCATCGAGGCTGTCAAGAATCCAGTATGCAATATCCGCCGATTAATAAGCAAGAGAGGTAGGCTCACGGTTATGAGCTCTATGGGTATTGAAATGACTAGAGTGGAAAGAAAATTCATTCATAGCCTTCAAAGGTTCTTACTGCTGCATTGAACCAAAAGATTACTATTTACATTTGAATAAATGATAATGTTTATGGTGGCTCAAACTTACCACTCCCTGCGGTATTCCTACGTCGTACGTTGGAGGTGGCGTTGAGGGTTGGTAAGGTCCTCTGGCATATCGAAGAATACCCAGTTGTTGTATGCGCTTTATACCACATTCCCCAAGTCCACGAAGCTGAATCCAGTACGCACCAGGTGGTTGGTCGGCATTGATCACACAATCGTAGCGCTCACCTTGAATGAATGGCAATGACAAATATTCCTCACTAACATGGTGTTGTAATTTATCAGTAACTAGCTTTTGCCCCCGCGATTTCGTCCACGTGGAATTAGATTTTGGGGTGGAATTTTCAAAAACTGTGACACACGTACTTCTTTATTTTTAATTGAAAGCTCAAATACCAACTTTGATGGAAACAGCTTGAAAAATGACGGACTTTCATATAAACTTCCATCCCCTATTTAAACCCCTTAGGGGTGGAATTTCCTATAATCCTTTCTTATTGTGCGCCTACGTCATAAAAGGAACCAACTGTAAAAATTTCAAGTTTCTCACTTCAGTAGTTTAGGCTGTGCGTTGATATCTCAGTCAGTCAGTCAGGACTTTGAATTTTATATATATATATAGATTAGTGGATACAAATCGTAATCGAGGAAGCAGTAGCGAACATTGTTCAATATTCTTCGGTTGGGTTAATTTACAATTACCTAGATACAAAATTACGAAATAACAGGGCGTGCTTATTTAACTTAGCAGTCGATTATTACCATATCAATAACGTTAAATAATAAAGAAGTTCCGTGCGTATTTCGAACTGGTTATCAAGTCATGTAGATCGAACTAGTCTGATGTAATGTTCAAAAGCAATCACTTACCAGAGAATGAGATGATGGTATTAACTTGAACCGGTTGAACCGGCTCGCCGTCGGCGGCAATTATCGAGCAACTATGACCTTGGATAGTGAGTTGGGCGGGGCAAACTGAGGCAAGTGCGTTTATCAATCTGAACCTGTATCTTTTGCCGGGCGTAACGGTAAACACTTCGAGAGGGGTGTTTGTCATAAATCCAGTGTTAGGGTCTCTGAATTGTCCTTTTCCGTTAATCAATACATTTTCGGGATCCTGGCCAGTGTTTACAGCTAAACGACCAGGGAACCTTTCACTGGCGTCTTCGTGAAGCCAATCACTGAGAAGCATTACATGGGTGGTCAAGTCGTAATCGTACATATGGCTGTTGGGATCCTTGGAAGGAGGTTGTCGGACGATGATGCTTCCATAAATACCGTCCAGTTTCTGAAGACCGGTGTGTGCGTGCCAGAAGTGGGTGCCTGCGTTTCCTGTCCATTGATACCTGAAATTAAAAATATCATGACAAACGTGTGCATTTTTAATTCCCGATGGAAAAAAGGGGTGTTATAAGTGAGACGTGTGTATGCGTGTGTCTATGTTTCTATGTGTCTGTCTATTCCCTCGTAGCTTCTTAACGAATAGACGAATTTTGATACGGTTTTTTTGTATGAAAGCTTACGTAATCGCTCAGGTGTCTGAAGATCATCAGCTCATTTCTTACTTGATTAAAGGGTCTTACAAACTTTCAGTAGTGCGATTGATTTTAAATTTGGTGTAACTTCGGATTACATCCGAGGCATGTTAACCTAGAGCTGATGCTGCAGCTTCAAGTAGTCTGCGGGATACCCAACCCTTCAGCACTTTACAACAGATATAGTGTATTTGACTCATTAGAATGGTCTCAATTAGTAGGTACCTATTAGATAGATGATGATCTAGGATCAAGGAGGAGGACCAGCCCCCCGATTCAGACCCTTCCGATAACTTATTTGTCGATCGATTCGGTTTGTTACCGTACGATAACATATATTTCGCTCGCACTGAATCCACACGACAAAAAGAGATCGATATCTAACCGTATCGACACGGAATGTTATCGAACAGGTCTGAATCGCCCTGCTGATCAGAGTTCTGCTCTGATTACGTGTACTGGGTAACAGAATGTCAGGTATTTCGTACATAGTCCAGTCATAGATTCATACGTTAGGGGTGTTTTAAATTTTCAATTTACACTTGTAATTTAATGTATCTAATAATAATAATTAGTATTCATAGATGAATGTGCAGTGCAATGCTCAGTCAAACGTCAAATGTTAACGAGCGCGATAAAATCAATATTATGCTATGTTACTTTCTTAAATAAAGTTTACTCCAGTACCTGAACGTATTCCCTTGCTGGATCGGACATTGAGTTACAAACGGTACCCCGTCGTAGTATTGGGTGCCTCGTTGCCAGATTCCGTGCCAATGAATAGTCACTTCCATGCCCTCCATGTGATTCTCGACATCGATGACAACTTTATCGTTCTCGCATACTTGGATGGACGGGCCTGGCAACATTCTGTTCACCGTGAGGATGCCACGTTCCACTCCATCGGCTAATACGCACTGGCAGTGTGACCAGATGTTGTTGGTTGCGTTCGGTGTACATAACTGGCAAGCCCTGGAAAGTTACAATTCAAAATGATTAAATTATTATTGACTAGCCTGCTGAGTTTTTTTTAATACTATATAGACTAGCGCTTGGCTGCGATCACACCTGATGGTAAGTGAAGATGCGGCCTAAGATGGAACGTGCTTGCCTAGAAGATGCCTATTCACTCTTGATTTGAAGGTAACCAAATTATAGCTAGAGGGAAAAACGGAAGCCGGAAGGGCATTCCAAATCCTAGCGGTGCGTATCAGGAACGAAGAAGCAAAACGGAATTCACGCGGAAAAAAGTAGCCTACCTATGTGTTATTCTATACTATAAATTAAAATCCTTGTCTGTACCAAACAACCAAATTGGTTTAGTCGTTGTGGCGTGAAATAGGAAAATAGGATATATTTTAACCCAACGCAATCCGCACAAAGTACATTTACACGCTGGACTACTACTAACCACTATACTAATCACTGCTGCAACAACCACAACATTTATTGATAGAAATATTGATACTTACGCTCCCAATACAGTGTAGAACTCGAGGGTGAAGTGATAGTAGCATATTCTTGGCGGTTCGCCTTCTCTACACGCTCTCGCGCACTCGTCGGGGGCTGACAGCGATGGGTTCCTTCTAAGTTCAGCTGTCGCACTGCTCGTGAAGTCCAAGTGCTTCATTGACAGCTTGCCGTTCGCCGGCCTCGCCACCGGCGGCAGCGGGTTGCTTCTGAAGTTGCCACTCAGTGGGCCGCTGCCGCTTTGCGCGAACGAATTGGGCCCAATAGTGCTGTCGAGCGACCCGAAGGGGCTGAAGGGGTCCCCGTTGCTAGGGTGGGTTTGGACGAGGCCATGTGTGGAGGCGAAGGAATTACTGCTCTCGCGGAAGGGCGTCGCCGTGCCTGCCTGCCACCACGACGCCGATGTTGACTGGTCATCTGGGTCGTTGATCGCATCTGGAATAAGAGAAAACTTCTATTTAATGATGTCACCGAATATTCTTACTATGTATGTATTGTCACTAATGACACTAATATTATAAAGGACAAAGTTTGTATGTGTGTGTGTGTGTGTTTGTTACTAAACCACGAGTGAATCGATTTGGCTGAAATTTGGAATGGAGATAGCTCATACACGGGATTAGCACATAAGCTACATTTTATCCGAATTAGAGTTCCCGCGGGAAACAAAAAAACCTTAATCCACGTGGACGAAGTCGCGGGCATCGTCTAATATAAACTTTCGTGTTTCTTTTGTCCTTCAATTTGGTTTGTCTTTCAATCATGCAGCAACGGAGCAACACATCCAAGAGATTTTTTGCATAAGTATAGTTGAGGACATGGAGAGTGACATAGGTTACTTTTATCAAAGGATTTTAAAACTTAACTCCACAAAGTCACAACATCAGCTACATAGTTATATAAATAAAGTTATAAAAAAGTCAATACAATATTGTTATTGTTAAAGTAAATTGGGAAATGAGATTCATAACAATAAATAATTAATGAAAAATTAACTGAATACGAGTATTTAAATTGTATGAATAATAAATAATTATTAAATTACAATTAGATTCGCATAGTATAATATTAATTTAGGCTGTAAAATGATCGGATATTATACATCATTTTATCCCTAGAAGTAGGTAAAAGAGAAGCTACTAGTTTTTATTCACTACTTCGTTCACTTCGAGGTATATTATATAGAAAAGAAAAGAAACTTTTAAAATTTTTATTTATTTATTTAAATAACAAAAATAAGCATACAAAACTATTTCTAAAATTAAAACTATTAATAATAAGAGCTGGCGCCTGGCAGCTACCTTGGCCAAAGAATTAGTTTGGCCATTCAAAGGGCCAATGCTGCCAGCATCTAGGTACGTACTATGCCGCGCTGCGGTGATATTGATGAGGTTTTTTATTCAAATAAACTGTTACAAAGTGCTTTTGAATCGTCAAATGAATCTACCACTGGCTCGGAATGCCGTTCCAACCGAGAAGAACCAGCACGAAACTCGGCGGTTGCTCTTCTAAAAATATAATAATAGGTACCTAATAGCAATAAAATGTTGGGTACAAGTTACCACAAACCACTTGCAGACTTTCTTGAGGCGCAGTCGAAAAATCACGAGCCTAATAATTGGAGTTCTCAGTTTCGGTAATGCAAGAGACGCGCATAACTCCAAAAATGTCTGTGCCTGGGATCCAACTGGATCGAACCTTGTAGCCGCAAAAAAGAGGCCGAAGTCTATACCTTAGTATTATATTAGTCTAATACCTTAGTATTTAGAGCTATTACAAATATTTGACCACAGCTTGATAAACTTTTCGAGTGAACGTTTGTTTAAGTAACCTAAATGTTTTACATACTTTTCTTATTTCATTACATAATTTGAACAGAATAATCAATTGCCGAGCGTTTACTATTTGTAATATGAATGCTGGCAATAAATCATTTAGTATAACGGACCCGCCGAGTATTAGACTTCGATTGATATGTCCATTAACATGTTCTCTTAAATAAGTCAATCCTGTTTTCTGCAAGGGTCTAAACAGATTGATTGCATTTGAACTGCAAATTAAATGAAAAATTGCAGTTTGTGTACAATTTTATCACAATCGGCAACAAGCTATAATTAAAAAAATTAAAAACACAACTGCCCAGCCGAAAACGAACGAAAAATTATTCTTTTAAATGTAATCTAGTCAATAAATAAAACACTAAGTCCTGTAAAATGACTCAATTTTCTGTACCTGCATTTTTATTAATAATTTTGGATGGAGTCGATCACGACTGCACACCACACCATTTGGTTCGTTCACACAGCGAACTCGTTAAACAGATCGGGAGCTACGATGCAATTATGTTAACTGCAATCGAGTTAAATCCAAACTGCAATATTGCAGTTGATTTGCAGTCGTCTGTTAAGACACTCGGCATGCTTTTATGCAAATGATTAGGATACCAGCGAATGCGCTGTCACGATCGTTTTGCAACACACCAGTTAAAAGGGACTCCGTTGTTGTATCTATCCTTAAAATACAAGGACTTTTACTTCCTTGTTACTTGTTGACTATCGTGTGTTACATTTTCTGCTGTTCTAATTCTATATTTTGTCTAGCGTTACATTTAATTGGACATTTTGTTAGATACAATCGCATTACAACATTTTCTTACTCAACGGTGGTTTACTTCGATACCGACTGTTTTTTTTGTATGGTTTGGCTTAGAATCCCCGACCCTGAACTGACTTAACTTTTACTTCCTTATTACTATTAACTTTGCCATGCGGTAACAACGTTTTTGTAGGTTTTATTTAAGTTATAATTACATTATAATTTGTTTCTTGCAACGCCTACGTTTTGTGACCTTGTTAATTTTCAACTGTATGAACATTTTTTTTATTTTTCGGCGGCTCGTGATATATTGTGTCAAAGAATAAAATTCGCGCACTTTCAATTTACTCCTTTTTAAAACAAGCCGAATTTTTTAATGTTTTATCATTTAGGTTACCTTCTGTTGTAACTGTTTTTTAACCGACTTCCAAAAAGGAGGAAGCTATCAATTCGGCTCGTATCTTTTTTTAAATATAAACATCATGCAAATAATGTTCTTCACTTTTTTTTGTAAGTAATTCTTAGAATTTATGTAGGTACTTATTCTATACGACTAACAAATACTGCAGTAGCCTAATTTGAAAGTAGGAAATCTTTACTGAAATTGCAGTCCCCGAGTGCCACACTTTTTTTTTTTTTGAAACTTTATTCCGTGCGGACGAAGTCGTGGGTAATAATAAGTATCTAATACTAAGTTTATGTGGGCAACAGCATTTCGTTATAATAAAACGATATTACTCGTATGTTGTATTGGTATTTCAATGATTTTTATATCGATTGTGAAAAATTCTGCGAGTATATGAACTACGATGTAATTAATACAAGGGTAACAGGGCTATATAACGGTCACTACCTACATACTTGTAACTCCAATAACGTTCAGAATAATTATTATTTCACCTGTGATTGCAGTCAATGCTTCGACCTCATGTTTTTAGAAAGTATTTTTTTAACGTTTGTGAAATATTTTATAATTATAATGTATAACGAGTTGATTATATTTTATTTCAAAATTAAATTGCCTGTTTTAAAATAAAATACTTACTTATTTTGATTCACTCGAGTAATGATATACGGCTTCGAGGCAAGGTCGCTACAATCAGTCGTCATAAGAAAAGCTCATAATCGGAGACGGAGAGAGCGAGAGAGATTCTGTTCGTGATCAATTTAGAAATGGGGAGAGCCGTGGAAGAACTAAAGTAACTGAGTCACCGACACGGTTCAACGGCTTGCGGATCTAATATGGGCGCATACCTACATCCTATAGATGTTGGATCCTGAGGTGCTGGAATGGAATGGCGAACACTGTGATTTCCGCTATCTACAATATCTATAGATAGCGGCAATCACAGTGTTTGTGTACCTGGGTAGGTATCCTGTACCTGGGTTGGATCTATGACCTGCACCATGCTAGTAAGGGTGCACTAGCATGATGCAAGTACAGAACGTAATTTATAATTTACTATATTACTGTTGCCACTGTTGCCATCATAAATTCAAATTCACACCATTAAAATCGATTGAGACTATAATTTTTCAGAAAATTTGTTTTCGTAACGCACCTTTAGAATTAAAGTGATCTAAGTCGAAAATTGCAATCTGTGGGTAATGAGCAAAAAAGAATTCAAAATATTTTTGAGTGAATTTAAATATCTCAGCCGTGTTTTATTTTTAACTAGAAAAAGTTGTTTTTTTATTTTTACATATGGATTGGTAATATTATATTAAATTTGAATGTTTTTAAACCAAAGTTACATGAATTTTAAGTTAGGTCACTATATTCTATAATTATAAACATATTTAAGCAAATTCACTGATATGCGTATTGTGTTTCGTAACTAGCAGGCGTTAAGCTATGACCAAACCGGCGCGTCTCGCGATCGCGTTCGCGGTGGCGATCAGCTGAAGCGAATGAACTTGTACTGACTCATCTATACCGCCGCGTCCCGTGAGTGATCGCGGCGTCCCGGCGCTGCGTCTGCACGCCGCGCCGGCCGCGTCCACGTTCAAATCGAGCTTGTTGGGTCTGCACGCTACACGCAGCGTATTACTTCTGTTTTTTTTTCAGTATAATTTCACATTATTATTGCGATTTAATTATTTATTCAAGATGTCAGAGACAGAAAGAATAATTAACGAAGTTTACAAGTACCGTTTAATTTACGATACTTCACATCCAGAATATAAAAATATTAAAAAATTAGTTACTTTCTTCCTCTTCTGCAATAGCCATAAGAAGTAAGACTTCTTCAGATTCGTCTTCAAACATCTTTTCCGCTTCACGACACACGCACGACTGACGACCGACGCGGACGCTAGCCGCTAGATTGATCGCTAGTTTGGTGTGAACGGCTTTTTGCACGCGAAGTTATCGCCACCGCGAACGTGATCGCGGACGCAGGCTGGACGCGCCGGTTTGGTCATAGACGTGTGAAGGCTAAAGCAAAATTAATTTGGTATTGCTCTAGTGAAATTCAGATCTAGAATTCTTGTGAGAGGGATGATTTTAATTTGTTTAATTTTAAATTAAACGGTGACAAGTCCCCGGGTTTGAACTCACTCTTAACTTTACGAGGTTGGAATATCCTATGAGGGTGGCATGTTCATTTATTATTGAACAAATATTCCATAAATATTATAGATTTTAAAAAAAAAAACAAACTCTTTTACCGGTTCAGAAAGCAGATTTTGCTGAGAAGAGCCGGCAAGAAACTCATCGGTTACTCTTTTGAAAACAAGTGTTACAACATAATGGAGAAGTGTTGTTTCTAATTTATGTAATTCTTAGTAATTCTGTGTAAATATATTCGGTTGTAAACATTAACCTCTATATTCATGATTAACACTCGATTTGTTGCTGTAATTTCTGTTTTGGACCTACCTGATTCAAGCCATTTTGGATTTGATTGACGCCATTTTGCGCTGTAAGCAATAAGCAGATACGAGTGTCATTTTATTGTTATTGTTATATGATTTCATTGATTGTATATATCGGTGCGCCATTTGCAATATTATTAATTCCAGAGACACTCGTATGTCCAATGTGGCGCTTCAAATCTAAATATATAAAAGGAAAAGGTGACTGACTGAATGCCTGATCTATCGACGCACAGCTGAGATCACTGGAAGTCGGATCGGGCTGAAATTCGGCTTATAGATAGATATTATGACGTGGGCATCCGCTAAGATAGGATTTTTAAAAATTAACCCCTAAGAGGATTAAAAAATCGAACATAACGTGAGTGAAGTTGCGGGCAATAGCTAGTTGATCCATAAATATGCTGTCGTTTATAGATTAACTAAAGAGATCAGTGGTTATAAATAGAAATAGAATAATTTTTTATTCAAATAAATTTTTATTTGAATAAAAAAAAATGTTACTTGTCCTTGATTGAGATAAGAGATAACCTTCCAACAATATATTCTAGATATATTGTTGGAAGGTTTAAGTGATTAATATGATTACCGACATAAACTAATTGTAAGCGGGTGAGCCTCCAATTACGACCACACTTTTTGCATATTATATTATAATTCGAAATAAAATTTTTTCTTGTCAGGTACATCCAGGTACTATGCATTTAATTTTGATGTATTTACTGCCGCAATTTTAGATCTTTATCGAACAAGTAAAGGCATGATGCCTCAATCATTCCATCAATTTATTTATCATAATTATAACGAATATTTTTCTTACGATAATACGATAGATTCCACAGCCACGGCAAAGTTGAATCTTCTGTCCGAGAGAATAAAATCACTCCGTTTTCTGCCGTAGTCAATGTCGAGACACAAACAAGTTGCCATAATAAATTAAAAAGTAGCCTATGTCACTCTCCAGGTTCTCAGTTCTATACCCAAGCAAAAAATCACGTCGATCCGAAGTTCTGTTGCAGCGTTATTGAAGGACAAACCAACAAACAAACACTTTCGCATTTATAATATTAGTAAGAATGTGAGGATGTATGTAGGCATATTTATGATGAAAAAAAGTGGAAGGAAAAAAACTACGAGGCTGATCACCTAGGCTCTGAAAAATCAGAGCCTAGGTGATCAGCCAAAAGGTTTGACTAGGTCAAAATACTCTCTGGCCTTCGACTTTCAACTGTAATTAGTAAAGCCGTGGTCCGGACAGAGTAGAAGGCTGCTACCAACGCCACGGAGGCACATACTTCTAGCAGTAAAGTGTTCGACCAAGAATATGATTCTTTATTGCGAGATAGGCTTGCTCTTGGTGACAATCAATGTTTGAAAGCACTGATGAGGTCCAGGTTGGAGCGCGCTTGCCTAGAATATAACTATTCATTCTTGCTTTAAATTTGTTTATTTTATTTGATGACAAGATAGTCCTTGACTTCGATCTCAACTGATGCTAAGTGACGATGCAGTCTAAGGTGGTAGCGGGCTAACTTGGATGGGGTATGGTAGTGTAGATTCAACACATAACCCTAATCGGTTTCTACACACCATCGTGCCGGAACGCTAAATCGCTTGGCGGCACGTCTTTGACGGTAGGGTGGTAACTAGCCACGGCCATTAAAATTATACGTGGCTTGAAACACGTACGCCGGAAGGGCGTTCCACACCTCTAAAAAGAAAAAATGTATAAAAAGAAATAAATTCAATTGGTTCAAGGTAAATGCATCGATGATAACTGATAAAGGTGCAAGGACTCTCAAGTTAAATGCGTTCGTGTAATTTGTTCAGTAGGTTTCAATCAAGTATGATAATAAGCGGAACCGCGGTATTTTCCGTTCTGTATGACTGACTTTAACGTGAACGCCCGCCCCAAATGCACTCAAAGAGCTATTGCGCAACGCAGTTGCAATCAGCTTATCAGTTATCATTTTGGCAGTTGAAGCTGATGGTCAGCTTGGCAGTTGAACAATTAAAATTGCAACTTGAAATTGCATCACAAACTAAGGGCAACTTACGTATCAGATGGTTATGATAAGTTAGCGGTTATGTTTGAGTTATGCTTAAAATAGTAGGTTAAGTGTAATTGTTTGATTACCAAAAGACCCTTTAACACCATAAAGGTGCGAATATTGATTTATAGAACTCACTTGTTTTTTAGTGGGCGAGCTTAAGATTAATGGTGCAAATGACACTAACATGCAACAACCTTTCAAATGTAATTGCTACTGCTGACCAACCCCTTTCAAATGTAATTGCTACTGCTTCTGCTACTGATACCGCGTAGTGCAATAAACCTTCAGCGTTGGTTCATTCTATTAACTTCGGATATCGACGAGGAAAACTGAGTTTTATAATACATATTACGAAATATATGATTTCAGATTTTAGAATTTAGACTTTCATGATTGTTATCTTTCTATTTATAGTAATGGACGGTTTCTTTAATATTCCTTACTGCTATTATACATGCGAAAGTGGGTTTATCGCTGTTTGTTGTTTTGTCCTTCAATCATTCTGAATGTGATTTTGCATTAGCGTCGTTTAGGATCTGGAGAGTGACATATGTACATACTATATACTATTTTGTAATCCGAAAAAAAAAAAAATAGTTCTCGATGCATTTTCAAAAAGTAATTCCACTCAGTGGCAGGTTTTAAAAGCATATAAATTACAAAAAAATATATATATATTAGCTAAAGCCCGTGACTGTGTTCGCGGATATTTAGATTTTTAAAAATCCCATGGGAACTCTTACCCCATTCTCTATTACTCACCCTATTGGGTGATGTGTGGCACAATTCATAAAATAAACGTTTCTTTCTTTCTTTGATTTTCCGAGAAGCGGTTTAGGCGTGATTGTGTAACATACTATGTACTTAAATATAGAAAGAAATAGTTAATTATAATGCTTAGTATACAGTTGCAAGATATTACGTACGTACATATAATATAGCAACGTAAAAAAATTAATTAAGCAATTAACGCATGGATATTAGTGATTGAAACTAGGCCTGCGGCCTTCCTAATTTGGTACATTTCCTTAATTGGTCATAACCAGATTGTACGATTCAGTGGGCGTTAATCATAATCAATTTACAAAGGTCATCACTTTCGTTTTTCAATTAGCACCTACTCGATTAGGCTTAATAAAACTCATTATCTCAGAGGCCAACTAACGTTATATACAGGGTGTCCCACGGCTATGCCACATGGAGGGGAAGTACCTTAAATATTGTAGATGGAACATTTTACTGAAAGAAGACTTCATTTTAATTTAAAAAACAATTTAAACTGCATTCATAGATTTTTAAATAATTGCCTGGTTGAACCGGGACTCGAACCCGCTATACGAGAAAAAAAATTAACCTGTATCTTTATCATACCAATCGCAAGGCTTCATCATAAGGATTATTTTTTGTTAAATAACATAGCATGAGAAATAAAAGGAAGACCATGAATTTTAGCCTTTGATGTAAAATTTTGTTCAGAAAAATGAAAAGCTGACATTGGCGTATCGACGTACAACTTGAGAAGTACGCGTCATTTCCCGGTCCTTACTATCCTTACTTATATTACCTATAAATGCGAAAGTGTGTTTGTTTGTTAATTTATTGGTTTGTCCTTCAATCCCGCTGCAACAGAGCTACGAATTGCATACTCATTAGTAATAGTTCATGTCAGTTGTATGTCGATACGCCAATGTCAGCTTTTCATTTTTCTGAACAAAATTTTACATCAAAGGCTAAAATTCATGGTCTTCCTTTTATTTCTCATGCTATGTTATTTAACAAAAAATAATCCTTATGATGAAGCCTTGCGATCGGTATGGTAAAGATACAGGTTAATTTTTTTTCTCGTATAGCGGGTTCGAGTCCCGGTTCAACCAGGCAATTATTTAAAAATCTATGAATGCAGTTTAAATTGTTTTTTAAATTAAAATGAAGTCTTCTTTCAGTAAAATGTTCCATCTGCAATATTTAAGGTACTTCCCCTCCATGTGGCATAGCCGTGGGACACCCTGTATAGTATTTGTTGGTCCATAGACACGTAAAGACAATACCATTGTTATTTACACTAAATACTCGACCATATCAATCTTACTTGTATCATTAATAATAGACTGTTTCTGATTCCTTTCTGAAGTATAGACTACAATATTGATAGTTGCGTTGGTAAAGTTCAAAAATTTTCAAAATTTCATATACATGGAGTATAAACATGTAGGCTAAACTGTAGTTCAAATTCAAATTGAAATTCAAAATTTATTTATTTCATGTAGGCTACCTTGTAGCACTTATGACACGTCATAAATCTACCACCGGTTCGGAATGCAGATTCTGCTGAGAAGAACCGGCAAGAAACTCAGCAGTTGCTCTTTTCAAAAAATAAAATAATTTTACAGTAAGTAACCAAACTAAGCTATGTATACAGTGCTTCCACAGTGAAGCTTCAAAAATACAATACATATAATCCAACACATGTCAACATAGGAAGACAAAGCAGACCCATTCCCGTTGGTGGCACCCGTTCACGAGCACGACGCATGATCCAGCCATTGCTTCGCTCAACCATATTTGACAAGACAATGACAAGTCAACTCGTAAAAAGTAGATTCTGCTGAGAAGGGCCGGCAAGATACTTATATAATCTCATCAACATAAATACAAACATCAGAACACAAAATTTGTATGGACTGTATCGATGTTGGTTTCTAATTATTCACTAAATCAACAATATCTTTTTGTTAATTACTTGAATATAGGTATTGTTGGCTTTTTTTAAGGACCTATGTGCTTAAAAAGTTTTATTGATACCATTCCTTGCAATTATGTGCCAGCCTTCATCCAAGACTTGTCTCCAAGCTTCAAAATATCGTCCGGCATGACGTCAGCAGAGGTCATTGACTTCTTGAAATTGAAGGATTGAATTTATAATATTCAGTGTACCTAATATATAACCGAATAAGTTTTGTTTTATAAAACTTTATGTGCACTGGTGAAGACAATAATAGTTTTACTTAGTGGGACTAGACAATAGCGTGCGCCCAAGCGTAAAGAGAGAAAGCTTAAAACTTAAACTAAGTTACTTTTAAGTAACGATGGACATACGGGTTGTAAAATAAAAAGACTTGCTTTTGTATGAGCGGATGGCAAGCCCTTTTTTACTAGTACATTTTACTATCTCTTAATTTTCGCTTCTATTCAGTTGAATAGGTTTAACGTGATTCAATAAAAAAGTACCTACCTAATAATAATATACTTTCTAAATAAAGAATATTACCTATACTAGTAACTCACCGATGAGCATTGAAGCATAAAACTGAAAGTTGAAAGCAATATTTAATTTAGAAACTATATAATTTAATTAAGTACTTGTTTAGTTTGGAATTGTTTGTATTTCTGACAAAATGCTATATCACTCTCCGTGTAGTGAACTACATTCATGAAAAAACTAACATCGATTTGTTGCGCCGTTGCTGCGTGATTGAAGGACAAACCAATGGACTAACAATTAAACTCACTCTCATTCATAATAATTTTTGAAGGCATTGCAGGAACAATGAAAAGCTGATGTCTCTACAAAACACAGATTTTTAGAAATCAATAAAAAATAGCAAGGACCCTTTACAAGCTGACAAACAAAACGGGTTCGGTTTTGAGGCAATACACCGATTTTGATGCAGTTTTTTTGCAATGCACAGGTAAATGCTTTAAGGTTATAAATCACCAGGGAGAGCTTGCAGTTCGTCTTGGGTTTAATTTATTAAATTGTGTCTTGTTTATGTTCGCCTTTCTAGATAGAATTAATTGATACTGCAATATTCTGACGTTGACACGAAATTATTTCGCCTTCAATTTAAAAGGCGACTAAAGTGTCATAGGTACCTTTCGTTTCAATTTGCAATAGTTGCATGACAACTTTGTAAGCACATTCTATCTTAATTACAGTTACGTCTAAAGTCCTTACAAAATCTATTGGTACAGTTGCTCGGACTTTACCGGTAAATTTTGACTTATGGCACGAAATAAATTTAAATTGTATTACATGTTTTATCACTCCAGATTGATCTACTTTTGCTTAATGAATTATTCATTTACCTACCTGATTATATTACGTATCGCAAAGTCGAATTAGATACAACATTCCTTTGTTTGCCTTGAGTTCCGTACTGATTAATTAAATTTTGTTTGACTATTCCTTTTAAATAAAACGGCTGGATTGATTTTGACTGGATTTTTATAGGAAAAAAGAAAACTATGCAACGAACTATAAGATAAAAATGATTATATGGACCACAAGACTATAATACTGTATTGTTTATCCGCAAGAAAATTAATAGTTTATTTATAAGAACATACAACAAAATAAAACTTAAATAAATTAATTAAATAAATTAAAATTACTACTAGTTATATTTACAAAAAATACACGCCGTCCAAGTGGTCATTTATGGGCATGGTATTGTTACATTGATAGAGTAGAGATTTTTTAAAGAAAATTAGCCAAGCTGAACTTGATCAATATTCTCCTCTCCCCTCCAAATAAGCGGAAAGCTTGTGCTAGGAGTGGGTACGACAATAGTGTAACGGGTGGGGTCCGAACCTGCGACTTTTCAGTTTTCAGTCCGCACCTTAACTGTTGGGCTATTGAGGCTTATAAACTATGAAACTAACTAAGATCTCAAGATCTTGCATGTTTCATAGCAAGAACAAAAGGTTTCTAAACTAATTTACAAACCTAAACCCGTGCCCTACGCGACATTAATGTCGCCCAACATTCCACTGAAATGTTTTTAAACGAAATGCGCGTCTATTTCCGTCTAGGAATGGCAAAGAAATGACGATATGGAACCAACGCTAATGCATTTTCTATAAACTAAACCAAAAACTAAATTAGCTCGTAACATTCACACGAAATAGGAACTCGTTAAACCGTAACCGTTTTTTGGTTCACCGTGCTATAACTTTTTATGACTATGAGTGATTTGTCTGAGAGCTCGTAGGAAAGTTGAGGAGGGCCGGAACAAAAACCGATAAATCAGATTTTTTTTTTTTGGGAAATTGAAAAAATGTGTCTAAGTCTATGGCGTTTTAATTTAAAGATGAACAATATTTATTAATATATTGGTGTTGGCAGCACTGTTTCGAAACCTTAATATCACAGTAGTGAGTTCGGTATCTGTTGAGATAAAAAAAAAACAAAATGGATTTATCGGTTTTTGATCAGACTTATTGGGATATATACAGGATATATCGGTGTTTGATAAAACCTGTATTAAAAAATCATTACTATTTACAGAGGAGAACAACATTTGGGCAAGAAGTCGGCAACAAAAAGCCGATGCTTTTGGAGAACACTTGTCAATTTTTTTTACGCCAAATTAACTAGAAAAATGGATTTATCGGTTTATGTTCAGATTACTGTATTTCGAGAACGATTTTGAAGCCCATTTAGAGGTTTTTTGTCAGGTTTGATTAACGATGGTTATAGATATATATGAGAACAACAGCTTGCCATCATTAATAGAAAAAAAGTCAAAATGGGACTTAACGGTTTTTGTTCCGACGCTCCTCAGTTTGAAATGATACTTTATAAAAAGTTGTTGTCGTTGTTCATTTACGTTATCTTTGTATGATAAACATTTGAAATTAAAACTTTACAGCAGCTATTAGATGCCCTATATAATGAGGTGTTTTTAATTGAGCAGATTATTTATTTAAGGTAATCCGGAACACTGATAAGCTAGTAGATCTAGTTTGCCGTAATCAGGACTTAAACATCATAAAAGAACCACTTAATGAACTTTCAGCTTTTATTAAACAACTCTCCAAACCTTTCTACTTGCTCTTGACATATTTCTTCTGAAGAAAGAACGAAACTTGTAGAGTGGAAAGCGAAAACTACTATTCTAGATAACTAGATAAGTTTAAATGTTAAACAACGCTCATAGTAGCAAAGTTTTTGTGCGACCCCATTCAACCACTATTCATACGTTCTAAGTTTCAAACGACTGTTTGAGCATGGTTTTCTTGAAATTATCTTTGGCAAGTGGATTTGTTTTTATTCGTTGACAAGATAGTCCTTGACTGCGATCTCACCTGATGGTAAGTGACGATGCAGTCTAAGATGGTAGCGGGCTAACTTGGAACGGGTAATTATAGTTTCTAGAAATTGAAAATGAATTATTTTTATGAAAAAGAAAAAAAATACTTACATGAAAAATATTCTTGTTAATAAAAAAGTAGTGAATTTTATTTTCATTTCATCTTACTTCATTTCCAATATGAATTTTAATTAGTAATCTTTCACTAAGTTAAGTAATAAAGTTGAAGTATAAGTTTTTACTATTCTGTTAATGGTTGCGTAAGCCACAAAAAAAGGGTTCTGCACCAGTTAATAAATGTTATTCTAGTATTGGGTCAGTGTTATACAATTGTAGTTCTTATAAAGTAATTTAATTAAGTTACAAAGTTTATTAGGTGATAATTAATTGTTGTATAAATAGATTAATGTTACAGTTATGCGATTATTATATTTCTTGGCGCGGTATTGCATAATAAGTTCCATTTTTTTCAAGCGTGTAGTATTTTTATATGCAGAGATTAATGAATGGTTTCAAAGGTGACTAAGAGCAAAAAGAGCTAATCTTGTGCAAATAAATCGCGCGTTTAATCTGTTACTATCTTAATGAATATTCATGTACCAATCGGATAAAACCAGTGTAGTATTTAACTTGATGTTACAGGATTAATCAAAGAGATCAGCTGATGGCTTGAATGAACGAATGAATTATGTACATACTGTATACGCTTTTATAACTTGATCCGGAATTCTTCATCGAATGGCATTAAAATGTTTGAACCCATTAAAATGACTTATACTGTTAGAACTTTACTGACTCTATGTCACTCTCCAAGTTCTTAAACAAAAAACTTTTGCATCTTTTTTTTATTCGATGACAAGCTAGATCTTGACTGCGACCTCACCTGATGATAAGTGACGATGCAGTCAAAGATGATAAACGGATGAATTTAATGGAAGGGCTCATAAGCTCATATGGGTTGAATGTACACTGTCATAACAGTGTACATTCAACCCAGACCCCTAATTTGTTTCTACACACCATCGTGCCGGAACGCTAAATCGCTTGGCGGCACGTCTTTGACGGTATGGTGGTAACTAGCCACGGCCAAAGCCTCCCACCAGACCAGACCAGAGACAATTCAGAAATTATGAAATCCCTGATTGCCCCCGCCGGGAATCGAACCCGAGACCTTCCAGTTATAAGACCACAGAGCTCACCACTGCGCCAGGGAGGTCGTCAAATATTAGTAGGGTCAGAGAGTATTGTCTCTACTTTCTGGTAGAGTTATTAATAGGAGGAAGTCGAGTGGACTTTTCACATGACACACAGGCTATAAAAATATGAACTGGCTCTCATACTAAGAGTGTCGTTTTGTATGTAAACTACTCGGTAACGGTTGCTAAATTATGATCGGATTAGTGTGACGCACGCACTATCTGTGTCGTTGTGCAACTAAGCTTTTGTTGCTGCTCTTATTTTCACACCGAGTTGGAAGCAACGAAACAACCACAATCCATTAACTCACTTTGAGCGTACCGGCGGAAAAGGGTGCTTAGTTTTGTCCTTAGACCATTTGAAAGGTTTTGTCACCTTTTGTTAAAATAATAGGTTAAAAATACGGGCCCAGGTTTGCGTAAGACGCTTGTAGTACCTTCAAGAAATAGCACTAGAGATTTTATCAGTAAGTCCTTACAAACCATAATACATAGTATATGGCAGTACCTAATAAGTATGTTAGGGTTGTTAGGGTTCAGACGGTACATGAATGGAGATCGGATTACAAGGTGTTTTAGGATGGGTTCCCACCAACCACGCCATCCGTATTGTTTAAAAACATTAATTTTTGTTGAAAATAACACTGAACAAGTAAAAGCAAATATGATAAATCAATATAATGATATTTATATGTATAAGTACATACATACAATGGTATTTATATTTACATTATATTATTCTATCTATCTACATATAATCTATATTTAGATTAGTTTCTATGCGCGAATATGACTTGCAACTAAGTCGATTTTTTTATGTAGGATTTTAGAACAATTCGTCATGTGGAATTACAGGCAGGAAGGTGACAAGATCAAATTGAAAAAAAAAAAAAAAAAAAAAAAGATACCGGCCGAATTGATAACCTCCTCCTTTTTGGAAGTCGGTTAAAAACAGGTGACATGGGATTTATTGAATAGGTATATCGAATTATAATTCTGTAACCAGTAAGTACATTTAGGCCTCCGATTTCATGCTTGATAAAATTTCAATCACTTATTGACAGGTTTCCGCATAGAGAGAAGGATATGACAACCACAAATGACAACGCACAATTTTTCCGTTGAGTAATTAAAACAGTATAATATTTATTAGTAAATATTGGCAACTATGCGTTCCGGAAGCCAAACTTGTCACGACTGAAGTGTTTAGAAACTAATAAAAATTTTCTTATTAAAGATTTATTATTTCAACTAGATTACGAATTATAACAATGCGAGGCTTTGTTGAAAATCACTATTGGACCATCGAGATAGGGTTCGATTGTTTCAATCTAAATGAAGATAAACGTTGATGTTTTATTTAAGTTAAGCTCTTTAGTCTCTGATCTCCATTATACTAGTACGATGGATTAGCTGTAGGCGATTTCACCACGGATCAACTTGAATATTACCATTTTGGCACTGCTTGCTAACAGAAGTAAGAGCGACGATTCACTGAAATATCATGAATTGTGACAAAATGTATCAGCATATATGTCTTTAGTTTCTAGGTAGGTTGCGAAACCAGCGCTTTGTAGCAGCACAGGATCAACTGTCCAGATTCCGTACCATACCGTACCGTACCGTAGTAGGTATCATAGAGATCTCTGCCTTCAGTAGCATCTGTAGGTATACTACTTTACACTACTCTTACAAAAATCTTGTTGACTCTTCTTACAAAATAGATTCCGAATTATGGTTGAGAACAAAATATGACGAGCACATTGACGATCGATAGCTCTTCTAGTACAAGTATATTGAGCGAAGAGTACTTAAGACAGTTTTCAACGCTACAAATTATAATTGTATTAATATGAACAATTGAGAATCGTTTATTGCATAGTAATTTAGTAAACACACAGTTATTTTTTGCATAACATTCAAGGTTTAAGCTGAAACGTACACACTGACTCTAATTTACATCACACAATGTTGCTACAAAAACATTTTTCTCTTAAAAAGCGTATTCCCACGATGTTTCGTTGGTAGCAAATATCTAATGAAGCAAGGCAATCTAATTAACATGGTGCTGTCTACAGCTGCCAGTACCTTATGGGGGAATGAAATTATAGGCCAAGATAATTTCAAAGCGAATAACGATTGCCAAATTGGGCTTCTGCGCTATTTCATTTTCATTTACTAGCCAAGTCTAAAGAATTTATGGTCAAACAAAAAACGAAGTTACGGATTAAAACCACAAACACCTTTTGTCTAAATTCACTGAAATAGATAATTATGCTAAAAAATTTCAAACGGTCCAAGCGAGCGTTAGAATGTACGCAATTTTTGACCGGTTAATAGGTTTGTATTTCGTTTTTATGAAAGCATTTAATATCTTTCATTCCTTCATTTTCGTCTGAACATAATATATTCCTATTTTATGTTCCTGTTAACTCTAAGAGACGTCTTTTTAAGGCTAATATCATTAAAGCCTCACAACTTCTTGGTGCTCCAAAGGAAACTGCAACAGACTATACACGTAATAAAAAGCGCATGGAACTGTCACGCAATTGAGATAATTATACTCTATGGCAAGTAGGTGAGGCTTTATGCTTTTTAACGGACGAAAAATACCATCTTGCAACTGTGTCCTTAACCTTAATTCGCGCAGTGTATAGACACCTTTGTCTATATATTCCCATGTAAAACAATATAAACAAATTGGGTGATCTATGCCCATTTTTATTGCAAAAGCAACAGTATACAGTACTATGGATAATGGCTTGAATTTAACCTGTGTAACTTAAGTGTAAGTATGGGCTACATTAAACTGTAAACTAACGTAGTAACTATGTATCAAATACATTTATACAACACTCTGTATAAATGGATTTGATACTACATAGTTACTAAGTTAGTGTTAGGGATATGCTATCGAAAAATGAAACCAGGGATTCAGTAGGACATGATTGTGAGTCACTCAGGCTGAAGTCTATAGAGTATAGACCGCACTGTCGCTCAGCTCAGATTCAAGACAAAGATAAAACGAGACAGATTTATGTCAGAGCATATTTGTGTCTCGTTTTAACCTCTATCTTGAGTCAGAGCACGCTCTGTAGATCTCAGCATTAGAGTTGGTATTTTTCATCGATCTTTTCATAACTTTGACGATTTTTTTACTCTGGATTAAACATCATTCGATAGTGATGAAATCGGCGCTTATTCAAAAGGTAAAAGTTACACACAAAAAAAAATTACGAAAGTAAAGCTGCCCGTTACATTAGAATTGTCCAACATCCGACGCGTGCGGTTCCCATGTCAATTGTTGTTATTGCATTTAATGGTTCAGGAAAATGTGGCCATAGTTATATAATGTGTGGGTTACGTCGCTAAAGTTGTCATGGTAAGTGGCATAAATTCAAGTGACATGATGTAAATACACAAATTGTAAGCGGCAAGCTTGCATCCGTCTACATTTTGAACTTACAAAATTGAGACATAAGTCATACACCAATCCAATTTCTTGAACATTTTTTTACGTTTAGGTTTTAGTTAAAATTGAAAAAAGAAATCTTTTATGAAAGAAATAACAACAGAAGAAATAAGAACAGAATATTTAAGAAATTTTTTTATTTCCTTTTCGATTTTTTTACGTACTTTGTCTGGTGGGAGGCTTTGGCCGTTCCGGTACGATGGCGTGTAGAAATAGATTAGAGGTATGGGTTGAATTTACACTGACATATCTTCCAAGTTAGCTCGCTACCATCTTAGACTGCATTATCAGTTACCATGAGGTGAGATCAGTGATGACTATCTTGTCATCAAAAAAATAAAAAATTGAATATTAATTAGAAGCGTCTTTGAAATAAATAAACACTTAGGTATTTCTTCGCAGCGCAATGATATTATGACAATCAAATACAAAATCTAATCACATTTACATAAAAGAATGAGGACGATTGTGTTATAACGACGAAAAAAATTCTTTTGTCGCGATCGAGGTTCGATAGCAAAACAACCTGACAGTTACAGTCCGATCTCCAAACGAGCACAATAGAAGAAAATCCTTCATAATCTGTCAGACTGCGATCAGTGCCTTGACATCGCCCATTACTCACGCTTTCGGAACTCATGGCCAACCCTGCATAGGCGCCGATGTTAAGGCTTGGACACACGTGGACGGTAGGGTGCGTACAAATCTGGTGAATGCGCTGCACGCGCGATGCATCCGTACAGTTTGGTGCGCCGCGCCTCTTTAATATATAATATGTAAGTATGTCATGCTCTCTTTAAACATTTCTGTGGTGGTGTCGTGTGGTGCGTGTTGTTACGTTCCCTCAAATATGGTTGAGCGAAGCAACGGCTGGATCATGCGTCATGCTCGTGAACGGGTGCCACCAACAGGAATGGGTCTGCTTTCTGTCTACTCGTCTTAATATGCATTGGATTATATTTATTTGTATTTGTATTGTATTGGACTTAGGAAACTTCATTGTAGAAGGATTTTAAAAATATATATATTTTTTTTTTGAAAAGAGCAATCGCCGAGTTTATCGCTTGCTTTTCTCGGCAGGAAGGGCATTCCGAACCAGTGGTAGATTCATCAACGATTCAAAAGCACTTGTAAAAGTTTATTCGTACTGTACGCGAGCAGCGCTAGCGCAGTTCGCACTTCGCAGTTTATCTTTTACTTGCATTTGCCTGCGACTTCGATCTCGTTAAAAATCCTTGAGTACCCTCTGTTTTTTCGGTTTTAGAGTCCACAATTCGCAAAAGAGCAACGGATTGACGTCAATCCGTTGCTCTTTTGCTGCGTTAATGATGGACAAAACAACAAACTGACAAACAGACACATTTATAATATTAGCAAAAAACATTTTACAAAAATTAAAAATTACTTTAATAATTTCACTTTTCTATGTCTAAAAATTCGTCCAAAGTCAAACAGTGCGTGTCGCCTCATAAGTAGGCTTAGGATCAATTAGCGAGCGATGGAGAGATGATTGAAGGACAAACCATTAACAAAAGTTAGTATGTGATCCGATGGAGTTGATTGTAGATATTAACAAATAACTCCGAAAATCCAAATCCATGTTTACCTGAAACAAAAGATTTCCTCATAAATTTTATTATCACCAAAAACGCTACACGTAAAGAAAAAAAAGATACCGGCCGAATTGATAACCTCCACCTTTTTGGATGTTTGTCAAAATACTTGTTATTATATATAACATTGTATATATACAATTGTAATAAAATTGTATATATTTTTAGTTGACTCAAGGTAAAAAAAAAATCGTTAAATCAGCACTTGGAATAGGTGCCAAGCGTTGATTCGCGCGGTCTAAATATCGCGCATCTTTAACTCCATCTTGAGACTATTTCACTCATAAATGTTGACTGAAAAAACGTTCAGAAAAAAAAATGTGTACGATTCACGGCCTTATTTATTTATTTATTTATTTATTTATTAGGTATACTAACAATATACATATTATACATTCAAAAACAAACATACAAAAACATTGCAACATTGACTGATATGTATATCAATAACAAGCATACACAGCATTCATACAAAAAAAAAGAGGCACCGGATAGACTAAGTCTTAAAAACAAAATTTCTAAATAAACTATTTAACTGTATCTTTGAATATGCAGTCAACACCCATGAATGTCACGCTCTAAATGTTAACCACGCTAAATTGATTCACGAATATTAATATCGGCGATCTCTATTGACTTCTTGCCGGCTGCCAACGCCTTGCAAAATAAATTTTCCTAGACGTATAATGTATAGAACGTTATAAATCATTAAAAGTATAATCACTAAATTCATAAGCCTCAAGAGCCCAACGATTAAAGGTGCGGATTGAAAACTGAAAGATCGTAAGTTCGAACCCCACCCGTTGCGGGAACATTTGTGATAAAAAAAATTAAAAAAAAAATATTTATTTATTTATTTATTAAAGAGGCACACAAAACAGGTTGAAACTAAAAAAAAAGACGTGTGGCACTCGGGGACTGCCGCGGTAAAGCTATTGCATAGCATTTTTTATCAACGCCATCTAGCGGTGAGAGGAGTCCCGTGTCAGGTTATTTTCATTACGGAATTTCTGGATTCGGTCTCCACGCTCAAGGCCCGCGATAGAAGCTATGCAATAGCTTAAAAGTGCACAAAATATAAATATACAGCTTATCAAGAACCAAGTAACAACCCCTAATAATTCTCCTGTTTCGAACTACTCGCAGATATTCCGTGAAACCTTGTTTGTTTAAACCGGTAGGTACAACAATTGTATCAAATTAAATAGTTATTGAATAATTCTAAGGTACACTTAGAAGAAATCGAGGGCGTTTACCAGTCTAATATCGGCAGTCGTGATAAGTCGCTTTTAAATTAAAGTCACAATAGTACCGGAGCGGGCGGCGTAAATTATAGAGTAAGCTCGATAATATAATAATAAGGGGTATCTAGCTATCTGGCGTGCGTAAAGGGCTCTGTCACACGGAGCGAGCACTAAGGTTAATTTGGGCTAAACTGCTTAGGGCCTGTTGACTGACAGGCGGTACAGTAACTTGACGGTTTTATTTTTGATAATCAAATAAAAGTTAAAGCAAAATACATATTAAATTACTAGATGATGCCCGCGACTTCGTCCGCACGGAATAAGGTTTTTGATTCCCTCGGGAACTCTTTCATTTTTCCGGTATAAAATAACAGTAGACTATGTGTTAATCCTGGGTATGAGCTATCTCCATTCCACAGCCAAATTGGTTCATTTGTTGAGGCGTGAATAAGTAACAAACATACACACACAAAACACACACACACACACATACAATATTTCGGCTTTTGTAATTTTAGTATGATAGTGATATTACAATGAAATTGTTTAATAATTTCTGAAAGTGTTTTCCAAAACCAAATATCGATCACGACAGTGTAATTAATGCCAAAGTGGCATTTAGTAAGTCCTAAGTAAGGTAACTACGAAAATATTTTATCTTTGTTTTTTATAACTGTTGCCTTTAGTTCATGATGGCATGCACTTCACATGTTATTATTTATATTAGTATCGGATTTATTATTAGTAAAAAAGTTGATAGCACGGGCATAACTTACATATTTATTCAACGTAATTAATTTTCGTACATCTGTTTTCAAATATTTGATGCTTTTTTTTGCTCATTGAGTGTGAGGGCACCTTTACAGTTAAATAAGTTCGACTGCGCAGGACTCTATTCACGCAATTATTATTTTAAGTGGCATTCTGACTCACTTGTGAATAATGACGTCTTTGTTAAATAATACCTTATCCGTGAGACGTAGGTGTGAAAGTGAAATGGTTAAACTGTTTTATATTTTAACCTTCATAGGCTTGTGGGTTTAATTTAACATTTACCCAAAAGCAGATTTATTGATACTAATCAAACGTCTGAAAAAGGTAAAAATTCTTGACAAATCAATGTGACTTGCTAATGGTCTATACTGGTATTGTTTTTGCAATTTACGAGGGCGCGTGAACTTTACTTGTGGTTACGTCGTGTACATGAACACTGCATAAGTGTGCGTGCCTGTCAGGACCCTAGGTGGGAGTGGTCAGGTACTAGCAAGCTCTCACTCACACTTATACAGATACGACACACACCCAACCATGAGCCACGTGCCGTCGTGAATTGCAAGAACTAATATTAAATCGATTAACATTAATGTGCGAAGATCTTATAAAGTGTTAATAGAGCCTAATTTGTAATTACAGTTTGAATGCATTAAGAACCTTTATCTCAATCGCCAAGTCAATTTAAACGACAGATTTCAATACAAAAACTGTCAGAATGTCATACTTATTCCTCGGTTAAACGTTACTCAGCGATGGTGAAATAGGCTGTAGGTTTTCTACATATTTATGTAGTGAAATGCAAGTGAGTATCGGTATTATAATTAATCGGGATTCTATTAACTGTCTAACATTTCCCGTCATAAGTGTATAATATTTGTATTGTTGCATAAAGAATGCGATAAATTCAGCCAATCTCTATAACTGAAATATAAGGCCTATACTCAAAGTTCAATTGGAAAATTGGCATGAATATTTTGTTAACCTGATATGAGTATTATTTTGGCAATTGTTATGTGGGGTAGCATCAAGGATTTATTATTATTGGTGTTGTAATATCTTGTCGCCATTTCGGCTCCATATTCAAACGCTTGCAATGGTCAATTTTGTAGGCATTAAAATAATGAACAACTTGTCTACGAGACAACCTAGTTTATAGGGTCACAAATATAAGCTTTCTTACACAATGGTAAGTTACATTAAAAGGGCAGTAGGGTTGAATTCGTGTCTCGTAATTTACGCCTACCAAACATTATTCAGGCATATACATTTTCTATTTTAAGCTCACAGAAATAATAATTAGTTAAAAGAGCTTAATTTTGGACATAATTAAAATTTTATAGTTGCAAAAAAGAAGCGTACCTACCTATATCTATTTCTATATTTTTTGAATACTTAGCCTTCCTATATTTCCGTCAACTCTGAAACTTTTCGAACAAGTAGTTTTAATTAAGAGAATAAACAGCTGTGCTGATCAGATTTGATAAAGATTTAATGCAGTTTTTCGGAGATGAAAAAAATGGAAAACTAATAGAAAATCGCACATTATCACTGAAATAATTTTTTTTATAAATCTTAGCAAGCAAACGAGTAGATACCTTACGCCTCGCTTAAACGGGGTAAAATCAAAAAATCAAAATCAAAATTTATTTATTTCATGTAGGCCAACTTGTAGCTCTTATGACACGTCATAAATCTACCACCGGTTCGGAATGCAGATTCTGCTGAGAAGAGCCGGCAAGAAACTCAGCAGTTGCTCTTTTCAAAAAAAAAAAAATTTTTTTTTTTACAATTGTTAAAAAAACTAGGCTATGCACACGATGTTTCCACACAGAAGTTTCAAAAATGCACACCTACCACAACCTAACACATGTTAACATGGGCACTAAAGATAAGTTTAATCGGCACTAAAGAAACATAATTATAAATGTAATATGTATTGAGTACTCTACATATAAGAGAAATGTTTCCAAACAAATAAGGAAGACATATATCTCGTACTCGCAATATCAATCACTTTGAAGTTTACACTCATTACCCGTCAACCGTTAGTAATCTCTAAACTGCGGTTTCTCGTAATAAATTGTTCAGCATTTTTTCTTTTATGTAAACGGAAAAACGATTTTATATATTATTACCTAACTTACGGGAAATACGTTGATGTTTTTACCTTACCTAGACACTAGACTAAGGTAAATGCAAGGATTTGTAGAAGCTGAAAGTTGTTCAGGAACAATTTCCTAAAGTAGTGTTTAGGAGATGATTCCTGAACAATAAATTCCTGAAAAATCGGAAACGCATTGGTGGTGCCTCAGGTGCTACGAATGTTCATGGGCGGCGGTAATCACTTAACATTAGTTGAGATCGCAGTCAAGGACTAACTTGTGATCGAATAAAAAAAAAGCTTAAACCTAAGCTCAATCCAGCTTAAGGTTCAGGAAAATCAGAAATCTCACGGGATTTTCAAAAATCCTAAATTGAAGCCGACGAAATCGCGGGCGTCGGTTATTCAAAAGATATTTTCCCGCTGTAGTGTCGTGCACAGGCGCTTTATCAAATCCGATTTTGACACAACGGAAATAAGATACCGCGATATATGGCGACACAATAAAATGCTCGCACACCGTAACCGATGGCCGTGGTCTCTCCTCCCTATAATTAGTGGCTGTGTAGACATTTGTTGAATTAATACTACAGCTCCACACCAAGAGCAAGTGTACGGTTTGTCCATAGCTTTCAGACATGTCCTTTATTTTCATTTTTTCATTATTTTTCATTATTTATAATTTATAAATGACCTAGTCAGAAAGTAGCCTTATCCGTTTCAGCACATACAATAATCATTCATGAGATAACAAAAGATCGCGGGTTTATTTGATTTGAAATGATAAAATATCTTTCAACCAACCCAATAGTAGGGTGGTTTAAAAAATTAGAAGAATAGTTGATTCTTTGCGAAGAATCAGCCCTGTCACCAGGTAGTTAATCACGGTGAAATTTTTCGTAACTAGTTTCACGGTGAAATGGAGTCATGACCCAGACTTTACGAGGCAAACGTATCAATCTAGTAAGTTCTCTTGATGAGGCAAACAGACCTTATATTATTCAAAACTCTATGATATTCCCATAAAATAAATGTTGACTGTCCAGTGAAACAATCCCAATCTTAAAACTACGAGGTTGCTTGCTATGAGATTGTAAAACATTAATTAGCATTGAAATTATATATTACATTTATTTACTATCCCTATTATTTTTTAGCAAAAAAATAAAAAAAATATTCATATCGGTCAAGCCTTCTAAGTGTTTTAGCCAAAGTAACGAACAGCAATTGATTTTTATTTATAAAAATTTTTATATGTATAGATTTGCACTTGTTAATACATTTAAGATCTATCTAAATTATATATTTAAATTTTTCAAGCAAATAAAAATCTGAATTTTTAATTGAAGCAACCCATATAACCCTTTGAACTATTAACTAGCTCCTTGCCTATTGGTATAATTCCCTTTAGAAAACAATAGGCCACGCGTGTGGCAACGCTGGTATTAAGTATGTACCAATTTATGTCCCATTACATACCATTTATAGCCTAGATTAAGCTGGCAACATCGTTACAGTAAACACCAAGGTAATTAACTGGTTTGTTCTATTTCTTCATTGTCTTAATCGGAACGAGATAAGACTTGGATAAGACAGAGATTAGGTACCTACTTTCTTTTATATGGCGACTGTAATAAATATTAACGCCTTTCTCGCTAACTGCAATTAAACAGAAACTACCTATTTATTAGATATTACTTTAAAATTAAACAATTAAAGTAATCACGTGTTCTTCTCTAGAGAAATCTTGTGACTTTTGTCATATTTGTAGGACAAAAATTAATTCTTTTCTTTTCTTTGATACTTTATTTAAAACGCAAAATTATAAATAAATCGGGCAGATATGGCTTAAGCGACTACAAATATTTTACTACTTTCACTTACACGCTTAAAATCACTGGGTATATTATAATAACATAGACAAGGTCGTTTGAGAGGTTAAAATTTGTAATAATTAGGTACTTACCTACTTAAAAAAATAGCTTGCATAAAAAAAATTCTACACTATGGTCGTTGCGAAAAATGCATAATTATTTTAGCGCTAAAGCTTTACTGCAATGTAATGCATATTATCTGTATGTTTAATAGGTATTTAGCCATTCGTTAATGGATTAATTATTACAATTCCATCAATTAGTGTCGGCTTATGTCTAATCCTTAATCAAATGAATTTAATTTCTCTTCTCTACAGCCAGTCTATGTTTATGGCTTTTAATAAGTAGATATAGAACACAAGATTAACAATGTAGTAACATACGAATATGGTAAGATTCTTTCTCTTGCACCTACTATTATTATTCTTAAACGCGTTCAAGTTAGTATGGGAATACCCTCTGCATTTAAATGTAAATATTTTTAATGGTACGAAGTAAAAAATCAGTATTCGACGCAATTCGTGTGAAATTCTTTTAACGCAGTTAAAAAAAAACACGTCTAAAAAAGAAACTTAAGTAGTGCAATGGATGAAGCTACAAATATTCTAGCCAGGAAAGTAGGTGTTTTCGTAATTTGAATGCTAATCTTGAGAAATGAACACTAGAAAAAACCGTTTTTAAATTAATTGGCCGTGTTTTTTAAAGAACTCGACCACAGTCACACTTTCTGGAAAGTGATTATTTAGCCTTGGGTGAAACGCGTTCACCTACTTAGACTTTGTTTTACTATTGTCTTGAAATAAATAAATAAGTTTACTGACTAAAATTTTTCCAACGCTTCCCACTATACTAAACTGAGTTATTTTTGCATTGGTAGCCGCTGGATACAGGCGGCACAAGATTGTGTCCTGTGGTGATCCTTTCAAAAGATCTACACATGTCTAGACGTCTATCGATTGAGGTGACGAAGATGATCCAATTATTTATCTATAATAGATGCAGTTTTTTATAAGTAGGTATAGGGTATAGTACGCTCTATCTACAGATGATAACTTGAATAGGTCAGACTACTGAACATGGGTATCTTGCTCATCTCCACAGGATACACTCTTGTGCCGTTTGTGGTCAAACTTTTCCAGTGACTCGTTTTAGAAGCCAAAACCATTTATACACCTAAAAAGGTTCTTGTGTTCCCCGTCCGTACATTCTTTTTTATACGTCAAGATAGTCCTTGACTGCGATCTCACCTGATGGTAAGTGACGATGCAGTCCAAGATGATAGCGGACTAACTTGGTAACCAAGTAGTTTGAATTTACACTGCCACACCTCTGTTTGGCAGTGTAAATCCAACCAATACCCCCTATTCTGTTTCTACACGCCATCGTACCGGAACGCTAAATCGCATGGCGGCACGTCGTTGACGGTAGGTTGGTATTTAAATACGGCAGAAGCCTCCCATTAGACAACGCTTGTGCTACCTAATTTAGCTTTTCGATTGGTAGAGTTTTGTAACTATGTAATATAGATTGTAGGTATCCTTTCGATCAAGATAGATTTTCCTGGGTTACAGGTCGTACCGTGATGTGTTACTAGGGCTAGTTTAATTACTTGGTAATTACATTATCAATTAGCGGATTAGCGGTCAAAACTTAATTAAAAGATTTAATGGCACGGGTCAAATAGCTATCGTGCAACGCGTAATTAATAACCTGTCAATTAATTTTAATAGAAATGACGGGTCGGTGACTTGTAGTTTGTTAATTAGATTAAACATAGAGGTATCATAGATGCAGTGGTGCGTTGTAGTTATATTATAAGCTGGAGGTTGGATTCGACTCTCGGCATTAGCAATTTAGGAAATAATAAATAACTTTTTAATTTTCTCTAACACCTTACCGATAGGGACGTGTCGCGACGGCTTGATCTAATCCAGCAGGGCTAACATGCGCGCCACGAGAAAATTTTGTCTGCACGTTTACTCGTAATCTCTATGTGAATCTCTACATAGATTCACGAGTAAAGTGTAGACAAAATTTTCCCGTGGCGCCCATGTCAGCCCTACAGGTTTGATTTAATCCTTATCGTACCCCTTCCAAGTTAACCCACTTTCAGCTTTTTTTAAATACAATGTAGACTAGCGCATGACTGCGATCTCATCTGATGGTAAGTGAAGATGCAGCCTAAGATGGTGCGCGCTTAGTTCGAAAAACGGAAGCCGGAAGAGCTTTTCAAATTTTTGCGGTGTGTATTAGGACTACATTAACACTTACCGCCAGGTGAGATAGTAGTCATGGGTCTTCATATCGAACCCGTCACCATCCACTTATGAAAGAGCACTTTCAAGACAAGAGTAAATAGGCATTTTCTAGGCAAGCGCGCTCTAACCTTATCAACGCTTTCCATCATTGACTTGTCGTCAAGCGTAAGCTTATCTCATAATAAAAAAAACACAGTGTTTACCACTTCGGCGGCATAGTCGTCAAATATTCGCTGAAAAGTACGCAGATTAGTTAAATTCATTTTATGCGATGCCCAACACTATAATAAGTAGGTAAGTACCTTTTTTCTATCAGATATTATCTTGTTTTTTACATAATAATAATTATAGCATGTAGATAGTAATAAAATCACGATAGAATCTATAAAAGCCGTTAGACCGTACGTCATGTTATGTCGTTATTTACTTAAATTACTTTCTCTACATAACACCTTCGTCGTACCTTGTTACGCGTTCTTCATACAAAATGGTTTAATTTTCCACCCAGCTGAACCCCAACTATCAGTGTAAAACTCGATAACAATGCACACATAACAGCAACACATCAATCAAACTCGAAAGTACACACCCGAATTGATCTGTTCTATATATTTTACTTCTAATTATTAGATTTTTTCGTAACACGTTGCATCAGGTATAGTAACTAGCATTAGTTTAATCGGTTGCTGGCAATAATCTCTTCTTTAATTATATTATTAGATATATTATAAAGAAGATTGCTGGATAGCAATTAATATTACTTAACCTAATATAATGAACGTCACGGCTTAGTTGCCACACGAAAGGTTTAAATAGAGTCTTTCTATCCTTGTGAATAGACTTTGTTGTTTCATCTTTTTGGGGCTCACATAGAGCTAAATAAACTGTTCTTAATGGTACTTTTGCGTTCGCTTCATTTGGATTTTATTATATAGATATAGATTGATCGATGATAGCTAATAAAGGCAATCAATAACATGGACATTAACAAGATGGAATAGTTAAGTTAGGTTTTTCGAAATAAATTAAGTGGTACTTAATTGATTTCAAACAACTAAAAGTTAAAATTGTACGTGGTATTTATTTTTTATTCGTCAAATCCTTGAATAAAATTCAAAATTTTGTTTACAAAATATAGTATATAGTATAGTTAAGAAGCATTATAGAGCCTAAAATACGAGATGATGAGCAAGCAAATGGTTTGGGTCAGTAGGTGTTTATTTTATTTGAATTACGTAAGAACCCAGAGAGATTAAGCGTTATTTTTATTAGCGTCATCAAGGCTTACTTACATAGCATAAATTTCTGCCACACGAGCTAATCATTCTAATCTGCAATCTATCCCTATCTATTAACATAATATGTATGACAAATTCACGTGTACAAATTGTCTATGCCTCTGTTTATGGTTAAGTACGTAATAAAGTGGGTATTTGACAACTCACAGATTAACGCAATTTCGGCGTCACGTTTTTAACTTAAGAAAAGTTAAGAGAAATTTTTGAAAATGATGATAGTTTTTAAAATTCATTTTGTAATTTGAAAGTAACAGAGTTGTGCAATAAAACCTCATATCGGTTATTAACAAATAGCTCTACACTCTGATTAACACAAATTATGGTACAAAATCGCATGCTCTCGCGGTATTATGCTAATTCGATTGTCAATATTAACTTCTTAAGTCATCACTGTTTATTTTCAACTTGCACTTTCAAGGTACTGCACGTGACTAGCACTGACGCGGTTTGATTTCCGAGCGCGTTCTTCCAACTGGTTTCACTATTTGATCGAAATACATTATTTTGTATCTGGAGCGAGTGTCGACTTTCGCTACATCGCGATTAGTTTTTTTTTTTCACAATTATCCGTGTCTGTCACTTTGCCATCACTTCATTTGCCATTATTTGTTCGTTTATTAAAATCTTTGTGTAAAACTTCGTAGTAATTCTCTTTAGTTTTATTTTTGATTTAATTTATATTTCGTTTAATCGATCGATTGGAGCGAGATTTTCTTCTACTCTACAAGAGTAGAAGAAAATCTACTATAATACTTGGATGAATTTTCACTTGTCCGTATGTATGTCAGTCTGTCTGAGTGTCTGACAGAACATTATAAGTCCTAAATTAAAAAATATGACCACTTTGAATTCTCTGATAGTAATGTGTAAATAATGCAACAAATTTTTTTTTTAATAGAATATTAGCCAAGCTGAAGTTGACTAATATTCTCCTATACTCTCCAAATAAGCGGAAAGCTTGTGCTAGGAGTGGGTACGACAGTAGTGCAACAGGTGGGGTTCGAACCTGCGACCTTTCAATTTTCAGTCCGCACCTTTAACCGTTGGGCTATTGAGGCTTTAAATAATGCAACAATGCTGGTAACATTAATATTAAATACCTTTTTTTCTTACATAAATTTCTTTTTGCTAAACTTTTACGTGACGTATCTTCAAATAGAGGTACCCAAAATAGGATGCGAGGTTAGTCTGCAAACAATTATTATTCAATATCGCTTGAGAATTTTATGTTAGAAGCTAGGACGCTCTTCGTTTCCACTGGCATTCCGCAATATTTTGCAGATGTCAATATCAGACTAGCAATCTGCAGAAATTGCAAGCATTGCACAGAGTGACTTGCCATAGCTGATTTTTGCAGATGTTATTACTTATGAAAACTTTTCTGTCGAAATAAGAACGATTAAAAATATCCCATTCTCTGCTGCATTACGCATTGTAAACGAAACATGCTTAAAATTGCAGTAACATTTTTGTTTGCAACATAGTAAAAGTAGGATTAGCTAAGATTTTTACGACGTTAATATAACAGTTAAGCGTGAAAATACTAATTAGCCGTATGATGTAAGTAACTGAGAAGAACACTTTAACCAATATTTTATTATTAGAAAAGAGGAAGGAAAACCGGACAAGTTCCACTGAGGAAATAACGACATGCCAACTAGTTAAGTACGAGAAATATCTAAATATATAAAAGGCAAAGGTGACTGACTGACTGACTGACTGATCTATCAACGCACAGTTCCAACCACTGGACCGATCGAGCTGAAATTTGGTATACAGGTAGCTGTTAGGACGTAGACATCCGCTAAGAAAGGATTTTGGAAAATTTCAACCCCAAGAGGGTTAAATAGGGGGTTAAAAAATCGAACCTAACGTGAGCGAAGCCGCGGGTTAAAGCTAGTTTCATATATACGTGTATGTTAACAATTTTTCTCTGTTTGTATATTATTTGTTGAGAGACAGTCGATACATTGAAGCGTGCTACACAGCGAGATAGTGACAAACATGGTTTGGAAACTTAATCCTTACTAATATATAAATGCGAAAGTGTGTTTTTTTTGTGGTTTGTCCTTCAATAAAGCTGCAACAGAGCAATAGATCGACGTGATTTTTTGCATGGGTATAGTTGAGGACCTTGAAAGTGACATAGGCCCAGAAAATCAAAGAGTTCTCGCGGGATTTTAAAACTAAATCCACGCGGATGAAGTCGCGGACATCAGCTAGGTGCTTTTATAAATATCAAAGGCAGGCATCAGCATCATAGATTTTTTAAAAGAATATTAGCCTGCTGAACAATAATATTCTCCCCTCCCCTCCAAATAAACGTAAAACTTTGCTAGGAGTAAGTAGGTACATTAGTGGAAAGGGTGGAGATTTGTCTCGACCTTCCTGTTTTCAGTCCGAACCTTTAACCGTTGGGCTATGAGGCTTCAAAAATTTGATACTGATTTCACATTTTGATGTTCTGAAAAATCGATTAGAATCTACTGAAGACGTCAACTGGGTATTTTGTAACGGGAAAAATAATACCTACCACCAATTTTTAGCGGATTTATTAAAAGATTATTATCAGATCTATGTAGCAACTTCTATTTGCCTTTTAAAATACAAAAGTGATTGCGTTTTTCTCTACTTATAACAATAAAAATAAGAATAAAATATTACTTGCAAGAGAAATAAAAAGCATAACTAATATTTGTTATAGACATACAAAAACGCGTTTCGTAAATAAAATTGATGAAAAAGAGAATGATATTCTGTTGGTTAGAAAACTTGAAACTTTTGCAGACGACTGATTACTGTCTGTCCGAGATATCCTTTTGCTCTCATCTGTTGGAATTAATTTTTACCTCCCAACTTCAAGGCATTATTAGTAGGACGTAAAATATTATCCATTGTAGGTCCTTGTAGTAGACTCCGGCATGCCCGTTGTATGGCAGAAGCGAAACTGATGAAGAGATTGGGTTATGAATCTCTATCCAACAGCTAGCCAGCTGCCGAAAAAAAATCAAAACAACAAAACCAAACGCGGCGATGTGACTCCCATAAATTATGAGTAGGTACCTAGAGCGCGAACTATAAAATCGCGTGGGAAGGAAATTCATTTCACTTATTCTTTTACTATATTATAACTCTTTATATAAAGATTCAGAAGGAGATAATTTGCTTATATGCATGAAGTATCAAAGGTTATACGGTGGTTATACTATTAAATCGTCTGACAAAATTCAGTGGAAATAGAACACGGGATAATTACTAGGTAGATACTTCAACACAGACCCACATTTCGGCGTAGAGTCTGACACCGTTTCTTAACATCTAAGGTCGGCCGTTGTCGGGTGATAATGAGGCTTAGCGAAAAAAGCTGCATCCGTTCGTGGATCTCCAGACTTAAAGCGAAACATTGCGAAAAATGCATTTTTTCATCTAAAAAGTTAGAAGTAAGACAGCAAGTCGACATCTCTTAGTCTTCTTAGTCAAGTCGATGGACAGATCTTTCTTGGAAAAACATCTTCGATACGTACTTATTCGGAAATTTTTGCCATTGCCGTTGGTTGTAGGAAAAAGATGCGAAACTTACATTTTTCTTGGTAGAAATTATGGTTTATCGTCTATATGAGAATTACTATTGTATCAGATTATTTAATATACTCGTTTTATTGAACACATACCTTAAAAGGCTTAAAAGTTTACTTCAATAGTTTACGAACAGCATAAGGTCATTTATAAAACATCGGTCTGGAATGTTGAAAAAGTAATGATTGCCCACCTTCCTAAGGAGATGGCTAAGAAGATAAAAGTTAAGATTATTACAGATCTAAGTTAACATTCTTCTTGCCAATAGGGTTCCAATTTATATTAGTACACTTCACAGTTTACACCTTGAATAACATTTTACAAAAGTCTAAAAACAAAAAACTTTACCAGTTTCAGTAACACAAATATACAGGGCGTCCCACGGCTATGCCACATGGAGGGGAAGTACCTTAAATATTGTAGATGGAACATTTTACTGAAAGAAGATTTCATTTTAATTTAAAAAACAATTTAAACTGCATTCATAGATTTTTAAATAATTGCCTGGTTGAACCGGGACTCAAACCCGCTATACGAGAAAAAAAATTAACCTGTATCTTTATCATACCGATCGGAAGATTTCATCATAAGGATTATTTTTTGTTAAATAACATAGCATGAGAAATAAAAGGAAGGCCATGAATTTTAGCCTTTGATGTAAAATTTTGTTCAGAAAAATGAAAAGCTGACATTGGCGTATCAACATACAACTGACATGAACTATTACTAATGAGTACCCACTTGAGAAGTACGCATCATTTCCCGATCCTTACTATCCTTACTAATCCTTACTTATATTACCTATAAATGCAAAAGTTTGTTTGTTTGTTGATTTATTGGTTTGTCCTTCAATCCCGCTGCAATTCGTAGCTCTGTTGCATGCGTCTATTATTATAAAATAGAATTGATACTATAATTAAATTTTAAAAATCTACAAGGCTTGGAATACAGTCAAAATAGGTTATGGACTACAATCGAGTACTATTGAAAACAAGTCTTATAATATGATTATTGTTATAGATTACAGCAATAAGAGCAAATTTTCGAAATGCCAATTCAGTATTTGGTTCCATGGCATAGTGTTGTATTTTTGTGAATTTCCCAGGCTGGACATTTTTCGGAAATAAATTATAAAGTAGTTACCGTAGTATTAATTGATTTAGTAGCGCAGTAAGTAGTTTTGTAGAAGTTAAATAGAGTTTTGTTCGCTCACTGGAAAATCTGTCAATAAGATGACAATTATTTCTTACAAGGGATTAAGGTTTTTCATTTCCCGCGGAAACTTTTTAATTTTCCGTAGGTATGAGTTATCTCCATTCTACATTTCAGCCAAATCGGTTCATTCGCTGTGGCGTTAAGGAGTAAAACACACACACACACATAGACACACGCATATACAATGAAACAACATAAGATTATCAAAATGATAATGTGATTCAATTGCATCATATTCCGAGTAAAATAAGATGTAAAAATAAAACAATTATGTCAGAACTAATAGTGATATGTAATCTCTTAATGTTACATCTTGTCCGAATTATTTCATAACAAAAAGAGTTCCTTTTTCAACGAGTTCTTAATGTTTTTTTTTTCTGTACATAAAAAAAAATTTAGCACCATGCCGCCTGTTTATTAATTACATAGACACTATTATGTTGTGAGACTTCAAGCGTCTTCACACGCTCTTATATAGTCGCTATAATCGTCGATTGCAAAATTTTACATAACGCAATTACCAATATAACGTCTCGGAAGTTGGTTTTTTCTTAGGGTTCATTTGTTTTTGTCACCGTAATGATAGTTTGTGTTCACAAATTATGTGAAGTACATATTAATACGTGCTCGGAGTGTCTAGCACTTTTGAAGAACTTTAACAATCGAGTCTATCGGGGTTCCGAGAGCTGGCAAAGGTTGACTGGCAAACTTTGGCTAAAGAATTAGTTTGGCTAATCAAAAGGGCAATGCTGCCAACATTTTGTGAACTTACTACTATTCCGCGCTGCGGCAACCTGGATCGGTTTAAGATTAAATTTAATTTTAATAGCAATTTATTAGTTTTAATAATTATATATTTATAATTTCCAATTATATTTTTATATATAATTGTTATCTCTTTAAATTTCTATAGGTATCAAATGTGGGCCGTACACAATCTAGTTTAGATCCGGCTTGAAGGACCAAATAATATGGGTTTTAAAGGTGCTAATTAATAACATCACGTTTTCCGGCAAACTGCGAAACCTTCTCTGGCACTTATAAAGAAGAGCTTCCAAAATTGGTCTTGGAAAGCAAGATTTTAGATAGGGTGACCCAAATTTTCCTAAAATGGAATCTGATGGCCTCCATGGAGTAATAAACGGAACTTAGTATTTATTTAATAAACCACTTAATTATGCAACTATTGTTATAGAATTGCATTAGTCATAATAGAGCAAATTAAATTAAAAAGTAAGTAACAGGTATTACAATACATTCGTCAAGAGTTAATGCTATGTTCCACAAAGATAATCAATTTTTTCCTGTCTTAACGTTTCTTGACAGTAAAAATTTCATTCAACAAGATTGTTTCGTCTTGGTATAATGCAAATGAATTCATTGCCTATCTAGACTTTCTTATCTCTGTCGCAAGCAACAATAATTTAAACGCAATTAAAGTTAAAAAAAAAAATTATGACTGTAATTTATCTTTTAACAATTTTTTTTTTTCAAGAAACTCACTTTTTTCTTCAAGTTAAATTTAATTTAATTGATAATCTTGATAATTTATCTCAGAATATTCTTGTAAGATAAGTGAACAATCTTATATTAGTAAAGGAGCGAGTTTTTTCTTTTACGAAAGTAACTCGTATGATAATTTGGTCTTGAGTTGTCGGAACAAAGTTTTTGTTGCCTAAAAAAGGAATTAGGGCTAGTTATACGTCAGCACAAGTTATTGCCAAAATAAAACTTGCGTGAAGGGATTGGTATTAATAATTTCTTTTGTTTTTAAATGAATATTACCCTTAATAAATATTATTAGTACTCTCCTTTCTACTCCAACTAAATGTAAAGCTTGTGCATGACAATAGTGAAACGGCTGGGATTTTAGCTGTCGACTTTCAGCTTTTAATCCGCACCTGAATTCAAAACCGTTGCGTTATTGCGGCTACAAAATATTCATGAACCTTGATTTGTGCTTTTTTAGTGGTGTAAACTTTACTTTAACCACCTGTTTTGCAATCAATCCTATATCAAATTGTTGGGAAACTTTGTCAAGAAGCCTAAATTGATTTTAGTGACCTAGACAGCACGAAACATTAACCTGAACAAGTAGTAAATATTTTTAGATCTGGTAAAAGTGGTCGTATGACATGTGCACCGTTGAGAGACCACGAACTAACCGCAAACTACTCGGCAAGCTTGCTCGTTATCTGTAGAAGTTTCCTCTTCAAAGCTTTATAACTGTATCTACTTAATATAGTAGTCAAAATATTATATCTGCGTGAGTAATTTTGTACCTAAGTGTTTTTCGAAAATAAATAATTTGTAATGTTTATTTAAACGTTCAATGTTACATTAATGTTAAATGTTATTTAACTTTTAGAGTCTTATTTGTATTGCAATTCAGCTAATGTTTGATTTACTTGAAACATTCATTCGATGAGAGCTGGATGCTCGTATGATACTTAATTTTGTCAATTTTAGGCAGTTATTAGATTTAACAGATGCCATTATAAATTAATCATATCGTTTACGCAAAGAACGTAAATCTTTTGTTGGATAGGTATACGCTTTTATAAAATTATGGTCCCGAAAGAATTTTTAGATTTGCCATTATACGAAAGATAATACTTAAAACACATTTGCTACCCACATGTAGTGTAAACTTGTTACATTGAAATAACTACTGAATGGAGCTCTATCACTACTACTACTATCTACTCAGAGTTCTGAGTTCTTGCCTGCTAAATCTGCTTTCCAAACTGGTTCTAGAATCTTCACACAAATCTCTTAAGAGACTCAAGTTGGCCTGCAAGAGTTAAATAATTAATTATGAGATTTGAATTTTGCCCACGTGATCAAATAGCAGAAGGCCAAGTGCAGCAAATCAAATATTAATGTTAAATTGTGTAGAGGGTTTGATCTAAGCAAAATCTGATTATACGAACATTAGTGCAATTACTTCAAGGAGTAGGTGAGTGCGCACGCAATCAAATGAACTGACAAACTCTTACAATGTATAATAGAATTGCGCAGTTACTTATGAACTCTTCAGTTGCCAGGTGAGTTTTACAAGTGCTGTAAGCAAACACTTGTAGCAGTCTTTTATCACAACATCACATTTTTTATGATTCCACTTAGAAAGTAGTTGTCCGATTTAATCTCGTCTTAACTTGTCTGGGCGTCGCGATTCTTCTGTCTACTTAATGTCACTTGAATGTCGCTCCGTGTGTGATTTGTGTTGCAACAATGGTAGTACCTACTTTAATGATATTATAATAGGTCATTATAAGATGGGAAGGCACATCCGATGTGCAATTGTTATTGCTGGCAGTTTGATCCGTACCTAATTAGGATTACCGTGAAGGTTGATTTCTAGGGTCACCTTACTTTTGTTTATTATTTTATGATTTATCATTATCAATTTTTGAGTATTCATTTACTCAAAACATGTGAATCACATTTGATTTACAGGTGTTGGAGAATAATGAGTTGGAAGTGAAAAAATTATACTTTATCTAATATAGGCATGCAAATATTTATGGAATATATGTCCAATGAAACAAAATAAATTTACAAAACAAAACAAGAGCAAATTATAATTTCAATCAGAAATAATTTTATCTAAACTTAAGAAATAAAAAATATTAAGAAGGAATAAACAGAAGCGTCGTATTTTTAATGATGAATATCCATGGTTTCAAAGAGAAGAGATTAAATTCTCTTTCATTCTCACTCATTATTAAGGTTTTTATTCAAGATTCGTTTAGGTTCATTGTTTGGTGAATCAATAATAATTCTATATTCAATTTTATTTATTATAAATCTAAAATGCAGAGGTTTGTTACACATAAATCATTCGTCTTATTTATGTTTATCACGAGTTTTCCGTTTACATAATTAATAATTGCGATTTTACTGCTCATTAATTCTTATCCTGGTCTGTAAATGATGTAAACTTTATGTAAAGTGTTTTGTTTTGGCGACCTAGTTTTAAGCTTAATGATATTAAGCACCTACTTAATTTTGCAAAAGAAATTTATCGTTAGCAAAATGCAACTCTTGACTATGCCCTGATAAATTTTATAATGATTAAGTATGCAGTGTGTTCTAATTTATATTAATTATAATTTATCGGTGAACACTGAAGTAAAATTAGGCGTGACTTAAAATAATTATAATATATTTCACGATAACTTAAACATGTATTTCGTAATTGATTTTATATAATCATTGCCAGAGAGGTACCATATAATGCATATTATTAGAGGTGATAACATCTCACAAAAAAGACTTAGCGTGACAGTCAACAAGCTATCGAGAGGGTCAGTCGTACTTTTTGGGATTCAGCAAATTAACTTTATTCTTTATATTAATTTTACTCTTACTTTGTTCTATAATTAGAATTTTTTGTCAAAATATAAATCTACATATTTATATAATACTAGCGGACACGACAGACGTTGTCCTGTCTTAACTATGAATATTGAAACTCCCCTTTTTACCCCCTTGGGGAGAGAATTTTCAAAAAATGTAAAATACGTAATTCTTTATTTTTGATCAAGAGCCAAAATATCAAGTTTCATAAACATAACTTGAAAAATAACTTGAAGAACGAAGGACTATCATACAAACATTCAACCCCTATTTAATCCCTTAGGGGGTAGAATTTTTAAAAACTGTGAAACACCTACTTTTTTGTTTTCAATTTAAAGCCTAAGTACCGAATTTTATGGGTATAGCTTGAAAAATAACGGAGTTTCATACAAACTTTAACCCCCCTTTTTACCCCCTTGGGGGGAGAATTTTCGAAATATGTAAAATACGTAATTCTTTATTTTTGATCAAGAGCCAAAATATCAAGTTTCATAAACATAACTTGAAAAATAACTTGAAGAACGAAGGACTATCATACAAACATTCAACCCCTATTTAACCCCTTAGGGGGTAGAATTTTTTAAAAGTGTGAAACACTTACTTTTTTGTTTTCAATTTAAAGCCTAAATACCGAATTTTATGGGTATAGCTTGAAAAATGACAGAGTTTCATACAAACTTTAACCCCCCTTTTTACCCCCTTGGGGGGAGAATTTAAAAAAAATGTAAAATACGTAATTCTTTATTTTTAATCAAGAGCCAAAATATCAAGTTTCATAAACGTAACTTGAAAAATAACTTGAAGAACGAAGGACTATTATACAAACATTCAACCCCTATTTAACCCCTTAGGGGGTAGAATTTTTAAAAACTGTGAAACACGTACTTTTTTGTTTTCAATTTAAAGCCTAAATACCGAATTTCATGAGTATAACTCGAAAAATGACGGAGTTTCATACAAACTTTAACCCCCCTTTTTACCCCCTTGGGGGGCGAATTTCGAAAAATCCTTTCTTAGTGCTCGCCTACGTCATAAAAGGAACCTACTGTCAAAATTTCAAGTTTCTAACTTCAGTGGTTTAGGCTGTGCGTTGATCGTCAGTCAGTCAGTCAGTCAGTCAGTCAGTCAGGACAAGCCTTTTTATATAATTATAGATTTGATCGTTACAAATTAGAGCATGTTAGTTGTTAAATTAATAAAATTATTCTAATCTTTTACGTCCGGTATGAACAACTATATCGAAACAATTGCAATAGAATAAAATTGTTTATATTGTTACGTATGGGTGTTGTTGGTGTAAATACATACATAAATATTAATAAATTAGTGTAGCTATTTATATCTTAAGGCTCAAGTCTTTTGTTATAAGAGTAAAATAGATAAAAACATAAAATAACATGATGGAACTACCATGACGGTTTCTTGTAATTAGATGGAGTTTACTTGAAGATTGGGGTTTGAATTGAATATCTATAATCTATACTCAATGTTATTTGTAAGTAGAGCTTTGTGGGACTTGGTAGCTACCTGTCAATACTTGTGTGATTCATATTTTGAACTTTAACGTACAGGTAATAAGCACTAGTATAGAAAAGTCATAGAATCGCGTGCTACTGTAGCGCACTAACCGCAAGTTAATGATGCCAGTCCGAAGGATCAATCTTAATGTATGAACACATTTGCGATCACAAATTCATATGGTTTGATGTCTCATATATAGGAGAATAAGAAGATATACCAGATTTAGCTGAAATTCATAATGGAGATAGCTCATATCCAGTATTAACACATAGGCTACTTTTTTTCCCGGAAAATTAAAGAGTTCCCGCGAGAATTAAAAAACCTTAATTTAGGCGGACGAAGTCGCGGGCATCATCTAGTTTATGATATAGTAGGGATACAATCTTGACACTTATATGGGCAAGAAAAATAATATTACGTACAGCTTAATTCTTACGTCTCATTATTATAATGCATAAATTAAATATGAATATGCATCGTATAATGCATAAATTAAATATGAAAATATACGATTTCTAAATAGGTGAGCATTCAATACACTTATTGGCACCGGCGACGGCGACAAGGGCGTTGTCGACATCCGTCTCTCCGTGTTATTCAAAATCAATTAGATCCGCTTTTAAAACTGTCATAATAGTTTCGCAACAATTTATGCTTTATCACAATAGACCGTGTTACTAAACTCCCCCAGCGTCCTACATCGCGGGAACAGAGGTAAAAAGGAATGCAATTGTCGCGAACGGTCGTTTGGCTCGTTCTCGCGAACTGGCCTTGCCTCCTTTAAATGCACCTTTAATGGCCCGGAAATTACAATATTGTTTGTCGTGCGTTGGTCGGCGTTGATTCGACAAAATATAATTAAACTTGCGGTCACTTTACGTCCCCAGCCGTGAAGGTATCCGCTCTTTCGCAATTATATTTGCGGCGTGTTGCACGTGTCTAATTTGCATTTTCTCTCGATCTGATTAACGTTTTTTTATCCGATGTAATTGTTGTTACATGAGTTCTCAATTAAGTCTGACAATGCGTGTCAGCCGAGCGGCCAGAGTAAGAAACTGTGTTACGCAAGTGACACACTCCTTAGGTACATCCTACTCGCTATCGGCTTGTGAATTTTTTTAATACTTAAAATAAAGTTTTTAATATAATGACAGTTTTGCAATATGACGTCACGTTTCAGTAGCTCCACACAAAATTTCCTTTTAGAAAGAGACGGATACAGTTGCAGTAAAACAGCTTATAATTTAATTTATTTGTTTTTTCACCGATTTCTTTTCTGTTCTTACAAATGATATTCTTACATGTTACATTGTCGATTCTAATAATTAATGAATATCCACATTTGTACAACAGTTAAATACCCAATTATTTATTAAGTCTGACAATGCGTGTCAGCCGAGCGGCCAGTGTAAGAAACTGTATTACGCAAGAACACAACACAAACCTTAGGTAGATCGCACTCGCTATCGGCCTGTGAATTCTCGTGGACAGATATCAGAACTTTTAGATTGCGTAAGTTATGTTTATCGAGAGCGATTTAGTTAACTCACTGCGCCGGAGAATTCAGTGGTATCGTAACAGTGCGTAGACTAGATCGAGTTATTTCTCAACCTTGTCACCGCTGCTCCAGTGCGAAACCCGTTGCACCACAATCGTGTACTGAAGTGCGCCACTTTGGCGAAAGTAAAAGTCCGCACCTGTTCCTACGCCAGTGAAGGCGGCACGTATTTCTAGACTTTTTACGCCGTTTAGTGGATCAAGGACGTCTGTGATGGCCGATCTCGAGATTACCGCGATGTGTATCATCATTGATCACGATTCACGATCTCGTGCTGATGACACTCCGGTTTATGCTTAGGTGCTCTGCTCTGCTTTTTATCCAACTAGACAAAGTCAAAAGAAAGTGTGCATGTATGTTTGTTTTTATGTATGTACCGACGTAGCACTTAACTACTCAGCCGATTTTGTTGAATTAGGCTCCAAAGCGTTTTTGTGGTTATATTTAATATGAAAAAATGGCGGATAGTTGGTATATCCAGTTTTGCGTAGTCACTTACAGTTAGGTACAGTTTTTAAACTTTTATCCATGTTCATATACTTAATACTGTGTTTAGCTAATCTTTTAATGGAGTTACCCTGACACTAGACTAAACGCTTTGTAGCGTCTAGTGACTCAATGCTGTCAAATGGCAAACCAATGACTAAAAGGCATGACAATTAATTAGAGTAAAAACAACAAAAACAGGCAAAGTCAGTTGCATAATTTAAGGTTGATATTAAGGGTTAAGGTTAAGGGTCTTTTTATTGGTAAAATTTAAAGAATCTTGACCTGACCTTAACTTTACCGCCTGAAATGGAACTGATACTAAGCGTTTTTCTGGCTGACTAACGGTAACTTGGGTCGGCTTTTAATTAAGTGTGAATAAGCCTCTTCTAAACAAGCGCGCTCCATCTTAGGCTGCATCGTCACTTACCGTCAGGTGTGATCCCAGTCAAGAGGTAGTAGTAGAAGCTCGTAGTAGTAGTTTATCCTATTATAATATTATGAATGCGAATGTTTGGATCTATGGATGGATAGAAGGATGTTTGTTACTCAATCACGCCGCAACGACTAAAGCGATTTGGCTGCGCACAGAGATAGATTATAGTCTGGAATAACACATAGGCTACTTTCTATCCCGGAAAATAAGGGAGTTCCCGCGGGAATTAAAAAAACCTTAATCCACGAGAACGACGTCGCGGGCATCAACTAGTTTAAAAATAAAAAACTCTATTATTCATGAGTTTCAGTAGGTATTTCAGACTTCAGTAGACACGGTCTTTGCCTGCCGTATAATGTTAACAAAGACGTGTGGCACTCGGGGACTGCCGCGGTAAAGCTATTGCATAGCATTTTTTATCAACGCCATCTAGCGGCGAGAGGAGTCCCGTGTCAGGTTATTTTCGTTACGGAATTTCTGGATTCGGTCTCCACGCTCAAGGCCCGCGACAGAAGCTATGCAATAGCTAAAAAATACTTTTATCAGTTTAATCAATAAAGTTTCCGGTAATAGGATTAACCGATAAATTGCGTCGGGTATTCCGGTATTCATCCGGTGACCGCATTGGATATTCGTCAGTTTATCAAAATATATTTCAAATTAAGTTCTAAAAAACTGCAATCCGAACTATTCACAACTGGTGTTAGGTAGTTATGCTAGTTATGTGCAATTTGTGCATATCTAAAAACCAAATCCAGTTTTGGAATAAAATATTGCAATGAATTCAAATTAGTTCCACATTTTAGAGGGATATCACACGGCGCGTTTCTAATCGTCGCAAGTGAGAATTATTTGAGACAAGTAGGGTTAGTCTAAGGCTGAAAATTGAAATCTATAGACCGTACTCTCACTCAGCTCAGACTCAAGACAGAGTTAAAACGAGACAGATTTATGTCATAGCATTTTCAAAAATGACTCTGATCATGTCAAAGGAACACTGTCTTCCTTCAATAAGGAATTTAAAAAAAAAGAAAGACCTCTATCTTGAGTCTGAGCTGAGTCAGAGTACGCTCTATAGATCTCACCATAAGATTTAATTTAATTCGATTGACCGTATTCGCTATATACAACGTGTATTGAAACTCCGAAATAATACTGAAGGAGGTGAATGTGCTCATGAAACTGAACAACTTTCCCCAAGAAACATAGGTCGAAATGTGAAAAAAAAAAAATGTGGACCTCCCATACAAAATTGACGATCAGCTGATTGATTTACTATGGGAGGTAAAATTTTTTTTTTCATATTTCGACCTATGTTCCTTGGGGAAAGTTGTTCAGTTTCATGAGCACATTTACCTCCTTCAGTATTATTTCGGAGTTTCAATACACGTTGTATTTTGATTTTTTCTGTTTGTGGTGCAATAAAGAATAAATAAATAAATAAATAACGCCCTGGCGCCGCAAGTCGCATCGTGTGGTTCTGCGCTAAGGCGTGAAACGGGATCTGCAAGAATTTGCAGTCAAATTGCATGAAAGTTAGAGCTGATTGATTTATAGCAAAGACTTGTGTAAAAAATGCCGTTTCGACGTAGAGACGGCTTTCGTGCATATAACGACCGGCGGATGTGCTTTATATAGAGTGTTAAAAGCGGACTCTGCAAATGAATTGACATTAGATTATGTTGATGTAATGATTTTTTTTTTCTTAAAAAAGAAAAGCCTAGCCAGCCAACCTGAAGTTGACTGATATCCTCCTATCCTCTCCAAATAAGCGGAAAGCTTTATGTACACACATTGTGTTCCTAACACATAGGAGTGGGTACGACAATAGTGCAACGGGTGGAATTCGAACCTGCGACTAGTGATGTGCCAACTCGGAAAAAACAAAACTCGATTTAACCCGAGTTAAAATCCACATAACTCGGGTTGAACTCGAGTTAACTGGATGGACAAGTGAATGCTTTTTTTGAATTTTCACCAGTTTATTCCATCAGCTTTGCATTAATAATTTAAAAAATTCGAAAAGACAAATGATATTTTTATCTGTTTCAATTCTTTCATTTTTTTATATTATTTATTTATAATGTATTGTATGTATATGTAACTAACTAAAGTAAGAAAGAAAATAATTGTTTGAAATAGAATCATTTATTTATGTATTTTTGGCTTGAATTTTAATTTAAAAAAATATTTATATTTATTATCAAATAAAACTATGAAATTATATAGCAGTCTTTTTAAAATAAAATCAGACTAATATTATTTAACATTATGATGATGCAGGTATGTACATAGGTACATTTACAGGCTCATAATTATTTTATAATCACAATATTTAGCTTTATATCTATACATAGCTTTTTTTAATGTGGTTTAATAATGTGGTCGTATTTCCACTACATTTGAATGAATCTGAACACTATTTACACGCAACACGTCCACTCACGGGCGATGCGAATACATCCCAAACTAAAGATAATCTTTTAGGACCCGGCATTTTTCAAAAACAGAACATAAATAAAACACGAAAATCTACAACAAGAACCGGCAGTTTAAAGTTAACCTCAAATCTACATATATGTGACACTTGTTTGCTTGCTTTGTTATGACCATAGATGAAAAATCTCTGGTTATGACTGAATGAATGAACATAGTCTCACTCAAATGATCGGCAAACTTCGCTCCATGTCGGTTCCATTCGGTTTACGAACTCGAGTCAGAGAGAATTCAACTCGAGTGGGTTCGAGTTACGCCCAACTCGAGTTAACTCGAGTTAGTTACTCGAGTTGACCATCACTACCTGCGACCTTACAGGCGCAAAATAAATCTCTTAAATAGAAAAAATACATAATTAATTTTTTATAAATTATTTAAATAAAAAAATTCAAATCCGAAATAAATAAAGAGGAATTATCGCACAATTAAGACCCCTATTAATTACGAAACGTATTAATATTTAAATAATTTGTAGTAGTAAAAATAAATTTATTATTCAACAATAATTAACTTTAAAATACCTTACAGGTAAGTACAAAAACAGTAAGTGCAAAAAGCAATAAAGTTTTATCTAATTACATATATTATTATTAAAATGCTTTTCTTGATGAGTTTAGATGCAACGAATAAGTATAAAAAACCGGGTTTTACACTGTTTTTATATTTTCCTTTAATTAACCTTGTTTGTGTTAATTAATACGGTTTTTTATGTAAAGTCATTGTCCTTTGGATCTTTTTATAAATTTTTTTTTGTTAACGTAACGGAATTTTTAATTTCGAAATTGTCTCTGGTCTGGTCTGGTGGGAGGCTTTGGCGGTAGCTAGTTACCACCCTACCGTCAAAGACGTGCCGCCAAGCGATCTAGAGTTCCGGTACAATGGCGTGTAGATTAGGGGTATAGGTTGAATGTACACTGCCATACCCCTCCCAAGTTAGCCCGCTACCATCTTAGACTACCTCGTCACAAACCATCAGGTGAGATCGCAGTCAAGGATATCTTGTAATCCAATAAAAAAAAAAGACGTGTGGCACTCGGGGACTGCCGCGGTAAAGCTGTTGCATAGCATTTTTTATCAACGCCATCTAGCGGTGAGACGAGTCCCGTGTCAGGTTATTTTCGTTACGGAATTTCTGGATTCGGTCTCCACGCTCAAGGCCCGCGATAGAAGCTATGCAATAGCTTAAAAAGACCTGCGCTCAGAGTAAGCCGTTGATGGATTGCTGATGATGATTCTTTAAATAAATAAAAATGCATTTCTTGATGAAAGTAATCTCTATACATTAGGATTAGAGATAACATAAATGATGTGACATCTTTTCGTAAGAGTTACGTAGCACTTTTTAAATCTTGCATAAGGTGTCGATTATTATCATCATCAGTTTTGCTATCAGTTATACACAATTATCTATTGCTATAGTTCTTGCAATTCACGAGGGCGCGTGAGCTTTACTTGTGGTTACGTCGTGTACGTGCACATTGCGTAAGTGTGCGTACCTGCCAGGAGCCTAGGTTGGAGCGCTCTCGCTCACACCTATACAGAAACGACACGCACACAATCATGAGCCACGCGCCCTCGTGAGTTGAAAGAACTATTTATATGACTATAGAACGTATAAAAATCTACATTATTTGGTCCATCAGTCATTCATTAGTCATAAATGATGAAATCAACTGATGTTAGAAACCTATCGTCTATTGGACTGCTTAGATAATATTAGGTAAGTATCTTTAAAGCTTAGTCCGTTTCTAACAAACAATTGTTATTATTTTTACCGCATCTCACATTAACATAAACCGTGGAACAGAGAAAGTGATCATAATGTATGCTAAAGCCGTAAAATAGCTTAAGTATTAACGTACAGCGCATTTGTATGATTTATCATAAGCAATTATCCATTTACAGGAAATTGAACTTTAAATCTATACCCGTTAAGAGCAAAAACTATTATTTGTCGATTAGGTACAAGTTTCCTACACGCATATTATGCCTAGGTATATATTCCGAGTTAGTAAATGTACCATCATATTGATTGTTTCATTTTTTGTACATTGTCCATTGCTTTTATTCCTTGCTAACCATTTGTGTCTCTTTAAAGCTATAAATTAATGTAATGCATTTTATAAAATGTATCGTTACAAGAGTAGGAACGTTAACAACCGAATCTAAATTGTTTAAACGGAACAATAAATTCCGATACAAATTATTATACTGATTTATTAACACTGCCTGAATATTTTTACCCACTTAGGTAGGCACAAAATAACTAAAATTGCATACAATTTGTCACGAAAATTGAATTTATTCATGCAATTACTTGATATTATAGTGAGAATGCGTTTATTTAGGTTTACAGCTGATTGCAAGTAATTTTTCAAATAATTAAAAATATATTTGCTAAAACCAAAACTTAAGTAAAAACATGTTTTAGAAACATGTAGTAAAAACATGTTTTTACTTAAGTTTTAGTTTTTTTTTCAAATATTATAAAACACGTTTGCTTCAATATTATAGGATTTATTCTAAGGAAACAGTTTATAATCAATTTTCGTCAGTAAAGCGTTAGAGTTATACCGTGCAATTAAAGAGATTTCCTCAGACAGATCGCTAAAGGAAATAATTAACATTTATGCGAGGTAAATATTTCTGAAATATCTGGAATCTTATCCTACTCAACGTAGATCTGAGGAACTAAGCGTTTCCCACGCTCGACTTTAAAGGACAGATAGGCCTTGATAACAACTTGCCTATGATTGCTGCTGATAGGGTTGCCTCTTGTTTCATTCAAATTGTAAATCTTATCTGAATAATCAATCATGTACATGTTGGAGTTAAGAATTTCATCAACGCCTAGTAAACTTTAACCGACGAATTTTGACGTTCGGATAGATAACTACTGTTAGCGATATATTGAAATAATAAAGATAAACAAAAAACAACTTTAATGTATTGAAGGTGGTTTGATAAAACTAGTAGTAGGTAGTTTGACTTTGTTGACGACGTAGGCGCCGGTCTGGCACCGCGCCGTTAGTATAAATGCAGCGCTTTAGACGTTATTAATTCAGTCTCTTCCAGAGACTCATACGGCTATTGGATGCTCCCGCGTCTAGGTCGTTGTATTTGATTGACGGGTGGTGATAGCAATCACGCCCTAATCGAATATATATTACCCGTAGGTTTAGATGAGTGTAATTAATTAAATACCCACTTAGATATGTTTGATAGTTACCCTCACGTACAGATGGTGGTTTGTCTGACGCGTTGTGGTATAATAGGTTAGATGTGAGGACAGGGGCCGTTACAAGGGGCGGTTGGAGAAGGCTTTAGGTAGGGTTTAAGCGTTTTTTTTTGTGTTGATATCAGAAGTGGGATGAACACGTTCACAGTTCAATTATTATTGCCCACATTAAATTTTTGTCAGGTTAGACCGAGCAGTGATAAAAAAAAGGGGTTGATCAGGAATATTGCATCATGGACATTAACATCTTATGTTGCATAGTTTAAATTTTGAATAAATGAATTTGAATGAAGAACGTCACATTGGATTGCGAGCGCCTGAGCTTAAGAACGAACTTGGAACACTTAAGTGAGCGAAATGTTCTTTAAGTGCAAGTGGTTTTCAATAATGACACATTTGTCTCCTAAGTTTGGCGAGTTCCCTTAGGTGGGATGGTCATGTTGAATGAGCTCCAGGGTCGCATGATGGACATTCTTCACCAACTTGGTACAGTTAAGGAGGGGTAATGTTAAGAAGTGCAAGTGGCTAGTTCCCTTGAGTGGTATGGTCATGTTCATTGAGCTTCAAGATCACATGATGTAATATTCCGATGAGTGTAGAATGATTGATGAGACTCGTGGGGTGCCCGGGGCGGTCACCATGTAGGATGGCCGTGTTAGCGATATATTGAAATAATAAAGATAAACAAAAAACAACTTTAATGTATTGAAGGTGGTTTGATAAAACTAGTAGTAGGTAGTTTGACTTTGTTGACGACGTAGGCGCCGGTCTGGCACCGCGCCGTTAGTATAAATGCAGCGCTTTAGACGTTATTAATTCAGTCTCTTCCAGAGACTCATACGGCTATTGGATGCTCCCGCGTCTAGGTCGTTGTATTTGATTGACGGGTGGTGATAGCAATCACGCCCTAATCGAATATATATTACCCGTAGGTTTAGATGAGTGTAATTAATTAAATACCCACTTAGATATGTTTGATAGTTACCCTCACGTACAAATGGTGGTTTGTCTGACGCGTTGTGGTATTATAGGTTAGATGTGAGGACAGGGGCCGTTACAAGGGGCGGTTGGAGACGGCTTTAGGTAGGGTTTCAACGTTTTTTTTGTGTTGATACTACCTACTAGAAAAAGATAAATTGTCTTTACTAGTCGGTTACAACAACTTATTAAACGTCAAAATGCGCGCATAGAACAGGAGCTTGTATGAAATAGTAAGACGTGTTATCACACATAAAGCTAATAGCGGATGTGTATATTATAAATAAAAGCCTCAAAAGCCCAACGGTTAAAGGTGCGGACTGAATACTGAAAGGTCGCAGGTTCGAGCCCCACCCGTTGCACTATTGTCGTACTCACTCCTAGCACAAGCTTTTCGCTTATTTTATTATATTCTAAAAAAAATATATTACTTATTTTAGAAGACCCTTAAAAGAGAATAATTAAATAATTTTATTGCAGCTTAGATTAGAAGTTGCAATTTTGCAGATGGTTCGCAGTCCAAATGTACACCCTCTACTCGTATCTAATTCTATAGGGACGTGAAAATTTAATCTTTAGACACTTAAGAAGACTTGTTTAATAATTGCAGTTTAGATTAGAACTTCATGTAACTACAGTTTTGCAGATGGTTTACGCTTCAAATGTAGACCTTCTATAAAGACGTATGGATTTTCTTTTTGCTTATACGTTAAGGAATTCTGCAAGGTAATGTGGTTAATCTATATACAAATTAATATCCAACTAGCAAAGCTACCTGTAAGTACTAATGAAAGTTGTGGAGATCTACCAGTGAGAGTATCAGTCTACTCTCAAGTAAGGTGAGATAAGCAGATTTCACTAAAACAGTAGTGTATGTCGAGTGTGAAGACTTGGCAACTGCTGAAAACCTGAATCATACTAACGAGTCATCATTTCGATCCGATGATAAGTGAGAATGCAATTTGCAACCAAACTTTCTTCAACGGTTTTTATGTGTACAGTTAAAAATTCAAGAAAAAGTTGGTAAAATAAAAACGTACGGAAAATTGGATGTACTTAAAATTTTTCATTTTTTTCTCGTTTAAAATGTAGCTTTTTTTTATTCGATGACAAGATAGCCCTTGACTGCGATCTCACCTGATGGTAAGTGACGTTGCAGTCTAAGATGGTAGCGGACTAACTTGGAAGGGGTATAGCAGTGTAAATTCAACCCATACCCCTAATCGGTTTCTACACGCCATCGTGCCGGAACGCTAAATCGCTTGGCTACACGTCTTTGACGGTAGGGTGGTAACTAGCCACGGCCAAAGCCTCCCACCAGACCAGACCAGAGGCAATTTAAAAATTATAAATTCCCAAATTGTCCCCGCCGGGAATCGAACCCAAAAATAGCTGATATGTCACCAGCGATAATAACGAATCGATTGACACTTCGTTCATCAAAATCGGCGAAGGGTGCAGTGGAACATACGACATAATTACAATCACATAAATCATAACTCTTCCTTTTGGATGTGCCGAGTCGAGTAAAAATGGAGCCTAGAATATACATTACGTTGTGAAAACCTGCACAGTCAAACGAGTACATGTTTATGATTACTAGTTATCGAGGAACCTTTGCTTATCGGGAGAAATCCTACTTATATTATAAATGCCAAAGTTTGGATGTATGAATGGATGGATGTTTGTTACTCAATTGTTAGAAGTGGGTACATAGATAGTACAACGGATGAGAATCGAACTTGCAACCTTTCAGTTTTCAATCGGCACCTTTAACCTTTGTGCTATTGAGGCTAATACATAATTAATTACATATGTATGTATGTACTACCATAATAATATTGTGGTTTCGCTCAACAATTTAATAGCAGCAAAGAGTCTTAAGCAACATTACTATTCTTAAGACGTTGTTTGAATAAAATAAATAAAATATAAGTGTCTCTCTACGATTTCGAAACAACTGCCTCTTATATATATATCGATGTATAAATAGCGATATTTATATCGATACGGTACATGTAAGCAACGCTTCATAGTACGTATAGGTACAGTACAGTACAGTAATCAATAAGTGCAACATCAACTCAATATATCCAGTTAAATCGGGTTCGATGACAGTAAGACAAGATTCCCATTTTGATGCCACGGCCATTGGTCTTGACCTAGGCACAGCGCTGTTGCGTATGACGACTGACGAGTGAAAGACCGCATCCGATTGTGCCAAATCGATTTCTTGCAAGAAATCTCGATTATAATTTTAAAATAATCGATTAAAATCCCGTTGAATGTGGAACGTTTTGAGTTTTCGCCTCGCTTTCTAATTTCATTATCGTATCTTGCAATTTTGGACACATCTTACGTCATTTTCGAAACTAGTGTGTGATTTAATAATGTAAATAAGGCTGCTCCTTTCAATTTTATACGCATTAATTACGTCGTCAAAAAATAATTTGAATAGTTTAAAATGTACAGCGGTAGTATTAATTAACAAAGTCGCTATTTGTGTCTTTATCTTATCTGTGTTTGGTTTACTTCCGGAAAATTGATTCCAGATTTATATGTATAATACATATATATTATACGTGTAGAAAGTATTAGAAATGAATCGGATAGTAGGTACGTAGGTACTTAAATGTGTTTAATACTCGCTCGGATACTTAGTGCCTTGCAACTTTGCGAAGCCGAGTGTAGCTAGGTATATCTATTTTAATGATTTCGTCTCTAAAAGATGATTTTTAAGTGCAGAGATCCGTTTGGATATTACGCTGAAACGGTTATTTTTATTAATTTTGTAATTTTGAATGGGCTCCTTACATTGTGAACTATGCTGGCCTTTCTTGCCCTAATTAAATATATAAAAGGCAAAGGTGACTGACTGACTGACTGACTGACTGATCTATCAACGCACAGCTTTAACCACTGGACCGATCGAGCTAAAATTTGGCATACAGGTAGCTATGATCATGTAGTCATCTGCTAAGAAAGGAATTTTCAAAATTCAACCCCGAAGGAGGTAAAATAGGAGTTTAAAAAATCGAACCTAACGTGAGCGAAGCCGCGGGTTAAAGCTAGTGGGTTTATATTAATACTAAGACAACATGTCTGAATTCACTTGAATAAAAAAGGAGGGTGTGGGTGACAACACTGAAGTTGACGAACATGATTTACATAAACATTGGTAATTGTTACGCCATGTTTATTATTTTAATAACGATCGATGTTAACTTATATTAAGTTCCATTTAGGCTGCAGGCAAATTATTATTATCCATGGAAAAATCTGTTGTACCTAGGTAGTTAATTGTTTTTCATAGAATAACTACATCTACCTTATCGTTACATAATAAGTTTTGAACTTGCTTAGATACAATATTTCCAAAATGTCTTCTAGGAAGATTTTTCTATAATATAATAATCTTTGAGTATATTATATTATACTCAAAGATAATAATCTAAATATAATGGCAATTATGTACGTTTCTCTAAACGCACATAATTGCCAACAAAATTAGTCTAGAATTGGGCAATACTTACGAGTTTATTTTTGTTTCTCACATTTAAATTATGGTTTAGTACCGATATTTTTAACAATACTTTTAGTAATTATATAGCAACGCTTGCTGGCAAACTTAGCTCTGCTGCTTACGCTGTTAGGAAGATTCGACAGTTGACTGACATAGAAACTGCAAAAATTGTTTATTTTGCATATTTCCATAGTATTATGTCATACGGAATCTTAGTATGGGGTAAGGCAGCCGATATTGGAAAAATTTTTGTTTTGCAGAAGAGGGCAATCCGCGCAATCTATAATTTGAGGCCGCGGGATTCCCTTCGAGAAAAATTTAAAGAGATAGGCATTCTTACAGTAGCTTCACAATATATTTATAACAACATAATATTTGTCAGACAAAACATTTTGAGTTACAAAAAAAAGAGTGATTTGTCCGATAGACCAAGTAGAAATCCAAATAGGCTCATGTTTCCTGGGCTGCGCCTCAAGAGGGTCCAAAAGACATTTGTGAGAATGGGCGTGACGTTTTACAATAAAATTCCACAGTCAATCTTAGACTTGCCTCTACACAAGTTTAAGAAATCAATTAAATCTGCTCTCATGAAAAAAGCATATTATACAATTGAAGACTATGTAAACGATAAAAAAGCGTGGATATAATTCGCTCCAGTGATTCATAAGACAGTAATAACTATCCTGTGTTCAATAAAAATTGTAATTTTTTTTATTTTTTTTGAAAAGAGCAACCGCCGAGTTTCTTACTGGCTCTTCTCGGCAGGAAAGGCATTCCGAACCAGTGGTAGATTCATTGACGATTCAAAAGTGCTTGTAAAAGTTTATTTGAATAAAAAAATATTTCTATTTCTATTTCTATTTCTATTTCTATTGCAAGAGCCCTCCTACGGCACTATTAGTTTAAAGTGATACCCGCAGACTACAGAGAGATTGCTGATTTTACGTAAATTACAATAATTTGGTTGAGATATCAAGCTCAATGAAGCGTTACCGATGGCCACGGAAAGGGAAACCTGGTCGATAGCACAGCGGAGCTGGTGTCTTTAGAGAAAGTTTCAAATTATACATCGCAAACTGGTAACATTGACGGCTTCGACGTAGTGTTTAGAGTTGTCACAAACTTGAGACTTTTTGTTCAGCTGACAGCTTAGGGCGCCTTCAAATTGGAGACCTATTGAAGGAGGCTGCAGTAACGCCACTGTGGTGCGTTAGCTGCGCTACTAATTATTTTCATACAATATCTAGAAGCGTGGTCGCACCACTGTTATTATGCGTGCACATAATTGTGCGCTGCGGCTGCGCTTTTAGATATTGTATGAAAATTGAAATTTGAAAGTATATTCATTCATTCATTCATTCATTCATTCAAAATTCGTAGTAGTGAGGCTAGCGCACTAAGACTAGTACTTGGCTGCTAGTCTAAATTCCATTCATCTCAATTCAGTATGTGTAATGTGACCATAAGATTCCAACTAGCAGTGTTCAGGCTCCCACCTGCACATACAGCAGTTATGCGTATTGCGTATAAGATTGTAAGTAGTATGTTTTTTTTTATTTATTGATCAAGATCTATACATTTTTAATTATTTTATATGCCATCCTCCAGGAAACTTTGCGTTTGTGTGTATGAATGTCTGCTGTTGCCAAGGGAGCAAGAGCTGCATTAAATAATTACTTTGTACAAAAAAAATAAAAAAAAAAATATATGCGACTAATTGAGAACCTCTTCTTTTTTTTCGTCGGTTGAAGATAGAAGCAAGCCATAATCAGGACCATTCTGCCATGAGAGAAGACTAAATGTCTTGTGAATTAATCTATATGGGTGGTTTTGGCTGGTGTATTGTATAAAAAGAGATAAGTACAAATAAATGCTGGATAAAATTTATAAAAGAAACATCGACTATAAGTAAAAAACATAAATGTTAGTTATTTCAGTATTTACAAGACGTAGGTATGTATTTTTTGTTCATAAATGGACATAGATTTTCTTTTCGTGCGGGTGTGTTTGTCTTTATATGTTTAATAACTCGTAATCATAATATTATTTGCATTTTATTTTGTTAGTGTATAATGCATAAGTTTGAATCTCATTAATTATAAAGCAAATTACCCACTCGTAGAAGACGTTCGTTCGTTAGATTATTTAACAAACTTTTTAATTCCAAAGTTAAACAGAGAAAACTAGCTAGTTAGGTTCATTTTTAACCGAAGTCTTGAGCACTATTCTTCATTTTTTTTTTACTCGATGACACGATAGCCCTTGACTGCGATCTCACCTGATGGTAAGTGACGATGCAGTCTAAGATGGTAGCGGGCTAAATTGGAAGGGGTATAGCAGTGTCAATTCAACCCATACCCCTAATCGGTTTCAGCACGCCATCGTGCCGGAACGCACAAAATCGCTTGGCGGCACGTTTTTGACGGTAGGGTGGTAACTAGCCACGACCAAAGCCTCCCACCAGACATTTAAATTACTTGAAAAAATTACGGACTATTATACAACTTTTCATCTCACAAACCTTTATTAAAATAGTCGGTAGTATAGAGTAGCTAACAATAGAATATTGAGTATAAATTCAAGTTCCTATACTCTACGGTACTTATTGGGTCCCTTCTATTCTACGTAACCCAGTTGGTAAAGTAATTATCAAGTATTGAATGGTGAACGAATGAATGGAACAATAGTGTGTTAGAATGTAGAGCTTGTAGTGCACGCATTTCTATGTTCATTCTACTCTTGCGTAACATAGGTATCTCACGCGTAATCTTGGTTGCTTGACTATACATAAAACCGACAGCTCTGTTTTAAGGTTAGATTGAATTTTGAACCTTGTCCTCATTATAATAAAGTTTAATAGGAAACAGATGTGCAGTTTACTTCCAGGTTAGGATTAACTTATGATCAACGCTCAAGGTTTCTTGTTCTAGGTCTATTTATGTGAAAGCATGCTAATGGAGATCGCACATTACATACATACTACTACTATTACTAGCCATATTACAAACGTGCCTTATCTATTTTCTTTCCATGATCGCTAACGTCGCTGTACAGCTAGGGTTCCCAAAGTTATGCTTCCCTACTGAAAGGATAGGCTGATTTCGCAACTATTCAACGATATTGATCAGTATCGAAATCAGCCATTCTTTATATAAGCCCGGGGCATCCCTAGTTTGTATGGAATTCATCTTTATTAAACTTAGTGACGTAATTATGTACCAAGTATCTCAAGTATCTGGTTATGTTACCTGATCGAGATACAAAGGTAACAGTCACATTCACATGCGTTTTGCCAATGCATGGTTCACCCTAAAGGTCAGATATTGAGGTCGATAGAATTGTATCATTGTACAATATCGTCTTCTTATAAGCAATTTAACGTCTTATTCTTTAACACGTAAGTTTGCAAGTCGTGTATCACTGCCATATAATGGACATATCTGGTATGAAACATTTTTATTTTCAGATACTAAATTCATTTTGAAAGTTTGAAAGTTGAGATTAGCATGAGTGTAACCTTTTTTTTCTAGATAAATGTATAAAGGCAAATCTATCTTCCACTCAATCTTTTTAAGGTTCCGTAGTAACACATTGTTTCAAGCATTTAATTCAGATATCTACTATTATAGTTGCAAAGTTGAAAAGCACAGTAACAATAGTTATTTGTGTTATATGGGGCCAAAGAAAATTTTTGTTCCCTGAGGGCGCTATTTTGAATTCAGAGCGAAGTGAAGGATTCTATAGTAGAATCCCGAGCGCAGCGAGAGATTCTTAAGTAGAATCCTGAGCGTAGCGAGGAATTCAATATACGCCGCCCAAGAACAAAAAATTTGGCCCCGAGTGACACACACTATTTTTCATCATTACCTATGAGAAAAATCTAGGAGTATCAACCTTCTATGATCACGTGACTTATCGAAGACAACAGCTGCTCAAACATTTTTGAATTTCGAGTTTTTTGAATTTCTGCAACGATCGCAGTAGTAATAAACATATACTAAAGCACGAACGCGGACCAATCAGAAGAGAGAAATGAAAACTCCCATGGGACTAAAAATTAAATTTTGCTCCCGCTATCCTCTGAAGCCAATATTCGTTTTTCGAATAGGTATGATGAAAAATATCTTATCTTATTATCGCTATAGACATGCGCACTCAAACAACTTCAAAATTCTAATCGTTTTTAAGGTACACCCCTAAAAGTGAAATTAGAAACAAAACTGACCTATCTTCTGGAGTGGGATATCATTAGATAGGACACTGGAACTTTATCTCACGGGTTTTGCCATGCACTTGACCAGGTTTTTAGTGTCTTTCTTCCACATGAAAAACTATAGTAGTCCGTATAGTTTTTGCTGGCTTTTGTGTTCTATAGTAGATACAGCATCCTAACAGAATTATTTCATTCAAGATATCTTTGTTTTATTTTTACCTACTGCAAGTAGACCATACTAAGATTAAATCTATTTTACGTCTAGACGTAACAATCTTATGTGTAAGTGTCCATAACAAGTAGAGAAACTAATGCAAATTAATTTTTACTAACGCTTCTAATGCTAGGACATGCATTAGATGGCAAAATAGTTTTTTTTTTTTTGGTGAATTGTAAAGAATACGCGCGTGTGATGTGAATAGAATAGTCGATTAAAAAGTGAAAACGTGGATCTACTTTCGATTTCTATTCTTTGCCTGATTGAAAAAATAGAGTAAGCGTAAACCTTTCAAAAACTTATCAGAACTATATCATAGTTGTTATTATACCTACTTGTATAGAAAACGATTACGAAGTGCGGTTTAATAAGACTAAGCTAACTGCTAGGTCACCATGAGATTTATAAAGCTAAACCTAACCTTTGAAAACATAGAGAGGCAGACCTCTCTATGTTCTAGTGTCTAGAATCTAGGGCCATTATATGTTCAAATATGCTTGTGCACATGATTACGCGAAGAGATAAAAACGCTAATAACTTAAAAAATGTACCGTTAAGTTAAGTTTTTCAAGTAAACTTACGAAAATGAAGTCTATTTTAATGAAACGAGCATCCGTCGTGAATTGCCCATATAAGCGGCTTATATTAATTAGCAAGAATTGTTGTAATGTTACGATTCAGTTAATCCCGTACAAGCAATAGATTGTAATGATAAAATTTTATTTATTACTCCTTACAATTTTGATAAATCTTTCGTGTTGTAGCGACCTTCGTCCGCGACCGTGACATGAGGGAAGATACTTGAAATGTAAGAGGGAAGAAAGTTCAAAGCATGATAGTCAAGTTTTTACTTAAAGAAAGCAGTTTACTATACCTATTTACAAAAAAGACCATACTTAAGAATCTTTTTTTTTTTTTTTTCATTTTCTTTAATTTCATTTAGTAATTTTTAATATATCATTTAGATACAGTTACTAAAGGTAATATATCATATTTACAGGTACTGGTGGTTATGCAAAATGTAGATTAGATTTTTGAAATCTTTACTTCACACATCTTTACTTTTTTGTCTTCCGCATTTCCTTATTTAGGTAAGGAATAATTAGGTAGTGTATCTTTTCATGAAAATTAAATCATTTCTTTTAATAATCTAAGCATAATAACTATCCTGTGTAACATGATTCTATTGTATTCTGTTCTACAGTGTTTCCACTTTATTTGTGTCTCAGTTATGTCTTAAAATGAGTATCTTAATATTAATATTTAATTTGATGCCTTAACATGGGTAGCCTAAGTATGTCATGCTCACTTAAACATTTCTGTGGTGGTGTCGTGTGGTGCGGGTTGTTACGTTCCCTCAAATATGGTTGAGCGAGGCAATGGCTGGATCATGCGTCATGCTCGTGAACGGGTGCCGCCAACGGGAATGGGTCTGCTTTGTGTCTACCCATGTTAACATGTCTTTGGTTGCGGTAGGCGTACATTTTTGAAACTTCTGTGTGGAAACATTGTGTGCATAGCCTAGTTCTTTTTAACAATTGTAAAAAAAATTTTTTTTTGAAAAGAGCAACTGCTGAGTTTCTTGCCGGCTCTTCTCAGCAGAATCTGCATTCCGAACCGGTGGTAGATTTTTGACGTTTCATAAGAGCTACAAGTTGGCCTACATGAAATAAATAAATTTTGATTTTGATTTTTGATTTGATAATATACATACAGTCACTGATGGTACTGGATATGCATAGTGCAGATTAGATTTTTGAAATCTTTACTTCACCAATCTTTCGTTTTTTGTCAACAGTATTTCTTTATTTAGCAGTATAGGTAAGGAATAAATAGGTAGGGTATCATTTTGATCCCGCGAAATTTTATAGAGTCTAACAAGCTTGCAACTTTTTTCCTCCGAATGCAGAATTTTAAAAATTTGTTTGTGAAATAACTAACACTGTTAATGGCAAGGAGAATTAGACCATACATACTATTTTGAGTAAAAAATGGAATACTGCCACGCCTAACATGGTTTTATATACATTCTAATTAATACAATTTTTTGTCGGTATGTCTTCAATTCGAGATCTGTGTTCTTTATTTTTTGCTTGTATACCTGAGACTTTAGAGATATTTAGTAAAAGCGAATGCTTAGACTAAGGCCTTTAGCACACCGCTGCGAAAAATAATAGCAAAACGAAAAAGATAGATGCATAGCCTATTTTCAGACAAAGTCGTTACGATTTCGCTTTTGTTTCACATGTTAACGAAACTTGCTATTCATTCCATTAACATGGTTATGAGCCGGAAATGTGCTAATAGCCTGAATTAGGTTATTTGCGGAGCAATCTTGCTTGATAATTCTATCTTGTATCCAAATTGTAAGGTCGTTAGATGTAGTTTAAGGGTCAAAAATGAATAAGGTTTCATTATTTGGAGATATAGATGTTGAATGGGTTCTGGAAAGTGGCATCCCTTTGGGAATGGAGTTTCTAAAAATCCTACCTCATTACACCTCTATTATTTTTCCTCCAATTCCAAATTTTTAAATTCATCAATATTGCCTGTCAGTAAATATATTGTCAAGGTATACAAGAACGGTGACTCAAACCGTTGGTTAAACACTCAAAGCTCTAACCTCAATTCAGACTTCACACATTATGATCCCGCCTATATTATTCTCTAAGTCCATCGATATTGCCTGTCAGTCAATATACATATGGTTAAGGTATAAAAGGTCGGCGACTCAAACTTCTTAAAAAACTTTACGATTACTTGGAGGGAAAATACTTATGCTCAAAATGGTTAATATTCTACTTATGGCCTTACTTATGTTACACAAAAAGTTTAATCTTAAACAACAACAGACATTTTAAGTATTGCATGTAAAAATACAGTCGTTTTTACGCTTCTAGTTTTTATTAAAGTTACACAACATTTTTATCATCCTTAAAATGTTTATACTCAAGGTAAATAAAATATTATATATATTAATTATACTTGGTTCGCTAATTATATTAACTTTCGTTACAATTTTATCACTCGCCAGAGTTACGTAAAAAAATAAATCATTTTCATGAAGGCGTTCTCGTTTTGAAAACTGAATGGCGATTTTGTGTGCATTCCGAATTTTTGTTGCTAATTGCGGTTTTAATGAAGGAAAATGGCAACAATTAGGGCATATCGTTTCGTGTTCACACTCACCGCTGATACTAGGCTACGACGTATGACTTTACTAATTACCTGTAAACCGGAATAAATACTTCAACTTAATAGTTGAAGTGGTGTGAATAGTAACAAGAACTGCAAACTTATTGCGTGTCTTAGTGGGGAGAATATGCTTGAACACGTTATTAAGTGCCAGTTTCACCATAGCAACGCCGAGAAACGTTTAACTGAAACATTTTTTTAAGCTATTGCATAGCTTCTATCGCGGGCCTTGAGCGTGGAGACCGAATCCAGAAATTCCGTAACGAAAATAACTTGACACGGGACTCCTCTACGGTGAGCCGCTAGATGGCGTTGATAAAAAATGTTATGCAATAGCTTTACCGCGGCAGTCCCCGAGTGCCACACGTCTTTTTTTTATTCGATGACATGATAGTCCTTGAATCTAATCTATCTAAATCTAATCTGATCTAATGCGAAGTGACGACTGACGATGCAGTCTTGGTAGCGGGCTAACTTGGGCGGGTTAACGATGTTTTAGCAGATTTTTAATAAACATTTATGATAATTTATACACATGTTCAACTGGCATTAATGTTTGTAGTCAACGTACATAGATTTAACTCTTTGTTAGCATATATAACAAACCCGGGTGGGTTTTCTGAGGCTAGCTATAAGTATTTTTTGTAAACCTTTATGTAAATAAATAAAAAAAACCTCAGAACGTTTAATTTATTCCTCAATAAACGTTATGCGGCCCTGATGTTTACACAGTTTATGTATATAGGTAAAATAGCAATTTTGGTACATAATTAACTCGTCGACGACATTGTTAATTAGCTTTTGCCCAAGAGTGTTATGTTCGGTATGAAATTAGGTATTTTAAAAATCTCGCGGTAGTTTTTGCTTTTTCAGGATCAAGTTGCCTATGACACTCTTTAGATCCTCAACTCATGCGAAAAATTACGTCTATCCGTTGCTCCGTTGCTATGCGATTGAAGGACAAACCAAAAAACAAACTTCTTTACTAATCTTATAAATATACGGTCAATAAAATAATATTTATAATAATTAATGTCTAGACGCGATAACGATATTGTATCATTAATTGTTTATTGTTGTTTGTCTGATAAAAATACAACGTCTACCGTGTAAACAAATTACGGTAAAGATGTGACTGCATTATCGGATTTTCTGTAAGTAAACTCTCAATCGAGACTGATCCTATTGAAATTCTATTGACAAGACGGCAATACCAAATTTTGTGAACAAATCATTTCATCCATTAACTTTTTGTTCGTTCTTTTCAAAATCTTAATGAAGCAGATATTTTTAAAGTAAGCGAATGATATTTCAAAACGGTGATGGGAAAAACGACGTCGTGTTGTGGACCGGACAAACTCTCGCTGATAATCTTGCTTTTTGCAGAGGCCCTTTTGCATTAGGCTTTAACGATAAATTCTTGTAACTCAAACATTTACGAGTCGGTTGACTTTATTGTCTTCTGACTGTTAACTGGAACAAAACCTCTTGAGAACGTGATATAACGAGAAACGACCCGAGAATTTTTTAAATTTTTTTTAATAATAATTTAATAATAATAATCTCTTAAAAACAAATTTAATTTATTTTTAAGAGATTATTAAATAAGTAGGCACATGAGTGTTTGAATGCATTAAAATTTTTGTTTAAATTTTATAATTTGTACAGTGATCAACTAAAGATCATAGAACACTTTCGTATAAGTAGGTTTGTTCGTATGTAGGGATAGCACGCGCGCCACGAGAAAATGGGTTGACAAAATTTTCTTGTGACGCGCTTGTTAGCCGTAATAGTACCGTCATTATTATATAATTATGTAATATGCGGGAAACCGCGTCAAGAGTCGCGGATACCGAGCGGGTCTAAAATAAAGAGTGCTGCGGTTGCGAGCCGCGTCATTATGGTCGTGCTCTAGATTATCGTTTACCTCTTGATCTTACCAAATACCAATATTGACTCCGATGAAGACAATGGTATTTAGGGTTATAATTAAAAAATTATAAAAAAGAAAAGTAATTGTAAAAAGTTTTTTTTAAATATTATTTATTTTATGACGGAGCCTTGATAACAAGAGCAACTGTAGGCGGAAAAATAAAATTAATTGCTACTATTTAAAAGCATTTTTAATCACTTAATGATTGTTACGACATCGCAGCGACGTCGTGTGAAGGGGCCGAATGCAAACCGGTAGTTGATTAGCGGCGTCCGGATGTAGCGAAGTGCGTGCTTGTGTACGTGCCTGTTCGTGGGAGTATGTGGCGCAATGTCCATGGTGTCAAGAATTGTCGGAAATGTCGCATATGTCGGATAGAAACTGTGGTAATAGGCAATTTTTTTATAAAGATAATTTTTCCCATGATTAGTTAAAATCGTAGAAATCTCATCTCACTTGAGCAGTAATAGGCGTATAAATATATACTTATCCTACTTAATATTAAAAATGCGAAAGTTTGCGAGGATGGAGGGATGTTTATGTTACTATTTTTCCAGTTCTGAAAGCTATTGAGGCTATTAAGGCTTTAGGTACTATAATTGTGTTTGGAAGATACCAATTTTTATTCATATAACATTCCATATATTTTGCAATTGTTGTACTATCTGTCTACGTCAAGTTGGCCGTCGTCGATCATTACAAAATGACGTCATACCGTACTGTTGTCAAGAAAATAATAACTGTATTTTTTACTGTATCCATGACTATAACGGAAGTTTTCTTCTCTGGCAATGCTTTTCAACGCGTAATTTTTAGTTTCTTATTTTTTCCGCTTGAAAAACGTTATTAATATTAAAGTAATTAATAGTCTGCGCTATACAAAACTTTTCCTTTTTAACTCATCGTAAAAAACGATACGCTAACAACTGGCTAACAATAATAACCAAACAAAAATAAATAACTAATTTAAAGTTGAAAAAAAATTTAATTTTTTCAAGTTTTCTTTGCAAAAAGACAGAAAACTGTGCAATCATATAATCGCTATATTTTCTTAAATAAGGAGTGCAAATAGAGAGAAAGTTATAAAGAAACAATTTGTTCGCTGCTTAAGTTATGTATTAAGTTTTTTTAATTTGATTTAGATGTATGTATTTAGAATATAATATCTAAATCCAGTTTTACTAGATCAAGTCAGTCGAAAATGCCGTTATGTCCATTAAGATTAATACTATTTGCCTAATTCCTGCATAATTTAAGTTTGTCTAGACAACATTTTAAGAGCTTTTTTTGGCCATGAATTCGACCGCGTAGAGTTTAAAAAATCATGTGTGAACCAGATCGCGGAATAAAATGTATCCTGTCATTCTTTAGGTTTTTAACATTATCCGTATCAAAAACCATGTCGATTCTTTGCTTCAGTAGTGCGTGATTGACGGACAAACCACTAGTAAACATACTTTCGCTTTGATACCAAGTAACTTCAAATAATATAAACGCAAAAAATTCTTTTTACAAAACCGACTTCAAACGCCACTACAAAGTATATCAATTGTGCCAGTAAAATTTGAAGAGTTCCCTCGATTTCTCCAGGATCCCATCATCAGATCCTGATCTGATGACAATGGAACTACATGGGATGTAAACCTTTTAAACAAAAAGAGAATTTTCCAAATCGGTCCAGACTCCAGGCGTCTTCGTATTATCGGGGAACATACATAGCATATAAAAAAACAGATTCCGACGAATTGAGAACCTCCTCCTTTTTTGGAAGTTGGTTAATAAAATTAATTATTATTTTGGCGCTTATGCAATATTTCCCTAAGGACCAACAGTTCGGAAAGCAGAAAGTATGATAACTACAAAAACGCTGTTCAGAAATTTTCACTGTCATTTTTGCATTTCGAAAAACCTAAGTAGGTACTTGATTCAAATCAGCTGAGTGTCACCGGCGTATCTCTGATATTCCGACATGCCTGAGCATGGCATGCATATGTGACTTTCATGCGGATGAAACCAAGATTTAACAGTAGGTAATTAACAAGACCTGGGCCTATACCACCAATGCTTAAAGCAGTATTCTTTCGTAGTGTTTTGATATGTCATATACTTTTTTTTTCTTAGAAAGAATATTAGCCAAGCTGAACTTGATTTATATTCTCCTTTCCCTTCCAAATAAGCGAAAAGCTTGTGCTGTTAGTGGGTACGACAATAGTACAACGGGTAGGCCTGCGACCTTTCGGTTTTCAGTCCGTACCATTAACCGTTGGGCTGTTGAGGTTTTAAATTCAACTTTAAGCGTTGATGGTAAAGCTGTATGCTGGATGATCGTTAGCTATCTATTCTTTATTTAGGTATATTATAACAGATTCCACAGGCAGTAGAAGTACGCACTGTCATTTTTAGAATTCATCTGTCAAATCTGGGTTCAAATCACCACACACATTATTAGGTTTAATCACCGTATGTTATTCTATGATATTGTATATGTATTGATGTTATCATCAACATATTATGTTAGGTCAAGAATTCGCACTTTCTAATTAACTTAAAGTGAGGTTAAATTTTTTTTTTTTTTTTAAATATACAGGTAGTAGCGAGTGGTGGCGATGGAGTTTATACACGCTGTATTTTTCATGGTTGTATTCTCGAAGCGAAACGATTATATCCCTCAGTAGTACTATCGCAACATAGAGTTAAAATCAAAAAATAAAAATGTTTTTGTTTTAAAATAATTAAAAAAATAATCAACAACGCGAAGGTGTGTCGATTAAATGTTATTTCGATATTATGTTAAATAAATAATACTGAGTATATGCTTATGTATTTATAGTGTTCGTTTTGTTGGGAAAATCAGATAATTGCAATATCCTAGTGAATTCTACCACAAGGTAAGGTTTCAGCTTCAAACAATTGAAGCTGAATAAAATTAATTATTTCTGAATTATAAATTGAGTCTAATAGGTACTCTGAAGAAACATATGTTTTCTTATATTATACATATATACTTATAGGTTATTTCGTAAGAATATTATTTTGTTAGTTTTAGATTGAATTATAATTTATTTATTGGCAAAAAAAAACTGATCTCATGTTTTTTTATTGGTACAATTTAAATTGACTTGACTTTTTGCATGGGTTTTTGAGGGCTTGAAGAGTTACAGAGAATAAAATAAGGAAAATTATATATAAATAATATCAAAAATTATATGTAAATAACATACATAAAAAAACGCTTCCGACGAATTGAGAACCTCCTCCTTTTTTGTTTGAAGTCGGTTAAAATTAAGTTGCCGCGCGTGTAATGCCGGGACGCGATGCTAGTTAACGTTCAACGGAATTATTTTGTTTGTGCGGTCGTTGACAGCGCACCGGTTCGGTAGATCGAGCGCGGATCATGTTATGATCCGACGTAATCTACGCGGTTAACTCCTAATGTATCGGATGTAACGGGGTCAAAGGATTATATTGAACGCCAACATTCGCCCACTTTAATTCATTAATTCACATACGAATAAAACATGTTCTATTTCCGTTTATTAACTACTTCACAGCTCGCGAATTATGCAATCTCATATTATGCGTTTTCTAAATACATAATGCGTTTTTAATTCGTACGCGATGCGTGTATGGTTATAATGAATTTTACCTTTCTTCCGCTTGGGCAGCACTCTCACACCAAAGGTTAGTTCAGTCACTAGGCACAAGGACAAAGTCAGTAAACAGTATCTGGCACTGCACCCCATTTTAAATTACAGTCTCGTTCGGCCGAATATTATTGTAAAGGCACTATGGGAACTCGCATTTGCAAGACACGTGTTGAAGCCTGCTATCCAGTTTCGCGTGAGAACACGCGCGGGGCACTTAAAAAAAATGAAAATAAACCGCACGGCAGGCAGTGCGCGACGAACGAGTGAACCGCCCGACTACCCTATATTTTGACTTATAGCAATTTGGCAGCGCGAATTCCACTTGTATATAAAACCTTTCGCCGGCTCGCAGCGGTTGGTTATTGGTTGTGCGGTGCGCTGCACACGAAGGTGAAGGGAGCCGGGTACCCCTCCAACGCCGGCGGAGGGGGTAAGCCAGGGTCGGCAGACACTTTTGCTATCGTCGACTGAGATAGCTATCAGGCTTAAGCTGTACCGTTGCGCCTTAGTTACGTCACACGTTACCATGTTACTAGTTTTTCAATGAGGCGATGCTTGCCATTGAGCTCTACAACTAACTACTCGGAGAGGGCATAACGCCGTCGATCCTGCGCCTGATCTCTCCCGGGGTCGTGTTTTCGTATCGACTTCCACCCCATCGGTCATTATACTTGTAAAGATATAGAAGGTATTATACACAGTTAATGAACTTCTTAATGACAAAGTTGCTTGGAAGCAATCGGCTTTGCTGCAGCTGTCCACAAAATAGATAAACTACATTCGTAATACGCTTCTTTTGAAAAGAGCAATTGCTGACTTTCTTGTCGGCTCTCCTCAGTAGAACCTATTTTCCGAACCGATGCCGGTGGTAGAGTCTTGAGCTATCATAAGAGCCACAAGTTGACCTAAATCTATGAGGGTGAATACATATATGCACTATAATATCCCCCGCATAGATGACTAATCTCTGTGGAGATTGGCCGCTGTGGCCGGATTCGGTCGGCAGGAAAATATTATACATTTCAGTAGAATTTTAAGATCTTTGGTTACAGCACTAATATGTGCATCATACTTATTTGAGCTCGATATATCAAGGTAGGTATTCTTTTTGGAAAAAGTATTTTTGCACCTTAGCGTCCACCGCTCGCTGATAGAGATGTGCTGCACTGATTGCACTCGGGTTACAGTGCAATAACACTTTCTCGCGGCATTTACAACGCTTTGTCGATGCCGCGGGAGATGTATTGCACTGATTGTGCGTGGGCTGAAAGTGTGAATAGTTGTTTCGATTTGGAAATTGTTCTTGAGGTCTAAATTTTAACCGATGAAAGGGCCGATCCCTGCTAATCTAAATATATAAAAGGCAAAGGTGACTGACTGACTGACTGACTGACTGACTGACTGACTGACTGACTGACTGACTGATCTATCAACGCACAGCTCTAAACACTGGACCGATTGAGCTGAAATTTGGCATACAGGTAGCTGTTAGGACGTAGACATCCGCTAAGAAAGGATTTTGGAAAATTTCAACCCCAAGAGGGTTAAATAGGGGGTTAAAAAATCGAACCTAACGTGAGCGAAGCCGCGGGTTAAAGCTAGTATGTATTATAAATGCGACTGTGTGTTTATTGGCTTGTTGGTTAGTCCTTCAACAGGCAACAGTGTAACACGATTGATGAGATTTTTTGCATGGTTATAGTTGAGGAATTTTAGAGAGTAACATAGTCTACGGCAAACGCTAGTAACTACACAAGAGCTAGTACCTATAATGGCGAGGTATCAAGTGTTTTCATCATCTCGAAACATCACCGGCCCACTGGGTATATTCTCAGAATCAGAAGGGCCATAAAGTCCCTGGCCAAGTGTGGATTGGCATACTTCACACACTTCTTAGAACATTATGGAAAATTCTCTAGCATGTAGGTTTCCTCGCGTGGTTAAGAATATGATTTGCTTTAAGTGTGAGAACACAGTTAAAGCAAGTCATATTTCTTCTTCTTCTTAATGATCATAGTCGTCGACTGTTGAACTAAGGTCTCACGCATGGACTTCCACAGGCTTCGGTCTTGCGAAACTTGTATCCAGTGGCTTTGTGTGGCTCGTCTGATATCGCCAGTCCGTCAAGTGGAGGTCTGCAAATACTGCGGTTCTCGGTGCGGGGTCGCCACTCTAGCATCTTGGGACCTCTAAAAATGAAGCCAAAGACTTCATTCCTTCTTTACCCCTAGGATAACACCACGGCTGTGGTGAAATGCAATCTGTCTTAAAATAATGCTGTTCTTTTTTAGCACTATTTTTAAACCTGTCAGTAAGTTACAGTTAAGTAGTAAGTTTACATATTGTGTACATCGGTAACAAACATAATGAACACCAATTTGCTACTAAACTTAACACAAATATGATACTTAAACACAATTTAAATCTCTGACTTAAACATAATAATATGGTACACAAACTTATTACTTAAGAGGAAATGCGGGTGGTCTTTTCTCCATACAAACGCTCTCAGCTGTTTCTTATTTAGTTTAAGAAATATTATTTCTAATTACTAACTATTAATTGGTCCATTATTGAAGGAGGAAATAGTAGAGGCTCAATGCTCGAATTATGATTTTTTACTTAGGCTGTTCAGCCAGACCTGCAGTTTTTTTTATTTTGTTTTTGTTCACGAATGTGCTTTATGAACAACTGCAGAGCAACAGCGATAGTTTTTCAAATACGATGTGTACCGGCTTGATTTTTCCGGCGGCTTCGCTCACGTTCATTTCGACTTTTCAAAGACCTATTTTAATCCCTTGGGGGTGGAATTTTCAAAAATCTTTCTTAGCGGATACCTACGTCATAATAGCTATCTATAGCCTTTCAGTCCGATCCGTCCAGTGGTTTGAGCTATGGGTTGATAGATCACTCAGTCAGTCACGTGTTCTTTTTAGATATATTATGTATGTAATATAAGTAATATCACTCAATGGATCAAATACGATCATTGCATCAATATAAGAACTTTCAAATAAATTAATCATACTCTTCTGCTTTTGGAAAGCTAAAAACATGACATTTAAGGAAGTTGAACTTTACATAACCTTTAGTAGAAAGTCCTGTGAAGAAAGGCCTAAACTTTCATTATGAAATTTCAACTCTCAAAAATAATAACATAATTTATTCTAAATCTTGATATCTAGATGAATCTAGCTCGTAGCGGTGTTCATCATTAGTTAGCTATATCAGTAGTTAAGAGGGAAGCAGAGATTTTATCTTGTCATCGATTTAAAAAAAATCTGTGGATTTTAATCAAGGTAAGTGACTTGTACAACCCACTTTTAATATAGGCATAACATATTCACGAAGTTTTTGTTAGGTTGTCCATTTTTGAAACGTACACAGTGATACCTTTTGATTACCTTTCATTTTATGAATAGGTAGCGAAGTTGATTTTATATAAAGTTCATTTTTTCGTGACTTCATTCTTTTTATATGAATAGCTACCAAACGAGCAGGCGGATCACCTGATGTTAAGAGATTACCGCCCATGAACACTTGTAGTACCAGATGCACCACCAATGCGTTGCCGGCTTTTCATTTGTTGATCCGCCCCTTGAATAACCCCATATTGTAATTAAGAGGGAACACCGTCGAAGGGAGATTATTTCATAATTTGGTAGTAAAAAAATTCTGGGGCAACGGATGGTCGAAGTGCTCCAGGCACCCAGGTGGTGAGGGTGAAATTGCGTTCGATGGCGTGCGGTGCGGTTGTAGAAGATAGATAGGTGCATAATATCTTTCTTCCTCACTTTACTTACTAAATCATGACGTCATCATAGCCCATAACACGCGAACCGCTAAGACAAAGCCTTTTTAAAGTTGTATGACTGATTAAAAAATTATTAAGGAATCTAGAGCCGCTAGAACCGGTTAGCATTTCTGAAATAAACCGTTATGTGGAATGCGCTTCCGGCTTTGTGTTTCCAGCCACGCATTTTCTAGGCAAGCGCGCTACAAAATAGACCTCATCAGTGAATTTTATCATTTTATCGTCGTCAATCGCAAGCCGAAAAAACAAACAAATACATAGCTGAACATCATTTATACCCACCAGTTATTACATCAATTTATTATTTTAATAAATTAGTACGTATTAGGTATGCGGTTGTTCATAATTATGGATGCCTGATACAGTGTGAATTATTTATTAATTATTTAATGTTCTCTTTATAATTAAAACCGATATTATGATAATTGATGTGCCAAATCCAAATAGTTTTTTTGGCCCCTGTAAAATTTTGTCAATCCCACTTACTAGGTTTTGAAATGGGGCAGCCGAATCTGTCTGAATACACCTTTAACTTTAGTGGGTTAGTGTTACATCTAATAAGACAGCGTGCCTTTTCTCGATAGACAGCTACAAGAGGCTGTTACTTAATATTTGACATGGCTGACATAATTATTATCATTTCCTTAGTGATCGTGATCTCACTCGAGTTATGAATTTCTTGAGGTTTGATTTATGACATTCCATGTTATCTTGAGCAACGGTTCTATTATGCCTGGATCGACCATGGCTCGTTTAATACCTACTACTAACTTTAAATCAAATCAAATCAAAATTTATTTATTTCATGTAGGCCAACTTGTAGCTCTTATGACACGTCATAAATCCACTACCGGTTCGGAATGCTGATACTGCTGAGAAGAGCCGGCAAGAAACTCAGCAGTTGCTCTTTTCAAAAAATTTTTACAGTGACTAACAAAACTATGCTATGCACACAGTGTTTCCACAAAGAAGTTTCAAAAATGCACACCTACCACAACCTAACACACGTTAAGATGGGTAGACACAAAGCAGACCCATTCCCGTTGGTGGCACCCGTTCACGAGTACGACGCATGATCCAGCCATTGCTTCGCTCAACCATATTTGAGGGAACGTAACAACCCGCACCACACGACACCACCCACGACCCACCACAAATAAAAGGTACTCCTACTAATCCTACTAATATTATAAATGCGAAAGTTTGGATGTATGGATGAAATTTGTTACTCAATCACGCCGCAACGACTGAGAATTACTTGACAGAAAAATCCAATACATTTTATGGCCCGACCCGGGAATCGAACCCGAGACCTCGTGATCCGCAGTCGAACTTGCTAACCACTAGACCAACGAGGCACTTACTGTGTTAACGGGGCTGTACCTACTTACTTATCAAATGATACAAGGCGCGTCTTAAGATCATAATGCAGTAGGTATTGTTAACATTTATTTGCCTACCATATCATTGGATTACCGATCATAACCTACTAATACTTTGATGATAGATACGGGTGCAGTAACCTGGTTGCCGAGAGAGATTGCTTGTATCCAGCCCCCTGTTGTTAATTTCGAGCCTTTTATGACGTAATTACATTTCTGATAATATATCGTAATTTAATATTAATATAATATTTTATTTATGAGTTGTATTCGACATATTTAAGACTCGGATTTAAGAAGACCTAATTTATGTCGTGTAAATTAAAAATTTAAAACGGCCCTGAAATGTGAATCTACTTCTATACTATAGTACTAGTGTAGTAGACTATAACCTGTAGTGTAGTAGACTATAACCTGTTACCCAATTTGCTGTTCCATCATCAGATCCTTCTCCTTGATCCTCGATCATCATCTATCTAACACCTACTCATTGAGACCATTCTTATGAGCCCAAACACACTATATCTGCAGCCAGTTGCTGAGGAGTTGCGATCTCGCAGACTACTTGATGCTGCAGTTGTTACAAAGTCTTGGAAATAATTTTAAGTGCGCAACTTGGTGTCAGTGGTGTACAGACACCAAACAAATCAATCGCCCAGTGAAAGTAAGATCCTTAAGTAAGAAATGAGCTGATGATTTTCAAACGCCTGAACAGATCTTCATTAAATTTAGCTAAGCTACATCTCGATGACGTCAGCATTCAAACAGAGAAAGCCGCATCAAAATCGGTCTATTCGTCGGGGAGCTACGAGGGAACAGACAGATACACACTGATATGAGATCTCCACACTTGGAACATTGGCGTAACTCCTCTATTGTCGCGTTGAAAACGTAGGTAGGTACACTAATGTTCCATAACTCGAGATTCTTTGTTTCTGTGCCATGTCGTTTCAAACTTGTTTTCAATTAAAACAACCGAATCACCAGCGTGGTATGGCGAATTCTGCAATAATTTCTAAAGAATGAGGAACAGGAATTTAAGTTTATTAAGTAAGTAAGTAAAATCAAGTTAACATCTACACTGCTTGTACTTAGTTGATAAGCATCGCGAAATGAGCGAAGAGAAAAATAAGGCGGATATTATCTAGATGGTGATGCAATAAGTGGATGCGTAGTGCGTACACGCACGTAATAATTAATATTGCTTTTACGTTAAACTGTATAGTATTTTACATTACGGATAACGCATAACTTTATGTTATGAAAATTAGCGGCGGCTTGCGAATTTGCTTGATGTTGTGGCCCGATCATCGAATTACCCACGTAATGTAGCGCAAATTATGAAAAAAAAATTCATTTTCTCATACATTTTGTATTGAACGGGTTTTTTTATGGCAAGGAAAGTGACCTTTTACCCCGGAAAAACAGTAACCTAAGTGACGCGGACGAAGTCGCGGGCAAAAGCTAGTTGTGAATATTTTGATGTCCCAATACAATGTAGTTACGTACGACATACGTGTTGAATTACCTTCTTTTTTGAAGTCGGTTAAAAGTAACTAAAATAAATAAGGCTCCTCATACAATAGGGCTCCTCATACAATATAATTAAGTTTATTTAGTGTTTTAAACATATTAAAACAAAGTTTTCACCAGCTTAATCTATGTTATTTATTTTTATTTCGTAACGCTCCTTGGTTCATTCGTCAATTCTAATCAATTAATGTCTAATTTAAATGTAAATCATATAACAGGTCTATAAAGGAAATGTGTGGACATACATACCTTTAATAGAGTACATATCGTCAGGGATAGTGCAAAACCGCGTATGTACCATTGATAAAAACCGCGGATCTAGACTAGTCACAGTTTTACAGAGGAAGTTTAAAACTGTATTTTCTTAAATCTACGGCTATTGGGCTAATTTTTACACAGTGAGTATTAATTCATGTGTTCTATGTATTGATAAAAATAGATATATTTTAAAATGATTAATTTAGTCGCTACAACACTTACGCGGTTTTGATTTGACCACAAACGTATGAAAACGGATTTTACTGTACTAATGCTAGTTACGCGGATTTGCACTATCCCCGACGATATCCAAGTAATATGTTTAGCTATAGCAATAATGACGCCCAGTGCTGTCTATCAGAGTTAACAGAAGCAAGCGATATTATGTCCCCTCGCCTCGGTGGAACTCTACCTTAAGGAATTTAAAGGACTGCTTAAATTATTACAGCCACAGACACCTGATACCAAGTATAAAATAATGAACACTAGATACTTAATTAAACTCGTTTTGATTGGGATATTTCATTTATCAATATTGCAGTGCATATACATTTTATGCTATAATTAACACCGAAGGGTATAAATTTCAGTTATATAACCAGATTGTCACCACAGCCCTACTTTCTTGATTTTATTTACATTCCTTCATAAGTACTCGTAACAGATAGAAATTGCAAACTAGTGGGTAGTAGTACTTATTTATGTATTTTTTGATTAACTTCATAAACACTAATTAATCAATCCATTAAATTATTATTATTGATATTCTTACTAACCGATAATATTATAAATGCGAAAGTGTGTGTTTATTGGTTTGTCATTCAATCATGTAGCAAAGAAGTTTAGATCGAAGTAATTTTTGCGTGGGTATAGTAATTGAGGGCCTGGAGAATGACGTGGGATACATTTCATTCCGGAAAATTAAAGAGTTCCCGCGGGATTTTTAACAACTAAATGCACGCACACGAAGCTTACATAAAAGATGAAAAAAAAAATGATTAAGGGGTAAACTAAGAAATAAAGTAATTAATTAATAATATTAATATACTGTTGAGGGGTCATAATTTATTATATCATTACGATTCTAGTCGACAGTTATGACTTATTGGTCATTGGTTATGGTTATTGGTTATGGTTATTGGTTGTTGGCGGCGCTCACAACTGACATAATGGTGATACATTCTTTCCCTAATATTATTATAAATTCTTGCTGATGCTGATCGCATAATACGAGAAGATTCGTTAGAGCCACAAGGTTCTGACGTCATTCGAATTTGCGGTACTGAAAATACATTGCGATTGGCCCTAAAGTTTTTGGAGATTTTTTTCGTTAGTTTTACTTTTTTTATTGTCCATCACTTATAGAAATTATGAACGATTCTGAGCTTAGTACCTAAAACGAAAGCTGACTAAAAAGCAGATTGCTGTTTCAAACAAGTAATATAATTTCAGCCAAAACAGCAAACAAGTACTAAGTTATAAATTAAACCTAAATTGTAAACAACTATAAAATTAAAACTTTTAATCTAAACTTTTAACCCGTTTTAACTATTTATTTATTGAATAACACAATAAATGTACAAAAGAAAACAAAGGTATTCTCTTTCAATTAACCTATAGGTACTAATGTGGACGATAATGAGTGAATTAGTATGTTGTTAGAGATAATACAAGTAAATAAAAATAGAAACAAAGAACAAGTGAATGAGCTTGCACCTTTTGATGTTTTTGCTACTGCGTATGAAATCAGATTACACTAATATTATAAAAGCCAAAGTTTGTATGTGTGTGTGTATGTTTGTTACTTCTTCACGCCACAACGAATGAACCAATTTGGCTGAAATTTGAAATGGAGATAGTTCATACCCAAGATTAACACAAGGGTTACATATTATCCCGGAAAATAAAAGAGTTCCATAGGGTCATAGAAAACCTTAATCCACGCGGACAAAGACCCGGGCATCCTCTAGATATTAAACAATTTATCTAGAAATAAGCGTAAAGAAAGAGTAAGATGTTTGTAATACAGAGATGAAGAGTTGCATGTTAATGTACACTATGCCCTTTCCAGAGAGCCTCAGCGTTTGCTGGGACTTAGCGATCATGAATATAAGGAGCTTCGTTACTACAGGATCTGCCCACATCTCCCAAGCAGCGTCGTAAAGGTCCCAGCTCAATTCTTCACCTACCTGAAAAATAGGAGAAACCAGGATAAAAGTTTAAAATTGTAACCCGATTACGAAACATTGGATGTAGAAACAGACGACACGTTTATACTCGTAATTGTTACTCCTTCCTCCCCTCAAATAATATGGTTGAACGAAGCATCGGCTGGATCATGCGTCATGCTCGTGAACCGGTGCCACCAACGGGAATGGGTCTGCTTTTGTCTGCATGTCTTAACATGTATTGGATTGTTTTGCATTTTTGAAACTTCATTGTGGAAACACTGTACCTATACATAGCATAGTTTTGTAACTTATTGTAAAAATTTTTTTTTTGAAAAGAGCAACCGCCGAGTTTATTGCTGGCTCTTCTCGGCAGGAAGGGCATTCCGAACCAGTGGCAGATTCATCGACAATTCAAAAGCACTTGTAAAAGTTTATTTGAATAAAAAATATTTCTATTATATATGGCAACCGGATCAGCATAACGAAGCAATTCACACCTCATTCATCGAAATCGACTACCGTACCGTACCGTAATTTGTGCTACGGTGGTAAATTCGTAAATAGTCACATATATATTATACATACAGTCATAGGCTGCGAAAATCATAACCCTTCCTCTTTGATGTGCCGCCCGTAGTGACTTCTTGCGTGGATTGAGGTTTTCAAAATCCCAGGGATTTTTTAAATTTCCGTATATGAAAAGTGATCTGAGATGCAAATTTGCTCTTCAGTCATGCAGCAACGCAGCGACGGGTCGACGTGATTTTTTGCAAAGATATAGTTGATAGGGAAACAGAAGGTTCCACATGGTTTTTAAAAACCTAATTCCACACGGACGAGGTCGCGGACAAAAGCAAGTAATATATAAAAATGCCCATACTGGCATAAAACTCGTAATTTATACAAAATTTTTTACCTTCATCAAGTTACAAGCAAAATAACACGGCGCAAACATGTGAATCACACCACTCACAGCAAAAATGGTGTATTTTGGGTCAAAGTGGACGTTTAAATAAATCTGGTATAGATTCATTGAAATTAACATCGAAGTCAATAAAAATACTGTGAACAGCCAGCCTCCATAAATGTCTTGCAAATCGTCGTAAAAAATAAGATTTTCTTGGTGATCCTTAATAGCTTCTTTTACTTTCATTTCCAACTCATTTCTATCAATCGAGTCTCTGAAAGCTCTACGAACTTTGTGGGCCATTAATTTTATTTTTAAACATAAGTGGTTAGTTGCTATGCAAAACGACCCATCCAAACCTGCGAAGTTCGGGCATAAAACAATGCAAACAACTAAATGGTAAGCAAACATCACTTCGAAGTATGGCGTATCATACTGTTTATCTTCAATAAATTTCAATTCCATTTCGTGAACCATGTATCGTTTTCCAACGTCGCTTTTCAAACTTTCATATGCCATACGGACGCCTGCGTATATAGGGAACTGGGAGCTTAACAAAATTGGAATTATTATCCAACAGATCTGACCAAGTTTGCCGAGTTTAATGTAGTGCTCATATATAGCTTGGTAATCTTCATCCATGTCGTTGCCTTTCAAAAGATCATCGGTTATCTTTTTCAACAAGTTAGCGAATTTGTCATTTTTGATGTTCACGTAAAAGTATTTGAAAAAGAACACAGAAACCAAGATGCCAATGGAGATATTTCTGGAGAGGTTGTACATGTCGAGGGTATAAGCGCATTTAAATAAATACGCAAGAAACCAAAATAACATCACCGAATTGAGACCTACTACGCAGCAAAACAGAATAGCTCGTTGACGGTAATTTGCACGGTTTGGGTAAATGAGTGCTATAGCAAGCGCAAAGGCGCAATGAGGAAAAGTTTCATAAAAAGATTTAAATTTCTTCTCTCGTATTTCAACTTTAATTTCGGTGGACATTTTGAGCTTATCGAAGACGTCTTGTCGTACGCTCTGTGAAGTCCTAACGTGTGAAAACAATTTACGTCTGCCTCAAATGGGAAAGCTTCATCGACATTAAAGGTAATCACGTTATAAAATTGCTAGCCATTTCACAGCCATTATACCAGTAATGAAAGCACCTCATAATGCTTCATCAAGAATTCCTGCTATGTAACATGCAGCAATTGAAGTGAATCAAAACATTTTAGACTTTTAAACTTTTTCCAATAATTACGTAATTATTTTCAATTTTTCTAAGTATAAGATAGGAGAAAAAGGAAAAAATCATTCGCATTTCACACCAGTTAATCGATCGGTGATCGTTATGAGTACAAAGTTGCAAATTATTGGGTTATAAACATTGGGCCAGTAGGTTCAAGTGAATGTTGTCGGAACTGGTTTTTTTAATCACGAGACCCGTGAGACAGTTTTGTGACAGGATATCTATTATGAAATGCAGCTTGCTACTTAAATAAATTAAGGGCTTGTCCTTAATACGAAACTTTAGACAGTAAAAAATTTATGCAATAGTTTCGATGCAATGTAAGATTTTCGCCATCGTCATTTAAAATGAATGTGGTGCATTAATCAGGCTGCATATAGCATTAATGTTTTTTTTACTTTCAATTATTTATTCAAAAATCTCTTACCTTATATATTGTATTGTATTGTTATATATTGTTAAATATGTATTGGTTTTTTATTAGTCAGCATTTAAATCGCGTGCCATATTAGTTTGAAGTTTGGTGGTCTATAGGTAACGAATCTTCTTTTATTATGCATCTCTTTACATAATCAAATCAATCACATGTCTTTCTAGATCTATTTCCTAGGATCAACCTTGATTCCTGCTGGTTTTTCTTCTATCTATTTTAATGTCTTTTTTATTCTATTCTTGGAATTCTCTTTACAGCCACCCGGAAATACTACCTTTTCTGTTCGACGGTATTCATTAACTTCGGTTGTTTTGTCTATTTTTGTACTTTCAAATATAGAAGTAGTTACAATTGTGACTTAACACATTATTCTTTACAATATCATTATTTAAATCATGAATTTTATTTTTTAATGGATTTCTCTTGTAAGTTTGTAAGTGATCAGAAAGCTTGTTCTTTTTGTGAATAAACTCTATACAATTTAATGATAGAGCTTAGATGCCCTCCAAAACATTGTTGGTAAGTGTACGAGATATTTCGCCCTATAAACGTCAATTTTGAAGTGGTCTAGGTGAACAACTTGCATTTGGTATAATTTATTGAATTTCAATGGGCAAGGTTTCAAACGGCTAATGAAGATCTTACATACATGGGTCTGATCTGTCTTTTTCGTGTCACTTAAGCGCCGCCCTTAAATACAGAACTGGTTTGGATATTTTTAAAGTGGTATACCGAATCAGATGGTCTGTGCTGTGCGTCGATGTTACGTGCGTAGTAAGGTTCAATATCGGGAAACTGGGCTTTCCAATGTCTCTCGTTTAGTGGAGAATTGACGCACATTCTCTTTTTTCACTTCCCACACACAATTACGGCAATTTATGTAATCTTTTTTTTTATTATCTTAAATTGATGACGTTGTAGAGAAATATTCTTCAATTAAAATTAATTCAGGTATTTATTTTCAAAAAAATTGGCACATTGTGACACACTGACACACATTACGGAAGCGAACTGTGTAGAAAACTAAACGAGAAGAAAAGCTTTTTAAGGCTTTCCTAACGCTGCCCAACTGAATTCGATTTGGCAATTGGTACGAATATACATCTGAACCATGTGTCTCGGATATATTATTATTATACCAAATATTGGACCATAATTCAGTTCTACCTAAAGTGTATATACAGTAATACTCAATTCATTGAGTTCTCAACGATTAAGTATTTACTTCGTGTAGCATATGAGCATTGAGTATTAGGTAAATATTATTATAAGCAAGCAATATTATGTATGTTTGTTTAGGTCAAATCTTGTAAGCTGAATTAGAACCACTTCCCGGTTTCCGATTGTGCTGAAATGCCGAAAGGTGGCTAAAGCTGTGGAAACTTTGTATCGAGTTTATTTTATTTTATTCGATGACAAGATAGTCCTTGACTGCAATCTCACCTGATGGTAAGTGACGATGCAGTCTAAGATGGTAGCGGGCTAACTTGGAAGGGGTATGGCAGTGTACTCATACTCCTAATCGGTTTCTACACGCCATCATCGTGCCGAAACGCTAAATCGCTTGACGGTACTTGACGGTAGGTTGGTAACTAGCCACGGCCAAAGCCTCCCACCAGACATTTTGGAGCTCATTTGATTCGCCTTGACAAATCCAGACTCTGTTGATGTAGCCAGAAGGTGGCCCCCTCGGTAACTACATCGTGTTTTTTTAACTTTTCAGTTTTTATTAAAGTACTAAAAGCTTATTTTTGTAATTTTCGTCTTTCATGTTTATTTTTAGGCCTACCCTACCACATTATGTAGGTAATATTATCATAGGTCTTAGTAACTTTCTAGACTCTGATAAAATTGTTCTAATTGTATACTCGCCGATGATTCGGGTAATTATTTACCAAAGGTAATTATTTACCAAAGGTAAATAATTTAGGTATAATACGGTTAATAATATAATACGGTTTCTTATTATCAAAATTGTTTTTTTTTTTATTAATTAAACTGAAAATTGGAAGTAGGTAACCGGGATTTCACCAACCTTATATTTAAAAAGTTGAAATTCCAATTTAAACCAGCCAATTTAATATCGCATTGAGATTATCAGTAGCGGCCCATACGTAATTAAGTTTTTAAAGGCATGTAATTAAACGAGCTTCTATTTAATACCATTATTGGCTTCTAAATTACTAAGTCAGCTTCAACTAGTGAGCCTCTAAAAATATAATTTTAGCATCTATATTTATAACTTAGCTTCAAACCGTGAACTCCTAAAATACTTAAATATTAGCATCAAATAATACACCAAATCTTCAACCACATTTTTAATTTTTTTTTTTGTGAGAAAAATGAAATAAAAAAATATTTCTAACTAAATAAAAAAACGGTTTTTTTTGATAAAATGAAATTAAAAAAATGATTGTTTTTAAATTTAACTCAAGATAAATACCTACACATAACATTATAACATTTTTGAAAAAAAAAATCAAATTTTTTTTCAACTTTTTTTAGTTTTAGGTAGGTTTACGATCCCAACATAACCTAAGTGCCCAGCCTTCGGCCGGGCACCTGAATATTCATGTATAACCCTAACCTAACCTAACTTTAGTTTAAAGAAAAAATTATACAAAAATAATTGCAATATTAACACACTAACAAGAGAACAACAAAAAAAACAAATGCATGTTTTGAATGGCGCGCTCTGATTGGTGCAAATAGCCATAACCAACGAGATCGTGCAAATTGCCAGTCGCATCCGTCTCACTCGCACCAACGAGATCGTGCAAACGGCCAGTCGTATCCATCTCACTCGCACCAAATCGTGCAGTGGCAGTGGACAATAATAAAAATAGTGGCTCTTTATTTGATGCTTTCTTTGGAATATTTTGTGGCCATTGTGAAGAAGCCGAGTTAGTATATTAGAAGCTTCATCATTTTCTCGTTGCTGAGTTATTAAATTAGAAGCTAGGTTTTGATGCCAAAAAATAAATTTTGTTGGTCGACTTATTATATCCCGTTTTTAAATTGCCACACTTAGTTGACAACAATTTAAAAATAATAAAATGAAAGTAAAAGTACTGCTTGCTACTGTTCATAAAAATGTGTGAATTAAGGGGTCATACTGAGAATTTATGCAATTTTTTTACAGCTTTGATTTTATAAATACATAACTGGCTTTCATGTAGTTAAATATTTTCCTTTTGAGTCTTAATCTGAAAACTCAATCGGACCAGAGCAGAAAAAACTATCCAATCTATTTGAATTTTTAGGTAATATTTTTAACGCAGATGGGATTTTGTTTTTTTTTAATAATTTGTAAGATTCGTAATTAAAAGGAGAAACTTCTATTCCAACCATTTCATCTATAGTACGTTTATCTCACGAAGTTACGGGCACTTTACTTGTGGTTACGTCGTGTACATGAACATTGCGTAAATGTGCGTGCCTATGAGAAGTCTAGGTGGGAGCGGTCAGGCGCGAGCAAGCTCTCGCTCACACTTAGTCAGATACGACACACACACAACCATGAGTCACGAGCCCTCGTTAAATGAAAGAACTATAGCAGATGAAATATCTTTTTGTGTCATGAGCCCGTACTATTTGTCTATTCTATGGTCAAGCCTGGGAATGGAATTTAATCACTGTTGCCTAGGAATGGACCAAGCGTCAGAAATGGAGATAGATCATAGTTAACTTTCAAATCGCTCATGTTTCGGCATTACGCGAGGTTTAAGTTCGAGGCCAACCACTGTTTAAGAACCGACCAAAATGGAAGTTTGCAGCGGTCTACGCAACCACTGGTTATTCTGATTATGTACCTAATTAATTTTTATTGGACAAAATATTTCATTAAATTACAGCACCTACTAATTAGGTATGTACAAAAGTATACATTATTCTATTAGTAGGTAAAGACTAGATGATACCCACGACTTTTTCCGGGTTCATTTTTTTTTCTAAAATCCCGGATAAAAGTAGTCTTTAGCTGTACTCGTATTTATGCCAGGGTTATTCGAGATTTGTTCAGCGGTGGGCGGTATCATCCGTCACCCCAATATCTGTTTTTTTTTTAAAAGAATCGTCAATATTTCTTATGGAATGTAGCTTAGATCAACAGTATTGTAATTCTCTATTATCGTCTAATATTCACACACCAGTCCTGGTAAAATGTATAAAGCTCGATTTTCCATATTCATTTTGGTGAATAAATATAATCTATCTATCTACCCTGTGAAAATTTCATCAAAAGTGACTAAGCCATCCCGGACAAAAATGTGTTTGGGTTTGTGTTCAAATAAACATACGAGCATAAACATAATAGGCAGTTATTTTGAAAATACAGAAAGATGCTTCATTTTTGTTCGTTTGTATAGATAGCCGATTGGTTAAAACACTATCAATGCATGATCACCTTGATGAAAAAATACCTTCGAAATCGACATTGTAGGTGGACCTTTTAACCTGCTCTGATTTATTATGTAATAGCATATTTAGTTCCAAACTATACCTTTCACTGTTAAAATTCTGAAGTACTTGAGATATTCAGATTTAAACACTCTTATAATTGTTTATTAGTGAACTCTCACAATAAAGCAGATCAGCGGTTTAGCCTAGCCTACGAGTCTACTGCAGAAGATTAGAAATACGTAATATCTCTTTTTCAAAAATAGATTTTAAATTACTGTTAGGTGACAATTGGGTGCGGGAGGGTTGTTTTTGAAGTTAAATCAGTTCCCCCTCCCCTTAGGTATAAAGTTTACGTTAATTAATTTTAATCATTCTTTACCATTTTGAAGATAAAAATGATGATGCACTTCATGGTTCACATTCATTTAACTCTTATTATCAAAAAGATATTGTGATCCCATTTACCTTCTTTTTTAATTTCATAGTTCAAAATTTATAATAGGTATATTATATCTAAAAAGTTCAGTTCAGTATCGACGTAAATGATTTTCCCAATGGAAAATCCACGATAGGTATTTAATTATTCAGGAACTTTCTGCCGGAATTACTGACACATTTACGGCCTATCCGGGTTTTATTGGTTTTTTATATTAATCAACAATTTACAAATTTATGTACGCTGTAAAATGTTGCAACAATTAGGTAAGTTTAATTTATGTGGGAAAATTTAAAAAAAAAAATAAAGCATATGTGAAGGTCATTGTCCGAGTAAATATAATATAATAAATGTTAAAGGACATTATAATTTCAGTTACTATCGTATTTTAATCGTATTATTTTAATGTCAATGCAGAGATAATAATCGTTGGGAGAGAGGGAGATAACAAAGGAGATAATGAAGTTTTATAAAAAAACTTCTTAGTTTTTCTTGACAAAGAAAACTTTATATCGGATTACAATAATATCAATTAGATACTAACTGATGCTCGCAATTTCTTCCGCGTGGATTAAGTTTTAATTAAGGGAGCTCTTTGATTTTCGGGGATAAAGAGTAGCTTCACAACTCTACTCATGCAAAAAATCACGTTAATCCTGTTGCGGCATCGCTTGTTGGTTGAAGGAGAAACTAACAAACCGACAAACAAACACACTATCGAATTTATAATATCAGTAAGTATACTAAGTTGACTGCGACTAAGTGTAGTTAGGTTTTTCCGGATGAAAAGGTAATTATATATAGGTAGGATATTTTCCAAGTCCTCAAATATACCCGTCGAAAAAACACGTCGATATGTTGCTTCGTTGCTGGGTGATTGAAGGACAAACCAATAAAACAAACAAAGAAATACACTGTTGCATTTATAATAAATATTATATTTATGATATTATTATTATTATATTATTATCTTTGTTGTCTACCAAGAGACAATAGAAATTTCTACTGGGACTTTCCAATATGGGTTTTCATTGTGTACGTAGTAGATACTTATCAAAATTTATAATGCATCTTAGGGGATTATATGCATTATTAAATTCAATTTGCTTTATTAAGGATTATATGCATTAAACGGGCAATATAATCTGCATCATAAACAACAATAAAAGTAGGTATAAAATAAATTGATAGTTATAAATATTTAATCATGCGTGAAATAAATCTTAGATACGTTATCATTGACACTTTCACGACTGAATCCATTGAATTATTTATTCTGCAAGTATCACAAGTATATTAATTATGCCCTGTACTGTCGTCATAATCATAAATCTTCTAAATATATAATATATATTTTTATCATTATTATATAAAATGGAAAGATGACAGATTGTCTGATCCATATCAACCAAATATCAACGCACAGATAGGCCCGTCAATTTAGATCGCGACGCGATTCGCGATTTAGCTATTATGACGTAGGCATCCGCTAAGAATGGATTTTTGAAAATTCAACCCTTAAGGGGGTAAAATAGGGGTTTGAAAAATTGAACTAAACGTGAGCGAAGGCGCAATCAAAAGGGCGCGGTTTTATCTTAAAAAAGAAGCTTCAATAGCCCAACTGAAAGGTCGGCGGTTCAATCCCCACTCGATACGCTATTGTTTTACTCACTCCTAACATAAACTCTACGCTTGTTTGGAGGGGAGAGTGGAATATAAGTCAAGTTACATGCTCCTCTTCAGCTAATCTGCTTAATTAGAATAGAAATATTTTTTATTCAAGTAATCTTTTACAAGTGCTTTTGAATCGTCGATGAATCTACCACTGGTTCGGAATGCCCTCCCTGCCGAGAAGAGCCAGCAATAAACTTGCCGGTTGCTCTTTAAAAAAAAAATGTGTGCTTCCACAATGAAGTTTTCTAAGTCCTACATACAGTCCAATGCATGTTAAGACGGGTAGACATAAAGCAGACCCATTCCCATAAAGAAAAATTGAGAATGTACTGATAGTAACGGCGCGCTATCGACGTTTCAACCGCATTCTATATACATGTTAAGACTTCAAGGTAAATAGCTGAGTTTGATCTCACGCCGCTGATTGTTGCGCGGCTCCATTATCAGAGCATTCGAAATTCAAAATTGTTTATTTCATGTTGGCCAAATTGCAGATCTTATGACAAGTCAAGAATCTACCACTGGTTCTGAAAGCTGCTGAGAAAAGTAGACAAGAAAGACAGCATGAACTAAACATGCCTGAAAGCTACTGTGGTACGGAACCCTCAGTGCGCAATTACGACTCACACTTGGTAGGTTTTTTATTAATTAACAGTTATCATGTATTACACAACAAAAAGTGTATGTTGTGACATCTGATCTGAATATCGAGCGTGTAAAACACTTTAACTTCTGTTTGTTTAATGTTCTCGTTATTAAAATAATGTTGATGTTTGTTTTAAAACTTTGCAACTGTTACGTAAAAAAAAAATATACGCGGCGAATTGAGAGCCTCCTTTTTTTCGTTGGTTAATGAATATTGACCCTATACTGTTGGCACTGTTTTATCAGATTACGGTACAGCCAAAATATGGGATGTATATTGTATGTGTCTATTTGTGTACAGTCCGCCGCAGCCCCTAAACTACTGAGCATGGAGGCTACTGAGCCGATTTTGGCGAACTCCCTCGCGCAGTGGTAGCGCTGTGGTCTCGGGTTCGATTCCCAGCGGGGGCAATTTGGGAATTTGAGAATCTGGTCTGGTGGGAGGCTTTGGCCGTGGCTTGTTACCACCCTACCGCCAAAGACGTACCTCCAAGCAATTTAGCGTTCCGGCATGATGGCGTGTAGAAACCCTTCCAAGTTAGCCCGCTACCATCTTAGACTGCATCGGCACTTACCATCAGGTGAAAAAAATTAAGTGTCGATCGATTCGTTAATGGCCCCAGTAATATACATATATGTATAGGCAACATTCTACACGATCAAAATAAATATAACGGATGCTACATCCAATATTCCGTAATCGGGTCGCAATTTTACTCTTCAAAAAAATGTAATAATTGTATACCGCCTAGAGAACATACATAGAAAAAAAAAAAATTGTAACGTTGTTAAATGGAAACATTTCTATTGGACACGAAGTATGATGTCGTGCTCTTAATTTCGGTAAGGTTAATGATTTGTGGTAGCGCGTGGTGTGAACAACGCTATGACATGAGGTGGCCCAGCAATTAGATGTAGTCCGGGAGACAACCGCTTGATTTCTACTACCATGCTAAAGTTTGAATGTATGGATGGATGGATGTTTGTTACTCTATCACGCCGCAACGACTGAACCGATTTGATCGATGATATCCAGATTATAAAGTAGCTTATGTGTTATTCCAGACTTTACAGTCTGGAATAACACATAAGCTACTTTTTATCTCGGAAAATTATAGAGGGAATTCAATCAAAAAGGGATAAAGGCCTATGTGTTACTCCAGACTATAATCTGTTTCTGTGCTAAATTGAATGTCAAATCGGTTCAATCGTTGCGGCGTAATTGAAGAACAAATATTAGCCTAATTATAATTTAGCCTCAATAGCCCAACGGTTAAAGGTGCGGACTGAAAACTGAAAGTACCCACTCCTAGCACAAGCTTTCCGCTTATTTGGAGGGGATGGGAGAATATTAGTCAACTTCAGCTTGGCTAATATTCTTTTATAAAAAAAAAAAATAGCCATCCAGCCATCCATCCATCCATCCGATGATACATCCATACATCCAAACTTTCGCATTTATAATATTAGCAGGATAAAAGGGCTTTCAATCAAAGATTTATTAACGTAACAAATAAGTCATAATGACTATACCTATAAGTAAGACGATCTAAGGATTGATTTATTTTACGTTTGGTTCGATATTATAAGCAATTTAAGAAATTTTGAAAGGAGCAACTTGACATCTAGATTCGACTTTGATTCAGTAAAAGAACTTCTTCTTTACCAATCGATTGACGTCCAATGCTGGACATAGGTCTCTTGCATGGCATTATAGGCCTCGGTCTTGCGCCACCTGAATCAAGCGGTTCCTCGCGACTCGTTTGATATCGTCGGTCCACCTAGTGGGGGGTCTGCCAACACAAAAATATCTAAAACGTACAAAAGCCGGCAACGCATTGGTGGTGCCTCTGGTACTACATATATTCATGGGCGGCTGTGATCACTTTACATCTGTTGACCCGCCAGCTTTGCCCGCTGTTCATATAAAAAAAATACGTACATAATCGTGTCATAGTTGACGTTGCTGCCGTCTCTTACTCTAGCTTGATCAGCACATGTTATGTTTGGTGTAATATGGTCAATTTGGCACGTCAGCGATGTCTACATCAGTTACTGGTTCACTGACTCAGTAGCGGTAAATTGATTTTGATTACCGCTTGCCCGTGATATTGGAAATACATGCAAGGGTACTCATAATTTAGGGTCAGGTACTGCGGTATTTACGTGCAAGGACGGCCTGGCATTGCATGGTAAGTAACTATACTAGCTTAGTTGTTATGACATACTTAACCTACGCAAAGAGAGCCTTGAATATGTATGTTTTCAAGTTCCACATATTGTTATACTGTATCACAGTAAAACATTGTGATACATGAGCGGAAAGTAGGTGATAAACTTATAGCAACTCCTTGCTTTGGCTCCTTGAAACACTGGACTTATCAAATTAAAAAAACTGCAAATAAAAACTAGAACTAGTACTTTTTTATTCGATGACTAGAAGCCCGCGCCGACTTCGTCCGGGTTGAAAATTTAATTATTTGTTTTTACGGGACTGATCGTACACAGCTTCTTATAGGAGAGGATTGTAAATAAGATCACCACAGGAACCACAGGAATCTCCCGCGCCCATACCCGCCACCGTGCCCCGCCGCGCCAGCCGGCACCTTTTTTTATTCTGTCGCGCGGAAATATTAATTTTCCGATAACTCCTAAATTATTTATTTAAATTGTATAGTGTAAAGGGCAAATATGTTCTAAATTAAATACTTACGATAATAAACATATTTATTTAGATATAGATTGACATCACATCGGTTAAAGAAGCTTCGAAAATAATTCATTATTTTTAATCAAAATTTAAAAGATAGAAATGGTTACAGTAAGATATCCTTAGAAGATAGATATATGCTATCGCGGACTTTTTTTTAGAACTCTTTAAGAGAAACAATTCACCCATACATCATTTTCATCCAATAACAGTATATGACCCAGCGCATGCCTTGAAAACGTGTAAGAGTCAAAAAAAATTCCAACTTCTTTAACAAATTTGCACATAATATCTAGCCATAATACATTTATGTGCATAATATATAGCCTATAACCATCTGGAATAATGTACCTTTGAAATGGTGAAAGAATTTTTGAAATAGGTGCGGTGGTTCCAAAGTTTGCTCCGGACATACATACAAACTCACAAAATTCGCGCTCTCTCTTTATTATAATAGTATAGACAAGATAGTCCTTGACTGCGACCTCACCTGATAGTAAGCGACGATGCAGTCTAAGATGGTAGCGGGCTAACCTAGAAGAGGTATGGTAGTGTAGGTACATTCAACCTATACCGCTTGGCGGCACGTGTTTGACGATAGGGTGGTAACTAGCCACAGCCAAAGTCACCCACCAGACCAGAGACAAATCAGAATAAATTCCCAAATTGTCTCCGCCGGGAATCGAACCCGAGACTTCCCAGTTATAAGACCACTACGCCAGGGAGGTCGTCAGAAAGTACTTTTTTATATCCAGCTATGGAAGTCCATTGGTTTAAGAATGCCGATGATAAAAGAAGTTTCTGTCGCTTGCGATGGCCTTGTCATAATAATTATCATATGAACGATGAACTCTATCATATATTATAGGCACGTCGCGACGTTAAGATTAGTGTAAGTTAATAAAAGTATTCGGACATATCTATTCTCAAGTTAATTACGAAATAAAGATGCAACATAAAGATAACTCTGGAACATAAAAATGACATGGAAATTGTCATAAATATATCACGACTTCGGTAGATATGGTTAAGCTGTTGCAGTAATGATTATTACAATCTCGCAATATGATTAGTACTAATTTTATGGTTTGCATATTTTTGTAGTGTCACGGGACAAAGTCTGGATTTTATGTTTCGCGAGGACATCGGTATAACATGTAGATTGTAGAGCCTTCGTGGGAGATTTAAACTAATTGTGATTATAAGTTGTACTGAAAGATAATCTCTAGTTTAACACAACTTCAAGGAATTGATAGTAAAAAGCGAGTCACCAAACTGAAGTGGAAATGGGCGGGCTCATAGTTCGGAGAGCTGATGGTCGATGGGGTCCCAAGGTGCTGGAGTGGCGACCCCGCACCGGGAAGCGCAGTGTTGGTAGACCCCTAGTTGGACCGACGACATCAAACGAGTCGCAGGGAGCTGCTGGATTCGTGCGGCGCAAGACCGAGGCTTTGGAAGTCCATGCAAGAGACCTATGTCCAGCAGTGGAAGTCTATCAAGAAGAAGAAGATAGTAAACTACTTAATCAGACTACCAGATGAGTGCTGCAGGCATGAATGCATATATATTTGTCTCAACCCCTAGGCTATATTGTAGCTATTACAATACCTTGCAAATTGTAATGACTGTAGACTTTCACTAGTTGCCTAGTAGGTCCCCAAAAGACGACGATAGTGCGAGTTAAAATTCAGACGATGCCACTTTGATCGTTCGGTGAAGGCATATCAAACTCAAGCACGAAGGGTACATCGAACAAATGAAGGGTACAACCTAGAGGTGCATTGGGTCCATATGTTAGGTACCGCTATTCACCAACAGCTTGCTGTCCTACGGGAGTATAATTATGTTATTTTGATTAAGTACATTACTTCGTGATACATAAATAAATAATGTGTATTATACTAAGGTCATAGTGACCAGCCTTTGACATTTGGAAATGTCAGGCTCTGTGATAAGAATAAAGATTTGGTTGTATTGCATTTGCTGCAAAGGCGGCAATGCTCGTGAGAACTTTCGACCCTTTTTATAGTCATTGCCAAATAGTATTGTTATTTTGCTATCACTTTTCTATAATAATGTGGTATGAAAACGAAAATAACCAGGTTACATTTATTATTACGTCAGACGACCTGCAGAGTATTTATATGATTTATAGGTATTACCATTAGCCAATATGTATCTTCTGTTGGACATATGCCTCTTTTTGATAACGGTAACGTTGCCTATCCTTGGTCTTTAACATCCAATCGATGCCTGCCAGTTTCCGGTGTCAGTGCTCTATCTAGCCGGGGAGTGCCCTATATCTCCGGGGACTTCCACAAACCTTGTTCGTGCGTCATCTTTATCGGCTTCCTGTAATTTTTCTGGTTAGTCGGTCCACCTAGTGTGACGTTCCCGTGCGGGGTAGCCTGTCCAGCACCTTGGCTCCCTAACGACCATAAGTTGTTTTAAAATAAATATCTGGTCAGAACAAATTAATTAGTAGGTTTTTGTTAGGTTAAGGTAACATGGCAGTGATCCTATTATCTGTTTTTTCTTTTTTTTTTTTTTTTTTTTTTTTTTTTTTTTTTTTTTTTTTTTTTTTTTTAATTTATAGACTAGCGCTTGACTGCGATCTCACCTGATGGTAAGTGAAGATGCAGCCTAAGATTATACGCGCTTGCCTAGAAGATGCCTATTCACTCTTGATTTAAAGACACCCACATTATAGTTAATATTATAAATGCGAAAGATTGGATGTATTGATGTTTGTTACTCAAACGTCGCAACGACTGAACCGATTTGGCTTAAAATTAAAAAAAATTACTGAAATTAGTGCGTAATTCATAAACAATACCGCTTAGATTAACTGAGTTTAATTCAGCGCTCGCTGGGGCGTCACCCGCCTGCGGTTCGCTGCCCGCTGTGCGAATATTACTTTCGTCAGTCTTGTTGGAAATATCTTTTGCTACTGCTGGTTTGGGAATTGATTTTCTCCTCAAAACTTAACTGAACTCACCTGAGTCACCTTACTGATATGAGCTATAGCTAGTTAATCTATGATTAACACTGGATTTGCTGACCCTATACAAATGAAAGCTTACTTATGGATTCATTTGAAGCACCACATTTGACGTACGAGTGCCTCTGGAACTAATGATATTGTAAATGGCGAACCGATCTCTATTTTTTTTAATTTTTAAGCTATTTCATAGCTTCTATCGCGGGCCTAGAGCGTGGAGACCGAATCCAGAAATTCCATAACGAAAATAACCTGACACGGGACTCCTCTCACCGCTAGATGGCGTTGATAAAAAATGCTATGCAATAGCTTTACCGCGGCAGTCCCCGGGTGCCACAAGTCTTTTTTTAATTTTTTTTAATTTTGGAAAACCAACAGCTAAACATTCTAAATACTTAAACATAAGATTAGGCGACTAATAATATGTACTTTTATTTATTTATTAATAGTCTTGAAAAAGTGAATACAATTAACACCAATAACTGGCAGCGCCACCTACCTGTTAGTTCCAGAGACACTCGTACCTATTTAGTGCTTACAGCGCCAAAATGACGTTACTCAAGTCCAAAATGGCGTCAATCAAGTAGGTCCAAAACCAGATAGGACAGCACCCTCTTCAGTGTTAATCATAAGATTAATTATAGAGCTCAGTGAACCCACCTACAATTTAATAGCTGAAGTAATTTGATAGGAGTATTACGGTATTCCGCTTCGTTAACTGCTGTCGTGTCTGTTAAAATGATTTACGTGGAAACCAGCATCTTCTATTATAATTTGACCACACTTCTTCCCTCTCTGATGTTTGATGAGTTGAATCTATCTCTCATTTGCTGTTTTATCTTGAAAATTTTATTTTAACTAGTAATGTAGATATATCATCCTAAAATGCGCAACAAGAATTTTTTCCGTACTATATGTTTTTCCACTAATAACATTAATGCGAAAGCGTGTTTCTTTGTTAGTTGGTTTGTCCTTCAATCACGCCTCAACAGACTTACTGATTGCCGTAATTTTTTGCACTTTTTATCCTGGAGGATAATTAGATTTCCGATGGAATTATTAAAAACTCACCTACCTAAATCCACGCGGATGAAGTTGCGGGCATCAGCTAGTTTTTAAATAAACAAAACTATCAAGTCGTATAATTATTTTAAAAGTATGCCAATTAAACCAGTAAGCGTTAAATCATATAATTCTAGAGATGCTCTAAAAATCTTTAAGTTGATGCATCAAAGTATGTGAATGAAATGTATGAACTACTTTCTAAATATTTTGAATGGAATACGTACATTGCCATACATTGGAAAGGTGAGATAAGAATTTATTTCTCACACCAATGTGACGTGAAGAATGTGCCTACATACAGGCTATTTGCATTTCAACAATTGTTTGTTCACGGAATAATTATTTATTGGTAGAACTTTTCCAGAACTTTGACGACCTCCCTGACGCAGTGGACAGCGTTATGGTGTGGTATTTGTTATAGCTATAGCTTTGGATATAGTTTTTGCAATTCATGAGGGCGCGTGAGCTTTACTTGTGGTTACGTCGTGCACATGCACATTGCGTAAGTGTGTGTGCCTGTCAGGAGCCTAGGTGCAAGCGCGAGCAAGCTCTCGCTCCCACTTATATAGTTACGACATACACACAACCATGAGCCGCGTACCCTCGTGAATTGCAAACACTTTACCAGCTATAATGAATAAAATTATTTTGCGTAATAACATTTTTATTGGACAGTAAACATCTAAATATATAGAAGGAAAAGATGACTGAATTTATCAACGTATAGCTCAAAACACTGGACGTACAGATACCTGTTATGACGCAGACATCCGCTAAGAAAGGATTTTTGAAAATTCAACCCCTAAGGGCCAATAGGGGTTTTGAAAATCGAACTTACCGTGAGCGAAGCACCGGGCAAAAGCTAGTTATTACATATACTCTGAAATTAAAGTATACCGAATTCTGGTTTTAACAGTAATTGAGTAGGCAACCCTGCGTATTGGCTGCTTTTTATTGAGTGTTAGTAGATATAATATAAACACAACTTTATTCTAAAGTTATACAAAGTTACTCATAACTTTTTAAAATAAACTACTTTGACTGGAATTCATTATTTAACCTAGGTAAATTTTTAACTTTCCATAAAAAGACTGAAATGATGTTGCTAAAATAAACACCTTATTTTGAAAAGTTTTAATTAAAAGAGGTAATAACATTAATTCATAAACTTACCTCTTGCGTGTTTTATTACATTTGAATAGTTAAATCATCATCAAACTGTATCAATCATTACTTCAGTCTCGACTTTGATGATTTCATGAGTTTTTGGCGTTATTGTTGCAACAGTTAATTTAAGATCCATTAGAGAAAGTATCGCGAGATCAAATCAGAAATGAGGATATCCATAGGAGAACCAAAGTCACCGACATAGCTCAGCGAGTTGCGAAACTGACGTGGAAATGGGTGGGGCACATAGTTCGAAGAGCTGATGGTCGATGGGGTCTCAAGGTGCTGGAGTGGCGACCCCGCACCGGGAAGCGCAGTGTTGGCAGACCCCCCACTAGGTGGACCGACGACATCAAACGAGTCGCAGGGAGCAGCTGGATTCAGGCAGCGCAAGACCGAAGCCTGTGGAGGTCCATGCGAGAGATCTATGTCCAGCAGTGGACGTCTATCGGTTGATGAAGAAGGAGAAGAAGAAGAACAGAGAGCTATCGACCAATCAGAGATAATTGCGTTCGTCAAACTGTATAGCTCTCTTGTAGTGCAAATAAAGGACAAACAAAAAAAATACCTATATAGTACCTATAGTAGATAGTACCTATTCATATTTTTAAGTAAAAAAAAATTAAACTGGCTTCAAAATATTTTTTTTTGACACCACGCGTAGCTCGTATAAATAATCCAGGCCATTACACGTATTAGTTAGTCCATATCAACCAAACTACCTAACAGATTTTGATGAAATCTTTACTGTTCCCTATGTTGAAGTACATAAAAATGTAAGCAGATAAAAAAAGAATAATCACAATGTGTGATTACTTACTACTTACTAGTTTCGTAAAAATACGTGGACAAAAAAAATGTAATTTGGGTATCAATAACAAACTTTAACAACATCTGTGATGATGTAAAACAACACTTAATTGAATGCGAACTGTAAAATATAGTTTTTTAGAAAATACAATAGACGTACCTACAAGTCTATTCTATTTTAGTTTCGATTACAAGCCGATATCGGTACACTTTTTAATGACTTCGTAGGCGTGGCGTGCCATTCCGTAACTTGTAATAACTACATTCAAATATGCGTCCGGTTTTACCTTACATTAAAATAATAAAAAAAACCTCGTGATGTAACTGAAAATTAACAGATAACAAGAGAATTACATAGTAGGAAAGTTAATTGGCCCTTGGTTCATTAGATTTTCAATGCTACGGAGTTGCTTTATTACTAGAGTAGGGAACTAGTCGTACTTTTGTCATTCTATTAATTAGTGCTGAATCTGCTTTTACGCTATGCGTCAATGGTATCTAAATATGAATCATAAAATGAAACATTTCTCCGGCAGTGCAGCAAGGGTTAAATTTATAAGATCACAATCTATTACTTGTCATCGAACAAAGTAAGATAGATGGATTAATTGTCATGTGATATCTTAATAAATGGGCGTCACTTATTCGTCGTTTGGTAATACGTTTTCATTTAAGAAGACTGAACTAATTAAGAGGTTTTTTATCTGTTCAGTGGTAAAAACAGTCACAACATTTACTCACTAAAGCTGGTCTTAGCGAAAATAAAAATGTATTTACCTTACCAGTTATGAGCCCTAAGCGCTGTGTTTGTTAATGGTCTGCGCAAGGAAGGTAGTTTTTGTTAGATAGAAGTAATTTATTAACATCTGATGCATAATATTTGTTGCTCCATAGATATTTATCTATTTGTCTAAATGTTTTAAAGTAAACTAATATAATGATGTAATAAAATAATAGGCATTACTATAGGTTCGCAATTTTAACATTTTTAAAATCTATGCATGACAACTTTGCGAAAATATTAAAAAACTTTCAAACACCCTAACAGCGCCATCTGGCGGTAATTTGTCCATGAGGAGAGTGTGCCTGTTCCTTAATATACATTGCACTATCACATCGCATATTCATTATTAAAAATTAAGTCGCTTTTTGTGGGCGTTGCAAGTGATACGCTTTTTTTGAACAATTTGAATCCGGGTCAATGGAATGGAATATAATTTTGCCCCAAACTTGATTTGAAACGTTATTCACAGAAAAATTGGAGCACAAAAAACGCTTTGGCATAAATAATAGGCGTATTATTATTGTCTATATCATAGAATGGCATTTGAATATCTTGCTTTGGTTAGCGCAAGAATTGGAAAGTGATTTAAGTAAACTCATTAAAAAATATATTTTTTCTGGTATTTTTCGAAACCAATATCCAAACCAATAAATGAAGTTAATTGCCGTCTATGATTTGGAAATAAATGCTTCTTATTAAGCTCATTTAATTTTATTTACGATATAGCAATCTAAAAATTTTTTTCTGTCTATCTGTTTACGTACGGGTTCTTCGGAACGGTTGAACCTATTTTGATAAGATTTCACAGTAAGTTTAAGAATTATATAAGAAGTAATCTAGATAACTCATTAGCGCGGTGTCGGGTGCCTTTGCGAATTTTTAAACGTATGTAGAGTAAGATGTTAGAGTTCAGGCAGAACTCGTTGACGTTAACATCCATTATTCGTGAGAACAATGCGACGCGGCGGTCAGCGATCACAGAAGAAAAAAAAAGACGTGTAGCACTCGGGGACTGCCGCGGTAAAGCTATTGCATAGCATTTTTTATCAACGCCATCTAGCGGCTCACCGCTAGATGGCGTAGATAAAAAATGCGCCATCTAGCGGCTCACCGTAGAGGAGTCCCGTGTCAGGTTATTTTCGTTACGGAATTTCTGGATTCGGTCACCACGCTGGCCCGCGATAGAAGCTATGCAATAGCTTAAAATATTCTTCTGTGATCGCTGGGTGCGGTGGATCAAGTAAAGATAGGAAAGGAATCAAGTAAGGATAGGGTATCTCGATGAATGCCCGTTGAGGACGTTCAATATGTAAGCATAAGTGCAACGCCCACTTCCTCTAATCACCCCGGGCAATATAGTGGAACATATAGCACGCGAGCTCGCGTGCTAGCTACGCCTGAGTTTGCTTCATTAGATAATCTGTATGATAAAAGTTATGACACACGGTCTTCTTAGTTTTTTGTAACAGCATTATCATAATAAAAGTGGGCTCAAAGCGTGCTCAATAACACGTGAGACGTATAACTGGGAGGTCTCGGGCTCGATTCCCGGCGGGGGCAATTTGGGAATTTATAATTTCTGAATTGTCTCTGCTCTGGTCGTCATAGACGTGCCGCCAAGCGATTTAGCGTTCTGGCACGATGGCGTGTAGAAACCGATTAGGGGTATGAGTTGAATCTACACTGCCATACCTCTTCCAATTTAGATCGCTACCATCTTAGAATAAATCGTCACTTACCATCAGGTGAAATCGCAGTCACTAGGACTACTTGTCGTCGAATGAAAAAAAGAGAGAATGCTATTTCAATCAACCTTTACGGGTGGGACATTTATATTCAAAAGCTATGTTTTGATCTCATAGATAGATAGATATAGATATAGTGTTTGATATTACGTTATTTTATGCAAAACCAATAATATTAATCATTTTGTAACATTACATAAAAACACATTTGAAAATTTTATCCAATTAATTTTGCCTTTTTGAGTTTTGCAAATTATTAATTTGTATGTTGACACATTACCTATATAGTCTATTGACACATGAAGTTTCTTTGTTTGCACTGAAATAGATGAAAACAACAGGAAAAGAAGCAGTAAAAACACGAGGTTGATGGGCGCACGGGAAAATGGGCACGTGACGTCACAGGCCTCCCTGCGCGATCATTCATCATACTGCGCTGACATTTCTTTGACGTCTTTAAAAAATTGCGCGGATATATAAGTTTTGAACGTTCTATTGTATAATACAACGTGTAACAAAAGGGGGGTTCATGAAACTGAACAACTTTCCCCAAGGAACATAGTTCGAAATATGAAAAAAAAAATTTTGGACCTCCCATATTAAATCAATCAGCGATTCGTCAATTTTGTATGGGAGGTCCATATTTTTTTTTTTCTTGGGGAAAGTTGTTCAGTTTCATAAGCACATTGACCTCCTTCAGGGTTGATACCCCCCTTCTGTTACATCTTGTATAGTAGGTACTACAGTGCAACCTTAATATAACGTACCTCAATATAACGACTTCCTCGATTTAACAAATTCTTCGTAATCCCCTTGAATTGTCCATAAGAGTCAATATAAAATATACCTTTACATTGCGAACATTCTTTGCGTACAACCTCTTAATAACGAATTTTCAATTATCAAGAAAAAGTATTCATACCTCTAATTAACGAATTTTGCCAACCCAAAACCTTTATATAAAGTTTCCACCAATAATATAACTCTTAATCTTATAATGTGATTCATGTCTCGACATGTTTCGACACGCTTTTGTTTGTAAAGTAATCATTGTTGTTTTGATAGAAAGTAATGTAAACACCTCTGCTCGTCACTATTGTTAAAGATTTAAGTTAAAATGGCTTTACCTCTTTATAACGAATTTTAGACCAATCTAACCTCAACATAACAAACCTCAGTTCAACGAATTACTTGATATTACGAATATTTTCTTGTTCCCCTCCGATTTGTTATATCGAGGTTGCACTGTATTATGTATTCTGTGGCATAGTTCTTTCAATTAAAAAGGGGGGCGTGAGCTTTACTTGTGATTACGTCGTGTACATGCACGTTGTGTAAGTCTGCGTGCCTCTCAGGAGCCTAGATGGGAGCGGTCAGGCGCGAGCAAGCTCTCGCTCACATTTATACAGATAGTGACAGACATAAAACCATGAGCCACGCGCCCTCGTGAATTGCAAGAACTTTAATAAGGCTATTAACCTCAAGTCACTTTACCTTCAAATTTTTTGAGAATAAAGTGAGAGGAGTAGTAGTGACAGCTAATGCAAAAAAAAAATTCAAGAAATACCGTAAAACTACACAACTATAGTCCAGATTTGACAGGTTTCACATTTGTGCTTGTTCCATTAAAGAATAGATTTTCGTATTGAATACCTATTAATGTTTTTAGAAATAGTAGAATATAGTAGTTTAGGATTTCAAAGTCAAAATATAGTATAAGCATTAATTGATTATTATTTTTTTAAGTTAAATTTGGACCATTGTTGTATGACATGTTGCCAACTATAATCCAGATTACAAATTATACTCGTTACGCATATTATGACACATTAGACTCTAGTTGGATGCTATACGTAATTGTCTGTTGAACGAAGTGGTTATATCTTCCTTGGGTTGGTTATATTTTTTAATAAAAACACTAAAAAATAGGATCGAAACTGGATCGAAACTAAAAAAAAATCAAATTAATAAAAAAACATAATTTACCTATTCTAACGAAAAAACAGAAAAACATGAGATTAAACCAGGTTTTATTGATCAAATTGCTCAATTTTACGTCCGTTTTTTATCAAGATACATTGTCGCTATGCATCTTAGATCGAAAATTGTTATAGGAAAAAGTTAGATATTTCTATTGCATGCTGGAAAAAAGCATCCTCTTTGGCTTCTGAAAAGACGCATTGACGACTTGGCTGCCTAACTTTGTTCTTCCGAAACGCTTTTAATTTCAAAATTAGTGAACGTCTTGGAATTTTATATTTTTCAGAAGCTTGACGCCTTTTGGACGCTGAGTTAATATTTTGTTACTTATGTCAATGAAACAAAGTTTCAAAGTTCCATTTGGCGATCACTACAGCTCTTATATGCCCACCCTCCAACTTTCCTTTTCATATACTTATCTCGCGTCATCATTTTCTAGAAGAAAACCAGTTGGTTTTTAATTATGGTCCAAAAAAACGTTAGGACTATAGTTGAAAACTAAGTACCAAATTATAAAAACAAATCCACATTTTTTTTTATTGCTACAATCACACAGTAAACTATACGTTAAATACTTGATAGCAACATTACCTTCCATAAAAATGTAACTCAAGACAGTTTTTCTCACTTCAGTCAATTTTCCCAACTAAAAGTATGCAGAGTTCGCTTAACACGTTTAAACTAGTTACTCTTTCAATAAGTCGAATAAAGTGTGTTTAAAGCGCCATCTAACAATAAAACTTGAAACTAGTAGCCTTATACGGTAAATTAAGAAAATAGTGCGGAATTACAAGCCTAGGTGTCGCTAGAAGCTGATGCCACTGGGATTTTGTTTGAAGATGAGCGGGACTATAGTTGAGGCCCTGGACTATTGTTGTGTAGTTTTACGGTACTGAAAGTACAGTGGTAACTACTAAAGTGGCGATTTAATGGTAATAGCAGCACTGGTAATTTACCAGTGTAGATGATTGCCCGTAAAAGCCCTTAATGTTAAAGTGAAGAGCACTAATAGAGGGACTTAGCCAAGTGCATTTCCATTGAAATTGAAGTAAAATTTTTTGATGATTTGGATAGTGTGCGTCTATCTAGGTATCTATGTACTATCCATGTAGCAAGAACTGTAAGAAATACCTACATGTAGTTTTGAAAATGAGTTGTAGAAAATGTAAAAAAATTTTTGAAAAGAGCAACTGCTGAGTTTCTTACCGGCTCTTCTCAGCAGAGTCTGCATTCCGAACCGGTGGTAGATTTATGACGTGTCATAAGAGCTACAAGTTGGCCTACATGAAATAAATGGATTTTGAATTTGAATTTAGCGTTTATATGATATTATTTTCTTTTAATAAAATTCGCTTTGCGGTTTGTCCCATCGAGGGATCGAGAGACGAGATCTGTCTCTGTGAGATAGATCTCTCGTGAGTTGTTAATAGTTTTGAGCAGAGTTTCTGTCTGCTGAAGACTGCTCTTTTAAAACTAAAACAAATTTTAAAACTCAGTCTTAGCAAAAAAACTTAACCACAACAAAAAATAAAATATATCGATCACAATCTTTTTTGTTTCAATCTACTTTCACATTGACTCTATTTAAGTTACGTTAGTGTAAAAAGAGTAAAAGAAATATGAGTTATTGTATAGGTACTTTCTCATTCGCTAGCTTTGCAATTAAGAAAACCATTTTTGTAAAAATATAATTAAAAAAGAAAAACATAATAATTATTGTTATTATGCATTTTTAAACTGGGTAAAAGTTTCATAATTATGATTACTGAATTATTTTATAATATACTAGCTATTGCTCGCGACTTCATGCGCGTCAAAAGTTATTATGATCGCGATTAAGAAGTTTTTAAAAGAATATATTTTAAATATGGATAATTTTTCCCGTTTTTGCAACATTTTGCTTGATGCTTCGCTCCTATTTTTCGCAGCGTGATGTTATATAGCCTAAAGCCTTCCTCGATAAATGGACTATCCAACACAAAAAGATTTTTTCAATTCGAACCAGTAGTTCCTGAGATTAGCGCGTTCAAACAAACAAACTCTTCAGCTTTATAATATTAGTATAGATTTGAAACTAAGTTGGTAAATAGGTTTAATACGAAAATATTTTTAATACTATTACTAGTTTTTTTCTATATGTATCTTACCTATTATTTTAACCTTAGGTGTTGAATTTTTTTAAATCTTTTCTTAGCGGATGCCTACGTCATCATACAACAGCTATATGTATGCCACAGCCTAATCCGTCCAGTGGTTTGAGGTGTGTGTTGATAGATCAGTCAGTCACTCACTCACCTTTTCCTTTTATATATTTAGATAATAATAATAATAGCTGATTTATAATAATGGCTTTAGGTACTGTCGAGTAATAAGTAACATATTTTGTCTTATTAATTTACAAATGGATTGAAATTATTCAGGCATATTCGTTTACTATACGCTGCTTAATAGCATGCTTAATAACATGCTGCCTTGGCTAGCTAATTTCGTGGGTTTCATTTTAAGTTACATTTATTTTATTGCATATCTATTTTACTGTAAGCGGATAATAGTCATAAAGATTGTCGCTATGCGTTTTGTGTGAATCGGAAAAAACACGAAAATAGTTTTTAATACTATTATAATAGTCCTTATATTATCTATTATTATAATATACCTCAAAACAATAATTAACGTTTTGAAATATTTTAACACTTCATCATCGTCGTGTTGCAATGGCACATTTTGATAGTACCATATAAAACATCCTTCAATTAATTAAATAAAATATGTTATCAAGTGCACTTGAGTCTTGATACTTCATTTTGAGCTATTACTTAGGTAACCTTCTTGTATTTGTAACCTAGATTTGTAACGCTAAATTATTTTAGAAATTACGGCCGAAACGTGGTCTCATAATCGAATCGCTAGGTTCTATTACCCTGATCGAAAAAATGCAAAATTTTAGAAACGCGTCGCATCTGACCTGACCCCAATTTCGAAAATATCAATTTTTATCGATACTCGTTGTTATTCAGTTTGATTTTTAAAACATTCAATAAAAGATACCGAATAAAAGTCTTACAAGGGGAGCGTTTGGAAAAACTTAAACTAGATGCTACGCGTAAAAAATCTGAAAACATACATTTTCGTAAATAAATGAAAAATGTATCTAATGAATATCAGACGAAATAATACTTAGGACTAGCGAACGCCCGCGACTTCGTCCGCTTCTTCAATTCACAATCGACAGTTCCTAAATCCTCACAGTTTAGGTGGGCAGAACCCCTGCAGCATCAGGATTGAGGAAATGGGTCTTGGAATTCAACGATACATCGTATTATATATTCGTATTGTTATTCGTATTCATAAGTGACAGTACCTAAAATCCCCACAGTTTAGGGGGGCAGTACAGAGGTAGAAAAACACAACTCCTTGTCATCCTTTTTCAAAAGTCGGTTAAAAAAGTAGCCTATATTACGTCCGATAATATCAGCTATCTATCAGTGTAAGTCCCGTCAAAATCAGCCATTCTCGAGATTAGTTTTCTAAGCCTTATGTAAGTCAGACCTCTTTCCACAGTTTCAGTCAATGCACATTCTGAATGTCTGCGTTTTATATAAAGTATGTTTAACTGCATAAAATCTATCTCTGTGTTTCGATTATTGCGCAATAAAGGAACTGTAAAGTTAGGTAGCAATTGAGGATTGCATGGTTCGTTTATTATTCATAAAAGTAGTTCATAAAAGCGGAAAATTACTAGATAACATTTATTTTAATTAAATAATCATCACCTCTAGCTTTGTAAAAGTGGATTGATATCGAATAAACTACTGACTACCTACCACAAAGTTCGCATGGATCTAGGTTTGAATGATGAATATTCTCGATATAAAGTTTTTTCATGAAAAAATAAAAGTTTTATTAAGAAAATTCTTCGTGTCGTACATTTTGTATAAAACGGATTCACTGATTTAGAGATTTTTTTTTTAAATATAGCCTTATAGTTGAAGACAAAGTGACCTTTTCCCGGAAAAACAGTAACCTATTTCAAGTGGACGAAGTCGCGGTAAAATGCCAGTTACAAATATTTTCTTAACGCTCATCGACATAATTTTTTATACTCGATTAAAACAAGCGTCATGCGTCTTTATTCTTCCAAAATTATATACTTCCTCGTATCTTAGCAATCCAGATAAGTTAGAGAAAGCTTTCTCATATTAAACAATATAACTTGGTGTGCATAATAATTAAAATAACGACTCTGTAACAAGTAGGCGCAAGAACAATTAATATTATGTGAAATGAACTTTCTTTTGCATAATTATTTATTACAAGTAAATGCCCGCGGCTTTGCTCGCGTGGATTTAGTTTTTAGAATCCCGCAGGAACTCTTTCATTTTCCGGGATAAAAAGTAGCCTATATCTCTCCCCCGGTCCTCAACTATACCCATGCAAAAAATCACGTCGATCCGTAGCTCTGTTGCTGCGTTATTGGAGAACATACCAACAAACCTACAAACAAATACACTTTTTAATTATATTTCCAACCGTTATAATTATATTTTCACTTGAACGGGTAGATTGAGTATTCAATAGATATGCACCTAGTCTATGTAAATGTGACTGTAAATATATAATTCAAATAAGCAATGAAGATTTCAAGTGGAATTTTTGTAAATAATGGTGAAATACGCGTGAAATTGTTAATAAATAATCTCTAAAATTAGCTAACAGATAAATTAAAATATTAAGAATAATAATAATTTAACAATTGATTAATCAAACCAATTGTTAAATTGATCTCTAAACTCTGACTTTTGATTGGAACGGCATTTCGAACCAGTGCAGTGCTAGATTTACTTGACGATTCAAAAGAACTTAGCATGAGTTTATTTGAATAAAAAAAAATCTATTGCCTTAATAAAAAATAAAAAATAAAAATTTAAAAGTTTTCAGTTATATAAAAAAAAAAACGTGTGGCACTCGGGGACTGCCGCGGTAAAGCTATTGCATAGCATTTTTTATCAACGCCATCTAGCGGCTCACCGCTAGAGGAGTACCGTGTCAGGTTATTTTCGTTACGGAATTTCTGGATTCGTTCGCCATGCTGGCCCGCGATAGAAGCTATGCAATAGCTTAAAAACATCTATATGTTTCTCTATAAAAAACACTAACGACTTATTAAGATTATGACTTTTTTATATTATCCAATAATTATTAAGCTGTCTGTAGAACGAGAATATTTAAACTGACTAAAAAATAACAGTACCTATATAGTTACTTGATTAAAATAGCAAAAAAAAACCTATATTATAACGTTCGAAGGCTAACGGTTTTGCTCTCAAATAATAATAATTCAGAACCGGGTTTATTCTTGAAAGTTGTCTAATTCGTGGGACATTCACACAAATTCTAATCAAGCACAATCATATAAATTATATGAGTCATTAAAATGTTGTCTAATTTGTTGATCTTGTTTTTGAAATTCGGCTTTAAGATAACGAGTTGTCTAGTTTTGCACTTATTTGCACGTCTATTGTTTTATAATTGCTCTTAAAATTAATAGCTGATTGTTTATGTACCACGTTACAAAATCTCTAAATTTTGTGTAAAACACTACCCACAATTGCCTGTGAAATCGTTTGTAACTCTCTTCGTAGAATTTCAATACGGTTTTTACAATCATCATTTAGAATTAACCACGTACCTAAAACCTGACGTCCTAGAAGTTTGTTCATCATCTTCTACAATTCAACTTACTTATCGCTGTCCCACTTTTTCCACGATTTTCTCTCGAAAAAGAAGAGAAGTAGGCACCTAGTGGAATTATGCCCATTTTCACCAACTTTGCCTGACATTTACGGGGTACCTAAGCTAAGTTAGGTGACGCTTTTTGTCAAGGTTCGTTTTCACGAACCTTTAGGGGTTGTACTAAGAGAGAATCCTACTTAGGGGATCATTTAGTATTGTTGGTGAAGACGGGTATTATTGTGAGTATGTAATATTTTGGGATAGAGAACTTTTCCAAGAAAAAAGTTTAAGTTTAATCTTATTGACTGATGTTGGTACTCATGTTACTATTTGTTATGTAACTATTTTACATGACAGCGTCAGTGGCGCCGCGTCTGCACTATGCACTATGTAAAACTTCATCACAATATTGTATATGATAGTGATTTTCTTGACGCAAGGATCGGAAGTCTATTTTTCTTAACATACTTCCCAACTTTCGAGGAACGTAGGAAACGAAATGGTCGAATTCGGATCTCACCCATTAAGTTACCGAAAACTGCATTCGTCTAATATCAACGTTGCTTACCCAGCGCAATAGACTGATTTGCGCTTGCGCAACTGGGTCAAACATTCCTCTTGGCAACGGAAACGCAGTCTAACATTGACATTTATGCGAAGGTAGTGTTTGCTTCCCCTAAACTACGATGTATCTAAATAAGCGATTGTGAAAATAACTACTTACTTTTAATTTGATACATTTGTGATCTTAAGTAGAGTTGTGATATCTCATATTGCACTAACAATTAAGTAATCATTTTAATAAGAAACGTTTTACTGTCTGGTAAGTAGGCTTAAAACTCTTACGTCATAATGTTTACGATCTTTTACTTTTAAAAATACAGTTCTATATAATAAGCTTGTTGTAGTTGCCAAATAGTTGTGCCAAGTATAGTTACTTATGCAATATGTTTTTCTTTATCTGCGTTTAATTATTGAAATATATGTAGCTATCATAAAACTTTAAATAACTGTGTGTGTGTCACTTTTCTATAATAATGTGGTATGAAAACGAAAATAACCAGGTTACATTTATTATTACGTCAGACGACCTGCAGAGTATTTATATGATTTATAGGTATTACCATTAGCCAATATGTATCTTCTGTTGGACATATGCCTCTTTTTGATAACGGTAACGTTGCCTATCCTTGGTCTTTAACATCCAATCGATGCCTGCCAGTTTCCGGTGTCAGTGCTCTATCTAGCCGGGGAGTGCCCTATATCTCCGGGGACTTCCACAAACCTTGTTCGTGCGTCATCTTTATCGGCTTCCTGTAATTTTTCTGGTTAGTCGGTCCACCTAGTGTGACGTTCCCGTGCGGGGTAGCCTGTCCAGCACCTTGGCTCCCTAACGACCATAAGTTGTTTTAAAATAAATATCTGGTCAGAACAAATTAATTAGTAGGTTTTTGTTAGGTTAAGGTAACATGGCAGTGATCCTATTATCTGTTTTTTCTTTTTTTTTTTTTTTTTTTTTTTTTTTTTTTTTTTTTTTTTTTTTTTTTTAATTTATAGACTAGCGCTTGACTGCGATCTCACCTGATGGTAAGTGAAGATGCAGCCTAAGATTATACGCGCTTGCCTAGAAGATGCCTATTCACTCTTGATTTAAAGACACCCACATTATAGTTAATATTATAAATGCGAAAGATTGGATGTATTGATGTTTGTTACTCAAACGTCGCAACGACTGAACCGATTTGGCTTAAAATTAAAAAAAATTACTGAAATTAGTGCGTAATTCATAAACAATACCGCTTAGATTAACTGAGTTTAATTCAGCGCTCGCTGGGGCGTCACCCGCCTGCGGTTCGCTGCCCGCTGTGCGAATATTACTTTCGTCAGTCTTGTTGGAAATATCTTTTGCTACTGCTGGTTTGGGAATTGATTTTCTCCTCAAAACTTAACTGAACTCACCTGAGTCACCTTACTGATATGAGCTATAGCTAGTTAATCTATGATTAACACTGGATTTGCTGACCCTATACAAATGAAAGCTTACTTATGGATTCATTTGAAGCACCACATTTGACGTACGAGTGCCTCTGGAACTAATGATATTGTAAATGGCGAACCGATCTCTATTTTTTTTAATTTTTAAGCTATTTCATAGCTTCTATCGCGGGCCTAGAGCGTGGAGACCGAATCCAGAAATTCCATAACGAAAATAACCTGACACGGGACTCCTCTCACCGCTAGATGGCGTTGATAAAAAATGCTATGCAATAGCTTTACCGCGGCAGTCCCCGGGTGCCACAAGTCTTTTTTTAATTTTTTTTAATTTTGGAAAACCAACAGCTAAACATTCTAAATACTTAAACATAAGATTAGGCGACTAATAATATGTACTTTTATTTATTTATTAATAGTCTTGAAAAAGTGAATACAATTAACACCAATAACTGGCAGCGCCACCTACCTGTTAGTTCCAGAGACACTCGTACCTATTTAGTGCTTACAGCGCCAAAATGACGTTACTCAAGTCCAAAATGGCGTCAATCAAGTAGGTCCAAAACCAGATAGGACAGCACCCTCTTCAGTGTTAATCATAAGATTAATTATAGAGCTCAGTGAACCCACCTACAATTTAATAGCTGAAGTAATTTGATAGGAGTATTACGGTATTCCGCTTCGTTAACTGCTGTCGTGTCTGTTAAAATGATTTACGTGGAAACCAGCATCTTCTATTATAATTTGACCACACTTCTTCCCTCTCTGATGTTTGATGAGTTGAATCTATCTCTCATTTGCTGTTTTATCTTGAAAATTTTATTTTAACTAGTAATGTAGATATATCATCCTAAAATGCGCAACAAGAATTTTTTCCGTACTATATGTTTTTCCACTAATAACATTAATGCGAAAGCGTGTTTCTTTGTTAGTTGGTTTGTCCTTCAATCACGCCTCAACAGACTTACTGATTGCCGTAATTTTTTGCACTTTTTATCCTGGAGGATAATTAGATTTCCGATGGAATTATTAAAAACTCACCTACCTAAATCCACGCGGATGAAGTTGCGGGCATCAGCTAGTTTTTAAATAAACAAAACTATCAAGTCGTATAATTATTTTAAAAGTATGCCAATTAAACCAGTAAGCGTTAAATCATATAATTCTAGAGATGCTCTAAAAATCTTTAAGTTGATGCATCAAAGTATGTGAATGAAATGTATGAACTACTTTCTAAATATTTTGAATGGAATACGTACATTGCCATACATTGGAAAGGTGAGATAAGAATTTATTTCTCACACCAATGTGACGTGAAGAATGTGCCTACATACAGGCTATTTGCATTTCAACAATTGTTTGTTCACGGAATAATTATTTATTGGTAGAACTTTTCCAGAACTTTGACGACCTCCCTGACGCAGTGGACAGCGTTATGGTGTGGTATTTGTTATAGCTATAGCTTTGGATATAGTTTTTGCAATTCATGAGGGCGCGTGAGCTTTACTTGTGGTTACGTCGTGCACATGCACATTGCGTAAGTGTGTGTGCCTGTCAGGAGCCTAGGTGCAAGCGCGAGCAAGCTCTCGCTCCCACTTATATAGTTACGACATACACACAACCATGAGCCGCGTACCCTCGTGAATTGCAAACACTTTACCAGCTATAATGAATAAAATTATTTTGCGTAATAACATTTTTATTGGACAGTAAACATCTAAATATATAGAAGGAAAAGATGACTGAATTTATCAACGTATAGCTCAAAACACTGGACGTACAGATACCTGTTATGACGCAGACATCCGCTAAGAAAGGATTTTTGAAAATTCAACCCCTAAGGGCCAATAGGGGTTTTGAAAATCGAACTTACCGTGAGCGAAGCACCGGGCAAAAGCTAGTTATTACATATACTCTGAAATTAAAGTATACCGAATTCTGGTTTTAACAGTAATTGAGTAGGCAACCCTGCGTATTGGCTGCTTTTTATTGAGTGTTAGTAGATATAATATAAACACAACTTTATTCTAAAGTTATACAAAGTTACTCATAACTTTTTAAAATAAACTACTTTGACTGGAATTCATTATTTAACCTAGGTAAATTTTTAACTTTCCATAAAAAGACTGAAATGATGTTGCTAAAATAAACACCTTATTTTGAAAAGTTTTAATTAAAAGAGGTAATAACATTAATTCATAAACTTACCTCTTGCGTGTTTTATTACATTTGAATAGTTAAATCATCATCAAACTGTATCAATCATTACTTCAGTCTCGACTTTGATGATTTCATGAGTTTTTGGCGTTATTGTTGCAACAGTTAATTTAAGATCCATTAGAGAAAGTATCGCGAGATCAAATCAGAAATGAGGATATCCATAGGAGAACCAAAGTCACCGACATAGCTCAGCGAGTTGCGAAACTGACGTGGAAATGGGTGGGGCACATAGTTCGAAGAGCTGATGGTCGATGGGGTCTCAAGGTGCTGGAGTGGCGACCCCGCACCGGGAAGCGCAGTGTTGGCAGACCCCCCACTAGGTGGACCGACGACATCAAACGAGTCGCAGGGAGCAGCTGGATTCAGGCAGCGCAAGACCGAAGCCTGTGGAGGTCCATGCGAGAGATCTATGTCCAGCAGTGGACGTCTATCGGTTGATGAAGAAGGAGAAGAAGAAGAACAGAGAGCTATCGACCAATCAGAGATAATTGCGTTCGTCAAACTGTATAGCTCTCTTGTAGTGCAAATAAAGGACAAACAAAAAAAATACCTATATAGTACCTATAGTAGATAGTACCTATTCATATTTTTAAGTAAAAAAAAATTAAACTGGCTTCAAAATATTTTTTTTTGACACCACGCGTAGCTCGTATAAATAATCCAGGCCATTACACGTATTAGTTAGTCCATATCAACCAAACTACCTAACAGATTTTGATGAAATCTTTACTGTTCCCTATGTTGAAGTACATAAAAATGTAAGCAGATAAAAAAAGAATAATCACAATGTGTGATTACTTACTACTTACTAGTTTCGTAAAAATACGTGGACAAAAAAAATGTAATTTGGGTATCAATAACAAACTTTAACAACATCTGTGATGATGTAAAACAACACTTAATTGAATGCGAACTGTAAAATATAGTTTTTTAGAAAATACAATAGACGTACCTACAAGTCTATTCTATTTTAGTTTCGATTACAAGCCGATATCGGTACACTTTTTAATGACTTCGTAGGCGTGGCGTGCCATTCCGTAACTTGTAATAACTACATTCAAATATGCGTCCGGTTTTACCTTACATTAAAATAATAAAAAAAACCTCGTGATGTAACTGAAAATTAACAGATAACAAGAGAATTACATAGTAGGAAAGTTAATTGGCCCTTGGTTCATTAGATTTTCAATGCTACGGAGTTGCTTTATTACTAGAGTAGGGAACTAGTCGTACTTTTGTCATTCTATTAATTAGTGCTGAATCTGCTTTTACGCTATGCGTCAATGGTATCTAAATATGAATCATAAAATGAAACATTTCTCCGGCAGTGCAGCAAGGGTTAAATTTATAAGATCACAATCTATTACTTGTCATCGAACAAAGTAAGATAGATGGATTAATTGTCATGTGATATCTTAATAAATGGGCGTCACTTATTCGTCGTTTGGTAATACGTTTTCATTTAAGAAGACTGAACTAATTAAGAGGTTTTTTATCTGTTCAGTGGTAAAAACAGTCACAACATTTACTCACTAAAGCTGGTCTTAGCGAAAATAAAAATGTATTTACCTTACCAGTTATGAGCCCTAAGCGCTGTGTTTGTTAATGGTCTGCGCAAGGAAGGTAGTTTTTGTTAGATAGAAGTAATTTATTAACATCTGATGCATAATATTTGTTGCTCCATAGATATTTATCTATTTGTCTAAATGTTTTAAAGTAAACTAATATAATGATGTAATAAAATAATAGGCATTACTATAGGTTCGCAATTTTAACATTTTTAAAATCTATGCATGACAACTTTGCGAAAATATTAAAAAACTTTCAAACACCCTAACAGCGCCATCTGGCGGTAATTTGTCCATGAGGAGAGTGTGCCTGTTCCTTAATATACATTGCACTATCACATCGCATATTCATTATTAAAAATTAAGTCGCTTTTTGTGGGCGTTGCAAGTGATACGCTTTTTTTGAACAATTTGAATCCGGGTCAATGGAATGGAATATAATTTTGCCCCAAACTTGATTTGAAACGTTATTCACAGAAAAATTGGAGCACAAAAAACGCTTTGGCATAAATAATAGGCGTATTATTATTGTCTATATCATAGAATGGCATTTGAATATCTTGCTTTGGTTAGCGCAAGAATTGGAAAGTGATTTAAGTAAACTCATTAAAAAATATATTTTTTCTGGTATTTTTCGAAACCAATATCCAAACCAATAAATGAAGTTAATTGCCGTCTATGATTTGGAAATAAATGCTTCTTATTAAGCTCATTTAATTTTATTTACGATATAGCAATCTAAAAATTTTTTTCTGTCTATCTGTTTACGTACGGGTTCTTCGGAACGGTTGAACCTATTTTGATAAGATTTCACAGTAAGTTTAAGAATTATATAAGAAGTAATCTAGATAACTCATTAGCGCGGTGTCGGGTGCCTTTGCGAATTTTTAAACGTATGTAGAGTAAGATGTTAGAGTTCAGGCAGAACTCGTTGACGTTAACATCCATTATTCGTGAGAACAATGCGACGCGGCGGTCAGCGATCACAGAAGAAAAAAAAAGACGTGTAGCACTCGGGGACTGCCGCGGTAAAGCTATTGCATAGCATTTTTTATCAACGCCATCTAGCGGCTCACCGCTAGATGGCGTAGATAAAAAATGCGCCATCTAGCGGCTCACCGTAGAGGAGTCCCGTGTCAGGTTATTTTCGTTACGGAATTTCTGGATTCGGTCACCACGCTGGCCCGCGATAGAAGCTATGCAATAGCTTAAAATATTCTTCTGTGATCGCTGGGTGCGGTGGATCAAGTAAAGATAGGAAAGGAATCAAGTAAGGATAGGGTATCTCGATGAATGCCCGTTGAGGACGTTCAATATGTAAGCATAAGTGCAACGCCCACTTCCTCTAATCACCCCGGGCAATATAGTGGAACATATAGCACGCGAGCTCGCGTGCTAGCTACGCCTGAGTTTGCTTCATTAGATAATCTGTATGATAAAAGTTATGACACACGGTCTTCTTAGTTTTTTGTAACAGCATTATCATAATAAAAGTGGGCTCAAAGCGTGCTCAATAACACGTGAGACGTATAACTGGGAGGTCTCGGGCTCGATTCCCGGCGGGGGCAATTTGGGAATTTATAATTTCTGAATTGTCTCTGCTCTGGTCGTCATAGACGTGCCGCCAAGCGATTTAGCGTTCTGGCACGATGGCGTGTAGAAACCGATTAGGGGTATGAGTTGAATCTACACTGCCATACCTCTTCCAATTTAGATCGCTACCATCTTAGAATAAATCGTCACTTACCATCAGGTGAAATCGCAGTCACTAGGACTACTTGTCGTCGAATGAAAAAAAGAGAGAATGCTATTTCAATCAACCTTTACGGGTGGGACATTTATATTCAAAAGCTATGTTTTGATCTCATAGATAGATAGATATAGATATAGTGTTTGATATTACGTTATTTTATGCAAAACCAATAATATTAATCATTTTGTAACATTACATAAAAACACATTTGAAAATTTTATCCAATTAATTTTGCCTTTTTGAGTTTTGCAAATTATTAATTTGTATGTTGACACATTACCTATATAGTCTATTGACACATGAAGTTTCTTTGTTTGCACTGAAATAGATGAAAACAACAGGAAAAGAAGCAGTAAAAACACGAGGTTGATGGGCGCACGGGAAAATGGGCACGTGACGTCACAGGCCTCCCTGCGCGATCATTCATCATACTGCGCTGACATTTCTTTGACGTCTTTAAAAAATTGCGCGGATATATAAGTTTTGAACGTTCTATTGTATAATACAACGTGTAACAAAAGGGGGGTTCATGAAACTGAACAACTTTCCCCAAGGAACATAGTTCGAAATATGAAAAAAAAAATTTTGGACCTCCCATATTAAATCAATCAGCGATTCGTCAATTTTGTATGGGAGGTCCATATTTTTTTTTTTCTTGGGGAAAGTTGTTCAGTTTCATAAGCACATTGACCTCCTTCAGGGTTGATACCCCCCTTCTGTTACATCTTGTATAGTAGGTACTACAGTGCAACCTTAATATAACGTACCTCAATATAACGACTTCCTCGATTTAACAAATTCTTCGTAATCCCCTTGAATTGTCCATAAGAGTCAATATAAAATATACCTTTACATTGCGAACATTCTTTGCGTACAACCTCTTAATAACGAATTTTCAATTATCAAGAAAAAGTATTCATACCTCTAATTAACGAATTTTGCCAACCCAAAACCTTTATATAAAGTTTCCACCAATAATATAACTCTTAATCTTATAATGTGATTCATGTCTCGACATGTTTCGACACGCTTTTGTTTGTAAAGTAATCATTGTTGTTTTGATAGAAAGTAATGTAAACACCTCTGCTCGTCACTATTGTTAAAGATTTAAGTTAAAATGGCTTTACCTCTTTATAACGAATTTTAGACCAATCTAACCTCAACATAACAAACCTCAGTTCAACGAATTACTTGATATTACGAATATTTTCTTGTTCCCCTCCGATTTGTTATATCGAGGTTGCACTGTATTATGTATTCTGTGGCATAGTTCTTTCAATTAAAAAGGGGGCGTGAGCTTTACTTGTGATTACGTCGTGTACATGCACGTTGTGTAAGTCTGCGTGCCTCTCAGGAGCCTAGATGGGAGCGGTCAGGCGCGAGCAAGCTCTCGCTCACATTTATACAGATAGTGACAGACATAAAACCATGAGCCACGCGCCCTCGTGAATTGCAAGAACTTTAATAAGGCTATTAACCTCAAGTCACTTTACCTTCAAATTTTTTGAGAATAAAGTGAGAGGAGTAGTAGTGACAGCTAATGCAAAAAAAAAAATTCAAGAAATACCGTAAAACTACACAACTATAGTCCAGATTTGACAGGTTTCACATTTGTGCTTGTTCCATTAAAGAATAGATTTTCGTATTGAATACCTATTAATGTTTTTAGAAATAGTAGAATATAGTAGTTTAGGATTTCAAAGTCAAAATATAGTATAAGCATTAATTGATTATTATTTTTTTAAGTTAAATTTGGACCATTGTTGTATGACATGTTGCCAACTATAATCCAGATTACAAATTATACTCGTTACGCATATTATGACACATTAGACTCTAGTTGGATGCTATACGTAATTGTCTGTTGAACGAAGTGGTTATATCTTCCTTGGGTTGGTTATATTTTTTAATAAAAACACTAAAAAATAGGATCGAAACTGGATCGAAACTAAAAAAAAATCAAATTAATAAAAAAACATAATTTACCTATTCTAACGAAAAAACAGAAAAACATGAGATTAAACCAGGTTTTATTGATCAAATTGCTCAATTTTACGTCCGTTTTTTATCAAGATACATTGTCGCTATGCATCTTAGATCGAAAATTGTTATAGGAAAAAGTTAGATATTTCTATTGCATGCTGGAAAAAAGCATCCTCTTTGGCTTCTGAAAAGACGCATTGACGACTTGGCTGCCTAACTTTGTTCTTCCGAAACGCTTTTAATTTCAAAATTAGTGAACGTCTTGGAATTTTATATTTTTCAGAAGCTTGACGCCTTTTGGACGCTGAGTTAATATTTTGTTACTTATGTCAATGAAACAAAGTTTCAAAGTTCCATTTGGCGATCACTACAGCTCTTATATGCCCACCCTCCAACTTTCCTTTTCATATACTTATCTCGCGTCATCATTTTCTAGAAGAAAACCAGTTGGTTTTTAATTATGGTCCAAAAAAACGTTAGGACTATAGTTGAAAACTAAGTACCAAATTATAAAAACAAATCCACATTTTTTTTTATTGCTACAATCACACAGTAAACTATACGTTAAATACTTGATAGCAACATTACCTTCCATAAAAATGTAACTCAAGACAGTTTTTCTCACTTCAGTCAATTTTCCCAACTAAAAGTATGCAGAGTTCGCTTAACACGTTTAAACTAGTTACTCTTTCAATAAGTCGAATAAAGTGTGTTTAAAGCGCCATCTAACAATAAAACTTGAAACTAGTAGCCTTATACGGTAAATTAAGAAAATAGTGCGGAATTACAAGCCTAGGTGTCGCTAGAAGCTGATGCCACTGGGATTTTGTTTGAAGATGAGCGGGACTATAGTTGAGGCCCTGGACTATTGTTGTGTAGTTTTACGGTACTGAAAGTACAGTGGTAACTACTAAAGTGGCGATTTAATGGTAATAGCAGCACTGGTAATTTACCAGTGTAGATGATTGCCCGTAAAAGCCCTTAATGTTAAAGTGAAGAGCACTAATAGAGGGACTTAGCCAAGTGCATTTCCATTGAAATTGAAGTAAAATTTTTTGATGATTTGGATAGTGTGCGTCTATCTAGGTATCTATGTACTATCCATGTAGCAAGAACTGTAAGAAATACCTACATGTAGTTTTGAAAATGAGTTGTAGAAAATGTAAAAAAATTTTTGAAAAGAGCAACTGCTGAGTTTCTTACCGGCTCTTCTCAGCAGAGTCTGCATTCCGAACCGGTGGTAGATTTATGACGTGTCATAAGAGCTACAAGTTGGCCTACATGAAATAAATGGATTTTGAATTTGAATTTAGCGTTTATATGATATTATTTTCTTTTAATAAAATTCGCTTTGCGGTTTGTCCCATCGAGGGATCGAGAGACGAGATCTGTCTCTGTGAGATAGATCTCTCGTGAGTTGTTAATAGTTTTGAGCAGAGTTTCTGTCTGCTGAAGACTGCTCTTTTAAAACTAAAACAAATTTTAAAACTCAGTCTTAGCAAAAAAACTTAACCACAACAAAAAATAAAATATATCGATCACAATCTTTTTTGTTTCAATCTACTTTCACATTGACTCTATTTAAGTTACGTTAGTGTAAAAAGAGTAAAAGAAATATGAGTTATTGTATAGGTACTTTCTCATTCGCTAGCTTTGCAATTAAGAAAACCATTTTTGTAAAAATATAATTAAAAAAGAAAAACATAATAATTATTGTTATTATGCATTTTTAAACTGGGTAAAAGTTTCATAATTATGATTACTGAATTATTTTATAATATACTAGCTATTGCTCGCGACTTCATGCGCGTCAAAAGTTATTATGATCGCGATTAAGAAGTTTTTAAAAGAATATATTTTAAATATGGATAATTTTTCCCGTTTTTGCAACATTTTGCTTGATGCTTCGCTCCTATTTTTCGCAGCGTGATGTTATATAGCCTAAAGCCTTCCTCGATAAATGGACTATCCAACACAAAAAGATTTTTTCAATTCGAACCAGTAGTTCCTGAGATTAGCGCGTTCAAACAAACAAACTCTTCAGCTTTATAATATTAGTATAGATTTGAAACTAAGTTGGTAAATAGGTTTAATACGAAAATATTTTTAATACTATTACTAGTTTTTTTCTATATGTATCTACCTATTATTTTAACCTTAGGTGTTGAATTTTTTTTAAATCTTTTCTTAGCGGATGCCTACGTCATCATACAACAGCTATATGTATGCCACAGCCTAATCCGTCCAGTGGTTTGAGGTGTGTGTTGATAGATCAGTCAGTCACTCACTCACCTTTTCCTTTTATATATTTAGATAATAATAATAATAGCTGATTTATAATAATGGCTTTAGGTACTGTCGAGTAATAAGTAACATATTTTGTCTTATTAATTTACAAATGGATTGAAATTATTCAGGCATATTCGTTTACTATACGCTGCTTAATAGCATGCTTAATAACATGCTGCCTTGGCTAGCTAATTTCGTGGGTTTCATTTTAAGTTACATTTATTTTATTGCATATCTATTTTACTGTAAGCGGATAATAGTCATAAAGATTGTCGCTATGCGTTTTGTGTGAATCGGAAAAAACACGAAAATAGTTTTTAATACTATTATAATAGTCCTCATATTATCTATTATTATAATATACCTCAAAACAATAATTAACGTTTTGAAATATTTTAACACTTCATCATCGTCGTGTTGCAATGGCACATTTTGATAGTACCATATAAAACATCCTTCAATTAATTAAATAAAATATGTTATCAAGTGCACTTGAGTCTTGATACTTCATTTTGAGCTATTACTTAGGTAACCTTCTTGTATTTGTAACCTAGATTTGTAACGCTAAATTATTTTAGAAATTACGGCCGAAACGTGGTCTCATAATCGAATCGCTAGGTTCTATTACCCTGATCGAAAAAATGCAAAATTTTAGAAACGCGTCGCATCTGACCTGACCCCAATTTCGAAAATATCAATTTTTATCGATACTCGTTGTTATTCAGTTTGATTTTTAAAACATTCAATAAAAGATACCGAATAAAAGTCTTACAAGGGGAGCGTTTGGAAAAACTTAAACTAGATGCTACGCGTAAAAAATCTGAAAACATACATTTTCGTAAATAAATGAAAAATGTATCTAATGAATATCAGACGAAATAATACTTAGGACTAGCGAACGCCCGCGACTTCGTCCGCTTCTTCAATTCACAATCGACAGTTCCTAAATCCTCACAGTTTAGGTGGGCAGAACCCCTGCAGCATCAGGATTGAGGAAATGGGTCTTGGAATTCAACGATACATCGTATTATATATTCGTATTGTTATTCGTATTCATAAGTGACAGTACCTAAAATCCCCACAGTTTAGGGGGGCAGTACAGAGGTAGAAAAACACAACTCCTTGTCATCCTTTTTCAAAAGTCGGTTAAAAAAGTAGCCTATATTACGTCCGATAATATCAGCTATCTATCAGTGTAAGTCCCGTCAAAATCAGCCATTCTCGAGATTAGTTTTCTAAGCCTTATGTAAGTCAGACCTCTTTCCACAGTTTCAGTCAATGCACATTCTGAATGTCTGCGTTTTATATAAAGTATGTTTAACTGCATAAAATCTATCTCTGTGTTTCGATTATTGCGCAATAAAGGAACTGTAAAGTTAGGTAGCAATTGAGGATTGCATGGTTCGTTTATTATTCATAAAAGTAGTTCATAAAAGCGGAAAATTACTAGATAACATTTATTTTAATTAAATAATCATCACCTCTAGCTTTGTAAAAGTGGATTGATATCGAATAAACTACTGACTACCTACCACAAAGTTCGCATGGATCTAGGTTTGAATGATGAATATTCTCGATATAAAGTTTTTTCATGAAAAAATAAAAGTTTTATTAAGAAAATTCTTCGTGTCGTACATTTTGTATAAAACGGATTCACTGATTTAGAGATTTTTTTTTTAAATATAGCCTTATAGTTGAAGACAAAGTGACCTTTTCCCGGAAAAACAGTAACCTATTTCAAGTGGACGAAGTCGCGGTAAAATGCCAGTTACAAATATTTTCTTAACGCTCATCGACATAATTTTTTATACTCGATTAAAACAAGCGTCATGCGTCTTTATTCTTCCAAAATTATATACTTCCTCGTATCTTAGCAATCCAGATAAGTTAGAGAAAGCTTTCTCATATTAAACAATATAACTTGGTGTGCATAATAATTAAAATAACGACTCTGTAACAAGTAGGCGCAAGAACAATTAATATTATGTGAAATGAACTTTCTTTTGCATAATTATTTATTACAAGTAAATGCCCGCGGCTTTGCTCGCGTGGATTTAGTTTTTAGAATCCCGCAGGAACTCTTTCATTTTCCGGGATAAAAAGTAGCCTATATCTCTCCCCCGGTCCTCAACTATACCCATGCAAAAAATCACGTCGATCCGTAGCTCTGTTGCTGCGTTATTGGAGAACATACCAACAAACCTACAAACAAATACACTTTTTAATTATATTTCCAACCGTTATAATTATATTTTCACTTGAACGGGTAGATTGAGTATTCAATAGATATGCACCTAGTCTATGTAAATGTGACTGTAAATATATAATTCAAATAAGCAATGAAGATTTCAAGTGGAATTTTTGTAAATAATGGTGAAATACGCGTGAAATTGTTAATAAATAATCTCTAAAATTAGCTAACAGATAAATTAAAATATTAAGAATAATAATAATTTAACAATTGATTAATCAAACCAATTGTTAAATTGATCTCTAAACTCTGACTTTTGATTGGAACGGCATTTCGAACCAGTGCAGTGCTAGATTTACTTGACGATTCAAAAGAACTTAGCATGAGTTTATTTGAATAAAAAAAATTCTATTCCTTTAGTAAAAAACATAATAAAAAAAAAAAGTTTTCAGTTATATAAAAAAAAAAAACGTGTGGCACTCGGGGACTGCCGCGGTAAAGCTATTGCATAGCATTTTTTATCAACGCCATCTAGCGGCTCACCGCTAGAGGAGTACCGTGTCAGGTTATTTTCGTTACGGAATTTCTGGATTCGTTCGCCATGCTGGCCCGCGATAGAAGCTATGCAATAGCTTAAAAACATCTATATGTTTCTCTATAAAAAACACTAACGACTTATTAAGATTATGACTTTTTTATATTATCCAATAATTATTAAGCTGTCTGTAGAACGAGAATATTTAAACTGACTAAAAAATAACAGTACCTATATAGTTACTTGATTAAAATAGCAAAAAAAAACCTATATTATAACGTTCGAAGGCTAACGGTTTTGCTCTCAAATAATAATAATTCAGAACCGGGTTTATTCTTGAAAGTTGTCTAATTCGTGGGACATTCACACAAATTCTAATCAAGCACAATCATATAAATTATATGAGTCATTAAAATGTTGTCTAATTTGTTGATCTTGTTTTTGAAATTCGGCTTTAAGATAACGAGTTGTCTAGTTTTGCACTTATTTGCACGTCTATTGTTTTATAATTGCTCTTAAAATTAATAGCTGATTGTTTATGTACCACGTTACAAAATCTCTAAATTTTGTGTAAAACACTACCCACAATTGCCTGTGAAATCGTTTGTAACTCTCTTCGTAGAATTTCAATACGGTTTTTACAATCATCATTTAGAATTAACCACGTACCTAAAACCTGACGTCCTAGAAGTTTGTTCATCATCTTCTACAATTCAACTTACTTATCGCTGTCCCACTTTTTCCACGATTTTCTCTCGAAAAAGAAGAGAAGTAGGCACCTAGTGGAATTATGCCCATTTTCACCAACTTTGCCTGACATTTACGGGGTACCTAAGCTAAGTTAGGTGACGCTTTTTGTCAAGGTTCGTTTTCACGAACCTTTAGGGGTTGTACTAAGAGAGAATCCTACTTAGGGGATCATTTAGTATTGTTGGTGAAGACGGGTATTATTGTGAGTATGTAATATTTTGGGATAGAGAACTTTTCCAAGAAAAAAGTTTAAGTTTAATCTTATTGACTGATGTTGGTACTCATGTTACTATTTGTTATGTAACTATTTTACATGACAGCGTCAGTGGCGCCGCGTCTGCACTATGCACTATGTAAAACTTCATCACAATATTGTATATGATAGTGATTTTCTTGACGCAAGGATCGGAAGTCTATTTTTCTTAACATACTTCCCAACTTTCGAGGAACGTAGGAAACGAAATGGTCGAATTCGGATCTCACCCATTAAGTTACCGAAAACTGCATTCGTCTAATATCAACGTTGCTTACCCAGCGCAATAGACTGATTTGCGCTTGCGCAACTGGGTCAAACATTCCTCTTGGCAACGGAAACGCAGTCTAACATTGACATTTATGCGAAGGTAGTGTTTGCTTCCCCTAAACTACGATGTATCTAAATAAGCGATTGTGAAAATAACTACTTACTTTTAATTTGATACATTTGTGATCTTAAGTAGAGTTGTGATATCTCATATTGCACTAACAATTAAGTAATCATTTTAATAAGAAACGTTTTACTGTCTGGTAAGTAGGCTTAAAACTCTTACGTCATAATGTTTACGATCTTTTACTTTTAAAAATACAGTTCTATATAATAAGCTTGTTGTAGTTGCCAAATAGTTGTGCCAAGTATAGTTACTTATGCAATATGTTTTTCTTTATCTGCGTTTAATTATTGAAATATATGTAGCTATCATAAAACTTTAAATAACTGTAGGAGTATAATATGCTATTATGTAAAAGAGTCCAATTTCATGCGTCGTGATCTGATTGACAGAAAATAATGTGGGAGGTAGTGTTTTACCATAATAGTTTTTAATTAGTAATTAATTTGTCATATCATTCAGGGTCTATTTCACAATCACCAATTTCATTTAAATTCCCGTGACTTCGTTCCACACGAACGAAGTCGCGGGCATCAGCTAGTTGATAATTGAACGAGCGAAGCGAGTTCTCTGAGTCAACTAGGGCGCTTGCCTACTAGACAGAGAAGTGTGTCCGTCTAAATGTCTGTCAGAGCCCTATAACTTCTGAATTACTGAATATTAGAACGTGAAACTTGGTTGAAAATTCAGTTATATCCTGTACTTGAACAACAAATACTAAAATTAGATAAATGTTATAAAGAAACGAAATTATTTAATTTTAATGCGCCATCTATTAGCATTATTGTGAAGCTAATAGCTTCACTATAATGCTAATAGATGGCGCTGTGTCAGTAAAACAGTTTTATGTCAACTATTTTTTTTTATTGCGTCTAATGTTAAAAGTTAATTATTACAAGATATAATTAAAACTTTTGGGAATTATGGGATATCGCGAGGTGTCAGTTCGGGGCGAACCACTAGTAAATTATGAATCATCATTAGCAACACCAGCGGCACCCTTGAGCACAGGTCTCGTCGCAAAGCAGGATTAGGTTTAGGGATAGGCCAAAGTCTGGCCACCATGGCCCAATGCAAATTGAAGGCTTCAACTCAATATAACGATATGAGAAATACAATATACCTAGCGAATCCTGAATTACCAGACGTAGCGGGTAGGAGTGTTCCGAATAATGCTTGGGGCGGCCATCAGCTGTAGATTTATAGAATTGAAGGTAAATATAATACAGTAAAAGCTCTTTATTCGCGGGGGATACGTTCCGTAAATATGCCGCGAATACAGAAACCGTGAATATGGAATGGTAATTTATATGGGATTATAGGGGATACGTTCCTGGGTGACAAAATAAAAACAAATATATAAAAAAAACAATTTAATTTTTTGACCATATTTGATTCTTACTTTCAGGTTTAGGCATTGGTTTAAAGAATTTTGTAATTTTTTCTTGCTTGACGCTTTTTAAAAGCTCCTTCAATTCAGACTGATAGTTAGCAGTGGCGTTAGCAATTTGCCTCTTAAAAATAAGACTTTGTTCTATAGACGGATCAGTTTTCATAAAAAATCACAAAGCTCATTTGCCATTCTTAAACCTTCACTGAGATTTGTCAAATATTAGTCCATTTGACGACGCGTTTACAAAGGATATTGGGCTTGATACCTATTGGAATCCTTTTTATGTATGTACCGATGTACCGATTAGATCCGCGAATAGAGAAATCTAGCCGCGAATATAGGAATTGGGTCACACTTTTTTAATCCGCGAATAGTGAAAACGCGAATGAAGGAAGCGCGAATAAGGAGCTTTTACTGTACTTATAAAATCAATTAGCCATTATAAATTGTACTAACTAGTAAGGTCAGCCCGCTTTATGCTAATAAGGGCCTGTTACAATCGCCACTAGGACCAAATAAATCATGTCGAGTTGCGAGAGATTGGAACACAAATAAATGATACAACTAAATAAGTTCTTGACCGAGTACACAACTAGCGGCTAGCTAGCTTAGGTATTACTGTGCTTCATACGGTATGCCTACCTGTTTTATTTTTATTTGGTAATGTAATGAGTTTCGCGAACCTAATATAATTGGAGAATATAAATCGGCAAGACTCCGCTGGCTCAGGCACCTAGAGAGAATGGGAGAGGATTGTGCTGTAAGGAGAGCATACTTTGGTTGCCCAATAGGAAAAGGCCCCCTTGGTCCACCCAGGTATCACTGGATGGACGAAGTGACAGAAGACCTGCAAGCCCTAAATACACTCGATTGGCGTGACGCGGCGCAGGACAGGCATGAGTGGCAGCTTCTGGTGTCGGAGGACAAGATCCTCCTTAGGACACTGAGCCAGCGAAGTAAGTAAGTAATGAGTTTCGCACGAACGTCTCTATATTCCAAGAACTCGGCATAAAACCACGCCTTTCAGCTAACGTATTACAGAGTCGCATATTAAAATTCTTTGGACACGTTTCCCGATGGGAATGAATCCATCGAGCGCCTTGTCGTGCAGGGCAAAGTGGAGGGCACCAGAGGGCGAGGAAGGTCGCCCATGCCATGGACCAACCAAATAAAGTCTGCTGTGGGAGGTCCATTGCACGACTGTACCAGGATATCAGCCAGCAGGGAGAAGTGGCGAATGTTCGTGAGGCGAATAACATCTGCCGCTTAGAACGTCACTCCGTGATGACCACGTCCGCTCTGCCAAGAGAGCTCGCAACGACTGAACCGATTTGGCTGAAAGGCACAGAGATAGCTTACAGTCTGGAATAACACATTGGCTACTTTTTATCCCGGAAAAAAAGAGAGTTCCCGCAGCAATCACAAAACATTAATCCACTCCCACAAAGTCGCCGGCATCAGCTAGTGTAATTTGTGGGCGAAGAAAAGTTAATATGAAACACAAATAATTATATAATACTACATTCTTGAGCTGAGAACTTAATCGTAAGTAAGTCGTGATGTAGTAGGTGGCGCTGGAATCTATTTACGGTTTGGAATACCGTCTTTCTATGAGTTTGTGGATATAAAGAAATTTTGAATGCGAAAATTTTAACATTGAGTACTTACACACTGAAATTCTTCACTAAAAATTCTAACGAAATAATTGTACAATTAAAATGTCTAGAATATAAAAGGCTTGTCTTTCCTTGAAAAACTAATTAAAACTATACGAGTATTATCTATATTCAAATGAGTTTTAATTTATCACTACCTTACGTATTATGCTTTTAATTACACCTAGACTACATTTATCTTATAAATCTAATGTTGGCTAAAATGTTTAATTAGAGACAAGTGCAACTAGTTCCAAAAAATATATATTATAAGCTGTATCAGGGAAGCCGTTTGTACTTGCGCAATCAGGTAGTAATAGTACTACTACTGCTGCTGCAACTACTACTGCCACGGTTAATGCTATTGCTACTGCTACTCGTACTTTTAGTGCTACTGCAACTGCTGCTGCTATTTCTACTGCTGCTTCTTTTTTTCCTGCTACCGCTACTACTGCTGCTGTTACTATTGCTGCTGCTGCTGCTATTGCTGCTGCTGCTGTTGATGCTGCTGCTGCTGCTACTACTACTATTACTACTACAACTACTACTACTAGTTGATTGCTTTGTAAGCTTTATTACACCAAAATACAGACACAAAACATTAGATAGGCACAAAACAGAACAGAAGATAATGGTGTGGTTTGAAATAGCCGCCTTATCACTCATCACTCAAGTTAATATATTTTATAATGTACATATACCTACATATTATATATGAAACATTGTATGCTTATTTCGTAGCATTAAACACAAAATAGAAACAGAGAATGAAACTTGTTATGTACCTACACAAAAAAACTTCGATGCAACTTAGTTGTAGTTGAAAATATAATGACTGGGTATAATTTAGTTTAGAGCAATTATTTAATATTACGACCTAATTAAAATACCAATCTTGGTAACCTATTATATTACATTATATCCTATTAATATTATAAATACGAAAGTTTAGATGTATGGATGGATGTATAGATGGATGGTGTTTCCTGCTATCTGTTATTTAGGAATAGACATCTTCTAGGCTAGCGCGCTCCAACCTCGACCTTATCAGTGCTTGCCAGTATTGATTCTCAAGCGCAAGCCTATCTAGTAATAAAAAAAACGGATGAATTATGTAAGTCATTCGCAAATTAGACGTTTATTCGTGTGTGGCCGGGCATTAGCGTCATGAATAGCCCGATATATCATCGTTTTGTATCCAATCGACAAGTTGTATCATTAACGTAATATATTATGTTTTTGAATTAATCAGTGCGTTGTAAATCGCCATAAAAGTGTAGCACCGTTACGCCCAATGATTAAAACTAGTTAGCGGGCTTGAATATTTGTCCATTCTTGATGGTATCTACTGATATTCTACTAGGTTTTTTCTCAAAGAATGTTAGCCATACTAAACTTAACTAAAATATTCCCCTCTCCCCTCCAAATAAACGTAAAACTTGTGTTAGGAGTGTGTACGACAATTGTGTTGTCGAGTTCTCGTTGACGAATTTAACATGCTATATTATGACGTAGTAGTTTGATTGTAAGATAAACCTAACAACGTACATACCTAGCAATCGGTCCATCATCCACATTGCATTAATTCCACCATCACATCACTATGTGTGAAAATGTTTAACAAACATGGCAGGTAGTCATAGGTAGTAGTTATTTCTTACATAATGAATATTTTGAAGTAACAGCTTTAATAAAATTATCTTTTTCGACCTTGATATAGGTATAATAAAAATAAAAATAAAGCACTAAGTGACAAATAATAATTAATTGGAATAATGATAACGAGATTGAGGTAGGTACATGTGCCTTAAGAATATACCACCTGCTAAAGTTGAGTAATAATAAAAACTGTTTGAACTAGACTGGTTTGAGCATTCTTGTTTTATTTTCAACGAAGCTGTATTCTTCGTTGAGCTCACAGCTGGCTACAATGTACTTGAATAATATAGATAGTCGGTAACTTCAAAATCAATTTTTCGTAGCAACTCATGGCATCGAGCCAGTGTCTTTGGGCACTTTATTTGAGACCACTATAATGCTGTGAATCGTGTACACAACAGTAAAATTATATTTAAAAAAAATAATAAATTATCTCTAAAATTTATCGAATTTATAGGAATGTATTAAAGTATTCATTTATTATTATTCTTATGAATTTAATTAAAATATAGGCAAAATCATAAACAACAAAAATGTTTAAGCCAAATTGCGAAGCTTAGCGGATAATCATAAGCGGATCTTTTTTTATGTATATTATAACATCAACATTAGAGAGTTCTGCAATTTTGTAGGTTATTTATGACCGTGTCAACTGTACACGCTGAAATCTGAACAAAAATCAATCAAAAACGCGTCTTTTTCTATTTAGATCGACTTTTTATATTAAGTCAAATCAAACAATCATATAAAATATATCGCCGCTAGTTCATCGTTGAACGGTTGCGTAGAGAATAACAATGCTAATATTGTGCATTTCTATTGTAATAACCAAGTAAGCGATTAGTATCGCCTAGGCAATCGGAAACGATTGTATAAGTACTGACATTGATCGTGGAGAGTTTTCGGTAATGATTTCTCACGGTAAAAATACTTAATTTAAAAAAGTTTATAGTCTGTAAATATTTATTAAATTTGGGTTACGGTCGGATTTGGTAATGTTGCATTTCGGTTTGGCATTGAAAGAAATTAATGTTCCTTCTAGTTTCAGGCTGTTTTGTGTAATTTACAGAAATTCAATCTAAAATTTATATAGGTTACATGATTAGATTATAATATCTATTTAGAAATTTCGTGACCTTGGCGAGTGGCTAGAAATATTTACTTACCTTTGCCCGCGACTTATTTTGCGTGAATAAGGATTAGAAGCTATTGTATTAAGCTATCTAAATAATCTAAATATATAAAAGGAAAAGGTGACTGCCTGACTGATCTATCAACGGTCAGACTAAATCACTGGACGAATTGGGATGTTTGGCATACAGATAGCTGCACAGTTTTATGACTGCAACCGCGACTGCGCAATATTTTTTCGGAAGTATTAAAAGTTAAGTGCGCAATTTTAGAATTTCATCCAAATTAATAATAGTAATTATATTTTGGTACCTTTATCCAGTCACGCATGATTTCGTAACCCACAAAGTAGGTAATTTGCCCATTTCTAGGGCATAATGAACGTAATAGGCCTTTTTAAAACCTTTGTCTTTTGCTGGCAGTACTTATCTATTAGTTTGTACAGATACCACGCTAAAGTTTGCGAAATAAGGACAAACTCTCAACTTTAGAGTTTAAATAGGTACTTAATTAAATAAAAGGAAAAGGTGACTGACTAATTGACTGACTGACTGACTGATCTATCAACGGTCAGCTCAAAGCACTGGATGGATTGGGTTGAAATTTGGCATACAGACAGTATGACGAAGGCATTCGCTAAGAAAGGATTTTTGGAAATTCAACAATAAATATACTTAATAATAATAATTGTTTGGTTTTGTTCTCTTATTTTATTTTTAATAATTCCCGGAATCCCGGAATTTTTCCTATTATTACGGTATAGTTTACATAGACTTGGCCTGAAATAGATTGTCTCCTTTAACTTTTTATAAGCACTTGTATAGTTTTTTTGGAATGAAAAGTTTCTATTCTATTCTCTATGAATATTAAGTTTTAAAGGCTTAAAAAGGGTTGTCTTAGATATATCTACATTATGGTGAACCTACCTGTACGTAAGTTTGATAGAAAGTCACCGGTGCAAGGTCGTTTGGAGGTCACCCGGATATATTTTCATAACAATCATAATTTTTAAGTCCCTTGGTTGTCTACAACCAAACACTGTTTATTTTAATTATAATTGAGGCTCATAATATAGGTATTAAGACTGTATGTATATTTTTTGTCTGGCTTTTCCGTAGGTAATTATGTAGTCCAAAAAACGCTCATTTTTTTTAACTGTACATAGACTGTTACTAGCTCTAATATTTTATTGTAAAAATCTATTGCAAATTTGATACGGAAGCTGACTAGGTTAAACTGCATTCTAAATGTAACCTTAGGTCCTAAATTGTAGAAACTTATACTATAAACGTAAAAATTCTTTTTACAAAACCGATTTCAAACGCCATTTCAATCCCATTATCAGATTCTGACTTGATGACAATGGGACCACCTGGGAACCCTTTCAAACAAAAAAATAATTTTCCAAATCGGTCCAGGCGTCTTCGAGGAATCGGGGAACATACATAAAAAAAAATGAAAAAAAAAAAGATTCCGACGAATTGAGAACCTCCCCCTTTTTTGGAAGTAGGTTAAAAAGGGTATCTATCTCTTGTCAGGGTAGATTTTAGATCTGATATGCATAAGGTGATTGGCAACGCCGCGGAGGGCAGTGAAGGCATCCTTAGGTATATCGTATGGGCTTGTATGTAATCTGTCGAATTGTCGATGCCTAACATACGTACTGTATTGACAAGCGGCGCGGTGTGTGTGTGTTAGGCATATGGTTACATATGATATTGCCGTGTGCCAATCGCCTAATCCATAATTTATAGAGAGCTACTAAATATAAAAATTTTAGACAAATTAATGAATTGTGTAATAATTTCATTAAATAATATTATAATTTAGGCTTCTTCAATTTTTTCAGTAAGTACCTACTCTGATTTGAAAATAAAAATTAGTCCTCAGAATTTGAACACCGAAATTGGTTCTGCAGTTTAGGCGTTAAAATTAACTTTTAGCATTTTTAATGGATATGGATGAGTAAAGTCTTAGTAAAGTAAAGAGGTAGAGATAATTTACTCATTTATTTATGCTCATTTTTGAACCCTAAAAATACATATTTTTAGGGTTCCGTACCCAAAGGGTGCCAGCGGGACTGTACCTATTACTAAACCAATCTACGAATACCTAACAATACGGACGAACATTCGGACGTTGTAAATCAAAAAAGATTAAATCTATCAATTTATTAATGCAATAAACAAATTGCGCTAGTTTATCAATCTAATGAATGTATTCACTAATAAAATAATTTTGACGCCTAGGGGATCAATCATATGACATGACATGATAATTTGTTAGGGCTTTGGAAATCATTTATCGTGTTATTTAGGTATTAGATAATAATAATAAATATTATCTAATGTCTGTATACACCTGCAGTTTGCTCGCTTTCTTGACTTCATACAAGACAGTTATTTTACATAATTTAGTTATTATGTAGGTAGGTTCTATTTGCTTAGGTAATTATTATCTAACTAGCTGATGCCCGTGACTTCGTCCGCGTGGTTTTTTTTTTTTAAAATCCCGCGGGAACCCTTTGATTTTCCTTTATAAAAAGTAGCCTATGTCACTCTCCAGTAGACTCCAGTCCATTAGTTTGGGAGCTAAGAACAGAAAGACACACATATACACAGATCCACATATTGTCAAACTTATAACACTTCTCTTTTTCCGTCAAAAGCCTTAATAGCCGAATATATAGGTAATATATATGTAGAACTAGCGGACGCCCGCGACTTCGTCCAAGTTCTTAAATTGTTGAAATTTTTCCTGAACTTTCTTTGCTATAAACCTCACGGAGCCCGAGACTTTTCCAACGAATGCAAAACCGTGGAAATCGGTTCGTGCGTTCTGGAGTTATAGCGTCAGGAAGGAAAACCCGACTTATTTTTATATAGAGATATATAGAATAGTGCGGACTGAAAACTGAAAGGTCGCAGGTTCGAATCCCACCCTTTGCACTATTGTCGTACCCACTCTTAGCAAAAGCTTACCGCTTATTTGGAGGGAATAGGAGGACATTAGTCAACTTCAGCTTGGCTAATGTTCTTTTAAAAAATATATATAAACTTTTACCATAGAGTAAGGAATGTTCATACTCTACGGAGTATGAACATTCCTTACACTATGGTAATGGTATAAGTACCGTGCTTTAACTACGAGAAGGTTTCAAAATTCAAAAAATAAAAAAATACATGTACTGAACTAAAAATTAGAGATGCCTTTAGTCTTGACTAATTGAGGTCGCACCAAAGTTTCACCTATGTCTTCCGATTGTGAATCATTCTCTTTACCAGTGTTAGTTAACAGTTCTACAATGGTCTTAAGTGGCTGTACGTCACCGAGTTTAACCGCAAATATGCAAATTACAACACGTTACGCTACGTTACAACAGTGTCACAGAAATTCGTGAGTTTGTAATTGTCCTAAATGTAACATACCCAAACACTACGTGACGTCTGACCACAGGCTCTGTCTCATCGCAAAATCTTAATTTGAAACTTACATTAACCTCATAAGGTTATCTTTTGAATGAATTAATTGAAGAAACAATGTATACAATATTATTTATGTTTAATATAATGCTGCTTTCCCACGGAATGTCAAAACATGTTCGACTCTATTTATTAGGGTAGTAGGCGCCTGTGTTGTTATTGTGTTAGTGTGGAATGCATGCGATGTTATCGGGATTTTGGACATGCACAGATCGTTTCGGAGTATGAAGTTATTGTATTCAAATTGTATAGGTAGGTACGCCCTGTTTGATGTTTGTGGAATAATATTTGTTTTATTAGTTGTATGACAAGTTATACTTGTTTGACGTCTGTTGTTACGGGACCGGAATAACACTGAAATCCATTTCGAAATTATATTTTTGGACTTTTTTTGTTTATGAACGATATCGACGATTTTCTGAGTGACTCTTCAAATACCAAATAGGTAAGTAGGTAATTTATTAACCGATGAAAAAAAGAGGTTCTCAATTCGTCGCGTATATATTTCTTTTAATTTACTGGTTCTCTTAACGAAGATGCAGTAAAAATGACAATATTAGCCGTGTAGCCTATTAATAAAGGCTCTACTGTAGTTTATGATTAAGTAAAGCACATAATAGACCTCCATATAAGGAAGTGCAATAAACCTAGGAGAATAATAGGAGATAAAAGCAACTGAATGAATATTACTGACAATTATTAGCTAGGAAAAAGTAGTCTACACCACACCATAAATCACTAATAATAATGAGAGCGCGTTGATTGACTTGCCTTACAACGATTGCCTGTTTTATAAGATAGTAACTTGTTTTAATGTGTTTTAACTTGAGGAACGGATACTGAAATCAATTAAACAGATACCATTTGCAGGTTTGTCAGCTTTGTTAATCGATTTACACGGTGGTGAAGGCATGAAAATTTCTGTTAATTCCTATTAGCTGATACTCTGAGACTTTTTTCTTTCTTTCTTCATGCTGGGCTAGTTTTCACACTTAAACCAGTTATGGTCTGTTATGTGTGATGCGCCAATTCTGTACCAAATCTGAGACTTCAATCACGTCGGTTTTATGGTTTTCTTAAACATTCAGTGATAATAGTTCTTTTTATCCTGTTTTTAACGGATAAAAATAGCCTAGATCACTCCTTGCATAATCTTCTATCTGATTGAGGAATTTCCGTTAAATTACTTCAAAAACTCCACGAACGAACGAAGTCACGGACAAAAGCTAGAGTACCTATAATAATTTAGATAATGATGATTTAGAATTAATCAAATGAAAACAAGAATCTCTTAAAAGGAATTCAGAAGGCGAAATACATAAAAATGCCAGCACCGCAGGTGGCTAGGGCGCCAGCCGAAATCTTTCGAAGGTCTTTAAAATAATTTTCATAAATTATTGTTTATGTATCAAATATTACTTTAATTAATTATTTGCTTCGCTGGTTCAGTGACTTTAAAGATAATACACACACACTAGAAACTACCACTTAAGCTGGCTTTGCCCAAGTCACATCTTTCAAGGAATCACAAAGTTTTTATTCACGTTCTACGTATATAGTAGAGTGGCACTACAAAAAATTTATAAAGAACTAGCGGACCCGACAGACGTTGTCCTGTCTTAACTATGAATATTGAAACTCCCCTTTTTACCCCCTTGGGGAGAGAATTTTCAAAAAATGTAAAATACGTAATTCTTTATTTTTGATCAAGAGCCAAAATATCAAGTTTCATAAACATAACTTGAAAAATAACTTGAAGAACGAAGGACTATCATACAAACATTCAACCCCTATTTAATCCCTTAGGGGGTAGAATTTTTAAAAACTGTGAAACACTTACTTTTTTGTTTTCAATTTAAAGCCTAAGTACCGAATTTTATGGGTATAGCTTGAAAAATAACGGAGTTTCATACAAACTTTAACCCCCCTTTTTACCCCCTTGGGGGGAGAATTTTCGAAATATGTAAAATACGTAATTCTTTATTTTTGATCAAGAGCCAAAATATCAAGTTTCATAAACATAACTTGAAAAATAACTTGAAGAACGAAGGACTATCATACAAACATTCAACCCCTATTTAACCCCTTAGGGGGTAGAATTTTTTAAAAGTGTGAAACACTTACTTTTTTGTTTTCAATTTAAAGCCTAAATACCGAATTTTATGGGTATAGCTTGAAAAATGACGGAGTTTCATACAAACTTTAACCCCCCTTTTTACCCCCTTGGGGGGAGAATTTAAAAAAAATTTAAAATACGTAATTCTTTATTTTTAATCAAGAGCCAAAATATCAAGTTTCATAAACGTAACTTGAAAAATAACTTGAAGAACGAAGGACTATTATACAAACATTCAACCCCTATTTAACCCCTTAGGGGGTAGAATTTTTAAAAACTGTGAAACACGTACTTTTTTGTTTTCAATTTAAAGCCTAAATACCGAATTTCATGAGTATAACTCGAAAAATGACGGAGTTTCATACAAACTTTAACCCCCCTTTTTACCCCCTTGGGGGGCGAATTTCGAAAAATCCTTTCTTAGTGCTCGCCTACGTCATAAAAGGAACCTACTGTCAAAATTTTAAGTTTCTAACTTCAGTGGTTTAGGCTGTGCGTTGATCGTCAGTCAGTCAGTCAGTCAGTCAGTCAGTCAGTCAGTCAGTCAGGACAAGCCTTTTTATATAATTATAGATTATTCTTCCATCCCATCCAAACAAGGGGAAAGCTTGTGTTAGGAGTGAGTACGACAAAAGTGCAACAGGCGGGGATCAAACTGTCGACCTTTCAGTTTTCAGTCAGTTCGTCGGACTATTGAGGGTTTTTTTAATATTTTTAGCGTACAAACGAGCATTCGGGTCACCTGATGTTAAGTGATTACCGCCGCCCATGAACATATTTTGTAGCACCTGAGGCACCACCAATGCGTTGCCAGCTTTTAGGAATTGGTGCGCCCCTTGAATAACCCCATGTTGTAAATTGAAAAAAAAAATATATTTTTACCAAATAATTTACTTCGATCTAATTTTGACAACCCTTATTACATTCTATTTACTATGACAGTATTTAGTAACTGACCTACTGCTATTGATTGGACAGTGTAGGTAATCCATATATTTATCGTAGGCGTTCTACAGTGAAATATTAGATACATCACTTTAATTAGAGGTAACAGAATAAATTAGAGTAGGTAGCTACGATTTTGTTAAAGATAATTGATTGTAAGCAACAACTAATTTACTCTCAACGTGTTAAATAACTCTTAAAGTGGTCTTTAAAATGGAAATCCAAAGGTTATTTATTTTAGTTTAATCGATTAATATTAAAAAATTCTAATGAGCAAAATATATTTTTGTAACAAGCTAAGCGGAATAGAACTTCTAAGACGAAAAACAAAATCATTGAAGTAGGTACTAATTTCGTTTTAAAAATATCCGTTGGATAATATAATGAAAGGGATAGCATTATTTTAAAACTGTTGTTTAGAGTTTGTGTGCAATAGAATAAGATAAGGCAAGTAACATAAAAATAATGTAATAATATCCCTAACATTCCACAAAAAATTTCGAAAGCAGAAAGGAATTCATATTGTAAAGTAGTTTTTTTAAAGAATGTTAGCCAAGCTGAACTTGACTTATCTTCTCTTCTCCCCTCCAAATAAGCGAAAAACTTGTGCTAGGAGTGGGTACGACAATAGTGCAACGGGTGAGGTTTGAACAGGCGACCTTTCAGTTTTCAGTCCGCACCGTTTTAACCGTTGGGCTATTTTTTTATTGAGGCTGTAAAGTTAGTTGCCCTAATGTGACATGGAAATAAACAAGAAATTATCATTAGGCATACCGTTCAAGCAATAAACAATAATATGTAATAAATCATACGCATAAAGTGCGTAATGAAAGTAGACTAAGGTCACACACACATCCTTGACGGCCGAAAGCGGAAAGCCTGCGAGCCAAGCCCAATATCCATCGAAAATCGAGTTCATGATTGAAAACACTTGAATATTCAATGGTTTTGACCCTGCCTGTGATTGCAGTTAAAATGTATAGCTGCAAGGCTCATTAATTACTAGACGTTTAAAAGTTAAACGCCTTCTTTAGAAGCCACTAACTACTCAGTTAAACATTTTTTATTGAGCGTATTTTAAGTGATTTAAGCCGAATTTTCACTGCGAAATTAGTGGCATGGAATTAGTTTCATCAACAATTTCACGTGTAAACTTCTAATTTTATGATGTATGCATTAATTTCATGCTTGAAATTAGGAGTTTACACGTGAAATTGTTGAGCGTTGCGGTGTCGTGTAGAATCCGGACACATGCAAAGCGCAACATGACTCCACTCGCTGATATAATGAGTTGGATCGCCGCAATTTTGTTAAATAGGGAAAAATTTTATATTACGAGTAGAGTTTTATATTACGAGAGTTATCCGCCACTGTATCACACACACGTGCAGATACGCGAAATAAAAACTACAGCAGGAGAATAAGTTTGTACCTATTATTGTCCACAACCGCGGCAAGAATCTCTAAACACGCACTTCCAAAAACGAGCTTATTCGCGCCGAAAAAACGCTAATCTGTAACCGCCCTTACAAAAAATCAAGGTCGTTCCAAAGAACCATACCTTATCCGTGACAATACAAAATGATAAATCGACTCCAACAGCGTTAACATGTGTAAGATTAATATTGTTCGTGTTGCGCATACCCATACAGGTTTATTATCTGATCTTAGCTTACACTTGTAAGACATTAGATAGATTGGGTTTAAACTCTTTGTGCATCAATCATTACTCATTAGATTGGTACTTACAATGTTTTTATGAAAATTGTAGGTGTTGTTTATATTAGAGTATGAAGCAACCAAGCTTTAGCGAAAGTACATACTCTATGCCGTAAGGGAATAAACCTTGAACTCTACAAAATCTATTCAGACGTTTAGAAAATTAGTACAAAAAAAATTAAAAAAAAGACATGTGGCACTCGGGGACTGTCGCGGTAAACCTATTGCATTGCGGCTCACCGTAGAGGAGTCCCGTGTCAGGTTATTTTCGTCACGGAATTTCTGGATTCGGTCTCCACGCTGGCCCGCGATAGAAGCTATGCAATAGCTTAATAAAACATAATAATTAAATTCTGATAAAGCAAGTTCTGTTACAGAGTCCGACAGACTATCGGAGATTAACCAGATATTTAAAAATCACCAAAATACGATTATGATCGTGTTTAAAAATATCATCATAAAATTTTTATTTTTTATTAGAAACTCAACTTTTCAACTTAGAAAAATTTAGAAATTCGATATTTGAAATAATCATCAATACGGCAGTAATACTGGAATCTGGAATCTAATTTGTCTATGGATAACCTTTCTTTCACACATCGCACCGGGTGATTACAATGGTAAATCAAAAATTATTTTAATCAAATATAATTATTATGTTTTTACTGTACGTAATTAATTAAACCCAATAATAAATTTTATAGTCAAGTCATACGGTAAAACATATCAATATAATTTGTCAAACAATGCCACACCCGAAATGATCGCGATGCTAAAATTGTAATTAACATTTAAATAACAAAATGAGCTTGGAATCGTTTAATTAAAATAATTGTTACTATTAACTGTAGTAATATCCACCATTTCATAATTAAAATGTGGCATACATTTAAATAACCATGACAAATATCAACGGAAGCTTCGGTTTTGATGAAATTCGCACTACTTTTTGAATTTTGAATTTTTTATTGAAGTGTTAACCTACACTTAAAGGTACACCTAATAGATTTATAAATACATATCAAAAATTCCGAGGCCGGCGGGATTCGACCCCACATCCCTCTGGGAATCGCGCCCGAGTGTGTTAACCGTTACACCACGGCCGAACCACACGTCAGCTACGAAATATAGTAGTAGTACGAAGTATAGTAGTATAGTAGTAGAGTAATATGTATCTACTTTTTTAATCAGTATATTTGATATGTATTTATAAATCTATTACTTTTTGAATGTTAATTTTATAATTGTTAATTTTTTATATTATCACACCTGATGGAAAGTGATGATGTGGTCTAAGGTGTAACGCGTTTGCCTAGAACCAAATTGTACCTGTAATTGCTATAAGTTTTGCTAAAAGTCCATGAAAAAATTGTCCGTTTCTGCCTGGAAGTTAAATGTCTAGTGTCTAATTAGTATACAAAATGTGTTAGTGCAAAAAATCTCATAATTAGGTACATTATTCATGTAGTTTGGTTAGTATTATGTCATGTTCCCTCTCACCTAATTAAATTAATACAAAGTTAAATATGTAAAACTTGTAAAACCTAGTTATAGAATCGTTCGTAGGTAGGTATTACTTTAGTTCATTATCTAGTTTTAACCCGCTGCTTCATTCGCGTTGAGAAATGGTCACAATCCCTATAAGCATATGTAGTATATTCCGTAGGTATAATGTATTCGCAGTGTATTCCATACTAAAATTTCCAAGAAATGAATGGACAAATATACGTACATACATACATACGTACATAATTATGTACATCTATAAAATTTTGTATATTTGTTTGGAAGTCTTAATAAATTTTATCGTATTCAGTGAATATATTGCAGTTCCAATAATATTACATACATACCTACGTGTCGAATTGACAACCTCCGTTTTTAAAGTCGGTTCTACAGCGTGTAGGCGCCTATAGGCAAGACGTTTGCCATACGCGCAACTCGTACGAGTGTTGACGCCCTTATAAGTTCGTATAAGAGCCGTATAAAAGAGTCAAGTTCGTCGAAATCCATAATGCCACTGACTGACCCACCGGTTCGAGCGAAAAACTCCTAAAAAAAAATTAGCTCGTTTACGCGCGTTCGGTTTTTGAAAGCGCAAGATGTGGAGCCGGTGTAAACGCGTTAGCCGATACAAGCTTTTACGCGCAAAAATTACGCTAGTCTGAAGCCGCTCTAATGGAAATGTAGAGACATACGATACCGACTTCCGACTAAAAATTATGTTACACGACCTGTCAGTGGCTGATTAAATTAGTGGTAGCAAAAGGAACTTTGTTTTTGCTGAAAATCATGCCTGCAAAAATTGCCTAAAAGATGCAAATGCACACTGAGCTATTGGGAATTTCTTATTAGAAAATGCAATACTTGTCTTATAATTTTTTCTTTTAATGGACCTGGCACTTTACTCGGGACTATATTATGGTTGGTAGCCAACCAGCTAAATATATTCATTATTATAAATAAGCTGGCCACTAAGCCCAGAGGCAGTTACATTAAGTAATCCATATTCAAATATTATCACGTCTTAATTGTTTAAACGTCACAGAATCAAACACTCCTAAAACTAAAGTAGTGACCAGTCCACTTAAAAAAAACATTTTTTTAATTTATCTATTTAAAAAAAACCACTGTATCATATTAATAACATTATGTTAGGGTTAGATAGTACGTTGAACGTACGTAACGATAGAAGTAACGTTGAATTAAAAACCCGTTTAATAAAAATCATTACCATAAAAATTATAGGTAGGTAGGGTATACCATACAAGTACATTGAGGTGCTAATACCAAATTATGCAAAAACAGTTCCCAGTGTCACGTGGGACGGCTGATTTTTTGATTGCGCAATTCGATAATAGAAAATTTGAAAGTATAGGAAGTTGATTGCGAGTAAGGTCACATCGACTTTACGTCTTGTACTGGTATTACTGGGAATAAAAACCCGATCGCACTTAGCGTCTGGTGTTAGTAGTGTGTTTCTGGCCTTACCATTGATCAATAACGTACATGCTACACCAGTGGTCAAAAAGTGTCGGTGTAAAAGATTAAATATTAATTTACTAGTTGAAGCCCGAGACTTCGTTCACGTGGATTTAGGTCTATGTGATATTTATTCCAGTCTATAATATCTCTGTGCCCAGCCAAATCGGTTCAGTTGTTGCAGCGTGATTGAGTACCAAGCATCCATCCATCCATCCATCTAAACTTACGCATTTATAATATTAATAGGAAATAGGATAATGTAAAAATCAAATTAGAGCAGCAAAAAATATGTTTTATTATCTTAGGTCGCTGCAGTATTGGACTGCTGTTTGTTTTATGTTATGGTACACGTCAACATGAAAGTCATTAAAATGCAACGCATGCAATAAAAGCTTTTAAAGCGTAATGTAATAGGAATAGTTATTGCAAGAAAGTGACTGGTTTGCGGCGCGAACTTATTATTCTGTAACATCATGTAATACGTAAAAAGTGTTTAAACATAACGATAAAGACAGAGTACGATATCGAGAGCGATACGACATTATTTTAAATATTTCATAACTTTTTTGGCAATGTTTTGTCTATCAAAAAGTTAGTAATTATGTAAGTTACTATTTAATGACTATCCTTGTCAAAAATAATAAAAAAGAAAAATTATAGTCCGTTATATATTTTTATTTTTTTCTTGTGCGACACTTCGGTTAGCAACTACTAGGTAGGTACTACACAACTTTTTAATTTGGGCTTTTTATGCATTTAAGCGGTTTTTAAGTTTTAAAAAGTCTTTTATTAAAATTGTTTTGTATTAATACCAAAATACTTTTTAAAATAGAATAAATTGTTACCAAGGAAAAATACTCATACTCTTACTCGCTCAGCGGAGAGAGATCAGAATATAAGGAATGAGGAGATCCGTGAGAGAATCAGATTCACTGACATAACTCATCGAGTCGCGAACCGGAAGTGGAAATATCCGAAGTCAATACAAGAGACCTTTGTTAAGCTGTGGACATCTGTCACTTGATATAGAAGAGGACAAACCAAGAGACCAACAAAGTAACATCTACTTTATTGGTATATAGGTTTTTCCTTCAATCCAAAAATCGTAACGATGTCGGTGCAGTACTCGCATGCAGTAAAACATCCAGCCAGAGATGCATAGCAGAGCAGTGACATCAGACCACGAGTGAGACTGGTAATTTCTAATCAATAGTTCGTGATCAAAATTCAGATGGTAAACGAAAGTGGCGGATCTAGATATCAGACGCGGACGTTATACAAATTGATCTAATTCAAATCGTAGGCGTATTACGGACGCCGCGGGCAGAATACGGAATCGGATCACCAGCCATTCAGTAATACATGAGCGTGCTCTATTTATTGTTTTGTATGAGAATGTAAACAAATCTAAAACACGTAATCGCTGATAGAAGGAATCTATAAATATAAAAATCAATTGCTATGTTATCCTATCCTAATCTATTTTTCTGGTGGGAGGCTTTGGCCGTGGCTAGTTACCACCCTACCGTCAAGACGTGCCGCCAAGCGATTTAGCGTTCCGGCACGATGGCGTGTAGAAACCGATTAGGGGTATGGGTTGAATTTACACTGCTATATCCCTTCCAAGTTAGCCCGCTACCATCTTAGACTCCATCGTCACTTACCATCAGGTGAGATCGCAGTCAAGGGCTATCTTGTCATCGAATAAAAATAAAAAAAAAATCCTAAAAAAATACCAGTAGTAATTATTAGAACGTTTGCTACCTAGACCATGAAATGATATTACGCTACTATATCTGGACAGTGCTTAACTAATATGGGTTAAGCACTATCCAGATCAAAGCAAAGCGCATCTCCGTGCCCAAAATCTACGACCCCTTCATCCAAGGCCCGTTCGGCGATTCGTTAGTCTGACTAAGTCTCAAAAATGGCTTGATTGACTTGAATAACATTTTTTTTGTCTCTTTTGGTAGATCTCTGCACACAAAAGGGTTCTCTTATAGGAGACCTGCGCTTAGTAGTAAGTCATTGATGGGTTACTGACGATAGAGATCGATGTTTCAAGTTAGCCATTTACGAACATCGTCCTTTATTCATCAGTTGTGATCGCGGTTAACGACTATCTTGTCATGAATCCAGTCCTTTGGGTGTTAGACTATTCATTTAGTTTTAAAAATCCTTTGATTTTCCGGATATAACGTAGCCTATTTCACTCTACAGGTCTTCAAGTATACCTATTTAAAAAGTTACGCGATCCGTAGTATTGTAGCATTTGTAGCGGCACGATTGAAGAACAAATCAACAGACACACTCTCGCATTTAAAATATTAGTCAGGATGACGATTTCGTGAATAATTTCTAAACTTCTTTTTTATTTTACCTAGTAATTAGCAAAAGTTCTAGCTAATAATTTAATATAGAGCCTAATTTATTTCACAGCGTTTATTATAAAAAAATAAACATTATTATAAAGTAGGCAATATATTCAATTTGCGCGTTACTTGTTAACGAACTCGATTCATAAGCGATGATTTGCAAAAGCTCAGTAATAGATGTTTAGCTGATTGGAAGCATTATAAACGGTCTATTATTATTGCATACTCGGCAATCATAAATGGCTGGTCCGCCAGTGAGATCTCGGTCTTTCAATTAGGGATAATGAAGTGGTCTTAGTAAAATTAACAAATTAAAACTACCGACGTTTTTTACATTCTTCGCGAAAGAGGTTGGCAAATTGAATTACTTGTTAGATTCCTATCTGGTATAACGCACGAATTACGAACAGAGCCCACTGTTAAATTGTAAGATGGAGTTGTAAAAGGTGTTAGGACTTTCGCCTTTTTGAGTAATTTAAATTTATTTGTGAGATATTTTATTTTATAGTGATTTACGTGCTCACCGAAATTAAGTGAAATAAATATAATCTTGGTTAGATTTTCTCCAATTGCTTTATATCATGGGCCGATTTCACTAACGTAAAGTAAGTCTTATTCAAGCCTTTTGAATTTTTGATATTTTGACAGATTTTCATTAGGCACAAAAAACTGTTCAAACATCCAATTTATTTCTCGATTAATTGCACTTACAATGATTTTCAAACTTTTTCTAAATATATAAAAGGCAAAGGTGACTGACTGACTGACTGACTGATCTATCAACGCACAGCTCTAACCACCACTGGACCTCGAGCTGAAATTTGGTATACAGGTAGCTGTTAGGACGTAGACATCCACTAAGAAAGGATTTTGGAAAATTTCAACCCCAAGAGGGTTAAAAAATCGAACCTAACGTGAGCGAAGCCGCGGGTTAAAGCTAGTAAGTATATAAATTGATAGTGTATAGTCATAACTACAATATAAACTTGGTGTGCAGGCTTTATCCTGGCAACAATATTTTTTATATTATGATAAAGCAATAGTATTTATACGCTTACACGGAAATTAATTATTGTAAGTAGACCATTTTATTGCAAATTTCATCTATTTTACGAAAAACTTGATGTATCAACTGCTATCGTGGCAAAAAAGTCTGTTACACCTATTTAAAAAACAGGGAAAAATAGGTGTGATTTGGGTGTGACAGACTTTTTTGGCATGATGGCAACTGGCACAAAAGAAAACAACAAAGTTTGTGGTGTAGATTACAATGTTGGATCTATCTTGAAAGCTCATTGAACCTTTTTTACAGACTTAATAGTTATGTAACATTATACCTTTGCATTACACAATGTATACATAAACAAGGATATCCGGGTAGAAATACAAAAAAATGCAGGAGATTGCTATCAGTTAATACCTAAATATTTTTTTTTAACTTAACGATACTATCTTTATGTTAATATTAAGTGACAGAGCATGTTTATACGTGACATTTGTGTTGCTGCGGTTTTCCGCAAGTGCAGTGAGATGTGATAATCGTAACTCTACTCTCTTTTGTATTACATAAGTAGCGTTGCCAGACGTCCCGTATTTCCCGGGACGTCTCGTATTTTAGGCATAGTTTAAAATGTCTCGGCAGGACTGACTCTGTCCCGTATTTGAATCGTACTTCGTTTTTTAACCGACTTCCAAAAAGGAAGCGGTTATCAATTCGGCCGGTATTTTTTTTTTCTATTTATTATGAAATCGATCCAAGTAATTACAAAAGCAACGTTCGTAAAAAAGCGAGTTGATGACCGTTTCTAATTTCGATTATAATTGTATTGATTTTTACAGATATGTTAAAACGAATAAAAATATGTTAAAACTGACTCGATTCTCGGAAAAATATCAAAAATAAAATAAAAAATGACACTTAATAATTTTGTTTTTTATTTGTCCCGGGTAAAAAACTGAAATCCCGTATTTTTCGCCCATTCAACCATTTGTCCCTTATAGGCTGAAAAAAAATCTGGCAATCCTATACATAAGGCTTGAATGTCCTCCCGGCCGAATCCGGGCAAACTCGCCAGAGAATAGCTTTCGGCGCGGTAGATATTACAAGTGTGTCTGTGTGCACAAACACAGGTGCACTCTCTATACCCTCACTCTCATGATGAGATGACTGACTGACTTAGACTTAGCGTGAGTTAAAACGAGACACAATATGTTCTTAAAAAATCTGTCTCGTTTTAACTCTGTCTTGAGTCTGAGCAGAGTGAGAGTGCGATCTATAGATTTCAGCCTAATAGTCCGATGGGACGGAGGCACAGGACAGGCTCTTTACGGGAGTGACAAACCGCCAACTTCCTAACTTTGAAAGTGTGGAACCATCAACCAACTTCCTGCGACGGTGTTCCCACTAAATTACAACATGGGGTTATTCAAGGGGCGGACCAACAAATTCCTAAAAAGCCGGCAACGCATTGGTGGTGCTTCAGATGACCCGCTTGCACGTTTGCTCGCTAAAAATATAAAAAAAAAAAAAATAACTCCGGGCTCTTGTTTTTCGGGACAAAGAATATCCTACGTCACTCTCCGCCGTATGCGACAGCTGAATTTCGCCTCGCCTGTCACCTCATTCCTCGTTGTATGATTCATTAGACCAGTGCCGATGGGGAACTCGCAGAATATTTGACAAGTGACTCAGATTTCAATACGAAGGTAATCGAGAAAACAACTTTACAGGAACCTATAAATTACTTTGAAATTATAGTGCTATTTATACGTGACTAACTGATGCGACTTCATCCGCGTAGAGTTAGTTTTTAAAATCCCGCACGAACTCTTTGATTTTCCGGAATAAAAAGTAGCCTATGTCACTCTCCAGATCTTCAGCTATACCCTTGCAAAAAGTCACGTTAATCTGTTGCTCTGTTGCAGCGTGACTGAAGGACAAACCAACAAACAAATACAATTTCGCATTTATAATATTAGTTAGGATAAATAGCATTATTTCGACCAACAAAATCCGTTTTCAACCCATGCAGCCCGAATATTTGATACTTCATACTTCATAAAATATCGTCCAACTCGGCCCAATCCGAACAATGGGTAATATCTACAATCTTCGAATTGCATTACTAACAAATAATGATTTGTGCTATCGTGACTTGAATTGTGAAAAATCACGTTTTAATCGGATAAGATTTCCTTTAATATGCCACGATAACTCGTTTTGTAAGAGAAAATTACTAGATGACTAGAATTTCTCTCGGTTATGATAGGTAAGGTATGGTATATTTGCGTTGTTTATTCTTATTATTATTGATTGACCAGTAGTAGTATGCAAAAACAACATACGTTGTATAGCTGCAATCTAGTTGACTTAATCGTAGGTAATATGGCTAAATTGTGTGTGATTAACTGTTTAATTTTCTTATTTGCTGCTGTAGAAGAAATCGCCATTTCATGCTTTATGAAAATTACTAGTTGATGCCCGCGGCTTCACTCGCGTGGATTTAGTTTTTTTTAAATCCCGCGGGATCCCATTGATTTTCCGGGATAAAAAGTAGCCTATGTTACTCTTCCGGTCCTCAACTATACCCATGCAAAAAATCAGGTCGATCCGTTGCTTTGTCGCCGCGAGATTGAAGGAAAAACTAACATTTTATTCCGGAAAATTAAAGAGTTCCCGCGGGATTTTAAAAACTAAATCCACCCGAGCGAAGGCTAGTAAATAGAAGCCTAGAACTAGTTAAAAATATAATAGTGAGGCTTAATCGAACTTTATTAATAAAGATATTATAATAAATTAGCTACGGCACCAAAATGTAATTGTAAATAATTTTTTGATACTATCACATTGGTGCAATTCTTTTAAATTGGTAAGTACCTACCTAATGAAAAAATAATTACTTTGTTACTTATCATGGCTAGATGTAAATTTCTAGACTAGAATCTATAAACACCTAGATAATAATATGATGATTAAAGATTCAGATCGATAATCCTTACTAATATTATAAATGCGAAAGTGTGTTTGTTTATTAGTTTGTCCTTTAATCTCGCGGCAACAACGCAACGGATCGACGTATAGTTGAGGACCGGGAGAGTGCTATAGGCTACTTTTTATCCCGAAAAATCAATGAGATCCCGCGGGATTCAAAAAAAACTAAATCCATGCAAGCGAAGCCGCGAACATCAACTAGTAGTTAATATCTCCGTGTAACCTAACCTATACCTAATAATTATTATTATACAGTGTAGGTATAGGCGTTCTTTTTCGCGAGACATTACGTGCTCAAAAATTGTATGTGGTATTGTATTCATCATTTCCGAAATAAATGGCATTCGTAATTTTACTACTTATGGGGATTAAGTGTAACCTATTCACAAAGTTTCCGTTAACACGACATGTCCCTTACACCCTATAGGTATACTACGTAAGCCTTATAAGCGTCATAGTCTCTGCTCTTTATATTAGATCAGACTTATTTTTATGCGTTTCGTGATACTTAATTACTCTAAGCATGTTTTATTTATTGGGTAACATGGTCCTTATGCCCTTTTAAAGATCAAAGTTTGTAATACCGCGGCCCGCGGGTGTCAACATATTTTTAATTATAAAATCAAATGCCTATGGTACCTACTGTATTTCCTTTCTTTTTAAGGTTCCGTATTCAAATAAGGATAGTGAAAAAAACCCCCTACTTTTTAACTTTTTTCTACGATATTTCCCACGTCAAGGCTGACGCGGATTCTACTACGAATAAGCATTAGCAATTCAGCGTTTGGTGCTAAAGAAATAACTAAAAAACTCGATGGACATTGATCGTAAAGCGCCATCTAGTTACATCGTTGTATTTGCTTGCTTGAACATGAAGTAGCCACAATAGGCGTCAGAGGCGTCAGAAGCATCGTTAGTGCAGGCGGTAGTCTATCTAACGTAGACAGAGAAGTACTACAGACTTAATGATATCTCCTTTTCACTCCCACACGAAAGAGATGCAGTATAGCGATGTCAAACAAGAGAGAATGAGACACAACTATGTCTATATCCGTCCTTCACTGCGTGCTACGTTTTGAGTTGTTGCTCACAATACATTGTGAGGTGATTGTGAGCAACAAGACGCGTTATATGTATTTTATTATCTATCCTTTCGACGACAGCCTGGTAGGATTCTAGAGGATACTCATTCTACGCTATCTAACGTAAAATGCACTTTTTTATGGCGGAACTAGGTCTACATACATTTTTTATTAGACCTGCACGGACTAAAGTGCATATCTTGATTGCGCTTATCACGATAGTCCTTGGTCCAATTGCGGAAAATAATTGAAAGTATTGTTTATAGGCGAATAACGATTAATGATAAAATAAACAATAACATTTGCGTTCGCTGTCCCTTGTGTTGACTGTCGATATTTAATTAAAATAATTCAACGATCTAAGTGGTCACTTTGATTACTAGATTATGTATGAGACTACGGCGATATTTACGAAGCATTTCGCCGCAGTAAATTCAGCACCAAATGAGGCAGATTTCCTCAGCTAGCTCTTCAAGTATATCGTTGCACACAATCACGTCGATCCGTCGATCCTATTGCTGAGTGATTGAAGGAAAAATCAAAAAACAATTTCACATTTACAATATAAGCAAGAATTCGAGTAATCTGAAGAAATTTGCAGCAAAACCACTTTTATGGCCTGCAGCAGTATTCGTGCCGATTTTTTATATTTAATCAATCAAAGAGAATGTACTGTATTGCGTGATTTGACATTGGTTCCGGCGTTTGCGCAAGACACCAGACATTGTATGTCGCTCATTTGTCAAATCAACACTTCACATGGGAATATTTGTGGGTAAATGTACACAATGTCGCAAATCATACTTTTTGCGCGTCTAATTTTAAGGGTTTACCACATCTGTTCGACTGATTTATATATCGTTGTCGATCGGAGTAGTTGCTTTGGTAGCATGAACTGTTCGACGTGTATGCCTAACAATCGATCTACCGGATCGACAGTTTAGGGTCATCGATTAATTATTTATCAATCGATGGTTGGTCAGCAGAGTACAAAACCGGCATGCGAAACTCAAAATCTATTCTGTCATCGATTGGTGATGCATCGATGTGATGCAGTAGGAACTGTCGATTAATGATCGATGGCCAATCGACATCTATCGGATAGGTGTGATAATACCCTAAGAAGGATAGATATTATCTACTATAAATATGGTTTATAGGTTCCTTTGACTAAATACTGACTTAGTAATTTTTACCATTAAATTTTTTATCATAAAATAGAACATAAAATAATTTTTAGAACAGAAAAACGCATGCGAATAGAAAACCGCTAAAACTTATTATTTCAAAAATAATTCTTAGAAAGCAGGCCTAGGGCAGCCCTTGTTAAATTGAACTCATTGAAACTAGGTACCGAATAAATTGGGTGCATTAAAGCTACAAAACTTTTTAAGGCAACGAAAAAATGCACTGTCATAAACTTGTAAGGATTAATTACTTCATGAATTAAATTGATTACACAGACCTCGAATGCAATCAACGCTCTATTTTATTAGGGAATGGACTAGATAGTATTGTTGCAATTATATAATTCTTGTGGACATAGTTCTAGATTTAATTGTCGTTTTATTACCTTGCGTTTGGCGTAACACCTAGTATCTATAGGTACACGAGTATTACAATAATAAATATTTTTTACTTCCGGAAAATTGAAATAAATCTGCTCTCAATAAAGATATATTTACTCTTGCTGAAGGTACTTGGGTACCTTTAAGTAAAGAGTTAATAGGCATTTTTTAGGCAAGCACGCTCTTCACTTACCATCAGGTGTGATCACAGTCAAGCACTAGTCTCTAAAATTAATTTAGTTAAGTTTATTGTTAAGTTAAGTACTACTTATTAGACACTTACCATCAGGTGTGATTACAGTCAAGCACTAGTCTCTAAAATTAATTTAGTTAAGTTTATTTTTAAGTTAAGTACAACTTATTAGATTTTTAACTAGTTAGGTAAGTACTACTTTTAAGTTAAAGTAAAAGTTTTTAGAAAAAAAAATATTAAAAAATAACGAATCTATTGGTACTTCACTTCTACAAATCTGCTTATTAGTTTCGGAGCTACAGTGGAACATTCGTAAATAGTCACATACATACATAGACTGCTAAAATAATAACCCTTCCTATTGGCGTTTTATCTCCGAGAGCTCTCGCTAGTATTTTTCTCTCTCTTTTCTCTTCTTTTTTGCGAACAACTAAGCTCAGGTTTGCTCGGACATGACAAAGATACACGGAAGCAATCGCCTCTGCATTCAGCTGCATACAATAGAAAAAAGTGTTTCGTCGTTCGATTACTATAAATGCCATAGTTTGAAAAAACATAATTTAGGATTATGAGCAAAAAACGTGGGAAATGTTTCTAGAAATCTAACAGAATTACCTAACATTTTAACATGTGAAATGTAAAGTTGAAATTCGCAATCATGAGCTTTTTGTCTTGTTTTAGTAAGTACTAGCTGATGCCCGCGACTTCGTTCGCGTGGATTGAGGGTTTTTATTCCCGTGGGAACTCTTTAATTTTCCGGGATAAAAAGTAGCCTATGTGCTATTCCAGACTGTAATCTATCTCTGTGCCAAATTTCAGCCAAATCGGTTCAGTCGTTGTGACGTGATTGAGTAACAAACATCCACACTTTCACATTTATAATATTAGTAGGATTTAGGAGTCAACCGTATTTAAGTATTGGAAAATTAAGAAAATGGTTTAGTTATAATGTAGTAATCTCTGTAGTTCTATATCTGTAAGGCTGAGATCTATATAGCGTGCTCTGACTCAGCTCAGACTCAAGATAGAGGTTAAAAAGAGAGACAAATATGCTCTGACATAAATCTGTCTCGTTTTAATTCTGTCTTGTATCTGAGCTGAGTGAGAGTGTGGTCTATAGATTTCAGCCTTAGAAACTATAAACGATAAAAAAAATATACGCGAAGAATTGAGAACCTCCTTCTTTTTTTTCGTCGGTTAAAAATTACAAGCCTGGACAGATCAACAGAGAAAAAGATCACCTTTCGCGAGGTATATATTTTCGGACAGCCATCAGAAATTAGGAGATCCGTAGCAGGAACCAATGTTGCCGACATAGCTCAGTAAGATGCGAAGCTGAAATGGAAATAAACAGGGAACAGGGAGCTGATGGTCGTTGGAGTCCTAAGGTGTTGGCAGACCCCCTATCAGGTGGACCGACAACTCAAACGAGTCGTAGCGAGCCACTACACACAGGTGTTGCAAGACCGAGGCCTGTGGCGAAGCAAGAGACCTTTGTTCAGCTGTGGATTCTATCGGTTGATAAAGAAGAAGAAGATAAAATCAGACTTCCAGGAAAAAGTATTTACACCGGTGCTATACCATGCCAGTGCAGGCTTGCCGGTAAAGCTATCTCGATGTCTCGATCACTGGATCAATGAAAACCTGCCTTTACAGCATGAATTCGTTCGTTCTAGGAAGTGTGTCAAACATGTCAGAGACTATTTCCTTTTGTAAATTAAGGCCTTGAAACCAATTATTATTCTATAATATTATATAAGTATAATAATATAAGCATAATAATAAAATATAAAAAATAAAAGTTATGTCTATGATTTTTTTGCTATAACAAAGTTGATTTTTCGCGGCTATAAATTATTATTCACGCGCACGAAGTCGCGGGCACTAGTACAGGCTACTTAAAAAAACTCAAGATCAAGTTTCACATTTATGTAACTAAAGTTAATTATAACGATGCAAATTGTTTTTTGCTAATCGAAATATACTTCATAAATTACAGGTACACGGTCAATATTTACAGACTATGTTATTAAATAACGATTTCGATCTCCAAAATGTAATTGAACCTTATCTAAGAATGGGCAATAGGCATTCTACGTGAATACAGTTACTAGCACCTGCTCGATTATTCGGATAACTATATCAGTTGAACGACTTATGAATTGTATATGGATTGCTTAATCACAAAAATTGGGTTAACGAAATCGCACTAGGAATGACAACGATTGTCTAATTGAGTCGCTGTCACTGATCATGATCAAATAATCGTAAAACAAGATAATAAGTAGTTCTTGCAATTCACGACGGACTGTGGAGTTACGTACATAATAATACAACGTGTAACAAAAGTGTGAAATAACCCTGAAAGAGGTGAATGTGCTCATGAAACTGAACAACGTTCCCCAAGGAACATAGGTCAAAATATGAAAAAAAAAAAAAAAATTTACCTTCCATAGTAAATCAATCAGCTGATCGTCAATTTTGTATGGAGGTCCACATTTTTTTTTCACATTTCGACCTATGTTCCTTGGGGAAAGTTGTTCAGTTTTATGAGCACATTCACCTCCTTCAGGGTTATTTCAACCTTTTGTTACACGTTGTATATGTACAGTATTTTTGTTTTAAACTAAATAAAATGGGACATAACTCTTATCACAGTAATAAATTGTCGAAATTTTGTATTTGGCACAATGCTTACAAGCAAAGTTATCCAATAAAATAAATTGTGCTTATTAACTGTTCATAACTTTATAGATGCCGTTAAACCTAAAAGTCTTATCTAAACGACAGGAAATTCAAGTTTTACAACATATTAGACTATTTTATTACACAAAAATGTAGCTTAAATAAAAATAACTTACAACAATTCTGCATAAAATTTTGTGACACCAACTTACAAACGAGATAATATACAGGGTCGAAATGATAAGTGACAGTAAGTAATTATTTTCTCGATAAAAAAAAAATGCAAAAACGTACATTGGCAAAACAAAAAACCTAATTCGGCATCGCTTTAACTGATGGGTAAAGTTGATGTTATAACAGGTTTTGTATTGGGGATCTGTCAAAATGTAAGATTTATTTTTCGATTAAAGTTTAATAAGCGATGTTAACATAGGATAGGATTAATAGAGTTTCCTAATTAATGTATGGTATTAATAGGTACAAGTTAAAGGATTAAATTATTTTCATAGTTCAAGTATAGTTCTTCCAAGTCATGAGGGCACGTGAGCTTTACTCGTGGTTATGTCTTGTACATGCACATTGCATAAGTATGCGTGCCTGTCCGGAACCTAGGTGGGAGCGGTCAGGTGCGAGCAAGCTCTCGCTCCCACTCCTGTCTATACAGGGTGTCCCACGGCTATGCCACATGGAGGGGAAGTACCATAAATATTGTAGATGGAACATTTTACTGAAAGAAGACTTGATTTTAATTTAAAAAACAATTTAAACTGCATTCATAGATTTTTAAATAATGGCCTGGTTGAACCGGGACTCGAACCCGCTATACGAGAAAAAAAATTAACCTGTCTCTTTATCATACCGATCGGAAGGCTTCATCATAAGGATTATTTTTTGTTAAATAACATAGCATGAGAAATAAAAGGAAGACCATGAATTTTAGCCTTTGATGTAAAATTTTGTTCAGAAAAATGAAAAGCTGACATTGGCGTATCGACGTACAACTGACATCTACATCATGACATCTACAATATTTAAGGTACTTCCCCTCCATGTGGCATAGCCGTGGGACGCCCTGTATAGATACTACAAACACACAACCATGAGCCACGCATCCTCCTGAATTGCAAGAACTTTAACACAGTCGAAACGTATTTTAATTTTTATCATTTGTATGGGATTACTTTATAGCCCAAACCATCAGTAAGTTGAAGTGGCAGTGGGCAGGCCGTGCTTGTCGCAGGAGCGATGGCCGCTGGGGCCGGAAAGTTCTGGAGTGGAGACCGCGAACAAGCAAGCGTAGTGTGGGGCGCCCTCCAGCAAGATGGACCGACGACATAAAGAGAGTGGCGGGAAGAGGCTGGAAGAGAAAGGCTGAGGACCGGGTGTGGTGGCGCAGTTTAGGAAAGGCCTATGTTCAGCAGTGGACGTCCGCAAATGATGATGATAATGACTTTAAATAGATAATAGTCACGTCATACATCACAGTTATGCTCGATTTGTGCCCGACAAATGAACTAGGTATCTATCTAATACCTAAATCATTATCGACGCTTTGTAATCTAGCGCCAATCGCTTACCAATTTTCTGCTTACCTGCCGTGCTCTAATATCATGGCATTTTCTCAGGTGTTTTAGTTCAAGGCTGCACTTTATTAGGTCATAATGGCATTGTTTTCTTGTTCTGTTTCTAGATTGGTAATAACCGTAAGATGTGAACGCTAATTTACGTGCGAATAGTGCGAATACTTTAAATAGTTCTTGACGACTTCTAGGCCGTTTCTGCTACATTGTTGGTCCGCCCTGTTGTTGCCACTAAAATGTTTTGTACTGAATTAGATTCGCGGGAAGCCACTGGATAATGTCCTCCCGACCGAATTCGGTCACGGTGGCCGATCTCCACAGAGATTAGCCATCTGCGCGGGAGATCTCTCTGCGGTCGTGTCGGATTTCTACTATGAGAGTGAGGGAATGGAGAATACTCTTGTGTTTGCGCACACGCTTGTGCACTATAATATCTCCCGCGCCGATGACTAATCTTTGTGGAGTTTGGCCGGATTCAGTCGGGAAGACATTATATCTACCTAGTTTTAATATATATTTTTTTAAAGAATACCTACCTATTAGCCAAGCTGAAGTTGATTAACATCCTCCAATCCCCTCCAAATAGCCGTAAAGCTTGTGCTAGGAGTGGGTACGGCAATAGTGCAACACGTGGGGTTTGAACCTGCGACCTTTCAGTTTTCAGTCTGCACCTTTAACCGTTGGGCTATTGAGGCTGTCATATTTCACGAAAGCTAACAATAAATTCGTCAGTTGTTCAAACAATGATGTCTTAATATTAATTACACTTAAACTAACATCACGAATCCGAATAACAATTGTTATTCAGGAATCTATTTGAAATTGAATTGGAATAGCGAGTGAACCTTGATTTTTATCACTCGTGCCCTAACACGGCTCTGTGCCAGCACTCAGCAGCCGATGTTTCTCAATACGAGCTTGGACAAAGCTTGAAATAGAGACTAAGTTATTGCCTTCCTTATACATCGATCGGAAATATTGCTCAATTCCATTGTATTGACTAAGGAGGACTTTATAACAAACGCATTTTGATTATTATTAACACTATATACCTACATGGTGTCCGTGACTTGGTCCGCGTAGAGTTAGATTTTTAATTAATCCTCCTCAAATATTTTGTAATATATACCTACTTAGTTAAGCTCTAGAAACGAAATGCCAGACTGATTTTATTTATTAATTTATTCTTTACTAGCTTTTATCCGCGGCTTCGCTCACGTTAGGTTCGCTTTTTTAAACCCCTATTTAACCTTCTTGGGGTTGAAATTTTCAAAAATTCTTTCTTAGCGGATGCCTACTCGTACGTCCTAATAGCTACCTGTGTGCCAAATTTCAGCTCGATCGGTCCAGTGGTTAGAGCTGTGCGTTGATAGATCAGTCAGTCAGTCAGTCAGTCTGTCACCTTTGCCTTTTATATATTTAGATTGCACCACAAACAGAAAAAGTAAACTATTATGTCAGTATAAAAAGGCGGTCTTATCGCTAAAATGCGATCACTTCCAGACAACCTTATGGCTGAGAAAGATAAAAAATAAGAAGACAGCAGGAGGTGTTGCAATAATAAAAAGATAAATGATATCAAATGAATATTCTTACAGGACAACCAACAAACCAACAAAATAAAACACTTTCACATTTATAATAGTAAGGAAGTAAGAATTAACTCTCCCGTAAGCTCGAATATACACACGCACGTAGTTTTAAGCTCTAGAAACGAAGTTCCAGATTGATGTCAAATGGATATACTGAGACTGGGCGTGACTTGACGACCTCCTTGGCGCAGTGGTGAGCGCTGTGGTCTTATAACTGGGAGGTCTCGGGTTCGATTGCCGGCGGGGGCAATTTAGGAATTTATTAGTTCTAAATTGTCTCTGGTCTGGTCTGGTGGGAGGCTTTGGCTGTGGCTAGTTACCACCCTACAGTCAAAGACGTGCCGCTAAGCGATTTAGCGTTCCGGCACGATGGCGTGTAGAAACCGATTAGGGTTTTTACACTGCTGTACCCCTTCCAAGTTAGCTCGCTACCATCTTAGACTGCCACTACCATCAGGTGAGATCGCAGTCAAGGGCTATCTTGTCATCGAATAAAAAAAAACGTATCGAGATTTTAAATTAAGTACACTGACACTTTCCAAAAAATCATTTGACTGGCTTTACTCATGGTGTATGGGCTCTTCCGTTGTCGAGTCGACGTCGGATATCGGATGTGATTTTTTAAGAACTAGTAGTAACGTTCCACAAGGGCCGGATAAATCCATCCGGCGCCGGGCCGACTAGTTCCTATCGAACTCCGTCCAATATCCGGCACCTGACAAATCCACGCGGCACGTGTGCACCGAGGCTTAATCTAATAAAGCCCAACGAAGGAAGGTATCATAAGTCAATATTAGTTCTTTTTTAAGGTTGCTAACGGGACCCTATTACTAAACCTCCGCTGTACGCCCGTCTGTCAGCAAACTATATCTCATAAATAGTTGTTATAGTTACTTAAAATTTTCATAGAATGTGTATTTCTATTGCCTTTATAACAACAAATCACCTTTGTCTACTTCTTCTAATATATGTTGTCTTGTAAATCCTACTATGTACAAAAAAAAAAAAAAATAAATAAATAAATGAACAAAAAAAAAGTTAAAAATTAAGGAGTCTCCATATTGTATTTTTTTCGAACACAATAATAGTTAGTGTTAAATCTTATATGATGGTACGGAACCCTTCGTATAGCGGCCCAATTCACACTTAGACGGTTTTTTATATACGACTCCAAAATAACTTTTCCAAAACACCCGTCTTGCAGTAGCTGGTGATTGTATTATTTGCTAATTTAATTTTAATGTACACGCTACATTACCTATGAACTCCCACGCGGTATATAAGGGCGTGTACAGAAGGTTTACAAGTCAAAGTCAAAGTACAAAATTGCAGATGTAGGTGCGGTTTATAATGCAGTTCATAATGGACTGCTTTTAATAAAATCGCACCAAGACTCATCATGTTGTAAAGTAAAGAGACCTGAGAATAGAGGCGAAGGAGAACGATAGGTGAAAAAGCTTTAGTGGAGGCCAGCCGCCAGCCATATTGGTGTCGTATCTATTCAGTTTCCATGATCGCTAACGCTATAGAGCAGCGGTTCCGAAAGATTTTTTATCAAGCTTCCCTTCTGAAAGGATAAGACGTGCGATAAAAAATTTTGGGAGTCCCTGCTTTAGCGTCAACGATCTGAAAAAACGATCATGGTAATAGAATAGATACGACACGTTTTTAATATGGCTAGGGCGGCAGGGCATCTTTATTAATATATTATGCGAAAGTGTGTTTGTTTGTTGGTTTGTCCATCAATCACGCCGCAACAAAGCAACGGATCGACGTGATTTTTTGCATGAGTATAGTTTAGGACCGAGAAAGTGACATAGGCTACGTTTTATCCCGGAAAATTAAAGAGTTTCCGCGGGATTTTAAAAACTAAATCCACGCGAGCGAAGCCGCGGACATCAACTAGTAAGGCTATAAGTCCGTATGATGATGATGAAAATTGATGAGTATAACGGGGTAAAGAGGCCATATTGTAGACGTGATTGTGTTTCATCTTATAGCCAGGTACGTACATGGTATCTTCGCTAATCAATAGTTAAGATCGTACGTATAGTTCTCATATTTTATTTATTTATTCATTTTGTTCTTCCATATACGTACTTAAGATCGCATCATCGTTTTCTATCAGATAAATATTTGATGATACTAATATTATAAATGCGAAAGTTTGTGTGGATGGATGGATGGATGGATGGATGTTTGTTACTCCTTCACGCCACAACGAATGGAGACATGGATTAACACATAGGCTAAATTTTGTCTCGGAAAATTAAAGTTAAATTAACCTTAATCCACGCGGACGAAGTCGCGGGCATCATCTAGTTGAAAATAAATGCATCTGCATTGAACCATTGAGCAAAACCAAATTGCAGCAGACCTCATTCTTGCATGACTTAAAAAAGGGCCCGTCTCGTACATGTTCTACATGTTCTCATTCTGCAAATATTTGTGACACTCCTCTTTAGTAAGCAACATGCACATTACAAAGTGATCTACATCAAAGTATTCTGACTAAGACCGGCTCCACACGTTGGTGCCAATTCTTGTACCAACGTTGGCCGATTATTTCGTGAAGCGTCCACATGTTGGCCATTGTACAAGTTTTGTCCGGTCAGTGCCAACGTGAAGATGTCCGATATAGAAATATAAATTGCTCTAAACGCTTTTACAATACCTACCGAATACATACATTTTGTATTTGTTAACAAAAAAAAAAAAGAAAAGTCACGTCAGAGAAGATGGGAAATGACAGCGACATATCATAAACGACGTGTGCCACAAGACTGACGTTGGCGCCAACGTGTGAACGGATCGCGAACGTTGGCGCAGATTCCTTTGATAAACCGACACGAATCGACCAACTCCCAACGCTCGCTCCAACGTTGGCGCCAATACTATTTTCTAGACCCATACATTGGACGAGTGGCGTTGGGGCGAACTTTGGGGCCAACGTGTCGAGCCGGTATAATTGAAGGCTAAGCTGGGCCAAATACCAAACAGGCAGTAACTTATTCCCAGTGTTATGTACGAACTCCCACATGCACGTCCAACTTGCATCACATTATTCAACGTGGCGGAAACATTAAATCAACAGTTTCCAAAGCTTGAAGGACAACAGTTCCTACACAACGGAAGCGCGAGTCAAGTTCCCAAATTAATCATTGAAGCGTAGGTAATTATCATAATGTGAGAAGCTCCGACAGAGATGCTTTAATAGAACCCGTTTATGAGCAGTAATTCTACGTTCGCCTTTATGAGATTTGCACGGCCATGATCGGAGCATTGAGCAATAATTGATGTTTCTACATGAAATTTCAAAAGAAAACGGAAATAAAAGAAACACCTACACTGGTAGCATGGGCAGGAGATAAAAGTTTTATCCCCCGATTTTATTTATTCACTGACATTTTTACTATTGATTATTTCACAGACAGGGGATAAAATTATCTTTTCTATAAGTATATCCACTGAGTGTTATTTCCACCGCTGTGCCCATGCTCGACGGGTGGATAAAGCTAAGCGATGGGATAAACGTTTTATCCTTTTCCTGGGGATAAAATTTCTCCCGCCCATGCTACCAGGGCTGTGGGGTTAGTATAAGATTTGACACGATTGATCGTATTCGTATACTATGACATTAGCGTCAAAGTAAAATAAACCTTACCTGTATAGATTTAAAATCACAAATTCAGTATAATCGATTTTAATTTTGAGTGTATATGTATACGTTTAAAAATGCGTGCACGAAATTGAGCTGTAATTCAATGGTGTTATGTTAATTTTACTTTGAAGTTAATGTCATCGAATACGAATACGATCAATAGAATTAAACCTTGTACTAACCCCTCTGGGCCTATACTATCTTATTCTTTCTTTATCCATTAAAGACCCTTTGTTCTTGTGCTCTTTGAGGCAGCTTCGCAAAGTCTTTACTAAAAGATAGATTTAAGTCAACATCATTTAACTTTAACTTAACTTACACAAGGACCTGATATTACACAATTTTCTTATTAATTTAAAAGCAACAATTCAAAGCAGTCTTGTGAATGAAGTAAGAACAATTTAGGTCTTTCATGTCAATGAGCTTTAAGTTACTTTATTTCTTCTCAAGCCCTTGAATAAGTTAAGAACCTTTTGTGCTTCTACCTTAGCTGAAAGGTGGAAAATTTATAATTATAAAGTTACAACCATTTCCGAGATAAGGTTTTAGCTTAATAAATTATAAATATGCTGTCAGTGAAAAATAGCGGAACTATTATCTCAACAAGATACAGATAGTGAAATATTATAGTAATTATAATTCTCCAATTTTTGAGGTCAATAATTCAATACCACAAAGTGTTCGTGTCTAAATTCTGCCCATGTTGAAGGATTTTAATTATGTGTACTGTGTAAAACGTAATAGGTATAATAATAAATAAAAAAATGTCCTCCCGACCAAACCGGTCTCAACCTCTTCAGAGATTAGCCGTCTGTGAGGGAGATACTATAGTGCACAAGTGTGTTCGTAGACACAGGTGCACTGTCTGTTCCCTCACTCTCTTATTCCTATGGGATGGAAATCCAATACGACCGTAGAGAGATCGGGCGCAGGACCTTCGGCTTCACGTGCTCTCCGAGGCACAGGCGTGACTCACCGCCAACTTCCTAACTCCGAGTAGGTACCTACTGAAAATTTCTTCGACAGAAAAACCCAATACATTTTTTTGATTGTACTTAATAGGTATAGCAAGAAAACAAGGAAAAAGACTAACCCGATTACGAAAAATTTGATATAACATGCGTCATTTTAATATTGATTTTTTTCGTATAAAATGTCTCGGGTCATAATAGCCTCAATCATCAAAATCGGCTCAGTAGTTTAGGCACTATCATGAAACATAAAATACAAGCAAAAAAAAATATACATGCATACATTTTTTTTAATTTTAATTTTAAGTTTAGAATAAGACACACATAACATAAATGCTTGATTTTCATTGTTTGTATATTTCGAACAATAAATAAAAAAACATACGAACGTAGACTGCTAAAATCATAACCCTTTTTTTCGATTTGGCGTAGTCGGGTAAAAAAGGGAATATGATTCAGCCGTGATTTAGTAATAAATAACACTAAAGAAACCGCAAACTATTAAGTTATGTGGGTATATATACATACCTACTGTATGCGTGTGCCTATAATGTATAAAAAAGAAGTGTATATGCCCACATAACTTAATAGTTTGCGGTTTCTTTATTGTTATTTGTTACTAGATCACGGCTGAATCATATGATATAATATATGTATGTACATATTAGATTAATCTACACTATTATTTTCAAGTAGAAAATTCAAAGCCAATATTAATGATCCCAACCCACGCTCCGGATGCAATCACGAACCTTAGGTTTATTAATCGATTTATCACTTTACCGCACTAAATTTCCATAACAATATGTTACAGTGTCTTCATAAATGATGCTATTATGCGCCGGTAGGTAACATTTTATCTAAGAAAATACAAATACAAATAAAATCTCTACTAGCTTGTGGCCGCGATTTCGTCTGCGTGTCGTAACCGTAAGGTTCATAAAATTCCCGCGGGAACCTGTGTTTATGTCAAAGATTCTGACAGACAGAACTATTCGGCCAAAAAACCACGTCAATTCGTTGCTCCGTTACTCCTTGGTTGGGAGGACAAACGAACATACAAACATACTTCGAATAAGCCTCAATCCCAACGGTTAAAAAGGTGCGGCGGACTAAAAACTGAAAAGTCGCAGATTCGAACCCTACCCGTTGCACTATTGTCGTACCCACTCCTAACACAAGCTTTCCGCTTATTTGGAGGGAAGAGGAAATTATAAGTCAAGTTAATATTGTTTAAAAAAATATATTATAAATTAGTAAGAATTCCAAATTAATTTAAAGCCGATAGCAAATTATTATTGTATTTACTGAAATAAGAAATTGTGACAGACAGTCTGAAAAAGCCGCACCGAAAGGGTTCCCCTTTTACCATTGTGCTATGGAATTCTAAAACTAATCATGAATCGTGATCAGAAATCGTGATCGTTATTCCATACTAACAAATAAAAATTATTAAAATAATATAATTTTAAGTAATTTTTCAAGTACAGAATAGATCAATAACCTTATACTCAAATATAAAACCAGCTAAGCCTATTTATACAATTTGTAGATTTATTTTTCGGTCTTTTGTTGTTTGGATGTTATTCGCTATTTAATATTGTAATGAGTAAATAAGTACCAGTTGATAAAATAAGACATTTATTGTATTTTATTGTATAAACTGTGTATACTGAACTAAGATGCCTAAAGGAAAAAGAGGTATTTATGAACAAAAGTGTTTTTTTTATTTGTATAATGCGTAAGATCAATTTGTCAAAATCTCTACTAATATTAATTATTATTATAAATCACGCAAAGTAGTGCAAAGAAGTGTTTTAACCGACTTCAAAAAAGGAGGAGGTTCTCAATTAGTCGTGTACAAACTACAATTATTTTATACTTTGCAGTAACGTTTGAACAGTTTTATTTATTAGGTATGGTGAGTGACGTAGCTGCTTTTTATTCCAAAAAACCAACGGGAAAATCTAGCTCTAATTTCCGGATGTACAAGTTTAACAGTACATAGTCATAAGCGAACGTAGGTACAACACATTTGATATTTTCACCTTCGAACCCCAACATTGCTAAAATAACTTCTTATAACAGACAAGTTACCTTAAAGGTTTCATAACATTGCAATGCGTGTACAAAAACAACATAAGTATATATATTTATCTGCGGTTACACAAAAATGTGGCAGAATGATAATTATTGCCTCACTAAATGACTGTTGACACTGCCACAATTGTATCAAGGTCCCTGACTACGCCTGCCTTTACAACACTCACTTTACTTTATTGGTGCCTAATGTCCACAGTAGGTATAGTTAATTGATAATAACGAAACGAACGTTATAAACATAATGTGTGGGGTGATAGCCTAGTAGCTAAAAGACTTCAGACTCCTTTTCGGAACGACCGGGCTTACCAATCAAATATCACTTGCTCAGTTAGGACGGGGCGGACTGAAAACCGAAAGGTCGACGACCCCGCCCATTGCCACTTCAGCTTTGCACCTCGATGAGCTTCGTCGGTAATATTTGTTCTCCTACGAATCTCTTCATTCCTGATTTTCTCCCAGGAATACTCCGAGCATAGCTCTCTCCATCGTTCGCTGAGGTACCCCGATTTCCTCCTTCAATATTGGACCAATTTAAAAGATATTTCATAAACGGAATATTAAAAGATATATTCTGCGTCCCTATGTTTTTTTTTTTTCATTAATAGTTATCTACTCTAAGCTTAAAAAAAGGCCTAGGTCTTTGTTGATAGCGGTCTAATTAGACAATTTTGTTGTATAACAGAGCATTTTGCAAAGGGTTCTAGTGCAAAAAGGAAAACATAGGGACATATAGAAGAGATTGATATTCATTTATCTGTAAAAAAGCATTGCTTTAAAGTCACAAACCAGAAGGAAAATAGACGAGAGCGTTTGTATGGAGAAAAGACCACCCACATTTCCTCTTAAGGGGTTTAATGATATCTAATTAGTTAATGAGTATGGCAGGCAGTTAGACACACAATTTTTCTCACGAAACGTTTGCCAACTGGCTTTGCAACCGGATGACGTTGAAATGAGGGCGTTTACTGTGAGTGACCTTGTCTCTCTGACTTATCGTTAGTCTTGCTCTGATGTTGAAACTAACAATCAAGAAGGCTAAGGTCAAAGTTATGATTTTTCATATCCGTTGATAGCTATAAAGAATTAAATCAATCGATTGTGATTTAAACAATATCGATTATCTTTGTTAGGTACTTCGAATCGTTACCTACTAACATTTTAAAAGTGAAAGTGTGTTTGTTTGCTGATTTGTCCTTCAATCACTCATTAACAGATTAAAGTGATTTTTGCGTGGGTATAGTTGTGGATCTGGAGAGTGTAGTAGGAAAAACAAAGGGTTCGTGGGAAATACAAATGCAGTATCTCTGAAACTAGCGCTTTTCTTCCTCGTTGCTAATACGCACCGCAATTTGGAATGCCCTTCCGGCTTCCGTTTTTCCAACTAACTATAATGTGGGTGTCTTTAAATCAAGAGTGAATAGGCATCTATAGGCAAGCCCGCACCATCTTAGGCTGCATCTTCACTTACCATCAGGTGAGATCGCAGTCAGGCGCTAAACTAGGTATACATTAAGAAAAAAAAACTATCTACTATTCTAGTTACCTCGATAAGATCAGTTCAACGGCAAGACCATTTAATATTTTCGGGGTGAAAAGTGGCCTAGTTCAGAGAAGTTTTTTTTTTTAATCTTCTGTTTTTCAATATAGGGTAAGTAGCAAATAAACTTTCTCGGATATATTGGATAAACATCAGAAATTTTGTAAGCGGATCTCATGTTATACCTATTATGCGGATACCGGAATCAGCTGTTTCCGTCCATCAAGCTCCATGGTAAAAATTTGATATCGTGAAATCTGAGGAATCGCACATCAGATACCTTCTGTGAGTCACCCATCATAAATTTTACGATCGAAACAATAAAAATATTAAAATGTGTTAAAATAACAGTGAAAGTTTATAAAAGATCAGATTTAAATTTTATTTCTCAAGCTATAATAATAGATCCTTTAATAAATAAACTCGCTTAATTACTAACTTATCTTAAGAGTAAATAGTGCGCTTTCATATTGTTTAATTATTGTAATAATAGTATCAGAAAATCTTGAATCTAAATGAGATCTTGTTTGTCTGCAAGTGGGAATAAAAAGTTTTCGAGAGTCAGCCACAGTGTAAAAGGGCTTGGACATAAAAAGCGCGTGCGTACACTAGACGATTTACTCGTAGTTACTTCAAACTTTGCGAAACGTAAAAATTATTTTTACAAAACCGACTTCAAACGCCACTACAAAGTATATCTCTAACTATTATTTGGGTACCTTCAAATCAAGAGTGAATAGGTATCGTCTAGGCAAGCGCGTTCCATCTTAGGCCGCATCTTCACTTACCATCAAGTGTGATCGCAGCCAAGCGCTAGTCTATATATTAAAAAAAAAAAAGAAAAAATCAATGGTGCCTATATAAATTTTAAGAGTTTCCTCGATTTCTCCAGGATCCCGTCATCAAATCCTGATCTGATGACAGTGGGACCACATGGAAAGTATATTTTTTTAAACAAAAAAAGAACTTTCCAAATGGTTACAGGCATCTTCGCGTAAATTGGGGAACATACAAAAAAAAAAGATTCCGAAGAATTGAGTGCCTCCTTCCTTTTTTGGAAGTTGGTTAAAAAGTAAAGGACGATGGTAAGAGTGGACCGGACACAAAGTTAATTGTATATGTTACTAGATGATGACCGCTACTTCGTCCGTGTGGATTAAGGTTTTTTAATTCCCACTGGAACTCTTTAATCTTCCGGGATAAAATGTAGCTCATGTGTTAATCCTGGTTATGAGCCATCGCCATTCTAAATTTCAGCCAAATCGGTTCATTCGTTGTGGCGGGAAGGAGTAAAAAACATCCATCCATACAGCTTCATGAACGTTCGCATTTATAATATTAGTACGATTTTTACTTCTACTATGCAAGACTATTATAAAATCTATTAAAAAATAGTTTCTTATACCTAATTAATTTTAAATATTACGTAACACGGAAGTTTACATTTTGGCAGCCATGCAAATCAATTAGCATCAAAATAAAGTTACAATTTATTTGAGTAAATTAATTAAAATTGAATTTATCTATGCCAAATAAACTCAAAACCTCAAAAATAAAATTTCATCTTTTATTTGAGCGTTGAAGAATACAGACGAAGTGAAACGTTATGAATAAATCATTTTTAAAGACTGAAACAAACAGAACGCTACTATAGCACTGCGGCTGCCGCTGCGCTATTAACGATGTTTCCAACATGACTCATACAAGTTGCAATACGAAGAACTGTACGACGTTAAAAAAGTTAAAAAACCTTTTTTTTCTCTGAACCTCACGTCTAGATCACATATATACTGACCATTAAACAAGCTGAATCTTGCAATTATTATTAAGTCAAAGAGCGCATCCAAGTGGGCTGCATGATGCATCCCGCTAATTATTTCTGACATTTTCATTCTTATATCGAAATATAAATATTGGCGAGAACTGTACAAGATGCACTCTTTCATTAGAATAGAAAAAAAAGTATTTTATTAAATTAACTTTTCAAGTGCTTTTGGATCGTCAAGTAAATCTACCACTCACGTATCAGTCGGCTTCAAGCGATACATTTAACTTGCTTCATTCAGATCTTTGTACCGATTTAAAATCATACCTATAGAAATTACTAGATAATGTCCGCGACTTTGTCTTCCGCGAACTCCTTAATTTTCCGGGTTTTCGGGGTGTAGCCTATGTATAATCCTAGGTATGAGCTATGTCCATTCCAAATTTAAGTCAAATTGGTTGATTCCTTGTGGCGTGAAGGAGTAACAAACATACAAACACATACACATACAAACTTTCGCCTTTATAATATTAGCAGGAAATAGGACACGTCCACATCCAGCTTGAAATCCTGACTTGTTTGCAAGTTTATAATAAAAGGTCGCGCCGCGCACATTGTGTTTCAGGCTTTAGACCTAGAACTTGTTAATATAGGCTTCAAATTACTCGACTGCGAGTCACAACCACGACACTGATCTATGGCTGGGTCGCCACAAAAAGTCGATCGACAATTACATCGATGTGGCATCGAATTCGTGGCCTTCAGATCACGCCTCTCAAGTATCGCCTATTGTGGTCGCGAACCTCAAAGTCCTTACTGATTTTATAAATGCGAAAGTGTGTGTTTGTTTAATCGTTTGTCCTTCAGTCAAGCAGCAACGGAGCAACGAATCGGTTTGCATGAGTATAATTTAGGACTTGAGGAGTGACCGTGGTTATCTTTTATCCCGAAAAACAAAGGATTTCCGCGGGAATCTTAAAAACCTGACCCAACGCTGATGAAGTCCCGGACAAAAGCTAGCTATATAATATAGTTTTAATAAGCTATAGGTATATAGTGTTTATTACCGACTTCCCGTCTATAGTCTCTTATCCAAGTCGGTTATTAGATTCATTTCCGAACTTTTGGTAAATGACAAAGTAATTCACAAAGCTCAAATTGTTATATTTTATTAATTAAAATTTGAATAAATCATAAATACAAATTAAATTATATTTTCAGGAGATAAAAAGAAATCGTTTGAGTTGGATCAAAATCGGTTGAGTAAAACCCGGGTTCTTGACGCGTTTCAAGTGGGCAAAGTTGAAGGCAACAGCTAGTTAATTGATCATTATTTATGTTATATTATTAAATTACAAGATAAAGTTAAGCAATTACATGGGACAAGAGACCTAAGTATCGATTGATCTGATAAATTCAACAGGTAACCTACTTACCAAATAGGTCTTTAAGCGTGCCAATACAAAAGCTAAGGAAGTAAATTCTCATTAAAACACTATAAATATATTCTATAGTGTTAAACGCTGAGTTTAGTATTATTACAATGTTAAAACTAGTGTTGTGAAGAGTGTGGTTTAAACAATTTCTTATCGAGTCGATGATTACTCACGTGTCTATTTATGCACTATCCGCGTGATAGGTGGCATGCAGGCAAATTGCGTATTATAAATTATTAAATTACCTACGAGGCCAAAAATATAAAGAATTATTTATAAATCATATTCTCTTATTTGATTAGAGTTTATCATTTTTCATTCGACCCCGACGTAGCTAACTAGCGTAACTAGCTAAAGTAACGTTGGCGCGATGACTATAATAAAACTGACTTGTTAATTTTATTGCATCTACTCAAGTCAGTACTCGTGTAGATGCAATAACAGTTGTATCTTGAACAAAGCGAAATCGAACGGTAGGTTTGTCATGATTTTATAAAGCTACCGATATAAACTAGATTCTGAATTGATTTATAGAATCGGTAAATTATGAAAAGTAGTATTATAAATACAATTATTGTAATAAATAGCATGGCCACATTTAAAAAGTGGGCTACACTGAATTCGTGATGGGAGGGGTAATTACGGTCACGTGGGACGCTAGTCGAGCGCTCGTGACAACAGAGCAGTATATAATGCCCGGTTATACCAAATAACGGTTTAGTATCTTCCACCTCAAGCTACAGTACAGAGCCAGAGTATATTGTCATAGCGTTAGTTAGCGAGTTGTCATCACATTTCAGAAGTGGGATTCGAACCCACGCCCATTCTTGGATATTCACTACAAAAGACCTATGAAACTCTCTTTCAAAAACAAATTACAAATCTCATTACCTTGTTGTTTATTTCAAAGCATACTTAAAAAGGGAAGGAAATTTTTAGACTTTATCGATTGCTAATTTTGCAGAGTTAAAAAAATGATTCGTCGATAAGTATATCCGACATTCCAATGTGTGGCGTCACTATAGTGCAAGCCGAGTGGGCGTGAGTCCGGCCTCCGATCTCTGATATAACAACCTTTCATGATCTGTATTCATTCAATTAATTTAATAAACCACGACTACCGGAGCTTGAATAACTCCGGATAACATTCACTTAATGAAAATTAACCTTAGGGATACCTTTAAAAATGAGAATATTTAAGAACAAGGAAAAAGTTTAAAAGTTTAAGTTTCAAGGTTTAAGTGGAAAATTGCATAATATAACATCCGTTGTATTCATATTATTCGTATAAAATGTCACCCGCCTATGTCACAGCCTATGTCACCCGAACCATAATAACCTTAACGAATTGATTGACACCTCATTCTTCCTACTAGGCATGCCTCGTTGCATTACGGTGCATCGATGGAACAATCCTACGTAAATAGACACATTCATTCATTCATACATAAAGACCCACTAGCTTTTGCTCGCGGCTTCGCTCACGTTAAGTTCTATTTTTCAAACCCCATTTTACCCCCTCAGAGGTTGAATTTTCAGATGCCTACGTCATAGTAGTTATCTGTAGGTATGTCTTTCAGCCCGATTGTTCCAGTGATTTGAATTCTGCGTTGATAGACCAGTCATTCACTCAGTCAGTCACCTTATCCTTTTTTATATTTATAGATAGTTAACCCTTTCTTTTGGCTTTCCTGTAGTCTGGTAAAAAAGGCTAGGTTAATAAAGTAATTCCATTTTGCAAACTTACACTAATTAATACAATAACTAGAGGGCTGCCCTGTAGGCTGTACCGATCTTAAACACCATAAATACCTCCTCAGGGATTGACAGCAAATAAATTAGGTGAACAGCTTGTTAAATTAGAAAATATCATCCATTTAGAACTGTAATGGAATAAGACAAATCATACGTATTTGTTACAAACGGCCTGTTTATTATCTTTAAAGCTGTAGTTGAAAATAAATTATGACGCCGTCAACGATCGCTGGGCTTGTTATTAAGATATTATTTAAAATTATCAGGTTACGAGACCCTTGTCTGTAGGGCTAACATGCGCGCCACGAGAAAATTTTGTCTACGCGTTTACTCGTAATCTCTAAGTGAACCTCTATGGAGATTCACGAGTAAAGTGTAGATAAAATTTTCTCGTGACGCGCATGTTTGCATTACTGGTGTGATGTTGGGCGTAAAGTGTGCTTATGTTCTTGAACTCATCACTTAATAAGCCAATTCATTATCGTTACGGTGAACGAGCCTATTCAGATATATCTCTTGTTAGTTACTAGCTTTTACCCGCGATTTCGCTCACGTTACGTTTGATTATTCAATCCCGTACTTTATCCCCTTATGGGATGAATATGAATTTTCAATAATCCTTTCTTGGTGGATATCTACTTCATAATAGCTAGGTGTATGCCTTTCAGCCCGATACATCCAGTTATTTCGGATCGAGAATTTTTGGACTCGGATGGGATGCAGTACGGAAAGAGCTTAAGGATTAAGCTATAAAATTTTATCACATTGACATAGGTCTGTAACTCCGTACATAGGCATAGGTTGCTACCCTATACCAGATACATGTCGAAGTAATTACGTGTATTTAATAAGTCGCTGTTTAGTTACCTGCGCCTTTTTTGTGGCTATTTAAAATAGTTAAAAATAATGTTACTAATTAAAAATAGCTAGTATTTTTAATTAGTAACATTATGTACTAGTTTTTCTTATCAAATTGTGAGTTAGGTACGGTATTTATGTAGGTACTAATTCACGCTTGCTGCATTTCCTGGGTTTAATGGAAATTTCTGTTTAGTTAACGTTCAATACTTTAACGATCGTTCAGGCCGATAAATACGTTCGGATGTTGAGCTACAAGTACTCTGCGTGCAAACACTATTTACCTAAATGGTTGCACTAAATAGTCCTTACAGACACATAAGATCTTTTTTTTTATTCAATGACTGCGATGTCACTTGATGGTAAGTGACGATGCAGTCTAAGATGGTAGCGGGCTAACTTGGAAGGTGATGGCAGTGTAGATTCAACCCACATCCCCTAATCGGTTTCTACACGCCATCGCGCCGCAACGCTATCTGGTTACCTTCTACTAGAGACAAACGATACCATCGTTTACCATAACATTCATACCACGAAAATTTATTGCAGAAGGATGGTGCCCGCAACCATCTTCATCTTTAAAAAAAACTTGATTAAAGTATTTGCTTTCAGCCTTTAAATACTCAAAGATTTCAGCTGATAAAAAAGCCTTTAGAATGCAAACTATCTCTCTGTCAAATCCCCAATATCGGTTCAGCGCTACGACCATACCATAAAATACTATCGTACCATACCATAATTCCCTACTTTAAGTCCGTATTTTTCATTATAATATATTTTATTTTATGTGCAATGAAACCCTATTAAAATTATTCTCGGTAAAATTATAGACCTAGTAAGAAAGTACCTATGTGTAATTTTATTACATACACACACGGGCTGGTTTTGGTATCGTAAAGGCATTTCTTTTGCACGAAGCAACGATACATACACCTATGTGACGTTTTGTCGATTCATCGTCTCTGCCAGCTGTATGAGTGACAGAGACGACGCTCTACAAAATCATGCCTGGCCGAATATCTCTTTATGGACCTTTACGTTGTGTAATATTTACTACCGGGTAGATACTGTATGATAATAATCAAAAAGCTATATTTTAATAACACAAAAGTGAAGTGAGTAAATTGCTAGATCAAGGACAGAAACCGTAAACCAATCCCTGAAACTTAGTGCTTAGAGTTCAAAATTCTATAACGATCAATCAAGCTATTTCCATACAGTCTAACGAGTATAAATATTCATTAAAGTATAAGTTACAGATTACTATGCTTGTAATTCGTTCATATCCTTGCGTATAATTAACAAATAATGTTGTTAATGGTATTTGGAGTACTTGTACAGGTATTGAAATACTTTCCGCTACAGTTTTGTAACTTGTCGATAAGTATATGGTATACAAATACACTGCTTGCTAAACCCCACGTTAACCTTCAAGCGGTCGCGCGGCGTCGAATCGACCGCACTTGTTACATTTTTGTTTATAATTTCAAACATATTGGTGTCAAATATTTCTCGTCTCAAGTACCCTCTTCTAAGTTCATTACAAACAAAAACAACTACATACCTTCATTCCCCGCTCGTCCCATATTTAACAAATAGCTTTTGTTTTAATCGTGGCGTAGGCGTCGAAAAGACTACACGCGCCCGTCGTCGTAAAGGTTACGCGCGACTCTATTAGCGAAAATATTTTATCTTATGTATTAAACTAAATTTGTGTTGTACTGATAGTTTTTGTAAAAAATGACTCGTAGATTCGTCAGTGAATCCGAGATAGTTGCACAACTAATTGAAGAAGACACAGAGAGTGAAAAAGAGACTGATGAGGAAGAAAACTAAACGTTAACATATACCAGATTTTTGATCTCTAATTATAGGGATTTATCTTGCAAATTGTTTTATAATCCAAAAATTATTTGCAGAACGTTCATGGGCAACGGTAATCACTTAACATCAGGTGACCCGCCTGCTCTTTTGCTCGCTAAAAATATAAAAAAAAATTTTTTAGTTTTTATTATTGTACCGTACTAGGTCTGTAGGTAAGCGAATATATTATACGCGTAACATCAGACTCTAGATGTGGGTAGATAGTAACAATACAACTGTAATTGTTACTATAAATGCAGCCACCATGCGGTGGGTGTCTCAGTCTTATATCGGCATCGGTGTGGCGGGACAAGTGAGTGATCTCTGTATTATACATATCCATTATGTGTGTTGTTGTACTGGGCAAGCCAGTACAAGTGGCGATCCTGCCAGGATCAAAGTAATCGAACAAAATTTTATTAATTAAGTATTGCTAGCAATGCATGTGTGTCAGTACTTTTAATTTACCTATTCGTGATAGTGTAATGAAAGTGAAGTTATGGCTTATTAAGCTAAATTCGCTATGAATAATGCCGTTGCAGTAAAATTTATTTGAACTTAATGTCGGTTTTGTAATATTGGTACCTAAAGAAGCGTTACCTTATTCCAGTAAAGCGTTATTTTGTTGTAAACATAAATGTAGAATTCAATCGATACTATGGAAATGAACGGATCCATATTCAAAGATTTTGGTAGGGTAAATTGTGATTTACCCTACCAAAATGAATTTGGATGCGTTTTTGTTGTTCTGAAAGCCAACAACAAAATAAGATCGGTTCTTTATTATTCATTATGGTAAATTGTAAATAATCAGACTGTCTGCAACTGTCTGTAATCCGAATGTGATATATGTGTCTGACGGGACTAGTGTGGCATGGCAACTAATGGTTAGTTCCGGTCGGTAACACTCGTAAAATTGCTTAAGGTACGAATAGCAAACCAGTGTATAATATACTCTGGCGGGCCAGATCTAGAAACTTAGACGTGTTATTGTTTTAATAGTGTCCTTAAAAAAAAGACCACAAGCGCCGTGGTTTAAGACTAAGATGAAGGGGCTGTAGGTTAAGACCCACGCAAAGAAATGTAGATGTGTAAAGGTTTTGTGGATTCCATATACGCACTAGCATAAAAGCACGTTTGTTGATCGGTGTACATAATGGTGACTAAATTTATTATGATTTGAATACATACTAATATCATTTTTAAAGCCTGTCCAGTTAGCCTTAGATTCCATTTAGATGAGTATAGTTATCATTCTTTCTGAGATGAAATAAAAATTTTAATTATAATTCTTATTGTTAAATAGTTGGATATGCCTTTGGCGGAACATGTTGGACCTATTATGATTATTATGTCACCTATTATGTGCATTGATTTTACAAATGTAACGGAGGTAGTTCGAGAAATCGAACGGTACCTAAAAAAAAAAAAAATCTGGTAATTTCGCGATGCAAATCGGAACTGTACCAGCGTGGTAGTCAATACCGATAGTAAAAAAAAAATGGAAATTTAGTAAAAAAAAAGGAAATTTGGTAAGTTCGCGATGCAAATCGGAACTGTACCAGCGAGGTAGTCGATACCGATAGTAAAAAAAAGGAAATTTAGTAAAAAAAAGGAAATTTGGTAAGTTCGCGATGCAAATCGGAACTGTACCAGCGAGGTAAAAAAAAGGAAATTTAGTAAAAAAAAAAGGAAATTTGGTAAAAAAAAAAAGGAAATTTGGTAAAAAAAAAAGGAAATTTGGTAAGTTCGCGATGCAAATCGGAACTGTACCAGCGAGGTAAAAAAAAGGAAATTTAGTAAAAAAAAAAAGGAAATTTGGTAGGTTCGCGATGCAAATCGGAACTGTACCAGCAAGGTAAAAAAAAAAAAAAAGGAAATTTAGTAAAAAAAAAAAAAAAAGGAAATTTGGTAAGTTCGCGATGAAAATCGGAACTGTACCGGCGAAGGTAGTCGATACCTAACAAAAAAAAAGAGATGCATGGATCGGGGCGATCTGAGGATGACCGATGCCATGGCAACTCAGTATGTATGCCGTGCCTCGGAGAGCACGTAAAACTGTCGGTCCTGCGCCTGATCTCTCTCCGGTCGGGTCGATTTTCCCCCGTCCCATCGGACTATGAGAGTGAGGGAATAGAGAGTGCACTTGTGTCTGCGCAAATACTTGTGCACTATAATATCTCCCGCGCAGATGGCTGATCTCGTGGCCGAATTCGGTCAGGAGGACCATCATATGATTGGGTCCCACGGGTATTTGGCACAGTGGCCAATCTAGTTAAAAGTAAAAGTCCAAATCTAGTTAAAAGAATAATATTATTCATAGTCATAGACCTTGTATTGTGTCATATTGTTTTAGAAGTTAGTGGCTCAACAATACTGACCTGATATTACGTTGATATGTTTGTGATTAGTAACTTTCATGTTATATGATATGATTGAGTAGATACGATAGCAATCGCACCTCAATCGTATAAATATTACCATCTTGGTTTTAGCCGAGTATAATTGGCTAAATAAAGCCAAATAGGTTTTAGAGAAAACTTCGTTCAAACTAATCCCTGGATCTGATATTAAAATTCTAATATTAATCAGGGACTGGAAAAAATGCTATTAAAATGTTAGGTAATCCCTGCTTCTAGGAAGCGGTTACAATCAGTGTTACAAAGGAAACTTAAATAATAACAAACTCGGAAAATGATGGTTAGAGGCACCCAGTACTATGGTAATTTAGCTGGTATTTTTATTAGCACTAAAAAGCTTGTGCCAATTAGCTACCTATATTAATGAATAATAAAATGTTAAAATCAGTAATCAAATGTTTTCTGGGTGTAGGTGTCAGTTTTATAAACGTCGAGTTTGACATTTATTTTTATTTCAAATCACAAGATCACAAAATTACATCATTTAAAATTAAAAAAAAAACACGAGTTGAATGAATGATGTAGTGTTAGTGTGGGGTGGGGTCTTTGGTTACAAAAAAAAAAAAAAAGAATAGTCTTTGTCTTTGTGATTGTGATCAAAAATTTAAGTTGGAGCAGTGTAGTTGGTTTTCTCAAAAAAAAACTTCATTTACCGTCCTGCCTGCCGGCCTGCTTTTAAAGGTGTTTGCACAAATAACTGCGGGAAAAAAAAATAATTTAACTACGCTTGCAGGAACGTTCTAATTGTGCACCCAATTATGGGCAACTCGTCGGTTTGAACTAGAACATGAGATAACTGCACATTAGCTAAAAATTTAAAAAAAAAAATCAAAAACGAAAACGAAAAGGAAATGGAACGTGTAATGAAACGCCATTGTTGTTGTTGTTTTAGCTTTCTGAATGAAACACCATTGTCAATTTGAGATCTCAACGGTGGTGCGATGTCATTTGTCAGTGTCATACGTCTACGTATACTGCATCTCGTTCGTGTAGTATAAACCATCCATTCACGATTTTGGTTTCATAATAACCTAAAAGTCTAACTTTGACTTTGAATTAGTCAAAAAAAGCCGCAAGTTCTAGAAGTTTTAAAACTTAGGGAAACAATTGGCAATATAAAATAGGGTTAAAGTTCCATAAATTTTTGGCATTATCCTTTATCAAGATACAGCTTACATCAGTCTGTAGGGCTTGGGTTACATGCAATTGACAGGATCAAATTTAAAATAGATTATTTTCAGTTGCCGATATATTTCCTTACGGCAAGATATCGTTAGTTTGAAATGGAATTTTAAAGTATTGACAAGTGGGCATTTTCGTTAAATCACAGGGTATAAAAAACACTGCGGTTTTAAATGGGGCATGCTTTAAATATGATGGAATTTTAAAATTGCAAACTATCTGTTTTGTAACGAAAATGAAATCGATTTAATATTAGCGAAATATTGGAATAGTAAAGATATACAACTTCGATGTATTGAAGGTAGTTTTAGAAAATCGATGTTTGACTTTGTTGATGACGTAGGCGCCGGTCTGGCGGCGCGCCGTGGGGATAAATACAGCGGATTTGACGATGCGAGTTCGGTCTCTCTCAGAGACTCATTCAGCTGCTAGATGCTTCCGCGTCTGGGTCGTTGTATTTGATTGGTGGGTTGTGATAGCAATCGCGCCCTGATCGAATGAATATTGCCCTGAGGTTTAGATGAGTGTAATTGATTAAATAATTCTTGGATATGTTTGATAGTTGCCCTCACGTTCAGATGGTGGTTTGTCTGAAGTATTGTGGTTGAATTGGTTGGATGTGAGGACAGGGGCCGTTATGTGTGATTATATTTATGACCAGGTCAAATAAATATTGGTCGTTCTGTAGATTTCACGTACTTGGGTTGAATTAGGCATAATTCTATCCAATAGAGAACTTCCTCAAAGAATTCAAGGTAGTTTTCAATAAATACGTTTAACTTTATTTGCATTTATAAATGGTTAATCTTAGAATGATTTCGGATGGCATAGTTGGTAGGTAATAACTGTTCCTTCCGGATTTAGATTATTACATTTGTATCAGTGCAATTATAGGCACTTAGTGTTCAGATAGATCCATTAAATATTTTCGTTGGTTGAGATCACTTATTTTGAGATTTTGTTAGAATAAGTTCAGTCAGTCGGGGAAAAAAAGGAAAAGGAAGAGAGCACAGTAGAAGCGACTATGTGTAATTAGGTTAGTGGCTTTCTAGCTATCAAGGTTAAGTAATAGTAGTACCCGTACTAGGTACATTGGATTATTTATCCATATTACTATTTTGTCAAATGACCACTGACATGACAAGCAATATGAAAAATAAAATTAAAACAAGGAAGAGATGTACCGTACTAGGTCTGTAGGTAAGCGAATATATTATACGCGTAACATCAGACTCTAGATGTGGGTAGATAGTAACAATACAACTGTAATTGTTACTATAAATGCAGCCACCATGCGGTGGGTGTCTCAGTCTTATATCGGCATCGGTGTGGCGGGACAAGTGAGTGATCTCTGTATTATACATATCCATTATGTGTGTTGTTGTACTGGGCAAGCCAGTACAATTATATTGTTTGTTTTCTAATGATAATACATACGATGTTAATTTGTTTTGTAAGTGTTCAAAGATATTTATTTGATTTTATTTTAATAAATAAGTAAGATTTATGTCCTAAAATTGAGACCCAACTCCAAGAAATATATATTTCTTTTAAATATCATTTTAAAGGCAATTACTTAGATTGAAATATTTTTCTGCATCTAAATACTTTCCTGACTAAAAGATAAATGTTTTGATTATAAAACATAAATGATAATTTAATGATTTGTCATTTTAAATCCCTAAAATCTCCAATAGGTCTTTTAGGTTACGCGCGACCGCTGCCGTTATAAATGGCCACGCGCCTGCTTGAAGGTTAAATAAAACGTAGGTACTTTAACTTTCTTACCCTGATCACATGAGTAAATCACCGAAGGACATGAAATTCGTTAAAGTTAGAAAGTCGTTAGAAAATTTTCAGGTGTATGCCTTAATAGTCCAACAGACTACTTTAAAAGTTTATTTGGAGGGGAGGGGAGGGGAGAATATAACTCAATTTCAGCTTGGCTAATATTCTGTCAATGAAATGTGCAGTGCGGCGGTTTTATAGGTGGCCGTTACGTGCTTTAAACAAAAACTCAACGTGCGAATTTCGTCTTTGAGTCTAACATAAATTAAATAATCGACGTTATTTTTTTCTAATGGAAAGCTTAAACACGTATAAAATTTTTCATTCGGAGAATATGTCGTAAACGTAAATTTTTTTCATATTCGATTTCTCACAAACCAAAAATAACGTTGTAGTGACTAAACAAATATTTTTCTCCTAGTACAGAATATTCAGTTATTCAATTATTTTTCTAATGAAGAAATCACAAAGTTATAATAGCGTGCTTAGGGCGTGTTCATACTAAGCTCACCGTTAGCGGCCGACTCTCATGAACTCGCACACGAAAGGTTCCGTACTATCATAACAGCGATTGTAAGGGTCGAGCAAAAAAACGCTAAATGAAAAAATCACGTCCTCTGTATGGGGACCCCCCTTTATTTTTACATTTTTGTATATGTATATTTCTTTATTTCTTTTTAAGCTATTGCATAGCTTCTATCGCGGGCCAGCGTGGAGACCGAATCCAGAAATTCCGAAACGAAAATAACCTGACACGGGACTTTTCTACGGTGAGCCGCTAGATGGCGCATTTTTTATCAACGCCATCTACTATGCAATAGCTTTACCGCGGCAGTCCCCGAGTGCCACACGTCTTTTTATTACATATTTGTTGTTATAGCGGCAATAGTACACACATTCTGTGAAATTTGCTGATAGATAGACAGCGGAAGCTCGGTAATTGGGCCCCGTTGGCACCCTTTAGGTACGCAACTCTAAAAAGTAATTGAACGTTAAATAATGAGCAGCGCGCCGCAACTGTGTGCGTAATGTGAACTCACCCTTACTTTGGTTCTGGTCTATCTTTTAAATGTTTCGCTCGCAATGTTTTTATTTTCCGCATTCGCGTTGTTTCCCAACGCTGCGTCGTTGCTAAACAGTGGACGCAATTTTCGAGTAGACATTTCATTGATATACCTATATTTAAATAATTCTCGTTGCGTCAGTTAACTGATAAACCCACAGTAGTTATGCCATGTACGGCTAACGCAACCCGAGCTTGAGCGGTTTGTCTTGTATTCAAGATGTTTATTTTCGTTAAGTTGCGCTCGCGACTGTATACAATTGAGTTTCGATAGGACCTAGCTTGTCGCGGATTTCGTGCTAGACATAATTTATTATCAAATAATATAATAATACTACTTTACAAACTTAGAGCAAGACCATGGAGCAACCAAACTTGTACATCTCTACGTTTGGCGTCTCAAAATTCCTTTTCTCAAACATTCGAGATAAATCGAAATTGCTGTACTGGCCAAATACATGCGAGCAGCGGGCGGCAAAAGTTGTATAAAAATTCATATCTGTCGTGTAATTTGAAAATGGAACGATCTTTTACTCCGAAAAATGGCAACCATTGGCATTTTTTGAGAGATAAGCTTCACCTATGTCTACTTCTTCTAATATAATATGTTGTCTTGTAAATTCTTATATATGTACTTACATAAAAAATAAAAATAAATAAATAAATAAACCAAGGATTGCCATGTTTATCATTGCGATCGTTACACTGATGCAATCATTTTTAGAGAATCGACACACTGGTAACATAGTAACTCTTATCTATTAAATAGTTCACCGTATTCGTTTTTAACGAAACTCAAACTTTCTATTTTTATCGATCCACGATGACACCACAGGCTTTCATAAAAAGACGTTTTATACTCATTGTGACAATATCCAAAACACAAATCATGTTTTTCAAAGCTTTTACAATGTTGTGACTATAGAAATGTAATGGCTGTGACAGCGCCATAATAAACTGACTGCTGATACGATGTAAAGCCTGGTGTCGACTATAGCCGAATCGCGTCAAATCGAATCGAGTTGCATAAGATGTCCACAAGATAGATAAAAGCTATCGTTCTTGCAATTCACGAGGGCGCGTGGCTCATGGTTGTGTGTGTGTCGTATCTATATGTATAAGTGGGAGCGAGAGCTTGCTCCCACCTAGGCTCCTGACAGGCACGCACACTTACGCAATGTTCATGTACACGACGTAACAACAAGCAAAGCGCCCGTAACTTCGTGAGATAAACGTACTATAATACGAGTGTATAATGTGTTGTTGGTTTGTAGGATGCAATTCGATTCGACTCGGCTCGGCAAGCCTAATCTACGGTAGCCTTTAGCGATCAAGAATCAATGACAAATGGTGTAAATTAATATAGTGAATAAACAGAAAATTTATCTTAAGTATAGAATTCTGAAATGAAGTGCAGTAGATGTTGTAATGAAATATGACTCTTTTTATTATGAACCAAAGTTATTCTAATCTGTAAGAGGAGATCTATCGAAGAACTACACATAAAAAAACATCAGTTGTGAGTAATGAGTACAGAAAATTTCAGCGCGGTATTAAAGTCGCCACACTAGGCCTTTAACGTCATACGCCAATTTTCCCGCCCGTTGTTCCAGGTTCCAGTGTTCTGAAAATTTCGTTTCTGTTTTAAAAATACTTTCTTACTTTACCTTTTGTGTTTCTAGAAGTAGGTAATTTATTATTTCTTTTACTGCTTCTGTTTATTTTAAGAATGTTGTCTTTTAAATCCACAAAAAATAAATTAGTCAACTTTACCAGTGTGGGATCAATTTGCAATGCAAATTAAAGCCTCAATAGATTTTTCTATGATCGAAGCTCAATAGCCCAACGGTTAAGCTGCGGACTGAAAACTGAAAAGTCGCAGATTCGAGCCGCACCCGTTGGACTATTGTCGTACCCACTCCTTCACAAGCTTTCCGCTTATTTGGAGAGGAAAGGAGAATATAAAGCAAGTTCAGCTTGGCTAATATTCATTATTAACACTTTCCCTGTCCCATGAACCACATGAGAGCATGGTTATTGTTTAACTATTGTGTCTGTTGTCTGGAGTCTGGACAGGGAACCTGTTAAAAAAAAAAGACGTGTGGCACTTGGGGACTGCCGCGGTAAAGTTAGCATTTTTTATCAACGCCATCTAGCGGTGAGAGGAGTCCCGTGTCAGGTTATTTTCGTTACGGTATTTCTGGATTCGGTCTCCACGCTCAAGGCCCGCGATAGAAGCTATGCAATAGCTTAAAAATGGACGTTCATTGGTCGAGTGGGATGTTGACAACCACTAATACTAGACTGTATCTAGTTACGAAAAGTGACGACGTAGGTAATTATCTCAAGTGCCTTGAATATGTCTCTTAATTATAGCCTTGAAGGAACCTAAATAATAAGCGACAGGCGATTATTATAGGTTTAATATTTGGGTATACTGTTTAATTTACCGGTATTTAATCGAGGTTCACCGCTGTAACCCAGATTTGACGGGCTACGAATTTTTAAACACAGAGCGATTGCCATCTAACCTTCACTATACGCTATTTATGAATGCATTAATTACTATTTACTACGAGTAGGTAATGAATGAAAATTTGATCTAATAAAAATATGTGATAGAATGTTATAGAATTGAACAAGTAAGAGAATTTGGCTTTTGGAACAACAAGCAACAATAAAACATAAAAAAGCAACAAAAAAATAAAGCTTAGAAGCAAAGCCTTAAAAGTTCGCAGAAAATTATTAAATATGACGTACAGTGCTGTGAAAGGGTCTCGATAACTAAGCCTCCGCTCCGTCTGTTCGTCCGTCTGTCTGTCAGCCGGCTGTATCTCATGATCCGCAATAGGTTGACAGTTGAAATTTTCAGAGAATGTTTATTTCTGTTGCCGCTTTAACAACAAATAATAAAAACATATTAAAAATTAAAGGGGGCTGCCCTTCTAGAAACGTACGAAAACTTCGTAGAAGGTACCCAAACATCGATGAACCCAAACAACCCCGGAAATTGCTGTGCAATAATTATAGTGCAACACTACGTACGTTATGACTAATAAAAACGATAGCTTACACAAATCTGCAGTTTTGCGGTCGGTTCGAACGTTTTTAAATGAATTCGGACTATTACTTGCATAGCTATGCTAAAGCCGGCCGTTACTGCAATTTGTAACCGATACACGGGCCGATACGCTTCGGGGCCTTAATTAAAAGTAGGTAAAGATTGATCAGAACCACTACAGGCTGATCGGTGCAGGTTTGAGACGCGTGGGCGGTCGGTTTGAGTTAAGTTAAATTGCATAGCTGTTTTGTAAGTTATTACTTACTAAGTAGGTATATTAAACGATGACAGTTTAGTGATGACTGACGTCCTAATGACGATTGAGGAAAAGTGCGCATGTGAAACCTTTAATACTGGTGATGAAAATTAAATAATTTCCCACGCGTTATGGGAATAAAGAACACGGTTAATTAACAATATTATTAAAACCATTAAAACCGTATTTAAGCCTATCAATATTGATAGAGATGTCCATCAATATTAGGCTGGCCACCCACGTCAGACTTTTTGTGGATCCGATTATCGGACCGATTACTTCACCCACTTTTATCATAAATTTTGTGTGTGATTTCAACCGACTTTTTGTAGGACGTGTGCGTCTCAATATTGCAATGTGTTTGTCGCCGATTATAATCGGACGTGGGCGCCGGTACTTACTCGAATTATATAACGTAGAAGTAATAGTAACAAAACCACATCCGGTTTTTAAAAACTGAATTGATGCCCGTGACACAAATATGCGGAGCAATTGACGCGTGACATGATATCTTTTGCAACGATTACATCGTACATTCGTAAAGCTATAGTCCAAAAGCCCGTGGTGTTTTTCCCATCATCATAATCAGCAACCTTCACAAAAACTAGACAGGCGATTCCGAGAGCAGAACACCGATATTCCGCTGCTTACTTCTAATACATAATATTATTTAATACATGTTAAATGTAACAAAAAAAATTGAATTACTAATATTTTGACAGTGCCGTTTCTACTCATAAATGATTCCAAAAACAGAGAGCTGTGAATTTTTCGAAATTGATATACCATGATGCTGGTGAAAATTTTAATACAGGATTTTGTATTTTATGTGAATAATAGTTGCGAGACTATAATTCAAACGAGTTATTGAAACAAAATGGAGTTATTTTAAAAATACGAGACGTGCCCTTACTGAAATAGTCTATTCAATTATTATTATTGTAAAACAATTTTAAAGTCCACTCAAAGGGAAAAGTTGCCACCGCCTCTCACTCTACACCGTAATCTTCACGTAACACGTACGGCGGACGCGTTACGCGTTGTTTCGTGTGGTTCCACCCTTATTCTGTATAATTGTATAGCATCAAAACTGATTTGCGGAGTGCCGTGAATAATTGAGGGCTGTTTGCTTTAGCTATCTAGTACTGGCCATTTATCTACACTCTACACTATATATTATAATATATACTATTATAAAGAGCAAATATTTGTATTTTTGTGTGTATGTTTGCAATGAATAAACTCAAAAACTACTGTGCCGATTTCAAAAATTCTTTCACCATTGGAAAGCTACATTCACCCTGAGTAGCATAGGCTATATTTAAATATAAAAAAAATCTTATGTCCACCCGTGCGAAGCCGGGACGGGCCGCTAGTTAAGTATTAAGTATATAGGGAACTTGCAAACGTTATTAGCGAAACAAACCCAGACACGTTCTCAGATAGAAATAGATTATAATCATATCATTTATAATTTTAAAGCCTCAATAGCCCAACGGTTCAAGGTGCGGACTGAAAATCGAAAGGTTGCAAGTTCGAACCCCACCCGTTGCACTATTGTCGTACCCACTCCTAGCACAAGCTTTTCGCTTATTTGGAGGGGAGAGGAGAATGTCAAGTTCAGCTTGGCTAATATTCTTTAAAAAAAATAAAAAAAAAAAAATAAAAAAAAAAAAATCTGAATTGTCTCTGGTCTGGTCTGGTGGGAGCTTTGGCCGTGGCTAGTTACCACCCTACCGTCAAAGACGTGCCGCCAAGCGATTTAGTGTCCCGATTTAGCGTTCCGACACGATGGCCTGTAGAAACAGATTAGGGGTATGGGTTGAATGCAGACTGCCATACTCCTTCCAAATTAGTCCGCTACGATTTTAGATTGCATCGTCACTTACATCAGGTGAGATCGCTCTCTTGTCATCGAATAAAACAAAATAAAAAAGCAAATTCAAATAAACTTTTACAAAGTGCTTTCGAAGGTAGTATCACTCGTAAGTAACGAACTTAAGGTGAATTCCAGGTGAGATGCGAAACGCAAATGATCACAAATCGCGATTGTGAATGTGTGACTACCCTCCTCAATTATGTCATTCGCACGGTAGGTACGAGTACGTATTCAGGATTTCCTCGTCAAATTCGGATTTGATACGTGGGATACGGGATTTTATGAGGAAATCCCGCGTCACATGAACCGTGCGGATTTTGCCGTTTAACGTCTTTATTTCTGCTTGAAGTTAATAAATACATCGCTAAAACTCCTTATGCAATATTTAACGACGCCGAATAAATTAAGTGAAACTTTAAGATTCGTGATCGGGAAATGCAGATGCCGATAAATTACATTTAAATGTTTTGCATTAAAATTCACCAAAAATCTCTTAACGACTTTTTATTTATTTGTTTGACACACAAACAAATAAATAAAGAGCTTTTACGACATCACATAATCACTAAACATAAGTTTGTGGCACTTGTAAAAAGCCGTATTTACACTGCGAAATTAGTGGCATGAAATTAGTTTCATGACATTAGTTTCATCAACAATTTCACGTGTAAACTTCTCATGACATTAGTTTCATCAACAATTTCACGTGTTCACGAAATTAATGCTGCATGCATTAAATTAGAAGTTTACACGTGAAATTGTTGATGAAATTAATGTCATGAAACTAATTTCATGCCACTAATTTCGCAGTGTAAATTCGGCTTTATAGTTTTGATTAAGTGGTTGTCAACTTCTGACATAACTTTTATCTATTTAGAACAGCGCGTGCGTGAATAATATATGCGTGCACCTTTTCATCTTGTTTGATTCATTACATTACAAACGACAAATTATTTTTAAAAGCGGTTTCTAGTAGGTCAAGATAATATAATATTATGTATGTATGTAATTCAAAACAATGAATTAAAAAAATTGGCTCCTGTGTAAAAAAAATTGCGACAGAAAATATGTCAATTTTTAATCATCCTACAAGTTGTTAAGGCGTCTTCAAGCGACTGATTTTTACTCTGAATCTTATAGGATATTAAAAATATTGTAGTATAAGTTTACTAGGTAGAAGGGAGTCCCAGGGAGCCACTGGATACAGGTGGCGCAATACCGAGACATGTGGATGTGTATAAAAGTGACCTATGTCATGCAGTGGATGTCTATAGGTTGATAAATAGAAAAGGTTTAGAGATCACAATGTTCAATTATTACAGTTAAATGGTTGAATGATTAGCGTTATTATAACCACAAGTAACATAAAAATTCAAACTGAACATTTCGAACAGCAAACTTTGTAAGAAGTTGGCACTTTAAAAAGAGGATCTACTTTAAAGTGGGCAAAATGTTAACGTTTCTAACTTGCCGTTATATTTATCTTCCATTAGGGAATGAAGCTTCAAGACTTAGATTACTTAGAGACCTCCAGAGAGCTAAGCGAACTCAATCTGTCACTGAAAGACGCGAAAATGTTGAATGTTTGATACAAAAATAAATAAACGAAACTTCATTGCAGATTCCTCGTTTCTCTCACATATCTTAAAAATTTTGGATTTTGGTTTCTTACTTAATTAATAGTAAGAGTCTCATCAAAATTTAGTAGACTTCAAACTTAGCAGACTAACTTTAAAGTTAGCAAGTTAGACAAACACAATGACTGAATGAACCATTGATGTATTAGTAATAAATATTCTTATTATTTTTGCAGATTACATCTAGTGCCTACCTTATAAAATAAGTCAAAGTTCACATAAATCCAATTCCCCAATATAACAATAAAAGTTAATCGCACATTTCCCACGCACCGCGTTACCGCACGCCACGCATAAGCATATTAATGCATAATAATATTAATATTATGTACATTGATATCACTGCGTGCGGTATCTTGGCGCGTGGGAAATGCGCGGTTAAGTTTTATTATTTTATTGGGATATATTGGAAGTAGGACAACTTTATGTTTTTTTTTTATTCAATATGTTGCACTAAAAACAAAAATGACATCACCAATACTTCCGCATCGCCTACACTCACGGACTAAGGGACGTCACACGTTCAGATAAACTATTTACCCGATACGCATTGTAATCTGTTGTTGTCTTGATCGCATAGTGCATGAAATACTTAAATACAGCTGCTGTTGCGGTCATCAAACGCTTTCTTTGACAAACTGTTGTCACGTACAAGTTATTTGAATTTTATTCCGAAATGAGTTTGTTGCGGTGCGCGCGGCTTGTCGTAGTGTACGAACTACGATAGGTTTTTTGCAAAATTAACGTTTTTGTTTCGTTTGCATACTATTATATGTAATTATTCGCCTTAAGCTTTGAACAGTTGTATCAATATAGAATTTGGTAATGCCATCATGTGGGTCAAGTCTCTCGTGAGGGGCATTTGGTAATTGTCTTAGTCACGATATACTTGCATTGCCACATGATTGAGTATAATTCAAATGGAGAATGATAGTTTTAGAGCAAACATCTGTTTTTGATCTCTGCTCAGCATAAGGCTTGATTTAGATTAAACCGTGAAAGGGTCGTGCCACACCAGTATTATCTAATACTGGTGTATATTTTCATCCGGGCGGAGTATCGAAGCGGCATGGTCTAACGTGAAATTATTTCGCTCTTCAACATTCTCTTGATTCCATGGAAAATGTCTAATGTTAGTCCTAATGTTAAGGCTCACGGGCTAGGTCGTGCCGTGGCCATGCAGTTGACTTCCTCCAAACATACTTTGTACTAATTCATACTATACTTCGAGCTATGAAAGTCGACTTATCGTAAGCGACCTTTTTACCTTAATCACCTTTTTTATTACTTACTTTTGGACGTTGACATTTTCTGGGAATATAGCTTGTTAACTTGAAATATAATATATGTTATTTTCCTAGGAAATTTCGACGTGCCCTAGTCTTTTTTAATCTTGAAGTATATTATAATTATACTTCAAGTTTGTAGTTGAAAATATCATTTGTAAATATCAATTTAGGTAAAAATGTCGTTTACGATAAGTTCACGGTCATAACCATGCCCCGTTAGTATGCTGGCCTGAAATAAGTCGACCCTAAATCATACATCACCTCTCTTATAACGAATTTGTAATTGAATGATTGATTGGGTATTTGTTTTTTATCGATGACACTTGATTGGATCTCACGTATAGTACGTATCTCACGAAGTTACGGGCGCTTTACTTGTGGTTATGACGTAAGTGTGAGTTCCTGTCTGGAACCTAGGTGGGAGCGGTCAGGCACGAGCAAGCTCTCGCTCACACTTATACAGATACGACACACACACAACCATGAACCACACGCCCTCGTGAATTGAAAGAACTATACATGGATGATATTTTAGTCATCACCAACGTAATATCACCGACGTAAAATGAAGTCCGAGCGTAGTTTGATATTTTGAAAGATTTTCAATACAAAAACTGTCAAAACACCCAATTCATTCCTTGGATATACCTACGTCACTCTACATTGGTGAAATCAGAACTAAGAGTTAAAACAGTCGACCTCTTAAGGTCTGAGATATCTGAGACTAATTTTAGCCGATTTTCGTGGTTTGGTGTTGGGTTGAAGAGTATTCTAATTTTACACCGACTTTTCCTTTATGTTTATGTTTAGCAACTATTATTGATGCGTTATATTTTTATTCTATGACAAGTTAGCCCTTGACTGTGATTCTCCTGATGGTAAGTGACGATGCAGTCTAAGATAATAACGGGCTAATTTTGCTAATTAAATCTATCTCTGTAATTGGTTTCTACACAACATCGTACTGGTACGTTATCTGGTAACGAGCCACAGCCAAAGCCTCCCACCAGGCGAATTTAAAAGAGCATTGTCGTTTCATATATCCATTAACCTAATTTGTTTTCTTACATTTTTTATATCACTTGGCATTATGTCTTATCTTGATAATTGAACTCAATTCAGAAAAGATGTAAGTATTGTAAAATAATATGATTGCATTCTATTTCAACATAATAATGGTTCCCCATTATTTTTAAGTGATGTTCTATAAAATTAATTAAGTGAATATTTCTAACACCATTTTAGCAATAAAAATGATGAATATCGTTTTTTATTTATAAAGAAATGGGGCTTTAGATATAACTTAGAATTTATTAAGCAATGAACCCATCCAATGTATAATAAAATTTACAGTTTTAAAACATGTTTTTGATATTGTATATTTCGTCCCCACAACTTCGGTCAAAATTAGGTTTTTATTAGGTAAATGAAAATCTAATTTCAACCAAAGTTTCAATAACTTTGGTTTAAAATTATATTCCTGGAGAAACCATTGGTTAACACGGAATACAAATTATTACAAGCATGCAAAGAATAGTTAAACCTATACGGAATACGAATACTAGACTAACTTCTTTGCATGCTAGAGATAATCGATTTTTTTTCGATACCTTATCATAATATCATTCATATAGCCTTAAACATATTATATGAACCTTATAGCACCATAAAGTTTAGTTCTTATGTGTTCTTATTGTTAACGTTATCTAGTTGAGCATTTATCATGTTTTATTGTATTTTTAAAAGCATCTACTCCTCACTCTCCAAGCCTCAACAGCCCAACGGTTAAAGGTGCGGATTGAAAACTGAAAGGTCGCAGGTTCAAACCCCACTCGTTGCTCTATTGTCGTATCCACTCCTAGCACAAGCTTTTCCGCTTATTTGGAGGGGATAGGAGAATATTAGTCAACTTTAGCTTGGCTAATATTCTTTTTATGAATGTGCAGTACCTATCCAGAAGAATTGAAAAGATTAAGGATACTATAACATAAGTTAAATAATATATATTTTTTTATTGGTTTACTAGCGATTTTTACATAATACATGAATAACATACTATTTTTATTTTAAAATATTTACTTAGTAGGTATGTAAAATCATATTAAAGTAAACACGACACGTACTATTTTAGTATTACAATCTGTTAAAAATTAAAGTAAAGAAAAAAAGGGATCCAATGACTAAAATTAATTTTATACTTAGTTACATAGTTACTATTATAAAAGATCATTATAATTTTATATGAGTTTCTAAACTTTATAAATGTTTATAATAAAGTAAAAGCTATAATACATTTGAAAAAATAAATAAATAATAACAGAAGCTTACTATTTCCATTTACTTTCATTTTTTTTGTTACCAGATTCTTAGAATTCATTACCTTTCACTTTAAAATTAAGTATTCGCATTGAATGAGATGAACCGTCTAATTAAAATATAATTTAAGGTGAAAACAAAAGAACTTTTACTTAGATACAAATCGTTTCTTTTCGGTAAAAAGAATACAAAGTGTCTGAATATGAAAAAAGATAGCTATGAGTATTTACTTGGGAACTATAACAATGCTCAATTAAAATTAAGTACCAAAGGTGAAGGCTATGTCTAATAGCATGCGTTAACATCGGTTTACTCAAAGATAGCATCTTTAACATGAAATAGTACTCTTATGATCGACGATTTTAGAATGGATGGTCCCACGGAGCACTCATTTTATTTTACTTTATTTTATAAATGGAAAAATATCAACAAGGAGACTTACAACTAAAAGACACATAACAAAAATATCAATAACTGGCATGTACAAAAGATTTAGGGGCATACAGATTATTTTAAGTAGTGTAAGAAAAACTATAGTAATTTCTACACATTAGCTCCCTTACGCAGGGAGTCAATGACATTACGGCGAAAACAGGTTGACGTGGAATTAAATAAATTGAGTTGCTGATTGTTTTGAGTAATTGTATTAAATTGGCGACAAATGCGATTGATGCAGGAGTGGTAAGTTAGGTTAGTGCGGCTACGATTAAGGTTAATATTTGAAATCGTTGTGCCAAACTTGATGGATATTATCATTTCTTCTTCTTCTTCTTCTTCGATTAAGCGTTGTCCCACTGTGTGGGGTCCGTTTTCTGGCATGCTTTTGCCCACTTTGCCCAATCTTGTGCATCCGATTTTCTCAATTTCTTGGCTCTCATATCGGTGCCTACATGGTCTAGCCAGCTTTCTTGGACGGCCGCGATAGCTCCAGGGACGGCGATGTTATAACATCTATTACCCACATAGCTTTGTGGTTTCCATGCTACATGACCATACCATCTTAGACGGGCTTCTTGGAGCTTATCTCCGATGTCACGGATGGATGTCATTTACACATTTTTTTTTCACCTGCATCTAATCTAAATATTAGTACTTACCTACCTACCATATTATATTGACTCTCAACTCTAACAACATTATTTTAATTTAGGGAGAGAAATAGATTTTCTAAACAGAGGTAGCACTTTTTTATAAATTAGCATCATTTACAATCCTTAAAGTTGTTGATTTATTTAAATTGTGCAATGTAGCAAATAAAAAACGAAATAAATCACGATATTTCGATTGAAATAATTTAAAATATAATATAATCCGGTCCATGTAACGGGATTATTCTCTATTTTATTTCACTAACGGACTGTCCCGCAAACGCTTAGCTAAAACCCGTTTAAATAATACCTATTACTTTGAAATTAGCATAGAAATGCAATTTCTTTGTCATCGTAAAACGTAAAACCTCTGTAGTCTGTAAAGTACCTTATACATAACTAGCTTTTGCTCGCGGCTTTGCTCACGTTAAATTCGATTTTTCAAACCCCTATTTTACCCCCTTTGGGGTTGAATTTTCAAAAATCCTTCCTTAGTGTGCGCCTATGTCATAAAAGGAACCAACTGTAAAAATTTCAAGTTTCTAACTTCAGTAGTTTAGGCTGTGCATTGATATCTCAGTCAGTCAGTCAGGACTTTGAATTTTATGTATATAGATATAGTTATAATCTTACATAAATATGAAGGTATAGTTCTTTAAATTCACGAGGCACGTGGCTCATGGTTGTATATAAAAATAAATGATTATAGCATATCTACATAATCTCAGAATGAATAAAATATGCATAGGCAAATGTCTGGTTATAAAATATATACCAATTTTCGAATGAATTATCGCTAAGTGAAACAATGTACCTAGGTATGTATTGCAGGCTTAAGGTTAAACAAAATTTAACACGCAGTTCTTACCGTCAGGGTCAACAAGTGACTTTATCAGGTTAAAAACGTAACAATCACTGAAATCTTTTATTACGACATACCACTTCAATTGTTTGTACTAAGTACTATGCAGTAAGCACACAAAAGTGTGTAAAGGCCCTATGTCAGGATCGACGTTAGGAAAAACAGAAATCGAGACTGCCAAGCCAGGTGCATTAAATGCATAAATGCATTGTAGGTACCTATAAAGCTACAAGTACCCGGTATCATCCCGTCCCGATGGGCCAACTCAACCGACTGAGGTAGTGCGAAGGGATAAGAGTTACGCGATAGAAAGAGAGGCAACTTCTAAGTAGTAGTTGTTCGCGTCGATTGAGGTTTTTCAATTCCCGTGGGAACTTCCTCATTTTCCGGGATAAAAAGTAGCCTATGTGTTAGACTATAATCTGTCTCTGTGCCCAGCGAAATCGGTTCTGTCGTTGCGGCGTTTGCGGCGCGTAACAAACATCCATCCATCCATCCATACCTACATCCAAACTTTCGCATTTATAAAAAAAGGATTAGTAGGATAAAATGATATAGGTACACACGATAATTATTCGAAACGACCGTGATATTGACGTGGTAATTATTATGATTCGCATTCATTGTTGACTGTACTATCTATTGCAATGTCATTGAAGTTCATCGAACTCGTCTTTTAACATTGAAGATTAGCAAGGAGGCCATCGTGCTATGCGCGTTATGATCTCCTCATTCAAGTTTATAGGGCATCATAAAATAAAAACAATTAGCGATATCTCCTTAATAATTATTTTGTATTTTTCAAATTAAAAATTGAGAACGGACATGTTTAATTTTATCTCTTAAATATTTATTTCCTAAATGAGAAATTGACAACAGACACGTTTTCCAAAATACAATTATTATCTGAAAACATCGACCTTAGTAATAATTATTTTGTATTTTTCAAATTAAAAATTGAGAGCGGACACATTTAATTTTATCTCTTAAATATTTATTTCCTAAATGAGAAACTGACAACAGACTCTTTTTCCAGAATACAATTATCTAAAAACATCGACCTTAGTAATAATTATTTTGTATTTTTCAAATTAAAAATTTTATCTCTCCTATATTTATTTCCTAAATGAGAAATTGACAACAGGCAGGTTTTCCAAATTTATACAATTACCGGAAAACATCGGCCTTAATAATAATTCAAATTAAAAATTGAGAACGCACACATTTAATTTTATCTCTTAAATATTTATTTCCTAAATGAGAAATTGATCAGGCAGGTTTTCCTATACAATTACCGGAAAACATCGAATGATATTGATGATTAAAACTCATTAAACTTTATGAACTTTACTCACTGGAGCAATAACCTGTAATGCCAGTGAGTTTAATGATCTGCCGCAAGCAAGCAGTAAGCAAGGTTTTTTTAATAATTTTTATATTGGCAGTCATTTTCGTGGCATTTATGCCGCGGACTAAACATGAATCCCACTAATCCTACTAATCACACTACACACTAATCACGTTATAATATTATGAAGGCGAACGTTATATGTATGCATGTGTATATGTTTATTACTCAATTGTTGAAAGGCATGGGGATAGCTTATATATTAAGGCTACATTTTATCTCGGAAAAATTAAATAGTTGCCGTTACTTAAATAAAATATTAAATTAAAAAATCAAAAACCCGACTGCGTAAATAAAAACTGCAAAGGAAAAAACAAGTCCAGTCCAGTACCTACTAATCTAGAATTCTAATTTCTGTTAAATAATCGGGACCCATTATTGGGAAGATTTGAACCGATCTAAATTTTTAAGGGGCCCGACTGTTTAAGTTATTTAACAGACTTCTAAATTACTGGTCTTGTCCTCTCATTTTTGATTCCCGCGGTAATCAAAAACCTTACTCCAGACAGACGAAGTCACGGGCATTAGCTTGTAGGTAATAATTTATCTGGTAAGTTAACCTACAATTAGCTGGAGGGTCAACCTTGCCATAATAATCAAACATATGATTTTGGCCAAAGCATTGAAAAAGAGATTAAAAGCTATTGTTTTTACTATGGGAACAAGCACAACAGCCATGTAATTTGAAGGTGAATGAATATCAACAGTTTTAATGAGATTATTCAAATGGATCGTAAAGATTAGCATCTTTGAGTTTCACGTTAACGAACCTGTTATTTAAGCATGACGTATGGGTGCCTATTGTATTGTTCGATGACGGATTTATGCAATTCAAGGCTTTCACGCAGTTTTGTTTAAACACGAATAGAATATCATTCATTATCACCTTCTCAACAAATCGCTGCGCCAATTCCAGACACAGGTCTCAGAATGAGGAGAGTAAAGGCTATCGTTCAAAGATTTTAGACTTGATTCGTGGTTTAACGTCATAATTTTTTTTTTATTCTATGACAAGATAGCCCTTGACTGCGATCTCACCTGATGGTAAGTGACGATGCAGTCTAAGATGGTAGTGGGCTAACTTGGAAGGGGTGTAGCAGTGTAAATTCAACCCATACCCCTAATCGGTTTCTACACGCCATCGTGCCGGAACGCTAAATCGCTTGGCGGCACGTTTTTGAAGGTAGGGTGGTAACTAGCCACGGCCAAAGCCTCCCACCAGACCAGAGCAGAGACAATTTAGAAATAATAAATTACTAAATTGCCCCCGCCGGGAATCGAACCCGAGACCTCCCAGTTATAAGACCACAACGCTCACCACTGCACCAGGGAGGTCGTCAATTGTGATAAAATACGTATAAATAAAAAAGCACGTACCGCGATAATTGTTTTAGTTGGAATTGTCGATATTTCGATCGATTTGATATGGTCAAAGTTATGTTCAATTGACAGAAATGCAATAATTATTATGTATATTTTACATGTTTTACAGTTTTCCGATAATATGTACAAATTGTACAGCCGCGGGTTACATTCCAGTATAGCAATCATTTAGTGGAACATTTACTTGTAAAATAATAAACGTAATTGATTTCTGCAGTTCAAATGAAGGTTATTAAGTCAAAAGTTAAACATTAAATTATAGGCATGATAATCATTTGCTCGACAAGACATTCAGTGTGAAACTGAATAAAACATTTATCCGCTTAATCTAATTGAATAAAATCTATCTTGCTACGAATAATAATCACAGAAAATTTATTTTTTATTGTGATTGAATTGGTGAGATACGAGTGAGTTTAAATTAGAAATAATACGATTTATATATAATACTAGCTTTATCCCGCGGCTTCACTCACGTTAAGTTCGATTCTTCCAAGCCCTATTTTATCCCCTTAGGGGCTGAATCTTCAAAAATCCTTTCTTAGCGGATGCATATATCATAATAGCTATCTATCTAGTATGCCAAATTTCAGCCCGATCCGTCCAGCGGTTTGAGCTGTGCGTTGATAGATCAGTCAGTCAGTCACCTTTGCCTTTTATATATTTAAGACTAGCTTTTCCCCGCGGCTTCGCTCACGTTAAGTTCGATTTTTCAAACCCCTATTTTATCCCTTTAGGGGTTGAATTTTCAAAAATCCTTTCTTAGCGGACACCCACGTTATAATAGCTATCTACATGCAAAGTTTCAGCGTGATCCGTCCAGTGGTTTGAGCTGTGCGTTGATAGATCAGTCAGTCAGTCAGCCAGTCATCTTTGCCTTTTATATATTTAGATGAATTAGTACCTACTAGGTACTTTTGGCACTTGAATTAAATCAAAAATCAAGCAGCCAATTTTCATTCTTTCTTTTTTTTATATATAAATAGCGGGCAAACGAGCTGGCGGGTCACCTGATGTAAGTAAGTATAGTGATTAAGTAAGTGTAGTGATTACCGCCGCCCATGAACACTTGTATGTTATCAGAGGCACCACCAATGCGTTGCCGGCTTTTCAGGAATTTATTGGTCCACCCCTTGAATAACTCCATATTGTAATTAAGATTCGATGTTAAAATAAAATGTATGTATGTAATGATATTATTACATAGTATAATTATCATGAAAATTATTATTTATATAATTTTTTTTAATACATTTTATTGCACAACATTATGTAGTACAAAAGGCAGATTTTTTTCTTGTCTTAGTAGATAGGTGTACCTTAGGATGTGTGACATCCCTAGACTATTTTTGGGTTAAATGGTCTAAGGTGACATTACTTCTATTGAATGTTCTAAGTTTGTAGGCGTGAAGAGTGCAAAAGTAGTATTATATGTAAATATTAATCGAACCATTATATACAGAGCCCGTAAATGTAATTGTAAAAATAATATTATAATATAATTATAATTAGTAATATATTTATTGAATATACTATTTAAATAAAGATGAAGAACCCACGAATATTAAATCTATGATATAAGCTTCTCAAGCTCGTATGTGATATGAAAACTTGCCTCAAGCCTAACTGTAACTTCCATATTTAATTTCACACTGCAACATTTTCTCCATGTAAATCATAATAAAACAGCTTTAAGTTCAGCTTAACAGCTTTAAACCGCTGGATAATGTTCAGAACAGTGTACTTTCTATTATCACACTGGTTCTATGCAATCTGAGGCTTAATAAGCTGTATTGCACTGATTTGCATTTACTTTCCTAACTATTACGTTGACTTAAATCCCCCTCTTAATGATTGGTTAAACTGATTGGATTGGGTGTGCTTTAGGCAATTTCAGTTCAATATTGGTATAAAGTTTGGACCCAGAACATAGACTATTAAATAAAGTGCTTTGGTTATTAGTATTATATTTTTTAGATTTGGACTGAAGGCATGAACTAAGCGGGTTACAGTCGCGTCGAGCCTACCGCGGCAGAAGATCTTGGAAATAAAAAGACGATAGAAGTACGGAAGCTGGAGTATTTTGATTTTTGGCCATATCATAAGGAATAGTAAATACGACCTCCTGTACATGCTCTCAAGGTGCTCAACAAATGGCAACATGGCTCCAAGAAACGCAGCGTCGATCGGTGTACGGATGATCTTAAGAGAGATCCGGGCAACCGCTACTTACATGGGCAGAAGATAGTGCTCTGTAGAGATCTTTGCAAAATACGAATGTTCAGCAATACATGTCTATTATGATCATCTTAACCCATCGCTGGCCATTACTGATCATTGCATTCCTCTCAGAATGAGAAAAGTTTATAGGCCTTAGTCCACCATGTTGACCAAGTTCAAAGTGGCTGACTTACTTAACACATATTTCAGAACATTATTAGAATTCTCAGGCACCATTAGCATATTAGTCACATGCATGGAATGCAAACCCTATAGTCTCCCTAAAAATGAAGCAGATATTGAAGGCGGAAACGATGCTTGCCTGAATACATTTTTAAATATATTTACATAAGCGGAAGCCACATCTTGTTTGTATAGGTACATCTACACACTGCTACAAAAGACGCTACGACATAGCTGTAAGATGTTCGTCGTAGTTATTGATTGAGCAAACTAATTAGTTTGGAGCGTTGCGTAAATTAATAATTATAACTTGATACCGCTTGACAAATAAGTGTCGTAATCCAATTCCATACTAATATTTCTTATCTAGTACAAGTCAAGCAAATACTTTATCAACTCTAGTCCTATGCGTAACCTATGATTTCGTAGTCACGGAACGAATATAACCGCAACTAGGCATAATTCAAATAAATTATTAGCTATGTCTCAAGGGTGGACACAGAAATTCTTGAAAGATATAGTTTTTTGCTGGTTTTATGATAGTTACGTTGGTTACCTGGAAGAGATCGCTTCTTAGCCATACGGCCGCCTGCTGTACTGTTTTGTTTACCTTCTTAACCAACTTCCAAAAAAGCAGAAGGTTCTTCAATTCATCGGAATCTTTTTTTTGTATGTATATTCCCCGATTACTCGAAGACGCCTGGACCGATTTGCAAAATTCTTTTTTTGTTTGAAAGGGTAGATATACAGTCCAAGTGTCTAATTGTGATCCTGGAGATCCTGGAGAAATCGAGGGAACGCTTCGAATTTTATGTAAAAACTAATCTTGATTCATACTACCTATTAAGCAATCAAATTAAATGCAATTTTGAAAACACGATCTAGAAAGAGATCTAGATCTAGTTTGTGAAATTTCCGTAAAATGTATGTTCAAAATAATACAAGACTCAAAAATTTGCATGCAAATGTTTTTGCCCGTGTTTCTTTAAAACATCTTGTTTGCAAAATCTCACAAACCACAGCCAACTTACGAGTACAGCCACAAGCAATAGTTTTTAGATCGTAGTTACAAAATTTTATGACAACTAACTGATGCCCGCGACTTCGTCTGCGTGGATTTAGTTTTTAAAATCCCGCGAGAACTCTTTGATTTTCCGGGATAAAATGTATAGTATATATCACTCTCCAGGTCTTCAACTATACCCATGCAAAAAATCACGTCGACCCATAGCTCTGTTGCAGCGATATTGAAGGAAAAACCAACAAACAAACACACATTCGCATTTATAATATTAATAAGAATTAAAATATTCTGTCTTATTTTGTACGTACCAGTAACATTAACCAGCAAAAAAGAGATGAAGCAAGGCGAAATCAAATATACCATTATCGAAAATAGCCTACGGCCGCTCACGAATCGAAATGCTGTTCTTTATTTATCTTGTGGCTTTGATGCTATGATTAGGACTTTCTCAAAATGGCAAGTTTACCTACCGATTGAACAAAGACAAGATACAAGTTTTGATCAAAATGATTAGTTCAGCTTTCCGGTAAAGTTTGATACTGTGTGGCGTGCATATAGGGTAGGCATTAACGGCAGGATCTCCGAAAACAGCCTGTTTTTGATTCAATAGTAAACAATCAAATATTCTTTGTTTTGATAGATTAAAAATATATGTTGTAGTTTAATACACGTTCTAAATTATTTTACCGTCCAAATGTCCATATTTTGAACTTCACTCGATCAAATAATATTCCGAAAACAGTGTAGTTTTTAATTGTTTTTTAGGTTGTATTTATAGTATATCAAAGTTGTCAAAAAATAGGCAAAAGCTTTTAGAAGAATATTTTATCGTTAATTTTTCTCTAAAAAGTTTTCTTTTTTTTTATCATGACTGTTTTACTTTTTTTATAACAAAGTGGCTCGTGCACCTCACTTCAATTGATTGCAAGTTACTGCGTCCGAAGATCGTGACCTTAAGCGGGCAGATGATAATATAAAATGGAGAAAATTTGCAGTACGAGTCATAAAAACTTAAGTGTATCATTTGTGCAATGCCCATCCTTAAGTTTTTTATAATTCATACTGGAGATTTTTTCCATTTTATATCATCTGCCTACTAGTGTGTAGTCTTCATAACAAATATGAAGGGACCAAACATTTGCATTCGTTAAGGCTAGTTTACACTTTAATTAGTGCGAGTGCAAGTGTTTAGCAATTGCGAGTGCGACTCCTTAGCGCTAGTTGTGTCCAATACTGTTTAGCTCCTGCGCTTAGTAAAATTCAATTGTTGGGCGTCAAACAGCACGTATGGACGAACAACAACAAGGGCGCTAGAAAGTTACTACTAGACTAGTTAGTTAGAAGTAATACGGGAAATGTTTAAAACACGACAGTATTCTACAAATTTGGTAAATAAATAGGAGGTTGGCCTCTGTGGCCGGATTTGGTCGGGAGAACATTATTATGTCAATATGTCAGACAACACTACAATATTTGAATCGTTTTAATTTAAGATTCAAAATTATTTAGGTACTTCATGTAGGCCAATTTGTGGCTCTTTTAATGACAAGTCAAGACTCTACCGACTTGTAAATTGATTTCTCGCATAGACCTACTGAGAAATGTGTAAATCAATCAAAGAGTGTCGCAATCACGGAAGCCGCGCTGCATTCCTCGCTAAATATTCAGATCGTAATTATGTTAGCGTAGATTATACATCGGGTTATTGTGGTGAAAGTACTTTTAAAGATTTATTATCATTTTAAATAGGTACATATTATCAACTAGCTGTTGCGCGCGACTTCGTCCGCGTCAATTTTTGTTATTATGATCGCGATTAAGAAGTTTTTAAAAGAATATATTTTAAATATGGATAATTTTCCCCGTTTTTGCAACATTTTTCACTGATGCTTCGCTCCTATTGGTCGCAGCGTGATGTTATATAGCCTAAAGCCTTCCTCGATAAATGGACTATCCAACACAAAAAGAATTTTTCAATTCGAACCAGTAGTTCCTGAGATTAGCGCGTTCAATAAAAAAATTCTTCAGCTTTATATATTAGTATAGATAATAGGAGAACGCGGGCTATATAGCCATAGAGCCTTTTCAATACATAATATTAATTGTAATTAATAGGAGACCGCAATCCTGGGCTATAAGCAGGGTGAGCATGGGTAGGAGACAATAGTTATTTGTTCAATAAGATGGCAAAATTCATTTTTTTTGCGAGTGCCTAGTTTGAACCCCGACCGGGCGAAGGATTCTAAGTTCGAATCCTGAGTGCAGTCAGGGATTCAAAGGCACAAGAAACAAAAACTTTGCTATCGTGTGATACATATAACTTTTCACCTCACTAGTTGTAGTAGTAGTAGTTTTAAGATTATAATGTGCAGAATAAATAAATAAAAAGTTCAAAAAGGGTGCCTTTGCTGTCTAAAAACAGTGAGCAAAAGTAGTTTTTGCTCACTCAGTGAGAAAAAGTGTTGAACTTTTCTTGACGCGACACTTTCTCACTGAGTGAGAGAAAAAGCGTTAATTTTCTTGAGTATAGATAGGTACTTAAGCGCCTATAAGCGAGTCATTATATACGCAACCAATATCCATGTGGTAAAGATGACCTATTCAACGTTAGTTACACGATAAAATGATAATTTAATTTTCCTGATTGGTACTTATATTATAGATCTTCTACCAGTGATGTTAATAAAGTCATTATGACTTAAATAGATACAGCGCTATGATTAGATGCAATCATCATCGGTTCATTCATTTTTCAACACTTAATTGAGTTAATCCGCAAGTTATCCGGTTTATCTACGTTAAAGTCAGTCGTGCGTTTTGCAATGACAAATTACTTAAATTCCAAGCATTGCCCTTGTATCCTGATAAACTACAGTCGTATTTATATTAAACTAGCTTTTGCTCGCGGCTTCGCTCACGTTAAATTCGATTTTTTAAACCCCTATTTTACCCCCTTAGGGGTTGAATTTTCAAAAATCCTTTCTTAGCGGATGCCTACGTCATAATAGCTGTCTGGATGCCAAAATTCAGCCCAATCCGTCCAGTGGTTAGGGCTGTGCGTTGATAGATCAGTCAGTCAGTCAGTCAGTCAATCAGTCACCTTTGCCTTTTATATATTTAGACTAGCTTTTACCTGTGGCTTCGCTAACGATAAATTCGACGTTTCAAATCCTTATTTTACCCCCTTAGGGGTTAAATTTTCAAAAATCCTTTCTTAGCGAACGCCTACGTCATAGCTATCTGTATACCCGGCGGATCCGTCTAGTGGTTCGAGGTGTGCGTTGATAGATCAGTCAATCAGTCAGTCAAGTTTTCCTTTTATATATCTGTAATTTACTCTAATTTCCTGATTTGGTCATGCAGAGATACCTACTCTCGCAGTAGCTATACGGTACACAAGGTAAAATAAAGGCAAAACAATAGAATTGTGAACGGTAAATAATTTTAACATAACTAAACATTCAACGTATTTCAGTTACCTAGGTATATGAAAACTTCCGTTATGACAAATATTTTTCCTTTCAATTGTTTTGAAAACATAATAGCACCATTCCGCATTGAGAACTGACCATAAACTTAATTGTTTTCATACCTTGTTGCAGAATTCATATCTCAATAATTTACTAAGGGATTGTTACACTGCACTGATTTGGATTCAACATTCGCAGGATTTCGCAGGATATGCAGGATTCGCAGGATTCGCAGGATTCGCAGAAGAAAGCAATGAGTAAAGCGGGTCCTGACTCCTGACCGATAAAATATTAGTAGTATTATAATTTTAGTAGAGTTGTTGAATTCAACAACTCTACTAAAATTATAATACTACACAAATTGACATGACAAAATTAATAATTTTTGTAGAATAAAAAATGTAAAATATTCATTAAATTGCATCATGACTTACATCTATTTTGTACCTATGTTCGAGCAAATAAAAATATCTTTATCTTTTTATTTATTTCTACAATTTTCATGAACACATAATATGGATATAGTGTAAAAGGAACTTTACTTTTTAGCTTATAAAGCCCACACATTTTTATAAAATCTATTTTATCTACTAAGGAATATTTATTATGGGAACCTTTGAGCCAATAAAGATACCTAGATAAGGTAAGGTAAATATTACCAACTTAAAGGGGGCATATAGTTCTGGCTGGCTTAATCTAGTGGTTTTATAGTAATTGATTTTCCATCAGTTATATACTAGGATCTTCATCAAGGGATGTGTGTTCATGTAGTTCAAGGATCGGCCTTATGTACTAGAGGAAATGAGATGCACTATGTAGGTATTATTCTTACTGAAAACATGCGCGCAACAATATGTTAAATAGCTCTTGGGGAAAAGTAGCCTTATTATAAAACTACTAAATAAAAGTATTACTTATACGTATATATAATGTTATTACGCTAAAACGTGTTATCGGTTTTAGTAATTAAATATGGATCGATAAAGCTCGTAATTTCGATATGCTTCATTTTAGTCGTAATTTAAAATACTTGAGTAATAAACTTTCAATGTTTGTATGAGGAAATAAACTTAAGTCTTTAGCTTACAGTTCCACCATTTATACGTATTTAAGAAAAGACTATAAGCAGTTATGGTTATTAACTTTAGCACAAAATGATAACCGTGTATCACAAAAGGAAAAGTATTCTTAGAATATTCAGATTCTTATCGGTGCGTTTGTATAGGCCATTTCGAATCTAAAAAGTACTTCGAAGTATAATAGACACTTTTATTCTTGTTCTTTAAGAGAAGTTTATCTTAAGCACTCACGAAAATTGGTGTGGAGTTGCTATCTATATATCGACCTATACGTAGAATAGAGTTATATATGATTATGGCACAAAAATTTTTTATTGCATTTTTAAGCCTAAAAAGATCTCTAATATTTACTAGTGAAATCAAAATTTTAAAAAGTTATGTAGATCCAAAGATACCAGTCGAATAAAGGTACATTTAATTTATTTCTCCAAAGAAGAAGGGCCCGACAGCACAAGTGTCAGTATTCACTGTCCAGATCAGCGCGATCGGAGGGTCACATCTGCAGTTGTAGTCATGTTCTCCGAAATGATAGTGTGCACACGCTCACACTTTTATCTGCTATTTTCGTGTTAATTTTGTTATTATTTTTTACTATATGTGCTCAAACTTAAAAATACACGCTCAAAACATATGATCTTCCCTTCGTTAAAGCCAAAAAAAATTGAATATAGTAATACGACAAATGCCGTGGAGATAAAAAAAATGGAAAAATGAATGTTCCAGGTAAGTGAATGGAATTTTCTTTCTTCAGCTTTGTAATTATATTACATAGATTGCTCTTAGATAGTTGTATATAATAATTTTTACAGATATATATTTTTAAAGCTAAATAATTAAGTTAAACGGTTCCACATTCATATAGAACATTATACCTCGGAATGTTAGATTTTACTACAAAAAACAATCAAAAAAAGAAATATCAATTCATTACACCTATTAAACATTAATTCATACATTTTAATAAGTAATCAATAATATTAATTATTTTACCATACTACTTTATTATTCGGAAATCATGTAAAAAATATCGGGACAATGTGCACAAGTTACTTTGTTCGAGGGAAATTATTTTGAAATTATGAGGTATATGTGTATATATTCATTTATTCTTGGTTTGACATTGAGATATATATCCTTATTCAACTGAAAACTACCATAAAAGCCTAAAATTAATAATTTTTTTTATGTTAAGTATTTATAAAAAAACTACATAAAACTATTTAGACCTGTTTTCTGTAGTTAATTGGTTTAACGTTTTAATGATGTTAATTTTTGTTTTCAGAAAATGGCAGTGTCAGTAGTGGAGCTTTTACAATAACAGCACTACCACAGGCAAAATTAGGCAAGAGGTCCCTGATATATGGGAAGATTGATATATCAGATGGAACTGTAAGGAACAGTCGATTATCTATACTGCAGTCGGCATATAATGATAAATACCAGTTTTTGCTACTGACAAATACGCATAAATTGTCGTGATGCCTTTTATTCTAACCATATGATGATCACTGGACGCAATCACTATCTACAACTAACTCTTACAGTGCACCTAACGACTCTAGAGATGATGATGTGCCGCATCTTCTTTACAAATTCATTATTTTGATTAATTTAAAATTTTCATTTTGCGCGGTACCCAGTGGATCTCTACCACCACAATATTATTTTCTTCGTGATTTAAAATATCTATTCAATTAAAATATTAATAATATAGACATAAATAACTTAGATATGTTACACGTTGCGATCGGCAACGCAACGATCACATCCTCGGCAGGCTCAGTGTCCGTGACATCGGAGATAAGCTGCAAGAAGCCCGTCTAAGATGGTATGGTCATGTAGCACGGAAACCACAAAGCTACGTCGGTAATAGATGTCTTAACATCGCCGTCCCTGGAGCTAAATCTCGCGGCCGTCCAAGAAAGCGCTGGCTGGACCTCGTAGGCGCCGATATGAGAGCCAATAAATTAAGAAAATTGGATGCACAAGACCGGGAAAAGTGGGCAAAAGCATGCCGGAAAGCGGACCCCACCTAGTGGGATAACGCTCAGTCGAAGAAGAACTTAGATATGATTGATTTCTTATTGATTTCCAATAATAAATCGCACAGAAAAATTGTGGAAAATAGAGAAAATGTTTTTAAACCTTTTTGTTTGCCAATATTCGGTTGTACTATTTTTAAAACTCCTGAAAGAACTTATATATTGTCCTTGTAGCAATTTTATTTCGTTGGTTTTATTCGAGTTTTCTATAATAGGATTATTATTAATGCTAAATAATAGTTCCTAATACGTTATTTATGTTTATGTTTTATATTATTTATTTATTAGTTTCATTTTGAGGTTTCTATAGTAGGATTATTAATACATTCTACTTACATATTTACACAATAGTTCCTAAATTTAATTTCCTAAATATATAAAAGGATAAGGTGACTAATTGACTGACTGACTCATCATCATCACATTGCTCAAAACACTGGATAGATCGGGCTGAAAGACATACAGATAGCTATTATGAAGTAGGCATCCGCTAAGAAAGAATTTTTGAAAATTCAACCCCTAAGGGGGTAAAATAGGGGATTGAAAAATCGAACTTAATGTGAGCAAAGTTGCGGGCAAAAGCTAGTATTACCTATATAAAATACAAAGTACTTTCAGTTATTTTATTATTAATTTTTACATTTTTTTGTAAGACAATTTTATAGTAGTACATGCTTAGTAATTAAAAAAATTAGTCAAATTATGTTGAATTTTTTTTACTAATAAATGTGTTATTATGAAATAAGAAACACTGTTTATTTTGTATTTATATTTCATCCTTTACAGCAAATAAGACCGTTTGAAGATTAGTATTTCCATAAAAAAAAGTTATATATAGACATGGTACGAACACTTTTCCCAAGTATAAGGTTACATATACATATAGAACATGAAGACATCCGCAAAAAATCGTCACATATGCATATAGAAACACCTAAATTCCAAATTATGGGTTTTGCATTGAGTTTATTGATAGTAATCAATGCATAATAATGTTCCAAAAGTATACTATGAGAATCAATTCTCTAGAAAAATAACGAAAAAAGTTACAGGCAAGACAAACTTCAAATCGCTCTCCTGTAAAGTAAGGATTTTGCAGAAGTAACTCTATTCTGCGTATAGGTCGATATATATAAAATTCAAAGTCCTGACTGACTGACTGACTGAGATATCAACGCACAGCCTAAACTACTGAAGTTAAAAACTTGAAATTTTTACAGTTGGTTTCTTTTATGACGTAGGCGCACACTAAGAAAGAATTATTGGAAATTCCACCCCTAAGGGGTTTAAATAGGGGATGGAAGTTTATATGAAACTCCGTCATTTTTCAAGCTGTTTCCATCAAAGTTGGTATTTGAGCTTTCAGTAAAAAATAAAAAAGTACGTGTGTCACAGTTTTTGAAAATTCCACCCCAAAATCTAATTCCACGCGGACGAAGTCGCGGGGGCAAAAGCTAGTTATACCTAAATGACTCAATTAGTGATTTATAAAACGTTTATGGGGAATTGTTAATAAGCCCTAAATAAGTACGTATCAAAGGTAGTTTGATTAAGAAACATCTCCAATTCAGATCTAACTTGAAAATAAATCTCTCTGTTATGTATAATTAGGTCTTAGCTTAGAGTATAGGGTCTTAGTCTTTACCAAAATCAGTACCCATGTTAGGGTTGTCAATTTTCTAGAGAAAATATTAATAGGATGGATGTGATGATTTTCCAAATAAACACTAACCTTTAAGCCAAGAACTTACTATGATAATTTGTTTCTACAGATACGGTATTAAACTGTAATTTTTAAATTAAAAAAAAAACCACAAGTTTATGAGTAAACTTGTGCAAAAAACTGTTAACTATTGAATGACCCAAGGAAGAATATTCGACATCACTACCGTCACCTTTGAATGAATTAATGAAATATTCTTTATTTAAAAACTAGCCAACAAACTATGTAAATCGGCAAAACAAACAAAGCTATAGGCGTCTAGTAATCTTTTCCGGACAAGCAACTTAAAAAACCTATCTTACCCCAGTGCCTAACAAAAGTATCGTATGTAGATTTGGGGCGTAAGATTGCTCTGTCTAGACATTTTCATCAGTGGACTTTATTGTTGTTGGCCGTGATAATACTAAAGTAATAAGTTTATTTGCGTGACCGATCCAGATTTATTTTCTAGTAGGTATTCTTATTGGTGGATTGGAATAAAACAAAGAACGAGCAGCGATGATACTTTTTGATTGATTGATACTAATTACTGGAAAAACAAATTCGAACGAACCACGAAGAGAATTAGGGTTCTAGTACGAAACCGCACATTGACTAATTGGGAGAACTGGCCTAACATGTAATACTCCATAAGCTACATCTGACAGCATTATCACTTACCTATACAATCAGGTATGATCACAAGAGCGCCTTTCTTTCTCTCTCGTCGAAGGTAAAAACAGCCAAGTAATATCAGCAGAGTATGTATATCAGCTGTAGGATTGTCTAAAATTGATAGTATACATCTGACACTCTTTCGGTTTTTTTTCATGTACCTCTCCCTCCCTTTTTCCCCCAATTTGAGTGTCAAAGACTGTTTTGTTAGCACAGATGCTTTAGTGTTTTCTGCTTCTCTCTTGTTATTGGTTTAATGCATTATTGCAGCAAAGACGCCATAAGTTCAGCCAATCACCACAATCGAGAATGTAGCAACGATTGCATCAGCTCTTCTGAACTCGGCCAGCAGGTGCCAACCATACAGGGTCCCTAAGTACTCATTACACATTAAAGGAGCCTACTTTGTTTATTCACTACTTGCATAAATTGTCATCCATGCAATAGCTGCCTGCAATATTGCAACTGCGTAATCAGTTCTGTTTGTAATCGCTAAAACTGTGCTCTGGTGTGCTTCCTACAGAAATATATCGCGATTGCTTCAGAAACGTCAACGCAGAATACGGTGAGATTTTATCTGATTAGGGTGAATTTAAACGAATAGGTGGGCTGTGAATCGCTTAATTCAAATTCAAATTTTATTTATTTCATGTAGGCCAACTTGTAACTCTTATTAAAAATGCTTACGTAGGTACACACAATCCAACGCATGTCAAGATGGGTAGACAAAGCAGACCCATTCCCGTTGGTGGCACCCGTTCACGAGCATAACGCATGATCCAGCAGTTGCTTCGCTCAACCATACTAATATTCGATTAGAGTGAATTCCTACTCCGGAAAACTTTTGGTAGACTCCTTACTAGGTGGACCGTCGACATCAGACGAGATACAGGGAACTGTTGGATATAGACGGCGCAGGACCGAGACCTGTGGAAGTGCCTGCCAGAGATGGTTGATAAAGAACAAGAACAATTCACATGTACAGTGCTACGTACGTTTTGATTTTACAAGTCCGTCATTTTTCAAGTTATATGCTTATTTTGACACTATATTTATTTTGACAAGTATATTTATCACAGGATACTTTTTATTCCGGAAAACCAAGGGGTTCCCACGGCAAAACCTAATTCCACACGGACACTACATTACGTAACTTTCAGCATATATCAAAGATAACGGAATTCCGTAAAAAAACTGCATACGATTTTTATGTCTGTGGGCAGCTTTACCTAAACTATTGAGAGCTTCTGAAACAACGTTATTTATTATGGACATAATTTTCTACTTGAACAATTATTTACTTACTCACTATTAAAACTGTAGATTGTGAACGTACCTCCAAAATATGTACCGCAGTGGACGTTGCTAAGTAACTAATCGATAAGAAATTGGTATCGTTAGATTGAAATGGCAACCGTTATGTTGAGATTTTAATTACATATTATATTAAGCTATTGCATAGCTTCTATCGCGGGCCAGCATGGAGACCGAATCCAGAAATTCCGTAACGAAAATAACCTGACACGGGATTCCTCTACGGTGAGTCGCTAGATGGCGCATTTTTTATCAACGCCATCTAGCGGTGAGCCGCTAGATGGCGTTGATAAAAAATGCTATGAAATAGCTTTACCGCGGCAGTCCCCGAGTGCCACACGTCTTTTATTATAATGGAGGTAGTTACCCTACTAGGTACAACCTTAAAAATTAATTGACTATGAATAGGTATGACAATACGAAACTCCATTTTTTCAATACAATGGTGATTTTAAAGCTTCATAAAAATAGTAAATAATCGCCCTTTTGTATTATATTAAATAACAAAATTACATAATATAATAGTGTTCTATTTTAATTAACTGACTAGTTATGCCCATAAACTTAATATTACCTAATGTAATAAAATTTTGTTCTATACAATCTTTAAACTAATAAATTGACAGGACTAAATCTAATATTTCTTGTACAGTAAGGAACATTATAAAAGAGTTATGATAATATAGTATATATATACGGTACTTACTTATTCTTTTTACTTAAAATTTTAATTTTAGAAATGTCATAATAGTAGTTACCTACCTAATTATTTATTTTAAAATAGTTCTTTAATTTGTATAAATACTTTCTTGCTGCCCAAAAGTGGGGAATCCTCTTTAGCCACTTTAGTTACAAGTAAGCATATTATAAAAGAATAAAATGTTATATCATGAAAATTTATCTTAAAGAAGAACATTTAAAACTCATTAACATCATTCAGTATATCAATAAATCTTAGCTTTATTGATTCAACTCGATTTCAACAATCTATTGAATTGAATATATCAATAAAATTTGCATAATTCGCTGCTAGATCTGATGCTCTTTTGATAATATTGTCATCATAATGCTAAATCATTAATCATAATCACAGCTCTATCGGATAACGAAGTTAATTCATTGGATGACAAGAGTTGATACATCTTAAATAGTTTGCTTGACTTAAATGACCTGCCTCGTTGGTCTGTCAGTGGTGACTGCGGATGATGAGTTTCCTGAAATCCTAGATTCGATTCCTGGGTCAGGTCTAGAATTGCCAGACGTCCCGTATTTCCCGGGACATCCCGTATTTTAGGCATAGTTTAAAATGTCCCGGCGGGACTGAATCTGTCCCGTATTTGAACCGTACGTCGTTTTTCATTATGGAATCGATCTACGTATTCACACACGCAACGTTCGTAAAACGTACTCATCTCGCTACTAACTTGCACTCGCAGCCCGTATCGACCAATGACAGTGTTAGTGTCAGAATGACAATGTTAAAACTGACTGGATCCTCGGAAAAATATAAAAAATAATAAAAAATGACACTAAATAATTTTGTTTTTTATTTGTCCCGGGTAAAAAACTGAAATCCCGTATTTTTTTGCCCATTTAACCATTTGTCCCTTATAGGCTGAAAAAAAATCTGGCAACCCTAGTCAGGTCTAAAAAGAGGTAGGTACTTAGGTATTCCGCCCCCGCCTTACTTAAGGTAAGTTAAATATTGCAATTAAGCCTTTTTTTTGCTCATGCTCTGTGGTTCATTAATGAATTTCTGCACAAATGTGGTTTATTAGTAATGAATTTCTTTTGTCTTTTTATATCATTAGAAAATTAGCGGTGAATTCCAGACGGTCAGCAGACGCCAATTTGTTGATGAAAGAACCGAATTTTCTTCTTTTTGCATCAACTGGAGCGTGTAATGCTTCATTCTGCTACGTATAACTGAGCTGATTAGACTGAAAGGTCCACTGAATAGGGCCTATATTACACTATATCTACTATTTATAGGATCTTATTTCGTACCATAGATTATTATCCTAGAAATATATATGATAATCTATATAGAATATATGAGATGAATGGATTTTTTTGAAAAGAGCAACTGCTGAGTTTTTTGCCGGCTCTTCTCAGCAGAATCTGCATTCCGAACCGGTGGTAGATTTATGACGTGTCATAAGAGCTACAAGTTGGCCTACATGAAATAAATAAATTTTGATTTGATTTGATTTTGATTTGAAATAGGATCCTATAAATAGTATAGTGTAATATGGGCCTAAATGAAATTATTTATTTGTACTATACGCTGCTCTTTGGTTAGAGACACATTTATTTTGCCCAATAAAATTTTGGAAAGTAAATTAAAAAACACATTTGAAACCACTTTTGAAACCACTCTGGTTACGTAAATAGGAGGAAGGCAAAACGATATTTCGAAAAATTTTGTTCTTTTTTAACGATTGCTACTTTCTGTTTACACTTGGCTTCGATCTTACCTGATGACATGATTACATAATAGATACTTTTGTATATTAATTAATATTAATATTACATAATATATTAATGCCATGGTATAAGCCATGTCAGAGAAACAAAAAGCAGTCTGATCGTTAGCTCATTATTTTCTATACTCTATTGACGACACGTAAACACTTTACGATGGATTTCGTAACTAATCCTACTCGTAGGTTAAATTGTAATCCTATGCCATTTTCTCAATTTTTATTCTTGAAAATTAATTAATAATAAAAATAATAAATAAATAAATCTAGTTATTAATGTATATAGGTTATTTTACTATATTATAGAGTTAGATAATCAAAAATACCCTATTTTGTTAATGTTATGACATAATAATAAAAACTTCATCAAAATATTATTAATCGTGAGATATGAGAAAAACTAAAAATGGGTTATCATATTCCTCTATTTTATGTGATAGAGGCTGAACCAGACGGACAGACAGCGGAAGTTAAGTAAGGTTCCCGTTTCATTTTCTATATGGAACCTTAAAACCATAATAATCCTTAATAGTTTAAAACGGAATATAATAAGTCGACCAACAAAATTTATTTTTTGGCATCAAAACCTAGCTTCTAATTTAATAACTCAGCAACGGGAAAATGATGAAGCTTCTAATATACTAACTCGGCTTCTTCACAATGGCCACAAAATATTCCAAAGAAAGCATCAAATAAAGAGCCACTATTTTTATTATTGTCCACTGCCACTGCACGATTTGGTGCGAGTGAGATGGATACGACTGGCCATTTGCACGATTTCGTTGGTGCGAGTGAGACGGATGCGACTGGCAATTTGCACGATCTCGTTGGTTATGGCTATTTGCACCAATCAGAGAGCGCCATTCAAAACATGCATTTGTTTTTTTTGTTGTTCTGTTGTTAGTGTGTTAATATTGCAATTATTTTTGTATAATTTTTTCTTTAAACTAAAGTTAGGTTAGGTTAGGGTTATACATGAATATTCAGGTGCCCGGCCGAAGGCCGGGCACTTAGGTTCTGTTGGGATCGTAAACCTACCTAAAACTAAAAAAAAAGTTGAAAAAAAATTTGATTTTTTTTTTCAAAAATGTTATAATGTTATGTGTAGGTATTTATCTTGAGTTAAATTTAAAAACAATCATTTTTTTAATTTCATTTTATCAAAAAAAAAAAACGTTTTTTTATTTAGTTAGAAACATTTTTTTATTTCATTTTTCTCACAAAAAAAAATTAAAAATGTGGTTGAAGATTTGGTGTATTATTTGATGCTAATATTTAAGTATTTTAGGAGTTCACGGTTTGAAGCTAAGTTATAAATATAGATGCTAAAATTATATTTTTTAGATGCTCACTAGTTGAAGCTGACTTAGTAATTTAGAAGCCAATAATAGTATTAAATAGAAGCTCGTTTAATTACATGCCGTTTAAAACTATTGGACATAAAAAAGTCGTAAAACCAACAACTTTCGAGCCAATAGACATAATTATTCAAATACGTAGTTTGTTATTTTTAAGCAGTAATAGTTTATGTGGGAAGTAGACGATAGCCCGATGGTGTAATGTCATAAATCAGCGTCAGTGTCGCGTGGCATGCCAACTATGCTAATTTTATAGCTCCACGATACGTTTTCGATACGACTATGCTAACGAAGAATAGAAGTTTTTTTTACGCCCAATTATGTCTTCATAGCTCCTTATTAAACAAAAAAGATGCCTTAAAGCTGTTACATACATTTTAGTAGCCAATTAGGGAGGTCGCACTCAGCAACTTTTTGCAGCGATTCAGTAGCGATACAATCGCAAAAAGACCGCAATACAGTCGCGATGCTGTCGCAGATCGTATACCTATGCCACGTAATAACGATTCTACATCGCTCCTATCGCTATACAGTATCGATACAATCGCGCTCTGTAGTAACTACCTGTGAACACTTGTGGCCTCCCGCTCTTCTTTTATTAGATGTCATTCGAAATAGCCGCACGTCGCAGAAGCGATAGTTGGTCGATACTATGCGATTGTGTCGCTACTGTCGCGGGCTGCAAATGCAAGAACTGCCAAAAGTAGCAATGCAGACGCGCTTCAACGAAACACGCTACTGAATCGCTACAAAAAGTCGCAGTGAACAGTCTCTAATGGTGAGATCTATAGAGCGTACTCTGACTCAGCTCAGACTTAAGTTAGAGTTAAAACGAGACACAAAATATGCTCTGACATAAATCTATCTCGTTTTAACTCTGTCTTGAGTGTGATCAGAGTAAGAGTGCGGTCTACAGATTTCAGCCTAAGTACTAATTCGATTGTTCATATAATCTGTCTTAAACTAATGCTACCTTTTCCACAGGGAATAGAGTAAAAAGAAGAGCAGTATTTTCAGAGTTGCAGGTTGCTTTACTTTGAAATATATTGAAATGAAATTTTATTTGCTGAATATGAAATACGAACTAAGATTTTTTTCCAGACCAATCACCAATTTTGATCCTAAACACTACTTCGGAATGTATATCAGCGTTTATAAGATCTTCTTTTAGACACGTTTATAAGGAATGAAAGCGTTCCAAAGATAAACTAATAACTTATACGCACGTTCAATTTAATTTTAATTTAAGGCAAATTTTCCATTTGATCTTTTATTTTTGAGGGAAAAATTGCAGTAAGTATAAGGTCTGGCCACATCATTCTCAAAATCATCTCAACCTAAAGAGATCTGTTTCTTTAACATGACATCGAATCGTATCGCCTGATTATAAAGAGCTTTCTGGTCACCACGCTCACGCAATTTATAGAAACCGTCCAGCTTTTGATGGATGTCATATAGACAGCAGACTACAGTGTGGGTGTTGTGAGAATATAAAGTGGCGTTTAAACTGCGCGCTGAAAATAGCATATCTCAAATGCCCTATTATACGCTCTTCTTTCTTATGTCGTTTTTAGTTTACATAAAAATTGCTATGGTAGTTTGTAGATCGTAAATACCGTTCAAATGCGAGTCGGATTGGCATACGAAGGGTTCCGTACCAAAAAATGCTGAAAAAAGGTTTCTAGTAGAGCCCCCTTTAATTTTAAATTAATTTTATTTTTATTATTTGTTGTTATAGTGGCAACAAATTTGAAAGACCTATTACGCATCATGAGATACAGCCCGCTGACACACAGACGGACGGACGGACAGCAAACAGGTTAGCAATAAGGTCCCGTTGGTTATCCCGAAGGATACCTGAAGGTACAGAATCCTAAAAAATGTCCTACAGACTGAATTTCAGCCCCAGAGGCTAATTTCAGCAGCTACTTACTATAAACAATGATTTTAGACTTATTTCGTGTGTTTGCAAATATGATTATACTCTCTATTCCCTCACTCTTATTGTAATGACACCAATGGAGAGAGATCAGGTGCAGGACCGACAGCTTTACGTGCTCTCAGAGACTTAAAGGTGTAATACCACCAACTTCCCGACCCCGGGGCTGCTACTAAGAATTTCTTGACAGAAAAGCTCAATAGATTTTGTAGAGTTATACCGTACCCAAAGGGTGCCCATGGGGCTCTATTACCTCCTAATCTAAGCCTCCTTTGTCCGTCTGTCCGTCTGTCCGCTATACTCATGATCGGCTGTATCTCATGAACCCTAATTTTAGATATCTTAGAGTATTTAACCAACGCACATTGTGAAATTTTTCCCAAAATCGGACATCCCTTTTTTATGATACTAATCGAAACTTTAAGCTTTTTTTAATGCTAGAGTAGAACACCCAGAAGTTAATTCTGTTTAGAACCGGAGTTATAATTTTTTTTAAAAAATTTTATGGTTACCAGAAAAAAACTAAGAAATGCTGTAACTTTCTACGTAACGAAAGTTTTCAAGTTTCAATTATAGCATGCTATAAAATCAATTAAGTGCTATTTTTGGAAACATATAATTAATTTCTAAGTGAACAATAAAGGAAGATATGCTTTTTTAAAACTAATTTTGAAATTAATTTTTTTCTCATCTTTGTACAGATATTAGCATCTAATTTTCACATATTGTATTTATTAGTGCTATGTTAACTCGCCTGTATAATATCAGATACGTAACACTTAGGACCTCGGAGTAATATTTTTTTTTAGAAAATTCTGTATTTTCAGAAAAAGGCGAAATAAAAGAATTGTATATGATATTTATACAATTATTTACAGGGCAAAGTGGCATTATATACAGGGCATTTTATAAGCTAAACAAAATAATTTTAGTATTAATAATAAAGTAATTATTCTTAATTTTGTGATTTTTACATTTTATTTTTTTTCTCATAAACCATTTACGATTAGCAGTAGATATCTATCTGAAAACATACCTTGTAACTGTATTGTTACTAGTAAAAAAAATCACACAGAAATCTATGAGGACATTGGAGATATGAGATTTTACAATTTCTATGATATTAGGGTTGTCACAAAGATCTTAATTACAAATGTACGAGAGAAAATTCTAAAAAAGTGGCTGAAAGAAAGAATTTTTATCCGACTGTAAAAACGGAGGGTTATGTTTTTCAGGGATTATTATTGAGTTGCATAAAATGAAATTTTTAAAATTCAATAACTCCGAGGTCCTAAGTGTTACGTATCTGATATTATACAGGCGGGTTAACATAACACTAATAAATACAATATGTGAAAATTAGATGCTAATATCTATACCAAGATGAGAAAAAAATTAATTTCAAAATTAGTTTTAAAAAAGCATATCTTCCTTTATTGTTCACTTAGAAATTAATTATATGTTTCCTAAAATAGCACTTAATTGATTTTATAGCATGCTATAATTGAAACTTGAAAACTTTCGTTACGTAGAAAGTTACAGCATTTCTTAGTTTTTTTCTGGTAACCATAAAAAATTTTTTAAAAAATTATAACTCCGGTTCTAAACAGAATTAACTTCTGGGTGTTCTACTCTAGCATTAAAAAAAGCTTAAAGTTTCGATTAGTATCATAAAAAAGGGATGTCCGATTTTGGGAAAAATTTCACAATGTGCAACGTAGATAAACTTGAAATTTTCACAGCAATATTATGATGCTACCGAACCCTTTGTGTTCGAGTTCGACTCGCACTTGGCCGGATTTTTATCCAACCCAGGACCAATGAGGTAGTTATAATACATTAATTACAACGAGGCGTGACGGCGTGAGTTCTTTGTTGTTAAAATTTATGGAAATGTCCAAAAAGTCCGAACTAGGCCAGCTAGCTTCCGGGCATTGAACAGTCACGATCTGAATTGTTGCAACACTAAACTGTGATATTTCACAGTCTACTGTCGTTGTTTATGTGAAAAATTTCTACACTCTACGATCTACGATCTCTATTTTCGTATTGTCTCGAAAACATAGAGGCAACTTTAAGCTGTTAAGATAGATACGTTTTCACTTCACTAGTCTTGAACTTTTCTTGAGACATCATTTTTTCTCAATGAGTGAGTAAAAACGACTTTTGCTCACTGATTTTAGACAGCAAAGGCGCCGTTTTTGAACTATTTATTCTGTACATTATAATCTTAAAACTAACTACTACTACTACTAGTGAGGTGAAAAGTTGTATGTATCACACGATAGCAAAGTTTTTGTTCCTTGAATCCCTCACTACTCTTAGGATTCTAACTTAGAATCCTTCACCCGCTCGGGGTTCAAATTAGGCACTCGCAAATAAAATGAACTTTGCTATATTGTTGAACAAATAACTATTGTCCGTCTTCGCTAGTGAATGAAATGAATGAACAAAGTAGAATAAAATATTCTTTATTGTACACCAAAGACAAAAACAACAAAACAAAAATTACAAATAAAAAGTAAACAAAACAGAATACAGTAAGCCGTCATAACGTTAAGAAGCGACTTCTTCCAGGCAACCAACGAAAACATTTAAACAAATTATTGTGTATAAGGTTTAGCCTCCTCAAATATTCTAGGTGCTGCAGCTGCCTCTATTAGAAATGAAGCTTGAGACATTGTTGCTTGTTTACCATCTCACCTACAAAATACATTTTCATAAGCTGCAATGTATTGTAATTGGTATCTAAGCTGGAGCAAAGCAACAAGATGCTATAAATTAACCGATTTAGATTAATCCTCAAGAAGTTCGGAACCCTCAGTGTGGGAGTACGTGTCGCATTTGGCCGGTTATTTTATATTTTATTTACCTAAATGAGACGTAAGAATAATAGATTTTAATAGCTAATAAATTGCGAACTGCCACCAAGGCCTCCGTAGATAAATTGGCATTGATCTACAATAGATTAGCCACGCTGTAAAAAGTTCTTGTTGACTTTTCTTTAATATAAGAGCTTCACGGTTGATTTACTAAATAAATAGGAGGCATTATAGAATTAAGCGTTACGTCTAAGTTACAAGTCCCAGTAACATCGATACGCTTTGGAGCGAACAGCAAGGGTCCAAGTAATCTAAGTAATTCGTTGCAACATTTGGACCTCGTATAAAAAGCATGACAAACGCTATTATATCTGAGAACGATTTGAACTATGTTCAAGGGCCTGTACACGTGAAGCGGTTAAATAATCGTCGAAGTTAATAAAATTAGATATAGTTCTTTCATTTCACGAGGGCTCGTGGCTCATGGTTGTGTGTGTGGTATCTGCATAAGTGTGCAAGCGAGAGCTTGCTCGCGCCTGACCGCTCCCACCTATACTCCTGACAGGCACGCACATTTACGAATGTATATGTACACGACGTAACCACAAGTAAAGTGCCCGTAACTGTAGTTTGACGATCTCCCTGGCGCAGTTGTGAGCGCTGTGGTCTTATACCTAACTGGAAGGCCTCGGGTTCGATTTCCGGCGGGGGCAATTTGATAATTTATTATTTCTGAATTATCTCTGGTCTGGACTCGTGGGAGGCTTTGACCGTGGCTATAGTTACCACCCGACGTCAAAGACGTGCCGCCAAGCGATTTAGCGTTCCGGTACGATTGCGTGTTAGAAACAGATTAGGGGTATGGGTTGAATGCAGAGGCGTAACTACAGGGTGGCATGACGGCAAAATGCCACGGGCCCCAGCTGGAAGGGGCCCCCGATCAGAGAGGGCCAGAAGCACAAGATGATCCTAACATTTATAGCCATTCTTGTGATTACGGCTAGTACCGAGCGATCATTTTCAAAATTAAAATTGATATAAACTAAATTCTTTTGGACAAAAAAGGTTTCGCACAGTGTCGGATTTACCAAAAGGCTGAGTTGACTGGAGCCTAGGGCAGCAGATTTTAGGGGCGGTAAATTTGGGGCCAAAATTTTTATTTATGACTAACAGAAATGAAAAAGATACATATTTGTATAAGTATGTACCTAAATGTCATTAGGTCCATAAACACATATTTTAAAATTTTATAAAATATCTAATTAATTACTGAATATAGGTACCCCAAACAATAACTAAATAGTTGGTAGAGTCGACTTTACCTACGATGCCAGGTGTGCGGCGCATACAAGCGCAGGGTCTCAAGCGTCAAAAGTACAGGACTAAATATGGCGTAGTGCAAAATAAAAAATTTCGCGCTCGCTTCGCTCGCGAAAATGTCGCTTTTAAGTTGCCAAGTTTAAGCTTTTAAGTTTATTGTAGATGCCAAGAATGGACTACTAAGTGCCGTAATGGAATTATAAAAAATTTTGCGCTCGCTTCGCTCGCGAAAATGTCGCTTTTACTTTCCTATTGTAGGTGCCAAGTATGGTCTACTAAGTGCCGTAATGTAATCATAAAAAATTTCGCGCTCACTTCGCTCTCGAAAATGTCGCTTTTACGTTTCTATTGTAGGTGCCAAGTGTGGACTACTAAGTGCCGTAATGTAATCATAAAAATTTTAGCGCTCGCTTCGCTCGCGAAAATATCGCTTTTAAGTTGCTATTGTAGATGCCAAGAATGGACTACTAAGTGCCGTAATGCAATCATAAAAAATTACGCGCTCGCTTCGCTCGCAACATTTTCGGAGTAACAAGTATGGAATACATAACTGCGCGGTGCAGCCGTTAATACTGGGCTACATCATTGAACTTCAGGTACCAACTCCTCAATCCTGATGCTGCTTGGTAAGGCCACCTAAATTGTGACGATTTAGAAACCATCGGTTGTGGATTGGTATTGCAGGTAGTTAAGCATCAAGTATATGGACTAGTGGAGTAGTGGCAGAATACAATCGTAAAAAATTTCGCGCTCGCTTCGCTCGCGATAGTGACCTTTTTGGTTCTTATGTCATTAACACCTTTGCAGAACAAAAGCCCGAAAAAAGGAATTTTAATCTTTGAAAGTGACATACGCTCTGAATTAAAGGTTATTAGAAAATCAAGTAATTGTATTCGCGTTTGTATGTACTTACTTCACCTAGTGATTTATTATAAAGCAAAAAAATATTATCTCATTGGTTGAGCTTCTTTATATTGGGGGAGAGAGGGCCCCATCCGATGAATTTGCCACGGGCCTCAAACGGTATAGTTACGCCTCTGGTTGAATGTGCACTGTCATACCCGTTCCAAGCTAGCCCTACCATCCTAGACTGCATCGTCGCTTGCCATCAGGTGAAATCGCATTTAAGGACTATGTTATGTATAAAAAAAAGTTTATTCTTCCTCAGCTGTCATGAACAGCAAACAAGTGTTTTCTCGCAGAAAAAGCTCAATCGGAAACCGGGCAGTGATTTAGCTTGCAAGATTTTACTTAAACAAACATGCACACACACACGCACACTGCAGGTTAAATAAAAGCTTGTAAAAATCGCTCTGTACGTCGACCGCCTTAAGACAAGGAATTTCGCAACATTTCACCTTGCCCGGCACAATGGAGGCAGTTTACAAACTAATGTACATTGTACACTGTTGACGGTTTTACTGTATCACTGTATTGTTACACTCGCCACTCATTACACCGCAATTTACGATGAATAAATTGTGGGTAATTTGTTTGAATTATTTGAAATGTATCGATGTAGACTACGCAAATGAAAATTTCAAGTTGCATTCAAGTAGCAATATCTACTTAGGAGCTGTATTAATTCGCTATTTAAATGCACAGTACGCGCATTGTTGTGATACCAATATTGTATTATCTAACTATTTATCAATACCTGAGGGTAGCCTGTAAGAGATTACTTAAGAGATAAAGCTGTTTTTGTACCCAACACTACCACTCAACTAACATTATAGTTTTGTCTCAATACAGCGACAGTTTTGTCTCAGACAGCGATTCTTATAATATGATGGGGAACATGATGCGAGATTAAATTATAATTAACTGGTTGATTCCCGCGACTTGGTTCGGGTTTTTTATTCCCGCGGGAACTCTCTTATTTCCCGGGTTAAAAAGTAGCCTTGTGTTATTCCAGACTATAATCTATCTCTGTGCCTCAGCCAAATCGGTTCAGTCGTTGCGACGTCATTAAGTACATACATCAAAACATCCAAACCTTCGCATTTATAATATTATTAATTAATTGGATTAATAAGTCTATTTATAATTATTTTGTGCAGTAAATTATAATTAACAAATACTCTACTTTAAGATATTAAATGCATGATTCATTTTTCGCAATAAAAAGGATCGATAAGAAAGTGCATCATCACTACGTCCCACTTTAAGGCCAACAAGTGCAAGGGAGCGCGGAATATACACTATTCCGTTCCCACGTTTTATGACTCCGCGTGCCACGAAGGATTATTAATTTTACCTGAAAACAATCAAATTATTGTTACATTTTTTTCTAGATCCTACTTAAAGTAGTATAGAATAAAAGCAAATTTTCATACTTAGGCAACCTTATCCATTGTGCATAATATTATATCGTATAAGCAATTTAACTTGCTCGTAATTTTTAACAAAGCCACAATTAAGAACTATATCCGGATAATGCAAAGTCATTAAGTAAATAGCTTTTGAACAACCGGAACAAAGCATTTCTAAAGGCTGATATACATTCTACCAAGTGTTAAGTGTTTAGTAGCAAATCGATGCTGATACGGTTGTAAATAATTCAGAGATTGAGATAGAGTATATACACTAAAACTAAACTAAATTGACAGGTCTAAATCTCACGTCATCTCTCTGCAGTTATCTGGATTATAATGTAAAGTAATGAAAATTATCTACTAATAAGCCAACTAGTTAGGCTAGAGTGTAGTTGCACTAATAAGTTTGGGGACAGTACAAGTAAAATTTCAATAGGTACATCTGAAAAAAATCTCCAAAAATATGGGTAACATTGTAACAGGTATTAAAACTTCTTGGGGCTACATTGGACAAGTATAGCCGTCATAAGTCGCTTGCATCGATGTATAAACTCATTCGCTGGTCGCTTGCGTCACGCGTCGTATTTATCCAAGGCTTAAATGCGGAACTTGAAGAAAATGATTGTTATATGAATCATTACATTGGTTAAACAATATCTATAATCATGCTGTCGGCAGTTTTAGAGATTGATTACATTAATATATTCACATTGTGTATTGACTAGTAATAAAGCGGCTTTGTGTAATTAAAGCTGGTATCGTAAAATGTTTGTTCGACGTTTACAAGCACTTTAGATGTATGACAGACCAGTGAGTACAGGCATAACAAATCAGAATTATATTATATCTCACGCAAGAGTATGTCTCATAGGAAAGAACAGGGCCTATCCTACCAACATTATATAACATTTTAAAACCATTTTGAAATAATACTGCTTTAAAAGCGTTGGTAGTATAGACCCCAGGGTGGATGACATCTATGACGTAAGGGTGTTAGTTTTCTCCCGATGTTTATTTTACAAGTAGTAGTAGTAGTACTCACCGGAAACCCAATAACTTCTAACCAACAGTGCTCTATTGGAGGACTCGGGTCTTTGATCCAATACGAGTTTGGAAATGGAGTTAGCTTCAAACTCTTGCATTTTTCAAGGCAGAACTGCCTCATATTGAACAGAGAAACGAAAATACGCCCCCCGACTAGGCTGACCGACGAGTGCCGACGACATCCAACGAGCCGCAGGGAGCCGCGGGATCGTATACAAGCGGCGCAATACCGAAGCCTGTGGAAGTCCATCAAGAGACCTTTACTTAGCAGTGGACGTCAGTCAGTTGATAAAGAAGAAGAAAGGATACCTTTGAGAAGAATATTGGCATGAGAACGCTCGAATTGGTAGTCCGAATTAAACTCATTTTGTAGGAAAAATACCGTTAATTTTATAATAATTATTATTTTGCATGTCGTTTTAATTAACCGTAATTGCTGGAGAGATTATTAATAATATTATTACCATAACTCAAGCGAATAAATTGTGTAACGAATTCAGATGCCAGTTTTAATTAAACCAAAGCATACGTCATTGCTTCACAATAAATGTTCGTAATTTGTCATTTCATGTCAGCTGATGAAATATTTGCACGCAAAATGCAGCAGAAAATCCGAACAGCACGACACTCTGTTGTAGGAAATATACTTCACCTTTAACATTAACAGCAAAGCTCAGGTAGCTTTACGTCTTTTAACGACAATCAATGATAAATGATATAAATAAAAATAAATTATTATTTTTTTCATTACGAGATAGACTTGCTTTTGACTGAACGGTAAATAAAATACATCTATATATATAAAATTCAAAGTCCTGACTGACTGACTGACTGACTGACTGACTGACTGACTGAGATATCAACGCACAGCCTAAACTACTGAAGTTAGAAACTTGAAATTTTTACAGTTGGTTCCTTTTATGACGTAGGCGCACACTAAGAAAGGATTATTGGAAATTCCACCCCTAAGGGGTTTAAATAGGGGATGGAAGTTTGTATGAAAGTCCGTCATTTTTCAAGCTGTTTCCATCAAAGTTGGTATTTGAGCTTTCAGTTAAAAATAAAGAAGTACGTGTGTCACAGTTTTTGAAAATTCCACCCCAAAATCTAATTCCACGCGGACGAAGTTGCGGGGGCAAAAGCTAGTTATTTTATAATTAATTTTCATTTTTAACCCCCGACGCAAAAACTACGGGCTGTTATAAGTTTGACGTGTCTCTGTGTGTATGTGTGTGTGTGTGTGTGTGTTTTGCGCCAAGCCGCGGGCATCAACTTATTTTTTGAAATATATTTGAAAAAGAATACCTATAAATGTTTAGAAGGTTGAAGCAGCGTCTCTAGCGGAGTAAGATTTTTATTACTTAAGATTTTCACCCATTTTCCGGTTGATTTCCGTTTGATAAAGGCCTTGTTGAATTCTCTACTCGCCCATTTTATAACGGGTGGGCGTGCGTGCGGCGAACGGTCACGCGATCACGATTGTGCGCGTTTAGAACACCTAAGCGGACAATTGATACTGGAATTGCAAGTTAACGCATGCAAAAATATCTCTTTACTTCGGAGTTACTATTATTTATTACATAATGTTTCTGATTATGACTATGTTAACAGCAATTGTTTGAATAGTCAATTAAAAAACGCAATCCATGAAGCGAAATACAAGTAAGTAGTGACCACGTAGTGACACAAAGAATTTTATAACTGTGAAAAGATTTTAGACTTGATTCGTGCTTTTGATTTCTTCAAAACTGGACAAATCTCAAATATTCTTATATCAAAATTTAGAGGAAGAGTATATCTATGCTTCTATGTTTTTCTTTTTTGTTAAAAATTTATCAAATTTGTCTGATAGTCGTTTGAACATGGCGGTAAAATCGAGGGTTTTTTTTCGGGTTTTTGGATTGTCATATTTTTTTTAATGATAATGTTTTGGATAAAAGTAAAACATAGGGGCACGTATTAATTAGAGCTAGATTTTTTGGAAAAAAATCATTGCTCTAGAGGCATTATCCACGAAGAAAACAGCAGAATACGTTTGTATGGAGAAAGGCCCACTAGAGTACCCTCTTAAGGAAGGTTTAATGACATAATTCGTCGGTCAAGTTCATTAATGGTACAATTCAAAATATATAGTTTCGCATAATTGAGAGTCAAAGTTTTGAGTTGAGTCCTATCAATTAGGACCAAAATTTGACTTGTACCGTTAGAGCTTCGGAAAGTATTCAATTTCCAACCATTTTGCATACTTAACTCAAAACACCTGGTTTTGAAAATGTTGCACTAATGAATTTGACCGACGAATTATTGTGATAAATTATACGAGTATGAACCACTCGTATAATTTATCACAATTTATAATTAATGTCGTGTCCCAAAAACTGATCCATGCCTCAGGTGACCAAAGATCTGGCGCTTATTTAGCCCAACGGCTTAGCCTGGCTATCCAACGAGGTAATAGCGCCAGTGTTTTGGGCACCATGCCCATTAACGACCACTTGGGCGGCCTTTATTTTCTGTAAATATAATTAGTAGGAGTTTTATTTTACTTTTCATCATTATTGTAAACACGTGTAAATAATAGTACATTATGGTACAAGTGTAAAAGTTGGTGATTACCGCTGAGGCGCTATTGAGATCCGAGCCGTTAGGTGAGGGTCTTAAGGTAGCCGAGGACGGTAATCATCAATATACACGTGTATCATACGATGTTTTTCAACACACTTGTGAAGAAAATAATACTAAAATAGCACATTATGGTACAAAACAGTGAAAACGAGTTGTGAAAATTTTTTCGCAATAGCGGGAAAAATTAATGTCGTTCTTTTGTTCGCCCTCTTGAGATGCTCTTGAGGGCAGGCAAACATCGACGACCATACAGCCTATTCAGGTGTTTATTTGATTTAATCAGTTTTCCGGAATGCGCGCGCACCTTTAATGGCCATAGACTAAAAGAATGAGGTTTCTTCTTTTTTTTGGCTTTTCTCTTATAGCCACGTACAAAATGGGAAATTTCCAGTTTTCTTTATTACAGAAAAAACAAAAGTTATATTTGAGTGACAGTTTTATTGAACGAGCGAAGCGAGTTCTCTGAGTCAACTAATGCGCTTGCCTACTAGACAGAGAAGTGTGTACGTCCAAATGTCTGTCAGAGCCCTATAACTTCAGAATTACTGAATATTAGAACGTGAAACTTGGTTGAAAATTCAGTTATATCCTGTACTTAAACAACAAATACTAAAATTAGATAAATGTTATAAAGAAACGAATTTATTTAATTTTAAATGCTAATAGCTTCACAATAATGCTAATAGATGGCGCTGTGTCAGTAAAACAGTTTTATGTCAACTATTATTTTTTTTATTGCGTCTAATGTTAAAAGTTAATTATTACAATAAATAATTAAAACTTTTGGGAATTATGGGATATCGCGAGGTCTCAGTTCGGGGCGAACCACTAGTTTATTAAACACGTACAAGTTGAAATTATCTATTTAAATACGAAGTTGTATGAAATGAGCAAGCAATAGGTATCTTGGCAATAGTTAGGATTTTTTTTGTAATAGAAACTTTTTGAAGAACAAAGCAACTCAACCAATAAAATTAAAAAAAAAAATTCTATAACTCACATTGTGAATAATGGTAATAAAAAGTCACAGTTTGAGTTAAAGGTGTCATTGTGTGCCTAATTGCGGTGAACCGGGAGCCATTTTATGAGCAAGTGTGTTGAAAAAAATGTTATATAGTAAATAGTAGGGTACCTACGCCTACACTTCAATGTTTATTAATAAGACAGACAAGCTGCGCCAAAAAACTTTAAATAGATGCATAACAAAACAATGTAGTTTGCAAAAGATTCAGACATTTATTATTACCTTGATCAGGTAATCTTCCCTACACGTTCCTAACTACGATTGCCAATTTTGCCTATATTGCGTTTAATAGGTACTCTTTACCTACATTTCTTTTAGTGCAATACTTATTTACTGCATCATTTTTTTCATTAATTGCAATAAATTCTGCATTGCATGTAGAATTTATTGCATTACAATGCATTTCTTTTATAATTGCCGTTGTTGAAATTATGCTTCATATAAATCATAATATACATAATAGCTTTGTTTTCCATTTTATAAATTCTTGGAATGTAACCCGATTAAAATGAGAAAACGTATCCGCCGTTCCTGTCATAGGATATGTATATCTATTTCAACGTCCAAAATAAAAAATTAATGACCTCTCATTTCTATTTTATCCTGATCTTATTGTATGTAAAACGGAAAAAATTTATCAGTAAAATCTTAATTGTCTGGCAGATACTAGCCGTAGCCGATATCGATATGTATTTATGAAGTATGCTGTACATATTGTTGTAACATTATGTATGCTTAGGGCCTAAGTACGACTGGACACTACATAGACCTGAACATCGAAACACAAGACTTATACATCTACATGTCGTAATCTATATTATTCACTAAATCAACTATTGTTGGCTTTTCAATTCAAAATTAGGTGTTTAAAAAGTTTTATCGCGTAGATAGCGCCCCGTTCGTACGTCGCAAATACCCAATGCCCATGCCACACAACTAATGCATGGACGACTGTGCATTACAGTTGAACAATGTGAATGTTTGGAAGCCGTATCTTCTAGTACGTACTAGGTATATCGATGTTGCATACATACGGTGGAACCTACACGTGCAATACCACTCAGGTCAGTTGACGTTGATTAGCAAAATTTCAGCTTCCTGACTCTGCATGCAATTTGCTCACCACACCAAATAGGTAACCAAAAATTACCGCGTCGATGCGACCACAAATCGCCCTTAGCTTTCTAGCAAATTACAAAGCACTAATCTAAACTTTCCTTTTTAGATTCCGTACACAGGCGCAATGGGATTATGTAAACTGTGCACTAAAACTTTTATAGTAGTACCTCTAGGTACTTAATACTTGCAATCCGAGACTTAATCCGCTCGGATTTATTACCTGCTAGTTTCTTTGGTTTCCGAATGAATCGGGATTTCCTTCTTTTATAGGTGGATGGCAAATAGCAAGCTCTCTGGAAGAATAGCTCGTTAGTCTTCTATAAAACGGAAATAAAATGAGAGATAGATTACCTTACCACATAATTACACCTTGGATTTACTACTACTTTCTATTTACGACTTTTTTGACAAAAGGTGAGGCAAGTAACATGGCTCGACCGAAGCCACCATTCACTTCTGAGTCTGCATTTAATTATGACGACCTCTCTTGCGCAGTCGTGAGCCCCGTGATTTTATAAATGGGATCATCTGATTCAATTCCCGGTAGGGCCAATTTTGAATTTATAATTTCTGAACGACATAGTTCAAAGAGCTTGATAGTCGTTGGGATCCAAAGATGCTGGAGTGGCGAGTCCGCACTAACATGGACCGACGTGGACAGACCCATCAAACGAGTCTCAGAAAACCGCTGGATGCAGGCGGCGCAAAACCGAAGCCTGTGAAAGTCCATGCAAGAGACCTGTATTCATCAGTGAACGTCCATCGGTTGATACAGAAGAACTTCTGAATTGTCTCTAGTCTGGTGGACGACTTTGACCGTGGCTAGAGACTTGCAGCTATACAGTAGGTATGGCGCGTAGAAACCGATCAGGCCTGTTATTATTTTCCGCTGCCATACCCCTCTAAGTTATCCACCTACCATCTTAGAATGCATTATCACTAACCATCGCAGTCGAGGGCTATTTTGTCATCTAATTTAAAAAAAAATTGAGCTGAATTATTTAAGAAGCCTCAATTTTCCGTAACTGGGTTTTCTGCTCCTAAAATTCCTATGTCTACCTACCTATAAAAAAAAAATTAATAAAAAATGTAATGGACACGCAACTTTATTTAGTAAGTAGGTAGGTATATTTACCTATTTACGTGGTGTAATAAAACTGAAGTTGGAGCCAACAAAATAATAATAAAATTTAATTCGCTAAGCCGTAGTGCCAGTTAGGGGTTACAAAATTTTAAAAGTGCAGAAAAAAATTATAATAGCAGTCAGAACAAACGTGACCAACTACAATAGTTTAGTTACAAAATAAATACTGAAATAAGCGATTCCAGCAAAGTTATTGCCAATAAGAAAATTTGAACGCTGTTTCTAATGAATTTTAAAATTATACCTACATAGACTTCGATCATAGAATTTTTCTGTGATCGAAGTACATAGATAATCTCTTGTATTTATTGACCTCTGAGGTTGCAGACTAGACTTGCATGATTTTAACCAACTTCCAAAAAAGGAGGAGGTTCTCAATTCGTCGGATTTTTTTTTTATGGATGTTCCCCGATTACTCAAATACGCCTGAACCAATTTGGAAAATTCTTTTTTTGTTTGAAAGGATATACTTCCTAGGTGGTCCCATTGTCAGTTCAGGATCTGATGATGGGATCCTGGAGAAATCGAGGGAACTCTTTAAATTTTATAGGCACAATTGATATACATTGTAGTGGCGTTTGAAGTCTGTTTTGTAAAAAGAATTTTTACGTTTATAATATTTAGGGATAAAATTAACTATGTAACTCCGTTGAAATGTTTATGAAACACTTTTCAGTTATGCACATGCCCCTACGTACCTATAAAGAAAGCAGTTCAAAAATTTTAAGGGATAAAAAAAGTCCATATTTCTAAGTGGGAACTAAACAGGAATTATGTTGAATCACTTATGCTTTCCAGTTGGAAAATTATTAATGTATAATGCTGTTCTAACTTAGCTGTTTTCAGCAATACTAAGAATGTAGGTTACACTGAGAAAATGGGAAAACACTATGGGACTATCTGCAAGGTGAGTAAAATTTACTAATATATCGACCGTAGCAATTAACATTGTCGGATCTACATTTTAGCGATTTTCATTTTATTGCATTAAAGGTCTTAGTATAAGAATAGAAATGCCCCCAACAATTATGAAACTTTTAAAATCAACCGACCATCTTTGGTTTTTGCAAGTGCAAAAATTAGGTATATTGACTATTCTTCACTTTTCACATATTTGAAACTTTGAATGGCCGTACCCTAAAGTAGTGATTTTTCACATACGACTATGTTAATTGCTACGGTCGATATGTGTCTCTTCCGGTCAAATTTGAGTCGTAAATAAGTAACAAGTAACGAGAGAGCCGGACGTAAGTACTATAGTCGTAAGTTATACCATCATTTAGGTGAAATCTTTCACAAGTGCTCTGCAAATTTCTCACAGCAATTTACAATAGTCTATAACTAAGCTTATAGCCTATGGCCTGTAGGCTACAGTTCTCAGATTTTCAGACTGTGGGGTGTTCAGGGTGATGTTATTCGATTCTATGTATGTTTCTTTATTTCTTTTTTCTTAACGTAAAATTAGCTTGTAGAGGCAAAAAAATCAAAAAAATACTAGAAGCCCGCGTGGATTTAGTTTTTAAAATTCTGCGGGAACTTACGTATACCCCTTCCAAGTTAGCCCGCTACATCTTAGACTGCATCGTCACTTACCATCAGGTGAGATCGCAGTCAAGGGCTATCTTGTCATCGAATAAAAAAAAAGAACTCTTTAATTTTCCGGGATAAAAAGTAGCCTAGGTCACTCTCCAGGTACCCAACCATAAGATTCCGATGAATTGAGAACCTCCTCCTATTTTGGAAGTCGGTTAAAAAGCCAAGTTATGCCAAATCCAAACCCAGACAATAAATTATGCAAGATAATAAATTACTAGACGAAGCGACCTGCATTGTTGAAGCCTTTTCAGGATCACCGCTTGGCGAAGTGCATTTTTGGAAAAAGCCATAAAGTAAAGAAGGATCACCGCTACGATGTCAATGATAATATTTTTATTAAATATTTTTAGCGAGCAAACGAGCAGGCGGGTCACCTGATGTTAAGTGATTACCGCCGCCCATGAACATTTGTAGCACCAGAGGTCCTACCAATGCGTTGCCGGCTTTTTAGGAATTTGTTGGTCCGCCCCTTGAATAACCCCATGTTGTAATTTAGTGGGAACACCGTCGCAGGAAGTTGGTTCCACAGTTTCAAAGTACGTAAGTTATTCCAGTACCTACCCACTTACTACATATTAATAACTTTTGAATATTGATTCCAGGGAAATGAAGCCGGCAAGGAACAGATATTCTCATGGCTTCGGAAGAAGGAGTAGGTAACAAAATATGGACGCCTTCAATTTTACTCCATTCAAATGAACCCTTAGATATTCCTACATTATTTTTATTATCTACAGCATAATTTACATCAATATTTTCTAAGAATATTATAAAAGAGCTACAAGTGTTCGTGGACGGTGGTAATCACTAAACAGCAGGTGGATCACCTGCTGTTAAGTGATTACCACCGCCTGCTCGTTTGATCTCTATTCATAGGTATAAAAGACTACATTTTACGCCGGAAAATTAAAGAGTTCCCGCGGGAATTAAAACATCTTAATCCACTTTTTTAACTCTCTGTCTTGAGTCTGGGCTGAGGGAGAGTGCGGTCTATAGGTTTTGGCCTATGTTATAATATAAACTTATAAAAAAAAGACGTGTGGCACTCGGGGACTGCCGGAGTAAAGCTATTGCATAACATTTTTTATCAACGCCATCGCCGGCGGCGTTGATAAAAAATTGCGCCATCTAGCGGCTCACCGTAGAGGAGTCCCATGTCAAGTTATTTTCGTTACGGAATTTCTAGATTCGGTCTCCACGCTGGCCCGCGATAGAAGCTATGCAATAGCTTAATAACCTCAAATAAATAAATAGGTAGATCAGTTGAAGTAAATTTTCCAAGCGACGAGCGTTTTATTTCGCCGTTACCGCTTCGTTACTCCACTAATTGTATAACATTTGATTGCGACAATGCTTTTACTTTTGTTACCTGGTTTTACAACACCGTTACAATATCGCGATCGAACTCGTGTCATTTTATTATCAGCACCATTAAGCTACATTGCGAATCGATAGATTTCTCTCTAATTAGAAATAAACTTGTAATATGAAAGAGTAAATTACTTTAATTATTATACTAATTAAGTATTTTGGATTATCCAACATGGTAATGTAAAGATAAAATAATATCATTCGTTATTAGTACACCTAACCCAAAAAAGTGAGTGATAAAAACAGTGAACCGTTTTTATCACTTACTTTTTGGGTCAAATTTTCAGCGATCATTTCCGGTAGACAAACCAATCAGAAAAAAAAATATTTTGTCCAGAATATAATATTAGTGTGCACTTTTTGAAATTTGTAATATAAACCGGATATTAATTACTTTTTGAATGAGTCTTCTCATTTCTGATTTGAACGTGTCGCTTTTTTTTAATAAATAGAGTCGCGCTTCACCACAGTCTCATCTGATGGTAAGTGAAGATGGAGCCTAAGATATTTCGACCATCAATCGAGCTACCGATGGGTATCGAATTTGGTGGTTCAAATTAGGCCTTCTTGGCTAAGAGTAAAAAATAAAAATACAGTAATATTTACGTATAAGTATTTATTATAATACTGCACAAAAGAAATACAGTCTTGTATAATACAAAGTAATATATAATTTGTCGTTAGGTACTTGCGAATAAATATTCTTTTAACAGAACATCACTTTTAAAACAAAATTATATTACAAATTAATTACCCTACCTATATGTAAAGTATATTTACAAAATCTTAAAATGTTATCAAAAAATATAATATGTTGTAGGAGCTAAAGTATCTTACTCTCCAGTCATGACTTCTAGGAATTCTGAAAAAAAACACGAAAATTTTATTATGCGTATTTTTTATGTCCTTATATTGTGATCTTAATAACATATGCACAATATTAACTCCAAAAAGTCAGAGATGCGTGAATGATATAGTTATTTGTGTTACAAGGGGCCAAAGTGATATTTTGTTGCTCGAGGGCTTTATTTTGAATTCACAGAGAAGCAAGGAATTCATACGCCGCCCGAGAACAAAATATTTTGGCTCCTAGTGACACACACTATTTTTCCTACCTATGAGAAATTATTATTTGCAATAAGAAGAACACTAGCGTGAAAATTTCTGGGAAAAAGGAAATGAAAAAGAAAAGATTATTGAATACTGCAGAAGACTTTTTTCAGCGCACATTGCCGCCAAAACGTAACGGGTCAGTAGCTTTTTCATACATTATGCGTTCGACACATTCTAAAGCACAAACGCGGACCAATCAGAAGGGAGAAAGCTCAAACTCCCATTAAGAACAAACTTGAACTCGCTGGACTAAAGCCAATTTGAAATTTTTGAAATTCGAATAGGTATGATGAAAATGTAACAATACCATCGAAGTCAACGGTTCCCGAACCGTCAGCGTCAATCTCTGTGATCATCGCCTCCAACTCCTCAGCCGATAATGTGTTGTCTAATTCTTTGAAGATCTCTTTGAGTACGTCCGTTGTGATGTAGCCGTTTCCTGTCAAAAATACACACTATCACTACACAAATACATAATATGTATCTCATCTACACAATCCTTACTAATCCTTACTCCTTATCATTATTAACATTATAAATGCGAAAGTGTGTCTGTTTGTTGGTTTGTCCTTCAATAACGCTGCAACAGAGCTACGGATTGACGTGATTTTTTGCATGACTATAGTTGAGGATCTGGAGAGACCTGGGACCTTGAAAACACTGGGACTTAAAAAAGCTTGATTTTTTTTAACTGTAAAAAATCTTTTTTTTAAGGTCATAAACCAGAAAGAAAATAGGCGAGAGCGTTTGTATGGAGAGAAGACCACCTGTATTTCCTCATAAGTGCTAATGTATTAAAAAAAAATACCTTCTCTGTCGTATAACCGGAATGCCTCCCTAAGTTCGGCAAGCATGGCTTCAGCGTCAACTTCCTCAGTCAAAAACCTCGCTGCCAGTGAACAGAACTGATTGAACTCTAACGTACCGGTATCTAAAAATAAGCATCTCGACTTAATTTATTTCTAAGCAGCTTCGCGTCTTTACACGGAGAAAATCTGTGCATTTTACTTTGGCCTGGAGCAGCGTAATATTGGCTTTACTTCGTTAAAAACGTCTCAAGGAAGATAATATTTTAGTTTAAAGTTTCGGTCTGCTAAGATTGCAGAAAAGACAAAAAATAGCGCTTCATTACGAGCGACAACTATAAACAATAATATTATTATTCTTATTGGTGGTAAATTGGAATTGGGCCCCACGATACAGGATTACCTAGTATGGATATAGTAATGTTGTTTTTTGCCAAATAAGTATTTTTTCGTTTTCATTACCGATTTTTAATTTTAAACCTAAATCCACACTGACGAAGTGTAGACATCAGCTATGTAGTTAATTTTTTTTTTGAAGATTTTGCTCAATAAAATGGTCTGAACTTGGCATGACCCATTTCTGTGTAACTTGCTGATTAACGCAAGCAAGTGAAAGAAAAAAACTATGACTGTCTTATGGTCCGTAATTTCAACCAAGTGTTCAGTGCCTCAATAGCCGTGATCGTCTAGTGGTTAGGACCCTACGTTGTGGCCGTAGTAACCCAGGTTCGAATCCTGGTCACGGCAATGTGCAAACATTGTCACGGTGAGGTTAATCTTTTTGGAAGAAATTCATATATTTTCCTTACAAAATTCTTAACTTGCACAGTTTAAAATAATTTTGGCACCAATACAAAGAACTATGCAAGAGAATTATTTTATAGCGCCATCTATGTTGCGACCTCAAAACATTGTATTTACAAAGCTGTAACAGTATGGCCAGCGCCATCTATTATAGTACTGCGAAAACTTAAGTTATTATGAAAGTTAGACACGAATCGGTTTTCTTACCATTTTGATCATATTCTTTTATAATATCAGATAAGGTGGTATCATCTAATTCTTGACCCAGCATTTCCAAAATTGTTCCAATCATGTCCGTTTCAATCACACCCTTCTTCTCGCGATCAAATGTATCGAAAGCTTTCTTCAGCACTGAGAAAGAAAAAAAAACACACAGGTTACTCGCTAATTTAGGTACAGGTATTTTAAGTGTTTCTACTTTTTAAATAATATTTTGACGCCAACTTTTATTAATTTAAAACTAAAATGGCAGATCTAAAATAGTGTTATCCTTTCTTACTTCCTACAGTCAACATTGTAAAAAGGTATTGTTCACACTAGGTATTTTAGACCTTAATAAAATTATTAGTTTAGAAGATTTATGTTCAAACGAAGTAGAGTTCTATAATAAAGTTTCGGTAAAATCTTGATGCAATAACTCATCAACCTACATCTAGGTACGAATTCTCCTCGAAAAGTATTTTAAACTTGCCATAAAATACATTGTACAAATAAAATCCATTGTCCCTAATAAAATCAAAGTCGAATTCATTTTCGTCCGAGTAGTCTGCCAACAATCTTTCTAAAAAGATATAATTATCTAGCACAATGTAATTGAGAATACGACATTGAGCAATTATCTCCTAGGCCATTGCTAATGAAATCCCAAACGGGATAAGGCATGTGAGTCCCGTTGGCTCAACAATAGTACTTACTACAACGAATATAATTTCAGCCAATCACTCAAGGCAGGTTTTTTTTCCGTCATGAGTGTTATTAATTTATAACACATATAAATCCACAACATTTCATTAATTGATTAAAATAAACGTATGTCCGTGTGTCCATTACGAGTTCGCATATCTTTCATCCGATTGAGATTTTTTCTATAGCATTGAGTCTTCAGGATGAATTTACGGTTCGTGGATACATTCCAACTCGGAAAACGTAATTCCGGAAAATTTTAATGTTATAAATGCGAATGTCTGTCTGTATGTTTGTTTCTTCTTTAAGGCTCCATTACTCAAACGATTTCCAGGAATCTTGACACGAATTGATCTTCTGAACCATAACCTGGATTTCAAAGCGTCAATCAAGTGGACTGAATAGACAAACTTTACGCTTATTTGGATTTTGGAGTGATTTTTGGAGAATTAATAAAATATTAAAAAATATATGCTAACGTCTCGAGAAAATAAAGGATTCCCGCAGGATTGGAAAAAATCCACAAGTTTCTTTAAAAAGCTAGTAGAAAAATCAGCTTTTTGATTATTTATTTATCAAAAATTATCAGGTGCATTTCTGATAACATACTGCATTTATAATCGGAAATCGAACCTAAAAACTTCTTGCTAGCCAGAGGATTTAGATTTTTACATGGATGTAGTTGAGGACTTGAAGAGTGACCTGGAAGCTATACATAATATACATTACTAGTTATTGCCCACGACTTCGTCCGCGTCACTTAGGTTACTGTTTTTCCGGGCTAAAAGGTCACTTTCCAATGAAATTTATTCATAATTTTTTTTTCGACAATTTTCCAAGGTTTTAATAGTTATTCTGCAATTTGGGACGGGGACAAATACAAAAAATCAAAAATCATGAAAATCGGTCCAGCCATTCTCGAGTAATAAGTGTTCGAACAAACCCGACTCTTTGTTTTATATATTAAGATTAGTCGTTTATAAACATTCCGTACATAAAATTAATTAAAGTTTTATAAAATCACTCGTAGTTGTCTGACCATCACTTCGTCACTTCAAAATCGTTATATTAGAAAAAAAGTTAATAGTATTTTTTTTTAATCTCTAGGTACTTACTTTGAATCTGACTCTGGTCAAGTTCATCCTGTTCATGAAAAAAAGAAAAAAATTAAAAAAATGCATAAAATTATAAAACTTGCAGAACTCAATTCAAAATTAATTTTATAAAGTTTTGTGCACTGACCATTTTTACGAGATTAGGTCGCTCCAAATATACGAATACACTGAATGACTTTAGATGCACTTCTAGTCTTCACATGGTCCAGATCTCAAAACGCAGACAGTTTATATATCTTAATTTCGATTGACGTTACGCCTAGGTGGAATAACTCAGGGGTGGTGAAATATATTCCTTGTCTTCTTGAATCATTTTTTTATTATTTTTTATGTATTTTCCCCGATTACTCGAAGACGCCTGGGCCGATTTGGAAAATTCTTTTTTTGTTTGAAAGGGTATACTTTCCAGGTGGTCCCATTTTCATCAGGTCAGGATCTGATGATGGGATCCTGGAGAAATCGAGGGAACTGTTCAAATTTTATAGGCACAATTGATATACTCTGTAGCGCCGTTTGAAGTCGGTCTTTTAAAAAGAATTTTCACGTTTAAATATTATTTTACTATCAATGAATGAGTGGGTTTTATACATTTCATCACTATTTTTGTAATTGATCTGCTCGGATTAGAAAGTACCAACTCAGTAATATTAAACTCAACTAAATTATGAATGTGTACGTGTCTTTTTTTTGGAAATAATTAAGGACCTGGAGCAACTAGGCTTCTTTTTATCCCGAAAAATAAAACAGTTCCGGTGGTATTTTCTACAAACAACTTCACGTGGACGAAGTCGAGGGCAAAAGCAAGTAAGTAGGACGTAGAAGTACCCACTACCCATGTCTGTACTTAGAACAACTAATTGTTGCTTTTGCACTTACAACTTTGCAAAACTGTATTTTTATTGTTAGGTAAGTAATAAAACTCCAGCAGGTTTTCTCATATTAATGGCTCTTTAAGAGAGGAACTAGCAATATATCCACGGTAAATGATGATAATGAGCAGCTGAAACTAAACCAAGTGTACCTACCTAAGATACTGTAAAATTTCTGTCGCTTGTTGTAGCATTATTTTTATATTAGAGCTATGGAGTAGTTCTGTTAGTTAAGGGGTTTAACCTAATCGCATATATTATCAAGTTTTTTTATTCGATGATAATATAATCCTTGTCTGCAATCTCACCTGATGGTAAGTGACGATGCAGTCTAAGATGGTAGCGGGCTAACTTCGAAGAGGTGTGGCAGTTTACTCATACCACTAATTGGTTTCTACACGCTATCGTGCCGGAAAGCTAAATCGCTTGGCGACACGTCTTTGCCGGTAGGGTGGTAACTGGTAACTAGCCGCGGCCAAAGCCTCTCACCAGACACCCAGACACGGAAAATAGAATATTTTTTTTAAAGGTTGGACACCCCTGTCTCATACAGAGACGCCAGGAATCTCACCATGATGGTAATGATAGGCCCAAATTAAACCAATGATGTGTGAGACACTATGTTATATTACTGTCGTTTGTTGTGTATGCGCACTGCACTCCCGATATTACAGTGTTTGTGGTGTTTGTTGTTTACAAAAACATTGGCCATTGGTCCGTGGCGCAGTTGGATGAGAATACATAATTTTTGGTATAGTTGCAATAATTGGTGTATTATATTAGACGTTAAAACAATGTTAAGCTGACTTACTTTTATATACATATATGTAGTTATATTTTGTATGTGTAAGCTTATACATTGTTTTTTTATATATTATATGCATGTTATTATTTTTGTTTGGGTATGATATATATGTATATTTAGTATGTACTTTTTATGTAATTTATATTTTTATATAAATTACATAAAAAGTTGCACTTTCCCATCCCTCAGTTAAATTCTTTTAAACTTTTTAAGGTTGCCTGGAGGTGATCGCTTAAAGCGATAAGGCCGCCTTTGCGCATCGTACATTAATTAACTATAAGATTCATTAAAATTGTAAACATCGTCTCTTGTGTGTAGCAATAAAGATCTACCTAATGAACATATACGTATTTTTTTTTTATAAAGAATATTAGCCAAGCTGAACTTGACTTATATTCTCCTGTCCGCTCCAAATAAGCGAAAAGCTTGTGCTAGGAGTGAGTACGACAATAGTGGGTACGGGTGGGGCTCGAACCTGCGACCTTTCAGTCTTCAGTCCGAACCTTTAACCTTTGGGCTATTGAGGCTTTTTATTATGTACAAATTCATTGTTTTTGTTCAGGCAGTAAGCCATATATTCTCAGCGTATTCACCCAATATTCTAATATTACGTTTGCAAGTCTGGCTCACTCTAGAGGGGAATCCTTTATAAGACTCACGTTCCATCGTATTCCCCTTTCAGACGCGGAATGGCGCTGAGAGGAATATTAAAACCAAGTAATTAAAATACGCGAATTTTACAACTACCTACCTAAGTTTTGTTTTAGTAGCGCAACTTAATTTTCCACACAGAAACTTTAATAAACAACGCGCTGATAAAAATTGTTTTTTTTTTATTCGATGACAAGGTAGCCCTTGACTGCGATCTCACCTGATGGTAAATGACGATGTAGTCTAAGATGATAGCGGGCTAACTTGGAAGGGCAGTGTACATTCAACCCATACCCCTAGTCGGTTCTACACGCCAACCTGCCGGAACGCTAAATCGCCTAGCGGCACGTCTTCGACGGTAGGGTGGTAACTAGCCACGGCCAAAGCCTCCCACCAGATAGATTATTTTTATTTTTGAACCGGTTGTAGAGTCTAGATTCGTCAAAAGTTTGCCTATTGAAATAAATAATTTTGAAATTTTTATGCCGCTTTTGAGTTAAGCTTATTTTCCGGGATAAAAAATAGCCTATGTCATTTTCCAGGTCCTCAACTATACTAATGGAAAAAATCACATCGATCCATAGATCTTTTGCAGCGTGATTGAATGACAAACCAACAAACAAACACACTTTCGAATTTATAATAGGGTGGTAACTAGCCACGGCCAAAGCCTCCCACCAGGGGCCCAAGTCTGCTATTGCAATTGTAGTTTTATTGTCTATCAATGACATGACAATTGTTATTTTTAGCAATTGTCATGTCATTGATAGACAATTGAACCCCTGAGCCCCAAGTCAAATTGCTAAAAGTAGCAATTGGGATGTCATTGATAGACAATTGAACTACAATTGCAATAGCATTGCAATAGCAGACTTGGGCCCCTGATAGATTATTTTTATTTTTGAACCGGTTGTAGAGTCACATTCGTCAAAAGTTTGCCTATTGAAATAAATAATTTTGAAATTTTTATGCCGCTTTTGAGTTAAGCTTATTTTCCGGGATAAAAAATAACCTATTTCATTCTCCAGGTCCTCAACTATATATACCCATGGAAAAAATCACGTCGATCCATAGCTCTGTTGCAGCGTGATTGAATGACAAACCAACAAACAAACCAACAAACACATTCGAATTTATAATATAAGTAAGTAAAAAAATAAATAAAATTATTTGTAAGTGTATTATTAGGTAGTAGGTATAGTTTAGATTGACCCATACCATATATAAATACCATAGCAGAAAAGTTCAGGCCAACGTTGCTCTTTTTATATTGCAGGCGGTGTCACAATCGGCTACTATTATATTTTTTATTTTATTGTATACTAGCGGACCCGACAGACGTTGTCCTGTCTTAACTATGAATATTGAAACTCCCCTTTTTACTCCCTTGGGGAGAGAATTTTCAAAAAATGTAAAATACGTAATTCTTTATTTTTGATCAAGAGCCAAAATATCAAGTTTCATAAACATAACTTGAAAAATAACTTGAAGAACGAAGGACTATCATACAAACATTCAACCCCTATTTAATCCCTTAGGGGGTAGAATTTTTAAAAACTGTGAAACACCTACTTTTTTGTTTTCAATTTAAAGCCTAAGTACCGAATTTTATGGGTATAGCTTGAAAAATAACGGAGTTTCATACAAACTTTAACCCCCCTTTTTACCCCCTTGGGGGGAGAATTTTCGAAATATGTAAAATACGTAATTCTTTATTTTTGATCAAGAGCCAAAATATCAAGTTTCATAAACATAACTTGAAAAATAACTTGAAGAACGAAGGACTATCATACAAACATTCAACCCCTATTTAACCCCTTAGGGGGTAGAATTTTTTAAAAGTGTGAAACACTTACTTTTTTGTTTTCAATTTAAAGCCTAAATACCGAATTTTATGGGTATAGCTTGAAAAATGACGGAGTTTCATACAAACTTTAACCCCCCTTTTTACCCCCTTGGGGGGAGAATTTAAAAAAAATGTAAAATACGTAATTCTTTATTTTTAATCAAGAGCCAAAATATCAAGTTTCATAAACGTAACTTGAAAAATAACTTGAAGAACGAAGGACTATTATACAAACATTCAACCCCTATTTAACCCCTTAGGGGGTAGAATTTTTAAAAACTGTGAAACACGTACTTTTTTGTTTTCAATTTAAAGCCTAAATACCGAATTTCATGAGTATAACTCGAAAAATGACGGAGTTTCATAGAAACTTTAACCCCCCTTTTTACCCCCTTGGGGGGCGAATTTCGAAAAATCCTTTCTTAGTGCTCGCCTACGTCATAAAAGGAACCTACTGTCAAAATTTCAAGTTTCTAACTTCAGTGGTTTAGGCTGTGCGTTGATCGTCAGTCAGTCAGTCAGTCAGTCAGTCAGTCAGTCAGTCAGTCAGTCAGTCAGGATTGTACATACCAAAACAAAACAACACAAAGTCTAAGTCAATTTCTTTTTAATTAATTTTTAATTATAAAGGAGAAAGTGTGTTTGTTTGTTCTTCAATCACCCCGCAACGGAGCAACGGATCGACGTGATTTTTTGCACCGCTATGTTCTGCAGAGTGGGCTAGGTTCTTTGATTTGACACAGGTTCTAGAACCTGATTTTCAAGGGATAAAAAGTAGCCTGAAAAAGAGTGAATACACTCTTCACGTCCTCAACGTCCTTTATTTCATATATATAAAAAACAAAGTTGATTTACACTTTAACATCGAAGAGATTGAAAAATTAACAAAAAACACAATTATGCATTCATAATAATTTAGAGTAGGATGTGATAAGAAAGTTGCTTATAAAGAGAAAAAAACATAAAACCTTATAGAGAGCAAAATATAAAAAGATTTTTCTTATGTGAATGTTTAGAAAATCAAGGCGAGGAAATCTTCGAGAGTTAATTGGTTTAAGGGTTTAATTTTCTCGACGCCAGCCAATCCCGCGGCCGGATATCGAGTTACATCGAGACTCACCGATATCGATTTCTCGCGCAAATATGTTCCTTTTTCTCCAGAGACTCTATAATGTAACTTGCAAAAGTGTCAATGATTAACGAGCAAAAAAATGATACATAGGTAAGCCGTATAATTTTTTTATATAACTAGTTGATGCCCGCGACTTTGTTCCCGCGGAAACTTTCTTATTTACCGGGATAAAAAGCTCTTATTTACGTATATGTTATCCCAGTCTATCTCTATCTCTATGCCAACTTTCAGCCAAATCAATTCAGTTTTTGCAGCGTGATTGAGTAACAAACATCTATACATCCATCCAAACTTTCACATTTATAATATTAGTAGGATTTCATGTACTTATTCACAACTGGTTGGGAAAGCTGTTTCTGTTGAAAAGTTTTACTACCTATTTACTTAATAAAAAGATATACGACGAATTGAGAACCACCTCTTGTTTTTTTGTTGGCTGAAAACAAATATATGGACGTCGCTTGCACCTTTCTGGGAAAAATCACTTGTTTACCTTTCAAAGGCAGCTAAGGAAAAATAAAATAATGTTTTTGTCAATTCTAAACGGATATTATGGCAAGAACAACGAGTTAAGCTGCGAAAATTGATGAAATTTTTACTATATTTTCAATCTCGCCCTTTGAAAATAACTCTTATTAAATCCAGTATTCACTTTCAATCAAGAGATGTATATTACCTATAGATATTTATTTTTATAAAAAGCTGATACCCATGCAAACAATCACGTCGATCCATAGCTCTATTGCAGCGTTCTTGAAGGAGAAACTAACAAACAAACACACTTTCGCATTTATAATATTAGTAAGGATATTACGAGTATTAAAATATGGTACGGGTACCCGAGGCAATATTTACTTGCTAGCGTTGACATGCAAAATTACATAGAAATGAAATTCACAGCAGAGCGTTGAATATAATTTTCGAATGTTGGAAATATTTCGCTTCAGACTAGCTATTTCTAAACTCATTCTGGTGTTCAACTCTCAACCCGATCTTCACAATAGAATGCGTTTAACTTTTGGTCATCAAACACTAAAATTATAAATCGTCATATTGTATGTTTATCATAGTCTGTTCAATAAGTTAGTTGACGAGGATAAATTAAAAAATACATATTTTTTTTTCTTTTATATATCCAGCTGCCATCGGCTTCTCCAGCCATTATCAGATATTGGGATATGTCAGCTGTAGGTGATTAAAGAGGGAATTTCAATAAATATCCCTATCCTTGAGTGCTATGTTGGAGCTCACCTCCCATCTAGCTCCAGTATGTGCCATCTTTTGAGGCGTTTTGTGTAAATACATATAAATATAAAACCTTTATTTATTTCAAAAATTACAGAGCATATGCAGTTTTATAAAATTACTAGCTGATGCCCGCGACTTCGTCCGCGTGAATTTAGTTTTTAAAATCCCGCGGGAACTCTTTGATTTTCCGGGATAAAAAGTAGCCTATGTTTTAATCCAAGGTATAATCTATCTCCATTTTAAATTTCAGCCAAATCGGTCCAGTAGTTTTTGCGTGAAAGAGTAACAAACATACACACACACACACACACATACAAACTTTCAGCTTTATAATATTAGTGTGATGTGATGTGATGTGATGTGATTCAGAGCCAATTTCCTTCAATTAACATTAATTGAAATACTAATTAGCTTCGTAATATCGCTATTAACACCGTATTCCAAATAAAAGGATGTGGCCATCGATTTTAACGTTTATGAAAATTAGGGTACATACTACAAGGGTTTAATTTGTAGTAAAATTGCATCATAATAATACTATGTAGCTACGATGCAACCAACTTATCTGTACAGATCTTTGAGTATATACCTAACCATACAGATGGCCAAAGAACTAAAGCCGCTACTTCAAAATGTCATTCCGCTTTCCAATTAGGTATTCGATTAAATGTACCTACTTAAAGGTTTTTGATATTATAACACAATGTGATTTTTCTTTTTTTTTAATATCTTAACTAGTCTTGAAAATATAGAGCTTTTATTATAATAATATAGAGCAAAAGAAAGCGCTATTGCCATGTATCATAATCTCATGTTTCAGTAGCTCCATACACTCTCCATACAGTTTCGTTTTAGAGAGAGACGGATACAGTCGCAACTCGCAATAAAACAGCTCATTTGTTTTTTTAACCGTTTTCTTTTCTGTTAAGCTATTGCATAGCTTCTATCGCGGGTGTTGAGCGTGGAGACCGAATCCAGAAATTTCGTAACGAAAATAACCTGACACCCCACGGACACGGACTCCTCTCACCGCTAGATGGCGTGGATAAAAAATACTATGCAATAGCTTTACCGCGGCAGTCCCCGAGTGCCACACGTCTTTTTTTTTATTTAATAGTGGAAAATCAAACAACAATAAATTTTATAAATTAATACTGTATTTGTATCTTTTAATAATATTTTTTCACATTAAAAATGAGGTAAATGACTCTTGTAATAATTTACGTTTTATAATGTACCTGACTACGTATATACTTATGCCATTTTAATTTGAAGTAAACCGGATACTTTTATTTATAAAATAAGAAAACAGTTGTAACACTTATGAATTAAAAATGGAATCATCAAATAAATATTTTTCATTTATTATTACGTAGTAAAAATTAAACCAAAACTGCATAAGCATAAACGTGAAGATAAATAATCTTAGAAGCTAGGTAGTGATTTAGATTCAATTCTCAGTCGTCTCCTCCAGTCATGACCTCCATAAATTCTGTAAACAAATGAAAAGAATCTTTGAAGAATTTTCTTATCTAATTTTACCTTTTAATACCGATAATAAAGTGATACCGAAATGTCTCTTTTTTTCGTCGCCAAGATACTACCCATGACTGCAATCTCACCTGATGGTAAATGATCTTTTTGACGACCTCCCTGTCGCAGTGGTGAGCGCTGTGGTCTTCTAACTGGGAGGTCTCGGGTTCGATTCCAGGCGGGGACAATTTGGGAATTTATCATTTCTAAATTGTCTCTGGTCTGGTCTGGTGGAAGGCTTTGGCCGTGGCTCGTTACCACCCGAACTTCAAAGACGTGCCGCCAAACGATTTAGCTTTCCGGCACGATGGCGTGTAGCACGCATCTATACCACCTAATGTTAAGATCTATAGAGCACGCTCTAGTAGTGGGCTAACTTGGATGTGGTATAACAGTGTAAATTACACCCATAACCCTTATCGGTTTCCACACGCCATCGTACCGGTACGCTCAGTGGCTCAACCGCTTGGCGGCACGTTTTGAGGGTAGGATTCTAGCCACGGACAAAACCTTCGGCCAGACTATACCAGAGACATTAATTCAGAAATATAAAATTGCCCCTGCCAAGATTCGAACCGGAGGCATTTAAAAGACACCAGCGCTCACCAGTGCGCCAGGTTATCAAAATCAAGAGATTTTTAAAATCTAAGTAGATCCATAATAAGACATGCTTAACCAACTACCAGATGCTGACAGATTTTACAAAAATGAAGCTTTTATAAAATGTACCAACCTACATTTTTAAATTAATGCAATGAGTGACAATTTTATTAATTTAAATACTTGGAACTTAAATTTTAAGCTTGAAATCTTTTCTAATATTATCACATATCGTGTAGATTTAGAGATAATATCTATTAGAAAAGATTTCAAGATTCATTTGTGATTGATTTTAGGATGTAAAGTTTTGTTTGTAGTCTAACTTCTCAGGATCACTCAGCTGACGATGGAGAGACCTATGCTTGGAGTATCCCTGTGAGATCTAATCAGAAATGAGGAGATCCATAGGAGAACCAAAGACTCCGACATAGCTCAGCGAGTCGCGACTGAAGTGAAAATGGGTGGGACATATAGTTCGAAGAGCTAATAGCCGTTTCGGTCCCAAGGTGCTGGAGTGGCGACCCCGCACTGGCAAGCGCAGTACAGGCAGGCAGGCAGGCAGACCCCCACAAGACAGGTGAACCGACGACATCAAACGAGTCGCAAGGAGCCGCAGAATTCAGGCGGCGCCAGACCGATGCCTGTAGAAGTCCATGCAAGAGACCTTTGTCCAGCAGTCTATCAGTTGATAAAGAAGAAGAAGAAACCCAACTTCCTAGATATGTAGATTCCTACACGGGTACCTCTGTGCTGCTACTGCATTACTCTCGTAACAAAATAAATGTCTTATGAGAAGTTCTTACACTATAAAGAAGCCCTTTGGCAGAGTACAAGTGATGAGATGTCAAAGCTATGTATATACCTAGTTGGTGTGGATATGAAAAGCGATTAGTTTATTGGCAGACACCTTCAATCAACCACATTCAATTGCGCTTTATTGTTGGGCGAGGTCAAGAGGCACTTGTATATCTGGCAACATGTCAAATCTGTCCATTCTATTTAGTCATCAATTATCATGTTCAACTAATTTTTATTGCTATGTACATTATTTGGCTTCAGAAACATTTCCTTGATCTTGTACCACAAGGTAGTGCATACGTAATCAATAAACCAATAATACAACTAAGATCCGATTGCGATAAAATTTCCTATTTTCGAGAATAACTGTACCAGGAATTTTATTTTACCTTCCATATTTACTCCTGGATAAATAGTCCTGATTTTAATACCAGATTAAGATATGGTGAAACGTAAATATAGTATAGGTATATAATTCATGGACTGACTGCCAATTTACACTCGAGTTTATTTAATTTATACCTATATATTGTATATAAATTTAACCAACGCGGAATAACGTTTTACTCAGGAATTAATCGGACATTCTGACAATTTTTGTATCGAATATCTGCCAAAATATCAAATTTATCTCTTAGTAAACGTTATTCGGTTTCGATAAAATTAGGCCTAAGTACCAATTTCTCCAACGCTAGATAAAATTTAACTAAAAATTCGACGTTCTGATAGATTTTCAATACAAAAGATTTGTACTTAGTTGGTAGCGACGACCAATCCTAAATCTATGCGTAAGTAGATGCGATAGAAGTATACTTAAAAGATATCGTACCATCAAAATCAACTGTTCCAGAGCCGTCAGTGTCAATTTCCTCAATCATCATGTCTAACTCTGCGGGACTGATTTTGTCATCAAGCTCTCTTAGGATCTCTCGAAGAACAGCTGTTGTGATGTAACCATTACCTGAAAAAACGTAAGTATAAATTATGAGCTGAAGAAACCTTCTTTTTTATTTTTCTACAGAGGAAAAGAAGGAAGAAAAGGAGAGGGATTCTTCCAAGAAGTTTAAAGCGCTTTGGCGTTCTGGGTTAACGAGTATCCATCGAGGTTCCATTTACGCAAACCTCTAGCTTTTCGTCGTCCCTAGTAGATTGGTTCTAGGAAGTAAAGTTTATGGAACACTTTTCAGTGGTTTTTTCGACGAAACCAAAGTAGCATTGTTGTAATTGTCTGCAAGCATTGTTGCAATTGTCTCTATTGACAGTAAAGAGCATAAGCAGAAGCTATCTTATCAAAGAGAATACCGTGAAAATTCTAATTCTCTCATTAAACAATCTCATAAAGCTCGACTTCTTCTTAAGACCTCATAGCCCTGATAAGGAAATCCATGAAATAGAAATCAAACTGAGGAAATAAGAGTGGTACTTAAGCATATAACAAAGGTAATTTTCAGTACCTTCCTTATCATATAAACGGAATGCTTCCTTTAGTTCAGCTTGCATGGCTTCTGCATCTTCCTCAACCATGAACCTAGATGCTAAGGTCACGAACTCTTCAAACTCTAACTCGCCGGAGCCTGAAATTGATAATAATAAAGATTGAAAATATCTCCTGAATACTGATATTTAAGCTATTGAAGTAACTACTTTTAGAAATACAGAAAGACTGGGTCAAAAGTAATCCTACGTTTGTGTCGTTTATACTATCTACTAAGCCGATTTTAATAAATACTGTGTCATATAGCCCGGGTGACATAGGCTACATTTTATATGAGCAAAATCAATACGATTTACGATTACGAGCGATTTGAAGAAGTTATGGAACAAAATCAACAAAAAACTTCATCCTCTATTCTGGCTAAACCTTATTGTTTTTCAGGATAAAAATTATTCTGTTCTATTCTGTTCTATTGTTGATCCAGAGTATCAGCTACCAATAAGTTAAGTAGTTTTCAGGTGATGTGCGCACAGACAGACAAACAGAGAGACAGAAAGACAGACAGATAGACAAAAATATAAAAAAATTGCTTTGGGCTCAGTACCGATAATAGAGCATCCTACGATTAAAATTTTCAAAATATATTTAATAATAAGTATAGAATAGAAGATAGATTGGCCGGTCTTCTCCTACTATACTAATAAGCCGTAACACTGATAATAAATTATTCCAGCGAATGCATAAATCGTTTTAATGTCACCGAATTAACAGCAATTTAATACCGCAATGCGAACATCAAACAACCAATATTTCATTTAGTATGTTGGTATTTCATAACTCTGTCATAACCAGTCATATTAGGGTAGGGTTCATCCAAATAATTGTATAATATTGAAATCCATGTTATTTACAAAGAAGTAGGTTTAGCATCTGTAATAATTGCAAAATGTACAATTATTATCCTCTTGTTTATTGCCAGTCAAGTTACGACCGTTTTACAGGATAATAGCCTTCAATATAAGGTAATTCACGATGGAGGATGGAACTTCTCTATGAATAAGAGCAAATCGTTCGCGATCAGAGAATCTTATTACATTGACTCTACGAAGCTACACTAAAAAGCTTAAAATTAATAAAAATAAAAATTCTTTTAAAAAACCGACTTCAAACGCCAATACAAAGTGTAAAATATTTTTAGTTTGTACACGGATGTTGAAGTCAAGCTAGCGTCGCGCATCGGTTTCATCCTTCCTATTTAGGCCTGCCCGACTTGAACGTACGTATACAAGCGAAAATTATTTTATACTTTGCAGTGGCGTTTGAAGTCGGTTTTTTAAAAAGAATTTTCATTTATTTTTGTCATAAATTGAGGAAATCCGCAATTAGAAAACAGAAAATCATGAAACATTCTGCAGTGTGTATGGTTCAGCGGATTTAAGTACATATTAAACGTCTGCGAGTGCGGAGTGAGATCAAGGTCTTTCAGACATTAACCATAACTAAATTCTACTGTTTAATCTTAGTTTATTTTGGTTATCACACGGTAGTTCGACTTCCAAACACCTACATAACGCGAATAATTGTCTGATATTGTTCCTACTGAGCGTTCTTTGTTACAAAATTACTCGTACCTACCTATGTTTAGAACCTGGTAGTTAAATTTACACAAGGAACCCCGGAAAGCGAGAACCACCCAGCCTAGTTTTCGTAGTGTGTCGTCTCTGTCACTTATACCTATGTGACCGATTGGCGCTTTCCACACGGTTTTTCCAGTTACTAGACCCCTTCCCGCTGAGAATTCAATCCATGGCTTCTTTTTAAGAGCACATCTCGGGTTCGATCTCAGGCGGGGCAATTTGGGAATTTATAATTTCTAAATTTTCTCTGGTCTGGGCTGGTGGGAGGATTTGGCCGTGGCTAGTTACCACCCTACTGTCAAAGACGTGCTGCCAAGCGATTTAGCGATCACGCACAATGGCGTGTAGAAACCGATTAGGGGTCAGGGTTGAATGTACACTACCATACCCCTTCCTAATTAGCCGGCTACCATCTTAGACGGCATCGTCACTTCTCATCAGGTGATATCGCAGTCAAGGACTATCTTGTCATCGAATAAAAAAGACATCAGTGTGCATTTTCAACACGGTATCGGGGAGGCTTTAATTTTGATACAGCTTTGGTGATCTCTCCCATAATTATGGGTTACAAAAGAGTAAGTACACATAATTATGTGTACTCTCTCAGGACAAAGCCCGTAACTTGAATATGCGTGAAGATATGGGTCCAACGCGCAGAGACTTCATGAGAGAGTTGATCCAAATTGGGCGTACAATACAACACCATGATTATATTAAAATATATTTACTACTAGCAAACCCGGCGAACTCCGTTTCGCCACCAGATTACATGCTGTCAGAGATGGCGCTGTATGTGAAAAAAGATTTTCCCGCTTTTCTGTTGAAATTTTTCCTGAATTTTCTTTGCTATAAACCTCACGGAGCCCGAGACCTTTCCAACGAATGCAAAACCGTGGAAATCGGTTCGTGCGTTCTGGAGTTATAGCGTCAGGAAGGAAAACCCGACTTATTTTTATATAACAGAGTAAGGCCTAGAACCGAATGTTGGCTACGCGAACTCTGTAAAATTTGAAGCTTCTTGGGCTATCGACATATTTTGGCAGCCCACTATAGTTTCAAATAGGTACGTACTGAATATTTGAAATGGCAATCTGATAATTTCAAACTCTGTGCCAAAACTATTATAATTTAAGTCAGAAAAAATATCTAACACATATCATTAGTTACCATAGAAATTGGTTTAGAAAATTATAATAGGTATTTACTCTCCAATACAAATACCGATCAGTAATGATTAATTATTTATAAGTGTCAGGGAGATTTGAATATTATAAGGGGTCTACGAGTATCTAAATTTTATCTTTTCCATTTAAGCGCCTCTTTTCTTATCTAAGTACTAGCTTTTGCCCCCGCGACTTCGTCCGCGTGGAATTAGATTTTGGGGTGGAATTTTCAAAAACTGTGACACACGTACTTCTTTATTTTTAACTGAAAGCTCAAATACCAACTTTGATGGAAATAGCTTGAAAAATGACGGAGTTTCATATAAACTTCCATCCCCTATTTAAACCCCTTAGGGGTGGAATTTCCAATAATCCTTTCTTAGTGTGCGCCTACGTCATAAAAGGAACCAACTGTAAAACTTTCAAGTTTCTAACTTCAGTAGTTTAGGCTGTGCGTTGATATCTCAGTCAGTCAGTCAGTCAGGACTTTGAATTTAATATATATAGATTAACCTAGTGAATTAAGAGTAGGTATAACTAATATCGAGATTCGAGACACTGAATTCATAACTTAGCTACACCACTCTTATAACTATGAATATACATTTATACAAGGAACTGTCGTAAAAATTAGACTTGTCGAATGCTGTGAAAAACGACGGGGTGTTTTAGATGTGTGTGTGTGTGTGTGTGTGTGTGTGTGTGTGTGTGTGCGTGTGTGTGTGCTTAGCTATGTTTGATGAAAACCGGTCCAAGATAGCCGCCGCCACAAAATGACGTATTAAATTTTTTTTTAATTTCACATGTCGGGGGTGTTTTAAATTTTCAATCTTACACTAGTTACTTCTGCTCCTTTCTTTTTTGCTTCTTAAACTTTTCTAGTTTGTAAAATTAAGTTATTGAGACAAGTCTGGTTTAGTTCGCCAGCTCCTCAAACAGAAGCAATACTGACCGTCCGCATCCACTTCATCGATGATTTCTTTGAGGATGTCATCCGTGATCGTGTGCCCCAGCATCTGAAGAATAGTCCCAACCATCACCGTGCCGATGCATCCCTTTTTCTCGTGATCGAAAGCCTCGAAAGCCTTTCGGAGGACTGAAAAGTAGAAGTTATTTTATTTTAACTTTTTTTTTTATTATCATCATACAAATATATAAACATTTTTTCTTATAAACATACGAGAAACCACTAAGGTTTAAATTGTATGCTATAAGTCGATTCCGTTATACACAAATCTATCTATATCTTATCTTATCTTATCTTATCTTATATATATATAAAAATGAATCCCTATTTCCTTGGTCATCGCATCACGCGTGAACGGCTGGACCGATTTCGCTAATCCTTTTTTTGTTGTGTTCGTTATTGTCAGGAGAAGGTTCTTATAAAAGAAAAAATTAAGAAAATTGCGCGAAAAATTAGAAAATTTAAGAAAACTTAACCACCATATTAAATTATTTCTAATGTAACCGCTTTTACAATTCAAACTTTTTGATGTAACCTTATGGCGTTTGACATAACATTGACAGAATGCGTGATGCCAATTTCGTCAAAGAGTTTCAATAAACGGAGTGATTACATTCTCTTTGGTTTCAATATTATTAGTTAAGACAGGACAACGTCTGTCGGGTCCGCTAGTACGTATATAAAAACTAACATAACAACTTATCTAAAAAATATGATATTATTATTATTATTTTCATTTATATCATTAAACATCATATTTTTTAAATTTTTAAATATTTAAATATAGAAATAAAAAAAACATTTAAAAATATAAAAAATAGCGGTCCACCGGTCTCGGGAACAGGGTCCAAGAAACCGGCGGTCAGGGCCCCAGAGAGAGGAACCTCCTGACGATGCGGGCCGTGTCCAGGAGTACAGCCTTCTGGATCTGGCTCTTGACCCAGCTACCCAATGAGAGCCTCGAAAGATGTTGGTCGAGGCTCTTGGCTATAAGACCGTTAGCGGTCACGACTATCGGTACAATGATTGCTGAGTCTACACTCCACATGGCGACAACCTCGTGGGCCAAATCGAGATACTTGGTTAGTTTCTCTTTCTCGGCTTTCACGAGGTTCTCGTCGTTATTATTATTATTATTAGAAGAAATGGACACATGTTCAGTATATATCTAAGAGAGAAATTTCTTCCAGCTTCTCTTGAAAGTAAGTTAGGTTAAGTTATATAGTGGTATAAGTCTAAAATGTACATCACTGCATTTACTTATAATCCTATTATCCTATTTCCTAATATACTATAGGTATATAATATTATAAATGCGAAAGTTTGGATGTATGTTTTGTTACTCAATCACGCCGCAACGCCTGAACCGATTTTGCTGAAAGGTACATAGATAGATTATAGACTGGAATAGCACATAGGCTACTTCATAAGAGAGTTCCTGCGGTAATCCAAAAAAACCTCAAACCACGCGAACGAAGTCGCGGGCATCATCTAGTATGTACTAGGAAATGTAGAGAAGCAATATGTCTATCAGTCCATCTATGCATTATATGTCATGTATATGTATAAATAAAAAAATTGCACAATAATGCACTGCACAAAATCTCAAGCTATTCCCTCGCTACTTCTAGATTTCATTTTTAAATCATTTATATTTTTATTATTTTATAAGGTAAGGTATATATATTATTTTATAAGGTACTTAATGCAGTTTCAAAGTTGTATAAATTTAATCATAACAACACAATCTCCTGAAGATAGCGTTTTTATGATACAACAATATCTTAAAAGTCAATATGCAACAAAGAGTCAACCCACATAACTTATCAATTGAAAAGTTAACTTTATTCCTTTAAATTATGTGTGTATTTCATTTGACAAAGTTTTGTGGGTTTTAACGTTTCACGTTATTGCGTATGTGCGTCCAATTATAATTATTTATTATGTTACAAACGAAAATATAGTAATTAATTAATGAGATACGTACGTGCGATCTGTTCTTTATCAAGCTCATCCTGTAAATAAACAATTTCAGCATGAAACATATTTGGCACTCAATAATTCTACGAAAAGGGTTTATCGCACTGCAAATTCAACACTTTGAAATATAAAATAAAAATTCTGTGGTGCCAAGGAATAAAGGGATTTGTCCTAAAGCACACTTTTCTCCAATTATTTCGAAAACACCTTATTATTTTGAAATTAATTTTCTTAACCTAAAATTAGCAACCTGTTAAAATAAATCACCAATCATAAAGAGTAGAAAAGAGAATTTAATAATAATTAAATTAATTTTAAAGTCCAATAGTTTACTTTATCCAATACTCATAATATCCTAAGACCTCAGGGGTTATATTAACTTTAACGGCATAACTATACGGCATTCAGGGTAGATACTTATATCTACCCTGAATCCAGAAAGTTAGACCTACAATTTTTACCTTTGTCTGGTGGGAGGCTTTGGCCGTGGCTAGTTAACACGCTACTGTCAAGACGTGCCGCCATGCGATTTAGCGTTTCGGCACAAGCAATGGCGTGTAGAAACCGATTAGGAATATGGATTGAATCTACATTGCCATACCCCTTCCAAGTTAGCCCGCTACCATCTTAGACTACATCGTCACTTACCTTCAGGTGTGATCGCAGTCTAGGTCTATCTTGTGATAAAAAAACAATATAACTTCACAAAAAGCACATTCTTACTATTACAGTTTAGACGGTGAGAAACTCTGCAGAACCAGACTGAAGGTCTGAAGGTTGGGTAAGAATTTACCCAAAAACCAAATATACTTGGGAAGGAAATTAGAGTGCAAAGCTAAGAATCGATTAATATTATTATCAATATCAATCATATCAATACAAGGGATTTTCCAATCCCTTGTATTATATTTAAATCAAGTGTGAGAAAGTGACTTTAACCACGTGAAATAAGTCTTATCCGAGCGTAAAGATATTGTGGCAGTATTTTGAATATAAAAAAATTATTCCTCGGTTAAACTTCACTGAACGTTGGTGAAATCGGCACTAAATGTAACAAATCACTTGAAAACTTTCCCGAAAAAAAAAAAAAAGAAAAACAATCACTTCACTAAACATACAAAAAAAAATCCTAGTTTGGGTAAAAAGAAAAGTGGTTATCGCAAAAAATAATTACCATTTTTTTTTAATTAAAAAAAAAACAGCGATAGGTAGTAGGCAATGCCGAACCAAAGTAGAAGGAACACAAGCCCTTTCAGCTGTATGAACTGCGCGACTAGTTTCAGGCGCGCGACTATATCACCCAGGTTGGCTCGGATTCATTCATCCCGCACAAACCACGAGTAGTAATCTGATTTTGGCCACGCTATCGCTTTTAAAAGTTATTGTTAAGGCCGCAATACGTTATCTTGGATTAGGGTTTCCATATTTCTTGGAGGAAGTTGAATTTAGCTCAGTCCACAGCACCGACGCAATGTCGCCTGTCTGTCGGTCTTCTATCGGATATACTTTGGGGAGTGCGCTCAGGAACTTCACAACCTCCTTCACCTTTTTACCACAGAACTGCGAGAATTCGTGGGCGTGGGCATCCTTATGTGGTAGAAATCCCACCTACTCGAGCTAAACGTTTTAATTCAACGTTTCCGATAAGAACCGCTAAGGTGTGAAACATTCTTCCTGCATCCGTGTTTCCTGCCATCTATAATTTGAGTACCTTCAAAGCAAGAGTGAATAGGCATCACCTAGGCAAGCGCGCTCCAACCTAGTCAGTGCTATCCAGTACTCATTGTCGTCAAACACAAGCCTATTTCGGATAAAAAAGCACAAACATACACATACAAACTTTCACCTTTATTCCATTAGGCTGAACTCTATAGACTGCACTCTCGCTCAGCTCAGACTCAAGACAGAGTTAAAACGAGATAAATTTATGTCAGAGCACATTTGTGTCTCGTTTTAACTTTTATCTTGAGTCTGAGCTAAGTCAGAGCAGGCTCTATAGATCTCAGCATTAATGTATTTCTTGGACTTAATTGCTTCGTAGATTCAGTATCAGTGTACTACCTGTAATAAGCCCCAATAGCCCAACGGTTAAAGGTCCGGACTGAAAACTGACAGGTCGCAGGTTCGAATCCCACTCGTTGCACTATTGTCGTACCCACTCCTAACACAAGTATTCACTTATTTGGAGGGGAGAGGAGAACATCAGTCAAGTTCAGCTTGGCTGATATTCTTTTAAAAAAAAAAATAACTACGCCATACTTAAACTACGCCATACTTAGTCTACGCCATACTTCAATTAATCCAGAACTGCAATGGATTTGAACTGGTAACATGATGATTTTATAATAATGTGAACCCTTAAGAATTAGTCCCGAGAACACAGAATATTTGGCGAATCGACAATTGGTGTTCAACAAACAGCAAACAGGCGCCCATACGGAATACCCATTTGATTCATATTTATTACATAAATTAATTAACACTCCATTGGACGGTTGCCACCATAACCTAATATAGTTCAGGGCTTTGTCTGCCCCGTGTATACTAAACTATTTTTGGCATTAAATACAAAAGACAGTTCCGACAAATGTTATAAAATCAATTAAATGTAGAGTTAATGACATTCGACTGTGGACCGATATAACTCGCGGAACAGTATCAACCGGGTAAAAGGTAAAAAAACAAGGGTAAAAGTTTAAATATATTATGATAACAAGATAGTTCTTGACTGCGATCTCACCTGATGGTAAGTGACTATGTATGGTATACATTCAACCCATACCACTAGTCTGTTTCTTCGCGCCATCGTGCCGGAACGCATAATGGCTTGGCGGCACGTTTTTTACGGTCGGGTGGTAACTAGCCACGGCCGAAGCCTCCCACCAAACCAGACCAGAGACAATTCAGAATTAATGAATTCCCAAATTGCCATCGCCGGGAATCGAACCCGAGACCTCCCAGTTACAAGACCAAAGCGCTCACCACTGCGCCAGGAAGGTCGTTAAAACTGGAACCGGACTACGGAAAATTGGATGTATCATCCCTCATATTGATTTTGTTCAAACATATAATATGTAGTGCATTCAACTAAACAATCATAACGAATCGATTGACACTTCATTTATCAAAATCGGCTCAGTAGTTCATTCGCTACTGTGAAACATTCGTAAGAAGTCACATACATAGATTGCTTCGGTTTAGAGAAGTTGGGTTAAAGTACCATTCAATTAAACATATCTAGTTCACATTGTTCAAATCCAGTACAGTAGGTGCAATGGATTTCTATTAGTCTACTTTGTAGGCAGTTACAGTTATATTGGTCTATGGTTTTAGTACACTTTACATAGGAATCAAAACGCTGTTGACGTTATTCCAAGCGGGAAATAGATAGGAATGCTTGTTCATATATTGCAATAATAATTGTTATAATTAGAGACCGGATTATATGCATTTGCATATTCGCATATGCATTTGCATATTTTAGCCATTCTCAGCGGTAATAGCATATTTTACCTAAGATCTAGTTATGATGCATATTATCGGTAGGTACATTTACAATATTTTTCACTCACTCTGCGTTCCGCCGCCGCCGCATTGCCCCATAAACTTAAAGAAAAGTTTGAAAACATATTGAGCAATAACCCAGGTTTTCAAAGCTTGTGTCAAATTGATAGTTTCATTAATGGGACGGCAGAAATTTTGCCGGAAACTATAAGTGCCATAGCACCCAAGTTCAAATTCTGCCCAGTTACCTACCTCAATGGATATGGAGCGAACCTTTTCTACTTACAAAAATATTCTAAATGATCGTAGACACAATTTTATCACTGAAAATTTAGAAAAATATTTGATTGCTTACGTTTACACAAATTCTAAATCATTTTAATATCATATAATGTTACTTACTGTACCTATTATCGCCTATCAAAAAATAATTTACTAATTGTATGCTAATTTTGAAATAAAAAAAATGAATAGGTACTTATTTTTCTATTTTTTAGGGATTCCTAAAATTTATCATTTAATTTTGCATATTCTGCCAGTTTTCGTGCATATTTCAAGCATTTTTCATGCATATTTGCATGCATATAACAAGCTTTTTATGTTGCATATAATCCGGTCTCTAGTTATAATATTCGGAAGCAACTACTAATTATTCTAAATGCTGTGTCTCTATTTGCAGAGTTTGCAAATAGAGTAGTAGTAGTAATTATTTTGTAGTGTGTACTACAAAATAATTATGATAATGGCCCAGGATTTAAACTACGCATAATATCAAATTATGGTATTAATAAGGCCAAGGGAATTAAAGCGAATTAAACGAAAAAGGGCGAGGCCTCTAGTAGGTATTTTACCGGATGGGAAAGACCTAATACTAATAATATTTTAATTAAATTAAAAAATATTGGGAATTTATTATTTCTGAATTGTCTCTGGTCTGGTCTGGTTCCCGGCTTTGGCCGTGGCTAGTTACCACCCTACCGTCAAAAACGTACCGCCAAGCGATTTATCGTTCCGGCACGATGGCGTGTAGAAACAGATTAGGGGTATGGGTTGAACATACACTACTATACCCCTTCCAAGTTAACCCGCTACCATCTTAGACTGCATCGTCACTTACCATCAGGTTCGATCGCAATCAAGGGCTATCTTGTCATCGAATAAAAAAAAAGTTGGTATATTTGCGTCAAAACTCGACTAAATTAAGGCTGAGGTATTATTAGTAACTTCTTGACGAAACATTTATCTAATTTTAGTCATGTCTAATTATTCAATTATTATTATTAAGTTATTGCAATATTTAGATCGCATCGCCCGTATTCCATCACGGTGCGGCGAGTGCTTTCATAATTCAACAAGCTGCTCCAGAGCCAAATTGTGTCACCGAATATGATGCTTTATTATGCCATTACACATCTAACTTTTCATTTTGTTAACACCACTGGTTGAGCATTATTTAACGTCGTTGACAGATACTAAATAGAGAATAAGTACCTTATGTTTTCAATGTTTTACGAGTATCATCACAAACGTAAATGTTACTACCTTTACGGGTAGTAATTTTTACACGCATGGACATACACGAAATTCAAAATTTATTTATTTCATGTAGGCTACCTTGTAGCACTTATGACACGTCATAAATCTACCACCGGTTCGGAATGCAGATTCTTCTGAGAAGATCCGGCAAGAAACTCAGCAGTTGCTCTTTTCAAAAAATAAAATAAACTAATTTTACAATAAGTAACAAAACTAAGCTAAGTATACAGTGCTTCTACAGTGAAGCTTCAAAAATACAATACATATAATCTAACAAATGTCAACATGGGAAGTCAAAGCAGACCCATTCCCGTTGGTGGCACCCGTTCACGAGCACGACGCATGATCCAGCCATTGCTTCGCGAATATCTAGAAAGCAAACTGTAGTCGAAGAAATTAATAAAACCAAAGGTAGTCACCGAAAACGTTTACTAATGCCCGTTTTCAGCAACGTTCCATAACTTTTACGGACTACCCATGTTAAGTTTTTTTTTTAAAGAACATTAGCCAAGTTGAAGTTGACTAATATCCTTCTATCCCCTCCAAATAAGCGGAAAGCTTGTGCTAGGAGTGGGTACGACAATAGTGCAACGGGTGGGATTCGAACCTGCAGCCTTTTAGTTTTCAGTCCGCACCTTTAACCGTTAGGCTATTGAGGCTTTTATTTAGTTAAGTGACGCTTTCTGTCAATTTCGTTTTCACGAACCTTTAGCCTGGAAATACACGTCAGGTTTTTTCATCCGATTGTCTGATCCGGTAGCCTGATCAGGCTACCGGAAGGCATTGAAGCCATTACTTTGTATGAACAGTCAATACACGTCCGATCCGGTGGCCGGATCGGACGTCCGAGTCGGAAACGGGCGCGAGGCGTTTCCGATTTTACTGTCGGTCCGATTGTCTGAAGGCGCGGTCTACATACTTCTAGTATGAGACAAAATAGACATCCGGTTACTCCTTCCGATTTTGCCAGTCAGGGTTCCCACCTTAGGGCTTTTAGCCCCAAAAGGGCGGAATTTTGCTTATAGGGATTTTTTAGGGCCCAAAAAATCTAGCGCTGACACTGTGTGGACGCATCGTTGTGGTTCGAATAATGGGCGAAAATTATGAAAAAAAATAAATAAAAAAATAATAAAAAAAAAAATAATTCATAATAATAAAATTATTATTATTATGAATTATTTTGGATGTTTTAAATAGGAATGACTCTCAGTAAGTCTTGTCAAATTGATTGGATGAATCCAATAGCGACGTTTTTTCTTCTTTCTCTTTCCTCTCTTTAAAATTTCTGTGGTGGTGTCGTGTGGTGCGGCTTGTTACGTTCCCGCAAATATGGTTGAGCGAAGCAATGGCTGGATCCTGCGTCATGCTCGTGAACGGGTGCCACCAACGGGAATGGGTCTGCTTTTGCCTGCCTGTCTTAACATGCATTGGATTGTTTTGCATTTTTGAAACTTTATTGTGGAAACACTGTATACATAGCATAGTTTTGTTATCAATTGTAAAAAAAAATTTTTTTGAAAAGAGCGACCGCCGAGTTTATTGCTGGCTCTTCTCGGCAGGAACGGCATTCCGAACCAGTGGTAGATTCATTGACGATTCAAAAGTACTTGTAAAAGTTTATTTGAATAAAAAATATTTCTATTAACTCGTCATCCATCTTCTTTTCTTCTGCTTTGCTCCAAACGCAAGCACTCGGGATGATAGCTCGGGAACGACTGAGTTCAGAAAAAGCCTGACGGAAAAATCGGATGTGTATCGAGTAAATACGATCCGGTTGCCTGATCAGACAATCGGAAACAAAATCGGACGTCTATTGCCAGGCTTAGGGGGCACCTAAATGACATTGGATAGGGGCTACCTAGGAAAATTAACTCCTACTTAGGGGATGATTTAGGTATGGTTAGTGAAAACTGTCATGAGACGTCCAAATCCACTCGCAAACAGCCTTTCACATTGGAAATTCTGAAATGGTTAAAACAGGCGAGTGTGCTCGAAATTGTGCAGTCTAAAGGTTTTAAGCCACATAATATACATATCACAGATTGACTATAACTACTGACGTAGCTGTAGCTGTAACGTAGCTGTAGTGTAACCTTTATTCGTAGACTGATTTCAGTAACTGACAAAATAAATCTCGAAAGAGTCAGCAAGTAATTTTTTATAACAATTTGGAATTATTAGTTAGTACCATATTTTAAATCATCTATCGCTTGATTGATAGAAAAGAAGAGGATTATAGATGGATAAGCAGATACATGTTCTTGGTAAGTGTGTTTCATCTGAGACCACCTTATCATTACGCAGCAGGTCACGACAATAGACTGATGGGTGCCCAAATTATATTTCCGTAAACTAACACCATCCCCATTAAAATTGCAAGAAGTGAGCTTAAAATTGAAACATTCTGCATTCTCTTTTGGCAATCGGCCATGCCATATTGTGACAAATATGCTACATTTATTATTTTCAATCGGAGGTACTACCCGTCCACGTCAAGTTGACCGTCGTCGACCATTATAAAATGACGTCAAACTGTACCGTTGACAAGAAAATAATAATATTTATTCTCTTGCGAATAGTATAAGAAGTTAAAAGTAGGTAAATACAAACTTAAAATAATACTTATAAAACTAAATTCTAAATTATAATAATATTATATCTATAATATTAATAATATATAATATTAATAGTTTTAATTTTAGAAATAGTTATAAATAATAATTATATTTTTACTGTAACCACTACTGTGATAAAAGTTTCTCTCTGGTAATGCTTTTCATGGTAATGACATCTTGAAAGTCTGAAGGCGTAATTTTTAACTCTTATTCTTTTCGCTTGAAAAAGTCATTGATTAAAGTAATCAATAGTCTGCGCTATGCAAAACTTTTCCTTTTTTACTCATCGTAGAAGACAATACCCTAACAATAGTAACCAAACAAAATAAACAACTAATTTAAAGTTAACAAAAAAATTCAAAACGTAACAATAACAAAACTTTGATAAAATTTATTAGTGACAATCGCGAGCGTTACGTTGCTATCTGTACTAAGTGGGTCTGACTTGAGGTGCGGTGCGGGGAAGCGCGGGGCGAGGTAGCGGCCAACTTGACGTGGACGGATAGTGTTTTGCTAACGTTGCATGTAGTAATAAATAACATCATGCTTGTACCTCAGGAGAACAATTTTAAGACTTTTATATGAGCAAAAGTGGCATATTACGATGAAAAATTGCCAACTAGTCGTTCCAACTTTTCGGTACCACTTACCACATTCATATTCTATGAGATGTAAACAGCTTAATGGTTGGTAGTTACATGAAACATTGATACTGGTACTTTTTTTGATACTTATTGGAACTAATGTCCGTTTTGTTTAGGTTTTTAAAAATCTCTTTTTCAGTTCTGTTATCCTTACTTCCTTAAGAATATATAAATACGAAAGTGTGTTTGTTCGTTTGTTGGTTTCTTGGTTTGTCCTTCAATCACGCTGCAACAGAGCTACTGATAAACGTGATTTTTTGTATGGGTATAGTTGGGACCTGGAGCGTGAGATAGGTTACTTTTTATCCCGGAAAATTAGAGTTCCCGCGGGATTTTAAAAAACTAGATCCACGCGGGCATTAGCTAGTATAAAAAGTCCTTATGTCTATCTTGTGCCAAATTCGGTCCAGTGGTTAGGCCGTGAAAAAGGTACATTTATAACAGTAAGTTCCGGGATTAAACGAAGCCAGAATTGATAACCTTTATTGTCGAAATGAAACAGTTAAATGTTATTATAATAATATACGTAATACAAGCGATTTAGTGATCCGGCACGACGGCGTGTAGAAACCGATTAGGGTATGGGTTGAATCTACACTGCCTTACCCCCATTACCCCTTCCAAGTTAGTCCGCTACCATCTTAGATGCATCGTCACTTACCATCAGTTGTGTTTGAATCAAATTCGTCCAAACGTCTGCCAGCGAAGTAAATGCTCCAAAGGGAAACTTTACGAAATGAAAATTGGGGGCACTGAATAAAATACCTCAAAGCAACTATAATATTCAGGTCCATTTCTGTACATTTGGGTGAAAGTAGTTTTTCCAGCGTTCAAGAGAGCAATAAAACTATTTCTTAAATGATTCGAAACATTGGTACTTTTAATTAATTATGAATTGCAAACAGTGTTTATTTTACTATAACTGCCACGTTGGTCTCATGGTTAGCAAGTTCGACTGCAGATGACGAGGTCACGCCATAAAATGTACAGCATTTTTTTGTCAAGATATTCTCAGTACCTGGTACTAGCCCAGAGTCAGGAAGTTGGCGGTGAGTCACCCCCGTGCCTCGGAGAGCACATAAAGCTGTCGGTCCTGCGCCTGATCTCTCTCCGGTCGCGTCGTGTCGAATTTCCGTCCCATCGAACTACTTATACACGCCATCGCGCCGGAGCCCGGAACGCTAAATAGCTTGGCGGCACGTTTTTGACGGGAGCCTCCCATCAGTAAGTAAGTAAAAATAAGTAGGTACGAATTATCCTCAGCCTCTAAAGTAAGAGATTTTATTCAGACGTTATTGGGTTTGATACTCGTTCATCTGCATTCTCGTAATGTGCGAAATCGTTCTAAGGGTACTGTATTTACAAATACATTGTAAATCAGTCTGCCCTAGGAGCATTGAAGCTTCCCTCGAAGACGTGTGAGACAGTGACATATTTATCGAGTTCGCTGGTTTCCATCACAAACCTCCTCCGGCCTCGGCCAGATGTATAAATATAAGCCTATCCAAAACTGTTGTTGTGTATATTTGTTCTAGTAAACGTCTAGTTGATGCTCATGACTTCGACCAAAAGCATTTACTTAAGTTTTAATAATATAAACATTATGTTGAAGTAGGGCGGGCCTAAGTAGAAACGATTTAACGACGCTAGCCCGACTTCAACATACGTGTACAAACTAAAATTATTTTTCAAAATTATTTTATACTTGAAAGTGGCCCTTGAAGTCTGTTTAAGAAAAAATTATGTTATTATTGCACTTGCACTTATTATAAGGTTAGTGTAGCTTCATAGGAGCAATTATCTAGATCATTTGTTTCCTTAAAAATATATATTACGATGCCAAATAGTTTAGCATATATGCTGCTATATAATGTTTGCTATGAACTATGCATGCTTAAAAGTCATGCCTACACATACTCTGATCACGAGCGATTTGCTATTATTCATTGAGGAGTTCCGCCTTCTATCTCAGAAGATATTCATAAGATCTTCACCAAAAAATGGGACCAACCTGACGATACGTCCTTTCAGATAAAAAAGACGTGTGGCACTCGGGGACTGCCGCGGTAAAGCTATTGCATAACATTTTTTATGCGGTGTATGCGGTGAGCCGCTAGATGGCGTTGATAAAAAATGCGCCATCTAGCGGCTCACCGTAGAGGAGTCCCGTGTCAGGTTATTTTCATTACGGAATTTCTGGATTCGGTCTACACGCTGGCCCGCGATAGAAGCTATGCAATAGCTTAAAAATTATTGAAATCGGTCCAGACTTGACGAAATTATGAAATATCATCGCCAAAAAGAAACTTAAAAAAATAGCGTCTAATCGAGAACTTTTTTTTAAGTCAGTTTAAAAAGAGGAGTTCCACAGACCCCTCCTTTTTTCCTTGGTTTTATGCGGTATATGTATAAGTACCTACCTACCTGTCTATAATTAATTCTACTTTACCGCAATTCACTGGCTACTGGCTATGCCGGTAGGGCTATAACGGGTTATAAACGTGTCAATACGATCAATAGCACTGAACAGGTGTGAGAATTATTTTGGACGATCAAAAGAATTATATTAGCAAACGGTAGTAACTCTCAAGTGTACGACGGACTGCCAGAAAAGTTTCTCATACATTTCACCTCGTGTATCGGTAGATGAGTCGGATACATTACAATCACTAAATATTTACTGACTAGACGATGTCCGCGACTTCGTCCGCGTGGCTAAGGGTATTTTTAATTTCCGCGGGAATTTTCCGGGGTAAAATGTACCTAGCCTATTTGTTAATCCTGGCTATGAGTTATCTTTTCAATCAAAATTTCAGCCAAATCGGTTTGTTCGTTGTGGCGTGGAGGACAACACGCACACACACATATATATACAAAGTTTTGCCATTATAACATTAGTGTGATATATTCGAAATGCTACCCGTAGTTTTCCATTCGTAATTCATACTCAATACTGCGCTATTCTTCATTTATCAAGTAATCTATTTAACGGTGATGGAAAACATAGTAAGGAAACCTGCATATCTGAAATTCTAAATAATGTTCTCAATGATGTGTGAAATCTGCCAATTCGCAGTTTTTATTCAAAAGGAGACCTGTGCCTATTGATGGGTTGGATGGGAAATGAAATTATCGCAAAGATTTTTGAAATTCTCCCACAAGGGAACACTTGTGTCGGATTATCGTGCAACTAGTTAGTGTCATTTCAATCATATCAATAATAATCCCAATTCTATAGCATTTGGCATCTGTTCCACACGTCTAATCTCATACTAATAGCAAATGCAGGTGCACCTAAATTAATAGAACTAAATGTAAACTCCAATCTATAAATACGGCCCGTAAATGTTATGATCAAATGCGGAAATATGTAAACAATTGAAAATTTTATAATTTATAGAGCACTCCATCACGCTAGCATAATAAATGCTGATACAATGTGTAAATTTAGCGGTTCTAATTTTATTTATGTAACTTGTTAGCTTGTTAGTTCTTGACCGTGGGTCGGTCTGTGTTATAATTAAATCTGTACTAATGTTATAAAGCTGAAGAGTTGAACGCGCTAATCTCAGGAACTACTGGTTCGAAAAATTATTTTTGTGTTGGATAGTCCATTTATCAAGAAAGGCTTTAGGGTAAGAACATGCCAAAGATGCCTCACTGCGATACCTCGCGGTCGCGGTTCGCGGCATCTCTGGCTTGTTCTCACCCTTAGGCTATATAACATCACGCTGCGACCAATAGGAGCGAAGCATCAGTGAAAATGTTGCAAAAACGGGCAAAATTATCTACATTTGAGTCAGTACGTTCTTCTGTCACAAGAAAATAAAACTGTAAATATCATTTGCGCAGAAGTACTTTAAAATATATTCTTTTAAAAACTTCTTAATCACGATCATAATAACAGAAACTGACGCGTACGAAGTCGCAGGCAACAGCTAGTAGTAGTATGTAATATAATTAGCGTCCGCATCGTTGCCATTCGGCATGTCCTAGACCACTGCAGCCTAGACCTAGAGCTTAATATTTGTAACACATACACTGAGATAGCCTTACAACAATGTCAAAGTCATTTATTTCAGAACTAGTTGATTCCCGCGACTTCGTTCGCGTGGATTGATGTTTTTTTATTCCCGCGGGAACTCTCTTATTTCCCGGGTTAAAAAGTAGCATATGTGTTATTCTAGACCATAAGGTGTCTGATGAGTTGAGACGAATGAATGAATGAAATTTTCATATACCAATTCATTAAAATTAAAAGGTGAAGCAATTATAATTATTAGCAAAACAGAAAGAGGAATGATTTATTTCAACACATGGAAAACCTAATCATTTTTATTTCTTCAAACGTTACTTAACTTTTCTGGCATCTAAAATGTAGGTAACATTTTAGGTCACTGAAAAATAGATAGTTTTTAAGTAAATATTTTGTACATTTTCAAAGCGAAGAGCCATTCCATTCAAATGTAAAGCGACAAGACTTATTTCTTTTTGTTTTGCTCTGACATCTTGCAGAGTAGCTTCTCTGTAGATCCTGCTTTGTAAAGCGCTCAAATAAAGCTTGTATACTAGAGATTGACCGAGATAAAATATAAATGTAGCTGAATTTGTAAAGCGGAGTAGCAAAGTTGAAAAGTCTTGCGAAAAGTGCACCATAAATTCCAGCTTTGTCGCGGCACAAAATTTGTCTCGCGTGAATAAATAAATAAAGGTAAATCAAAATTTCAAAACGACTGAACCGATTTGGCTGAACTTTGGCCCAGAGATAGATTATAATCTGGAATAACACATAGGCACTTTTTTAATCAAAACTCAATCCACGCGGACGAAGTCACGGGCATCATCTAGTATTTAATAAAAACCGTTGAAGTTTAGACCTAGCACGCATTGCGAAAAAAAACGAGCGAATTTTATTCGCGTGGTAAAAAAATCTGTAGTTCACGCGATTTTTAAGTCGCAAGTGCGTGTATCTGCATATGATTGTAAGTGTTAGAGAATTGCGAAAAAAAATCGAGCGGATTTTATTCGCTGTGCGGGCTAGCACTTCTATCTTGAATTTACTGCATTACTTCTACATTAGTTATTCATAGTTTCTTGGAATTTTAATCACAAGTGACAAAAAGCCTTTAAAACCTTGACCTAATAGTGTAATGCTACCAAGAAGAAGCAATCCTTAAACCATGTATTAAATAAAAATTCAGCAAAATCAAATAATTTAATAAAAAAAATCGAATATTTCTGACATCGATTAAATACAATACAATAATTATGGTAATCCATTAAACGATCAAATTAATTACTGACATGTGCCAAGAAATGCATGTGACTTGATAATGCCCAGGGATTCCTCTTAGAAAGGATGCAGTCGTTTTTCAGCGCATAATCAAAATAGAACGGTCGTCGATTGGCAAAGACAATGCAGACTATGTGCGCGGGCTTCGTTACAAACAGCTGTATAGAATAGATTCAGCGTAAGGGGCCGCGCAGACGACAGACAATCCATAACATCTTTTAATCTATGTAAGTGGAACATAGAAATAACATGTGTCTAACAAAAATACTATATGATTATGACGCATAATTGACATACAAAGAACCGAGTTGCCGAAAAAATGGTGTGCGAAAATATTTCTATATTTTCGCTAACCGTTCATTTACACGCAACACGTACTCGTAAACACACGTTAACGTAGATAACATAGTTATAATTTAATCTATAGTTCATGATTGTGACATACTAGCGGTTCCATGATTTTCACTTGGAATTGATGTATCGACGCTGACACAAAAAATACCAGTCTTATATGATATATTCAGAGCGAATTATAATAATAGATAATTAAAGAGAAAACTCTAAATATTTATAAATGGAGATATTATCGTCCTTTGAACAATCTTTGCGAAATAAGCATGAACTTTAAATTCTTCCTTTTCTGTAAATACAAAATAGTGCTTTTAATTTTTAGAATTTTTTGTACGACATTAAGATATTTTGTGCGCCGCGGCCTAGATGCAGCAAAAAGTCCATCGTCTGAGAAGCCCCTAAGGGCACCGACGGAATCGTATGGTTGACCGATTTGCACGACGCGTGTGACCAGAATAAATGGTCCTACTGCTTCCTCGTTATGATTTATGACAGTTGAAATACGATAATAACTTTCACAAAGAGTTATGTATATTTAAATGCTGTCGAAATAGCTTTTACGTGCAGTTATCCGTTGAAAACGAATAATTTATTGGATACTCTATAATCCAATGATATCTTCTGTACAGGATCATGTAACAATGTGTATCTAGGACTTCATATTGTTTTCAGAGGTATAATGTACAGGAACTTCGTAAACTCTGTCTTCATTATCGAATGAGTAGTAAGGCAAACACCCTCGCTCGTAAATGCTGGTATATGGAATCATGCTGTCAATACCAGAGTCAGGGATATCTTTGAACTGTTTTCCAATTTGATTAGAACGCCATTCACTGAGTTGTTCTTCAGTAGGCTGTAATGGTGATATGTAACTCACATCGTTACTTCCATTACTTTTCATAGAAAAAGAACGAGCAAAATTTTGACATATTAATTGGTCTTCTTTGTGTGGTAAAATAAATATTTTCTTCTCCTCATATACATGTCTTGTTGTTACACTCGATTCTCTATCGAATTTTCTTATAGGCAACTTTGGAGGAAGAATAAGCGCTTCCACAGACCTATGTTTAACGAACAAAACTCTTTTACTTCCTTTTAAAAGCGTGGGATTCCTTTGGATCACACCGTATACACAAACTGCTCCAAACATAAGGCAACCTAAGGATAAACAAATGAACCAAATGAGTTCATTTGAATCGAATGGGTAATGACCTCTTGCTCCTATGTTTTCTAAGTTATAAGACACACAGTGAATACTTCTCACTAAGCCAGAAGATAAATTAAATGGACAAAAGGTAAAGTAGTGTCCTAAGTCTACATTGAACACTTTCAGTAAACGAGGTACAGTGTTGACACAGTAAACTATATCTTCACATGATGACTGATACCAGAGTAAACCATAGCCTGGCAGGACTGATGAAATGACTTCAACCATCGAGTATGAGTTATTTTGTACAAAAAATACGGGCTTTATCCAATTATCACTCATAGATATATGTTCATTAGAGGAGAAAGATTGAATATCTTGTCTATTTATTCTATTTAGTAAGCAATGTTGATGTTCTGAAATTGGGATCACTCGCAAAGTGTCTTTTTGGTTATTCTTGGATGAAATGTTTCCATGACAAACGCCATTCATATAGATAATTTTAGATGTGTTGTATGCATTTCGATTTGCCTTAATAATGCTGCGATGGTCAGAATTTTCTTCATTGTTATCATAATTGGTTTGACAATATCCCTCAAAATCAGAAAATGCCATACCAGCTACGGCTACTGGCGAGTGACAAATAGGGTCAACAATTAATAGGTCTTCTCGGACAATATTTCTCATATCTTCCCTGGAGCAATCGCAATTCCATAAGTTATCCTGCAAAGCGATCCTTGGTTCATGCGGTAAAATTCTATCAAATAACCCAACTGGGATTGTGACAATCGAATTATCGTTGAGATATAAAATTTCAATGTTTTCCAAGTAATCAAAGGTACCTGGTCCTATTGAAACTATCTGGCAAGAATTTAAAAATAAAACTTTGCATGCCCTTAGCTGAAAAAAGCTTGCATTGTTAAGATTGTCACGAAAAATGTTCGAAGAAAAATCTACTACACTCAGTTTTAGGAGTTTTGTAGTGCCTGTGACATTGACAGGGTTCCAGATATTGCTTGCTTGTACATCCAGGAATTTTAAGCTGTCATCGACTGGTTCTAAAGCACCTTTTCGTATATCGGGAAGGATACAATCTCTGAGAAGCAATTTTTCCAAATTCGAAAGTCCCACAAACGTATCTCTTTCCCATACGCTGATTTCTATTTCTTCGAGAATAAGAACTCTAATGTTTCCACCAAATGGGCTCATAAATGCATCAGGTGCTATTTTTTTTATATTTCCTCCAACAATGACTAGTTCTCGTACGTTTGAGTTCATGCTCCAAAGCCAGCTTTGTGGTATTTCGAAATTCTTAAAAGTAGGACCAATAATCTTCAAAACTATACTTTTGCATTGCATCTCTGCTTCCTGTAAAAAATTAAAAGGATTTAATTACCATAAAATTTAAAAAATGCATTTAATGAATTTTTTCAAATACCTATATGTATATTTTAACCTACCTATAATATTTATTTTTGTTATTGCCTAAATTAACGTTTAAGTAAATATTACTGTTTTATATGTATAAAAAAAAACAATAATATATGTCTGTATGTCTGTCTATATGTTAACTTTTCACTCTTAATCTATTGAACTATTTACACTATTTTATTTATTTTATTTTGACATTTGGCAAAAAGATAACTTTGCATACTGAGAAGGTCGTTTTATCCCGGAAAATGGGGTTCCAATGGATTTCCTGAAAACGTTAAGAAAAATAAATATATTATATTAAAAAAAATTACTGATGCAGCGTTAATGATGTCTTGTTCATAATCTCCATAGTATGGGGCATCCTGACATGTTACTCGACAGTTTGTAACACTGCATCGCGACGAGGAAGGCGACCTTCGGGCAGGTTTCCCCACAACCACCAACATTATGAGAATGAAACTCGACACGATGAGGGTGCCGAATATGATCTCAACTACCAAGCGAAGCCATCCTCTGTTGCAAGATGTATTCCTGGGGAAAAAAATGAAAACAAATTAATTAAGTAGGTAGGTATATCAATAAACTATCGGTACGAAGATATTCGTGAATCAAGTCGGAGAAAGTCATCTTGTGCATTGTTTCTCATTTTTATGTCGCGACCCGTGATAATAATATATACCTAATATGTTGTCTTGTAATTCCTTATATTATGTACATAAAAAATAAAAATAACTAAATAAGTCCAAAAAGTTAGGTACAAAACCTTGCGACCCTTTCACTTTAAAATTAAAATAATATTTTAATATATAGTTTAATTATGTGTTTACTTAAAGTTAAACCATTTTTATTAGGTCTTGACCAGTAGAATACTATGCACTATGATAAATTTCAAATTCAAGATGGCCGCCACCACAAAATGGCAAAAAACATTTTTTTTAATTTTTTTTTTAATTTCACAAGTTGGGGGTGTTCTAAATTTTCAATTTACACTTGTATTAGACATATGTTTGTTTGCGCTTACCTGGCAACTGTAAATGCAACGTTGCGGCCCTTCACGAAACCAACTTGAGCTATATGCATATCTTCTGCAAATCCCTTTAATCACTTGATTTTACACAATTTACTACACTATTATTTCATATAATAATATTATTTGTTTAACATTTTATTTCAAAAGTTTTAAAGCACCTATCTCTTAAATATTACCAGCTTTTACCCGCGACTTCGTCCGCGTGGATATAGGCGTAGGTTTATGAAAATCACGCAGGAAGCTTCTGCTTTTCCGAAATAAAAGGTAGCATATGTCACTCTCCAAATTCTCAACTATACCCATGCAAAAATCACATCGATCCCCAAATCTGTTGCGGTGTGATCGAAAGCCAAATCAAAAAAAATTATTCAATGTTCTTCTTATTCAGTCATAAGATTTTCAATATTATTAATATATTAGATTAAACACACTTTCGCATTTATAATATTAGTAAGGGTTGTTATTATTTTTTTAAATATTGTTAGGGGTTAATCGTAGGTCAGGTTTCTTTATTTAACATTTAACACTTCACTCTCCCTTCTAAAAAATGACTACACGGTCACTGCCGGCAATATACATTATAGGAAAGTGCGTGAGATATTATATTATTTCCAATAATCCATGTCGAGATAAGGCATGATAATAATGTTGTATCGCGTTTTTAATGGGCGCTCTGAGAGGGTTAATGTTAGCAAACAGTAATAATGATCGAGAAGGCGATTGAATGGACTATTAGGTGTGTTATTGTTCATGTACATGATTACAGAGGCCTTGAACTAGGGTGTAAAACTGAAATTCAATATGGCTGACGACCTCCCTGGCGCAGTGGTGAGCGCTGTGGTCTTATAACTGGGGGGTATCGGATTCAATTCCCGGCGGAGGCAATTTGGAAATTTATAATTTCTGAATTGTCTCTGGTCTGGTCTGGTGGGAGGCATTGGCCGTGGCTAATTACCACCCTACCGTCAAAGACATGCCGCCAAGCGATCTAGCGTTCCGGCACGATGGCGTATAGAAACCGATTAGGGGTATGAGTTGCATCTACACTGCCATACCCCTTCCAAGTTAGCCCTCTACCATCGTAGACTTCATCGTCACTTACCACCAGGTGAGATCGCAATCAAGGACTATCTTGTCATTGAATAAAAAAATGTACCTACTAGATGATGCCCGCGACTTCGTCTGCTTGGATTAAGGTTTTCTTTGAATCCCGCGGGAACTCTTTAATTTTCCGGAATAAAATCTAGCTTATGTGTTAATCCTGAGTATGGACTATCTTCAGCCAAATCGGTTCATTCGTTGTGGTGTGAAAGTGTAACAAACAAACACATATACACACACGCATACAAACTTTCGCCTTTATGTATATTTCGTGTCGTGTGGTGCGGGTTGTTACGTTCCCTCAAATATGGTTGAGCGAAGCAATGGCTGGATCATGCGTCATGCTCGTGAACGGGTGCCGCCAACGGGAATGGGTCTGCTTTGTGTCTACCCATGTTAACATGTGTTAGGTTGTGGTAGGTGTGCATTTTTGAAACTTCTGTGTGGAAACATTGTGTGCATAGCCTAGTTTTTTTTTTTAACAATTGTAAAAAAAAATTTTTTTTGAAAAGAGCAACTGCTGAGTTTCTTGCCGGCTCTTCTCAGTAGAAACTGCATTCCGAACCGGCGGTGGTAGATTTGTGACGTTTCATAGGCGCTACAAGTTGGCCTACATGAAATAAATAAATTTTGATTTTGATTTTGATTTTGATTTTGATTTTGATTTTGATTTTGATTATGATATTAGTGTGAGTGTATACCAGTGCCTCAGATTTGGCATACTAAAAGTCTACGTTGTGATACCCTACAAAAGTCTACATAACAGGAATAAATAAAAACAAATTAAGCCAGTCAACCCACTTAAGACCCACTCTAATAGAAAGTTATATAATTGAATAACAGATTTTGCGAATACCAATAAAAGCAATCATATTTTAAGCTTCTCATTAATTACTGTTTCGGTATATTTGCAATTCAGATATTCTGTCCAGCGCGAGCGGTCGAGCCGGTAAACATGTCATATTTAAATTACCTAGTGTTGTGAGCAAATACGTTTATCCTTTAGTTTTTACGTTGTCGTAAATAATTTCCACAACTTGATGACACTGTTTGCTTTTTTTTACGAATAGGTAATAATGTTATGTGGGGCCGATTTCGCCAATCTTATTATCCTATCACACTATCACACTAATATTATAAAGGCGAAAGTTTGTATGTGTGTGTGTATGTTTGTTACTCTTTCACGCAAAAACTACTGGACGGATTTGTCTGAAATTTAGAATGGAGATAGTTCATAACCTGGATTAAAACATAGGCTACATTTTACCCCGGGAAATCAAAGAGTTCCCACGGGAATTAAACCTTAATTCACGCGAACAAAGTCGCGGGCATCATCTAGTATTATATAATATTATAAATGCGAAAGTTTGGATGTATGGATGTTTGTGACTCAATTACGCCGCAACGACTGAACCGATTTGAATGAAATTTGGAAAAGAGATAGATTATATACTGGAATGGCACATAGGCTACTTTTTATCTCGGAAAATTAGAGTTTCCGCGGGAATGAAAAGACCTCAATCCACGCGAACGAAGTCGCGGGCATCATCTAAAAAGTTTTGCCGAACGTAAGGATATTTTGGTTTTTTAGTACAAAACCTGTCAGGAAGCCCAATGTTTTCCTCTGTTAAATGTCACTCGACGGTCGTGAAATCTGCACTAAGGCCCTAATTCGCCTTTTTGGAGTCGGTTAAAAATCTCCTCCAAAATATTACAGGATTTTAATACGAAATCGGGTCAGAGTCACATTACAAAGGCTAAAGAGTTTATACGCTTGTGACGCGATTTTTAATATCACGGCACTGCATGGACTTGGTAGGAAGACTAATAAATCAGCTACACTCACTGAAGCCACAGAGTAAAAACATACAGTAACACAACGCATAATATATATAGTAAGTGTATATATAATAATATAGTATATTTGCGGAACATTCAAGGTCCATTACCTTCGTATAGCGCCCAGGGCTATCATCATAATATGTTCTTTCTATATGCTTCCACATGGTTGTGCATGGCTATGCATAGCTGCGTATGCTGAACAATTTTATACAACTATGCTGCTGCTATGCTATGCTGAACAATTTTATACAACAAAAATAATTTAAATACGAATTTATAATTTCTGAATTGTCTCTGGTCTGGTCTGGTGGGAGCCTTTTGCCGTGGCTAGTTACCACCCTACCGTCAAAGACGAGCCGCCAACCGATTTAGCGTTCTGGCACGATGGCAAGCAAAAACCAATTGCCATACCACTTCCAAGTTAGCCCACTACCATCTTAGATTGCAACGTCACTTGCCATCAGGTTAGATCGCAGTCAAGGACTATCTTATCATCGAATAAATAAATAAAATACGAAAGCCTTATTTAATTTGAAAATGGATATAATAATTTACGCCATTTTTTCTACATTTTTTTATGCAACTACTTAACTCATCGAAATAATAAAAATCGTTAGCCCTAAAGTGGTGTCCAAGCAACGGATAAACTCCTAACTAAAACAAATGAAAGCAGACAATTCCCTCCCGCGCCTCGCCTCTCGCCCCGCTAGAATGACGCCTCGGTTCCCTTCGTTGTAACACTGCTTGTATTCTTTAGGCTATACTGCAGCTTGTTTATTTAACTCAGTTCCCACATTTATCCCGTTTACCTGTAAACTATTTTCACTGAACAAACTAACGTGATTTTCTTTTCAGCACGATATTCAATTTTTTTCTGTAAGTTATACACACACTAATATTATCCTCTGACCAGACCAGAGAGATTCAGAAATTATAAATTACCAAATTGCCCCCGCCGGAAATCGAACCCGAGATCTCCCAGTTATAATACCACAGCGCTCACTGCTCCAGGAAGGTCGTCAAAAATAATTTTATTAATATCACTTTCTTGAACTGTAAAGAAAAACATCATCAGGAAAACTGTACTCCTGAAAGTTCTTACGCCGAGATCTATAGAGCGTGCTCTAACTCAGCTCAGACTCAAGATAGAGGTTAAAACGAGACACAAATACGCTCTGACATAAATCTGTCTCGTTTTAATTCTGTCTTGAGTCTGAGCTGAGTATGAGTGTGGTCTATAGATTTCAGGCTTAGTGTTCTCAAAGTTAGTACCCGTTGATTTTTATACGTTCCTACTTTTAGTCTCGAAGTCAATCAATCATGACCGATATGTGGGAGGAAATAACGAGGCCATAAATTCGGACACTATGACGTACTCGTATATCGCGAATTTACCGCCGATAATTTTTACATAAGCCTCCCGGCGGTATCGACATCATGTGCCTGGTTAATTGTAAGCCTGAGGTTTTAATAATATTCTATTAACATGTTTAGTAATAGTGTTTTAATTAAAATAGTATTCAAAACACTATCAATGAACCTAGTAAAAGCAGTGATAGCCTAGTGGTGCGGTCTCATACTCGAGGGGTCACAGGTACGATCTCGAATACGCATCTCAGATTTTTCGCTGCTATGTGCGTTGGACTAGAAGGACTTGTCATTGAATTTAAAAAAATTGCAGGCAATTCCGTTCCGTCATAGCTCACATCTCTTTCCGTCAGGTACTAGAGTGGTCAAACGTGTGTCTATCGTGTACCTACCTATAAAAAAGAGTAACAGTCTTTTGCAGCAAAAGTTAACATAACTTTATTTAATCAATCCATGGTACATACACACACACATACACACGCGTGTTCATTCCATCGTAGACTAAGAAAGTGTCAAAAGTAGGTCATAGATTAACCTAGCAATACATATTATGTTATAACTAAGTAACGAGTAACGTACATGTTTTAATGTAAGTAAAGCGGGATAATTAAAGTTGAAAAAGGTAGTTAAAAACTTTTCAGAGCTTGAATACTCTTGAACTATTAAATTCGCCAGATCTTTAAATTATTTGAACTCGAAAGCCCCATTATTTCACAGCCAAGATTCTTGAAAAGATCTTGAAACACGTTTCGAGAGGAGGTACCTATTGTTATTATAAAAAGTTCTGCCGAAAATAAACGGTGGTTTATTAGTAGCAAAAACAGAGTGTCTCTATGTCAATAGCCCAACGGTTAAAGGTGCAGATTGGAAAACTGAAAGGTCGCAGGTTCAAATCCCATCCGTTGCACTATTGTCGCACCTACTTTTAACACAATCTTTCTGCTTATTTGGAGGGGACTGGAGGATATTAGTCAAATTCATCATGGCTAATATTCTTTAAAAAAACCACAAAAAGTCGACCAAATATTTTGGTAAATGAATCGGTGACTGACTTCCGAGTTTGGTATTTTTGTTTGAAATTCATGTTCTCTGAGGCGAGTTATTCAAGGAAAGATCTGAAAGCCACCCATTGTGATCACAAAATCCCTTACCGTCTTCAACGAAAGAAAATACCACGTAGACTTTGCTTTATCCACAAAGCGGTTGGTAACATACAAACATACAAATCTAATATCTACTTATTACGGTTCATGACATACAGATGACGCACAGCGGAGGCTAAGTAATAGGGTCCTAACCTTTGGGTAGGGAACCCTAAAAAACTAAAAATGTTAACCTATCCAGTTAAGCACGTTCTTGAAAGATATCGTGTCTGGCAGCTATTATTATAAAAACTATGAAAGAAATATTTTCCAAGTAAACTACCTGCAATCCACGGATCAATACATAACAAAGTGTTTTACATAATTACCTACGTATGCATATAGAGGACGTTATTATAAGAGCTGACTAAACTGTAAAATAAAACACTGTATTAGTCATATTTAAATTTTTATTAAAATCAAAGTTTGATACACCTTTACAGCGAAATTTCAATATTAGAAATACGTTACATAATAATAAATGTGACTATAAACTTATACTTATGAACACGTATATTTTCTCGATATTCTCAATTTCAGTAACAATAAAGAAATACCTCTCTTAGTTCCAATACCACCATCTCCCAATAACGTTTGACCGAGGAATTAATTTGACGTTTTAGCAGATTGTTAATAGAAAAACTGTCAGAACATCAAATCTATTCCTCGGTTAAAAGTTACTTGGTCATGATGAAATGGGCATTAAAGATACCATGAGAAGACCTGCGGGAGATGCTAAGAACGTAAGAAGTGCACACATACTTGAATAGATTAATACTGAAAATGCGTGTTACACCAACATCTTGATGACGTCAGCCTGAGATCTCATCTCTACTCGGACATTTTCACACCAATCTGAATACTTACTTGCATTTTGAGTACTGAAAAACGCGACTTTTACTGTTCTTGCTGATCTCGCAGCGATCATTAGCGTTCTCCTTAGAATAGGTAATCATACATACAAAATTATTGCTACCAAGATAGTCACTCCCATTAACACACATTGTATTTGAACCATGAATTTACATCGAAGACTACATGAATATTAAAACACTGCGAAAACTGATCTCTCAAGCTCCAGGGACACATCACAACGATTAACAATTAATACGTGAATAATAATAATTAATTAGATATACAACAATGATCTTATGCTGTAATAATGAATAAATGTCTTAATATTAAATTGATATGCTTCTTAGTAGGGTAAGTGATGCCTTACATAGATACATATCTCTCGCCCCACATTCCGATATGTTTGATGTTGGTTCCATCCGTTTATATATTTTATTACGAGTTAATACTTTTTGTACATTTAACTTGTGTCAGATACCTATAATAAATATTAATATAGCTTAGATAGTAAAATTTCTAGAATTTCAGTGGAATAATAATGTCAATTGATTTAAGAAGTCAAAACGCAACGAAATTGTCTGCAAATATTTTATTAATTAGTTTCTGAATATTAATGAAATATTCGTGTTATTCTTTGCAATCAGTTAATTTTCACATCGTAGTAGCTTCGTACTAATTTTGATAATAAATATTTTGTATTTTCTGAATGTACCACACCATACCATAGTCATACGAATAACACGGCTTTTGATTAATTTTCAAAAACTGATGTGAAATTTTAAAATATTATCTTACAGCGACTTGATTCACAATAGCTGAAAAAATATGCAAAAAGTTTTGCTACACAGACGACATTTATAATATAGATTTTTTTAATATCTAATACCATTTTATAAAGACAGCATAGTGTACCCTTAATTAATCAGGTTTTTTGACTCTGACCATTATACAATCTTGATAATATAATAATATAAATATGTTTTTTTTTAATATCGTAATACATCAATAAGTGCATAGGTGATTATAGGTAATATAAATATAATTTTGTGCAACAACTACAACTTATATTATATAAGTGATATATTTAAGTGAATATATTGTAACATCTATAAACAATGAACAACAATATTTTTTAGATATTTATATTTTTTATAAAATGTATAAACGCGTGTAAAAAGAATACAAAATAGGTATTCAATCTCGCGTCCTACACGCGCTAAACATTTTTCATCAAAAATGGTACGTTACACACACTTTCTAAACATCACACTTTTATATAAGGTCTGGAAAAAGGAGTAGGTACATAATAGGACTTCAAGAGTTTTGGTACGCCCCAAAGGTTTACAAAGGAGTTTATCACATTGAAAGCTTCAATTTTATTCGCAACATTTGTATACATAATGAATATACTTATATTTACTTATGTAATTCAGACTAAGGGATATGTTTTTGGTTACATTTTTATCACTTAAATAAGTTCATGATTTTACGTGTTTATTAACTTAATGTTTGTGTACTACCACGCATGCACGTCACGTATTAAATTATTAAAATACATGCAATTTGCGTTACATAAGAGACGAGAACTCGGTTTTTTCCCTATACAAACTTTGGAGGTTCGTTACTGAATTGCATATTTTTATTTTTGCCCATCCAAAAGATGTTTTAAAAATATATAGAAATATAATTATTTCAATGCTTTAATCTCAATTTAAAAGTTTAGTTTTTATTACATGTTCCCGATAAGTTGTGAATTACCAACAATTATATTATTTATTATTCGGATTTGGTCAATGAGATGGACTGTGGTCTTAACTTTTTTAATTCTAAGACTGAAATCTATAGACCGCACTCTCACTCTGTTCAGACTCAAGATAGAGTTAAAACGAGACAGATTTATGACAGAGCATATTTGTGTCTCGTTTTAACTTGTTTTAATCTTAAGTCCGAACTAAGTCAGAGTATGTTTTGTAGATCTTAGCATTACGCAGACCCGTGCCCTGTAGTCTGGTTTGATGGTAATCATATTAAAACTGTGGTAATATCATATTGACACTCAAAGTTTGTAAGGAAAATTAATTTGGAAGCGCTTTATTGGAACATACAAGGTCAAATGCAACGATATAAAACTTAAAAAGAATCGCAACGAAATCTTCCAGCGTGTGAGGTTTAAAGTCACATTTATTACTTCACTAGTTATAATACATGTATATTAGTTAAATCTACCTAAAATATAACATAATAATAATGATCTTTAAAAGCTAAACAAAATTGAGAAAACATAATTATAGTATTGTACACTAATCAAACTTAATAAAAAAATGTAAAATTAAAAATATAGGTCGACCCATGCATTTTAAAATTTATTAGTCAACAAAAGAAATACATTTTTATGACACTCATAACACTAAAATAGTCGAGTTCATGCCACGAAACTAAATATATAAATTAAATAATTATGCTAAGAACGCACGAACTGCATAAAATTTATATCGACAATATAGCTAACACTTAACTATTTATAATTACTATTCTACATCGAACATTCAGGGGCTCTAATAATAAATAACATTTATTTTATAATCTTTTATAATTAAGCTAACTTAATAATCATAATAAACAAGAGGTAGAATAATTTCAAGGAAACATTTGGAAAGTGGATAAAGTGAAAACTTTAAAATTTAATTTAAATATTCGGTAAAAGGAGCCCCAATTACTTACAAGTATAGATAAATATTGAATAGTCAACATGGTAAATGCGCAAAAGCTTAGTACTACGTCATAATACGAGAGTTAACGTAGAAAAGGCTGGGTAAACAATAGAAAATATTAAAGTTTCCATTTAAATATTATTTGAAATTCGAAAAAACAATTTGTTTTATTGCGCTTAAGATTCAGCTCGTTAGTTACGTTAAAAACAATAGAGACATCTATGTATCTCTGAAGTCAAAGATAGTAAATTCAAAACCTTTAAATTTTCGCCAAACTAAATTTTATCAAAGGCTTCACCTACAACTTGGCTGGTATTACTATAAAGTAAGGCATACCTACCGTAAAGGTCTTCTAATTTTAAAAATACATAGTGTAAACCACACTAATTCACGCCTTTATAAAATCCTTACTTATCACAAGTCGCCATTCCAAAATACTACTAATTTTGTTATCAGCCAAAAATTGATATGTATCGTATTTTTATTGCACAAATTCATCACTTTGGTTCGAACAGAATTTAAATTTCTTCAAGGATCCAGCACCGAGCCATCCGGCCACAGCTAGCTCGAGAGGGACCCTTCGCTTAACTTAACAGGGTAACTAAAAGGGTTAATAAATTATTCTAAAATAACCTAAAGATGACAGCGATCGCAACGTTTGTTGCTAAAATTGGACATGTGTTGGTTGCGCTGTTGGGTCTCCCGTACCCCGGTTTCCTTAAGCAGTTCATTTTCTCTAGAGGCATCTTCGCCACACTGTATTCCCGGTGCTCGCTCACCATGGTGCAAATGGTGCGTTTCTTCTGCATCATCTCGTCATCACGATCGCGAAGACCGGCCAGCCAGAATTCGTACCATGCCAGATCACAATCGCAAATCAGCGGGTTATCTGGGCACAATAATTAATTATTAGACATCTCTTACTTATTTCAGTTTCAGTTAATTTACCTAATTTACAGTTTATTTGGTCAACATAAATCTAAATATATAAAAGGCAAAGGTGACTGACTGACTGACTGACTGATCTATCAACGCGCAGCTCTAATCACTGGACCGATTGAGATGAAATTTGGCATACAGGTAGCTGTTAGAACGTAGACATCCGCTAAGAAAGGATTTTGGAAAATTTCAACCCTAAGAGGGTTAAATAGGGGGTTAAAAAATCGAACCTAACGTGAGCGAAGCCGCGGGTTAAAGCTAGTAATTTATAAGTAGGGTAACGCAGCCAGCGTTCTGGGCACAATTCGGTTAGGTACACAATTCGGTTAGGAATAATTGTTCCAGTGGTTAACTTAGATATTTCGCTAATTCAACGTTATCATGAGATAAATAAAGAAATAATTCACAGTGACCTACTTAGCTGTAATGCTTGAAAAGGTACTAACATAACTTTGATCAAGTAAATTTATAACGATTTTAAAATAGGAAACAGTCTTTGAAAATACGAGCTCGAAGTTCAATATGAAATAGGTTACAGAAGACCGATTTGTGTTGTTTAAAATAATGTGAGCTCGAAGTCTGTCTACTTTTATTCTAAAACAGAGCCTCAGTCAGTCGAAACAATATAATTCCCACTTTATATGTATTGCAGCACCATTTCGTGTAGCAGCCGCTAGAATTCTAAACAAACTTACAGCGTTATTTTTGCAAAAGGTAGAACTGTCTCCATTTCAAATGTTTCAATTTACTACCTATTTCCTGTAGACCATTTTAGTGCTACGAAGTTTAGAGAAGAATATGGAATAGAATAGAATAGTTTTTTATTCAAATAAACTTTTGCAATGTGTTTTCGAATCATCAAATAAATCTACCACTGGTTCGAAATGCCGTTCCAACTAATTAAATTAAAAAAAAAAAAAAATTAAAAAAAAAAATTTTTATTTAAGTTTACAATTTTATTATTGCCGTCACATGAATTGCAAGGCAAGTCAATACTATTTTCGTATAAATCATTTATATTATAATCTTTTGTATAATATGCTTTTCACGAGCATGTACTTATAAGATCTTTTTAAATTTGACTTTTAAAATTGGCTGTATAATTATTACAGAACATCACAAACGTGACTCAGAATGTTTGTCTAACAAAAATTATGTTGTTTTAAACTACGAATAAATAATAAGTAAGGAAGTCTAACTGCGTTAAAAAAATGACCCCAACAAATATTGTGCCAAAGTGGGCGGAGATTAAAATTGAGCCGTTGGAGGCGGGGATTAAAAACAAACATAGCACGTCAACAGTTGAACATTTTTCTTGCACGTCAAATTTTCATAACATCATCCAATCTCAGCTGTCATAGCAAACATAGCAGCACGCAGGCGAACCATTCCCTGCTTTTGTTCTGAATTTGAACCAATCACCAAGCATGTCTATCTGTAACCTCGGAAGTGATTCGTATTTTGAATCATACGTCGTTTTGGGTTGAAATAGGGCCATTTTTGAGTGGATTTTGTTCTGAATTAGACTTCCTTATTTATTATTTATTCGTAGGTTTTAAATATAATATTGAGAAGATACTGTATTGACTTATACCAACTTATACGTACCCATAATGTCAACCACTCGAAGCGTGTCAAGGATTGGTTCCATGATCTCCTCAGGGATGTGTTGCAGCTTATTGTTCTGAAGGTTCAGAGTCTCCAAAGAGTTGAGGTTGTCGAAACCCATTGTAGGCAGTTGATGAATCCTAACAAACAAAAGCATGTTAAATCAACGGGAAAAAATCATATAAAATTCTAACGACCTCCCTGGCGCAGTGGTGAGCGCTGACGGATGGAAGGACAGCGGTGGCTTAGTAATAGGGTCCCGCTGGTTATCCTTCGGTACGGTACCCTAAAATGTATAATCCGCTTATTGATTAGTGTAGTGAGAGTTTAAAGAAAAACAAAATTGGATAAATTTGAAAGCCGTTATAAAATTTTTGAACATTTTAATACCTTACATAGTTTCATGTCTTACGTGAAATAAAATATTTGAAGTGCTCTCGTAAAATTTTCACTGAAGTCATACCTAATTACTCATAGATCTTACAGGCGAACAAGCGTCTAGTTAGTACCTAAAGACTTATATTCAGGTATAACGACGTATGCAGTAATTTTCCAAGCGCAAGTGGCACTTTCCATGAAAGTATGGCGCAATTTGGTCCTAAGAAAGTTCTTTTCACTGAGACACAAGGAACAATTCTTATCGCTCCAATAAATTACTAAACTTCTACTACTTTAGAGATGCTCCAAGAAAACTTTTGTTCTCATAAAATACAGTCTGAAGTAGACTCGTAAAGAAATATAAAGTATTTATACACCTTGAGAACTTTGAATAAGACTTCATTATAACAATTTTCTAAACGTCTTTAAGTTACGTATATTGTTCATTAATTAACTCTAAGTTATTGTAAACTTCGTGTAGCAATAAAGAGTTTTCTATCTATCTATAGATAAACTCTCTGATTATATGTATAGTGACGAGTATAAAAATCTTTTACGTTTTTCTAACACGGAGAAGCTTTTATAGTTCTAGCCTTATAAGTATTGTAAAGAAAAACCAATAAAATTAACGTACATTTTCATTCATTGCGACTTATTTTTGACCCCGGAAAAATAGGAATGTTTGTTTAAAAGCTTCAAGGCATAATATGTTCGTGCGTGCGAATACAAAAAACATACTTAGGTATGTTTTTTATCCGATCGCGGGTTTAACTGCAATTATTGTAAAAATTCAAAGCGGTCAATCTTATAATAAGCCTTTTTTATAGGCAGGGCTTAAAAAGAGCAACAAAGAATTAGGTAGCAGAGCGATAGAAAAGACGGCCGAGAAAAATCTGCTGTAGATTTGTTTAAAAACTATTACTGCTAAGTGACGATCGGAATAACCTTCGATTGACCAAAACTTTCTTGCTTTTGGCTATATTGCTCGTTCCAGTAAGAATATCATAAACTCAGCTAATAACCACAATAGAGGCAGTGCATTGATTGATTCAACTATTCGGCAATCGACCAGCAATTCTTGCGAAACTTAAATCAAGATGAAATATAGGTACTTACATATTTTTCTGCATATTGAGGAAGGTGATTGAGTCTCCGTAGCCCGTGAAAGCATCTTCGCTTATGTAAGTGATGTTATTGGAACGGAGATCCAAATGACGTAAGCGATGCAAGGGACGTAGTGCCTCTGAGGGGATTTCGTGTAAACGATTGTCACCGAGTCGAAGATACTGAAGATTTTCTGCAAATAATAAGGACATCAAGACCAGAGCCTCTCGTAACAAATCTCCAAATCTTTTGGTGTTTTTGATATTACCTTCTAATCCAGCAAAGGCTTTCTCATCGATCCGTTGAATTTGGTTGCCTTCAAGCTCCAGGGAGTTGAGGAATGTCAAGTGTGAGAACACATTGGCTGGTACCTCTCGCAACTGATTGTGCGCCAGTCCCAGCGAATCCAAGTTTCTTAAACCTGATTTTTGAAAACAAGCAAAACATGAATGTCGTAGGTATTCAACATAAACGGAGTTCTCGCTCACTCATATGGAAAGAATACGCTTTCTGTATTATTTCCATTTGAGTAATATAATAAGTTAAATGGCCGTGTACGTTCAAAACGTCACTTTCGCCATTTCACCCCCACTGGAAAAGTCAAAACTTTTAAGAAGCTATGTTTCACAAAATTATTATTACGAAATCCTGGCATACCTGCAAAATCACCTTCTGTAATAGTTGAAATGCGGTTCTCCTGCATCTCAAGCTTCTTTAAGTTCTCGAGCAAAGCAAGAGCCTTTTGTGGCACCGCCGTCAACTCGTTCCCGCCGAGGTTCAAGCGCTTTAGTTTCCTGCAAAAAAACGCCGGTATAATTTAAGTGAGCAAAAGTCAATTTGGCTCACTGTGTTAGGAAAAATGTTTTGAAACGGTTTTAGGCAGCACAAGCCCGTTTTTAGAGCTAGTGAGATAAAAAAAATGTTTGCAAATTCAAAATACTAATCCACCACATCCTCCCCTCTTTATTGTGCATCTATATCATTTCTCTTAATTTAAAATCTCTGAGTAGAGACTTAGTCTGTGTGAGAGACGATTTAGTGAATTTCATTAGTCAGTCGTAGTAGACTTTTATAGCTAATTTTATATCAATCGCTTTTTATTGTTTACAATATTAAAATGATGGGGAGGAAAATAGATTTAATCTATTTTGATTATAATAACATAAATTTTATTTCATCAAATACATAACTAAAATCTAAATTAAAACAAAATTCTAAATATCAAAAATATCATCTAAACCAATCATAACGAAGAAAGCCCAGAATGCTGGTTTATTTAACTTTCCTTTTCGGTTAAAACAAGTAGTTTATTTTATAACTTCAGGGAAGCAGGTGGGATAAAAGTCTAAAACCAATTAAATATACATCAATTATTTATTAATGGGAATCGATAAATCGCTACGACCCTTCGGAGATTCCGTGATAAATGTAGGAACATCCACGGTTACCCTTTTAGAGTTTACGGTTACCCGGTTAGCATATTAATTTATTTTGAACTTTCTGTCATGACAAAATAGGGCTACAAGGTAGATGCTCCGGTGCGGGAGCTTCTTTCTTTTTAAACCGATTTCCAAAAAGAAGAGGTTATCAATTCGGCCGGGAACTTTTCTTTCCTATGTATGTCCACCGATTTCTGCGGGGTTTCTGGACCAATACGTGTGATTTTTTTATCGACAAAGGAAGCTTGCAAGCTGGTCCCATACAATTTTTGTGCCTTTAACTCTTCAAGGCACTAGATGGCGCTGTGCTACAACATTTGTTTTGAAAACTGTAACTTTTCACTGAGTTAAACGAGAAACTTAAAATTTTCAGTGCATTAAGAAACCATTGACCTTACCTTAAGCCGTTTCTGACAAAGGGATTTGACACACAGGCAGACAGATGGACAATTGAGCGAGCCTATAAGGGTTCTGTTTTTTTTTTTTTTTTGAACCCTAAAAACTGTAAAAGAATTTTGTTGTTCCTTGTGTAACGTGCATTTCCGCAAAGTAATCCCTGCTTCTATCCAAAATATGACTAACAAAGGAAGCAATTGAAAGATAGCTCACGTTTCATGAATAATAACTGCCTACCTATCATAGACGATAAAAACCCGACCGAAAATTTGATAGCTCGCTTTTGGATCTTCATTAAAAATTTAAACCACGTATGTGGTTTCGTTTGTTTATACACTTTTATGGGAAAATTAATAAGGAATTGTGCCATAACTTACATTGTTGTGATATTACAAGGTAAAAGTGAACAGGAATTTTCAAGGCTAGCGCGAATCAACCTAAACCTCATCAGTGCTTTCCATCATTGATTCTTTTCAAGCGAAAGTAAAAAAAATTACAAAGTATAGCCCAAAAGTATTAAAAAGGGACAGTAATATAATTAAGAATTCAAGATGAGCTTCTAGTAAATGTACCTACTTTGTCCTCTTCTTGTTTCGAAGTTTAATGAAGATTGGCTATTGTTATCACCATTTTCACTTTGGATACTGCGGCTCGGAATAATGATTAGGAATACTTTTAGAGTTTCTCAAAAATTAGGAACGCTCTAAAACTGATCACAGATTTCTAACACCAGTATTAAGCCTCAGTAGATAAGATTTTAAGATTCAGTAGAAAACTTTGAGTGCGCGATGCGAATTAACCTACCTACGCGTAGAATTCGAAACTTTTTTTTTTAGTAGGACTGATAAATCAAATAAATAAAAACCTTAATAGTAGTAGTCGTCATCTTCAATAGTCAATGTAGAATTGGGTATTTAACTAATTTTTTTTATATACTCAAAAAAAAAGGCGTTTGATATTACAACCCAAAGCCATTTTTCTTTTTTTTTATATCTTAACTAGTCTTGAAAATATAAAGCTTTTAAGTTTGAAAAAAGAGAGCGCTATTGCAATATGACGTAACGTTTCAGTACTCCTACTCTCTCATAGACGAACTCATTTGTTTTTTAACCAATCTTTTATTTCAGATATTACAAATGTTATTCTTACGTGTTACATTTTCAATTTGTAATTAATGAATATCCACATTTTGACAACAGTCCAATACCCAATTCTGCGAGAGTCACCAGTCCCCACCCTCGTTGCACAGAAATAAAACTTTCTTCGTCATTTACTTGCAAAGTTGTCAAAAAAAATACAACCAATCTTGCTCATAACTGAAGGTATTATATATCCCATCCCCCTAATCAATAAACTCCGGCGAACTTTCCGCTCAGCCGCAAACTCAATTAAAAATTATTAAGAGTATCACTTACTTTTCCAAGCCCTTAAAAGCTTCTCCGTCTACCACCGATATTCTGTTTTCGTACAAAGTTAGAATCTCCAAAGTGTCCAGACCAAGGAAAGCTCTGTTGTGTATCGCCGTCACCTTTAAACAAAATAACGCTTTTAAACACTTAACTCTCTTAAGCTGTGGGCTTAGTATAAGATTTTAATTCGATTGATCGTATTCGTATTCGATGGCATTAGCGTCAAAGTAAAATGAACTTTAACAGTATTTATTTAAAGCCACAAATTCAGTAGAACTGATTTTCATTTGGAGCGTATTCGTATACGTAAACGATGCACGAAATTGTGCTTTAATGTAATTGTGTTACGGTCCATTTTACTGTAACGCTAACGCATCGAATACGAATACGATCAATTGAATTAAAACTTATACTAACCATACAGTTCAGCAAATATTTGCCAAATAATGTTGGGGATTACAACTTTTTTATTGCGAGAGCGAAATTCTTGTTTGTTTGTGATTATAGGACGATTAAGGAAACACTGTGGTTTTCTTTTGTCTTTTGTTAACAAACGATTGTGTTTTCCACAAGGGGCGTTGCGGCGCAGTAACCAATCGATATTGTAGGATTGTATACGACATTCCTATAGAATCGATTCTTTTTTTAATTGGATGACAAGATAGTCCTTAACTGCTATCTCACGTGATAATAAGTGACGGTGCAGTCTAAGATGGTAGCGGGCTATCTTGGAACGGGTAACATAACATGGAAATTACTTTTAGTCCACTGAAAGACTATAGTATAATTTTAATTATAACTAGGTATACAACAATCTAGATATAGCATGTGAATGGTTAGTCTGTGATATTATGCTAGAACCAATCTAATAAAAGCTAAATTTTTATTCACAAAAAGCAGACTTACTTCAAGTAGAGAGAAAAACAAATCTTGGTAAAAATCTACATGTCTCTACTTTTTGTACAACTTTTTGTGTGCTTTAATTTTTTATTACTTTACGACTTTTAGTTGGGAAAAGTTTTTCTCGTTGCCGACGCCCCTTGACACCTGAACCGTTTCCACATTAATCTTCAAAGACTGCCAGGAAAAATAAGCCGATGCAAGAGAAATGTTCTACGTGGAAACATGCGATCGGGGATCCCCAAGCTTTTACGGAAGTAAAAAGTTATACATATTAGATAGGCATATTTATGCTTGAAAAATAAAGTGAAGTTGTAAAAACGTACCCCTTAAAGAACATATACAAACGTTCACACATGCACATAATCATTAAGTGCCGATTTAACCAACGTTAAGTTTTTTTAAATATTTTTACCAAGCACCTGATGTGATTACCGCCACCCATGAAAAGTAGCACCTGAGGCACCACCAATGTTATGGTTCTATTTACTTTGACGCTAAAGTCATCGAATTCGAATACGATCTATCGAATTAAATCTTATACTAACCCTATAGAGCATAAAGGTAAGAGTACGAACGTAATTTTCAGTTAACCATTCTTGTTTATTCCGAGGTACCGTACCTTATTGTGATTCATGTTCAGTATAAGCAGATGATTAAGATGCGTGAAAGACGAGGTAGGAATCGTCGCCAGGTTGTTTTGAGACACGTCTAGTTGAGTCAGCTTGTTACCTAAAAAAAGAGTACTATAAGTAAAAATCATTGTTATAATACTTTGTCAAACCTATACCTACTTAATTTTTCGATATGGAAACACTTCCATATTTTGTGTTATTACTAGATTTAAAAAAAACTCGACTCAAACCATGCCATAAACCTCCCGGAATCGTCAACCTCACCGTCTATAGAGTAGCATATTGCTTCATATAGTATCTTTTATTGAAAATAAAAAAAAATTGTGTACGCGCGCGTTCAGTATTGCATGCTTTCATGCAGTTGCCATCAGGCGTCGTTCCGTTGCGCTTTGTGTATAGCCAAGCCTTAACATTGATATTATAAACGTAAAAATTCTTTTTACAACACCGACTTCAAACGCCATAAAATTTGAAGAGTTCCCTCGATTTTTCCAGAATCCCTTCATCAAATCCTGACTTGATGACAATAGGACCACCTGGGAAGTATATACAGGGTGTCCCACGGCTATGCCACATGGAGGGGAAGTACCTTAAATATTGTAGATGGAACATTTTACTCAAAGAAGACTTCATTTTAATTTAAAAAACAATTTAAACTGCATTCATAGATTTTTAAATAATTGCCTGGTTGAACCGGGACTCGAACCCACTATACGAGAAAAAAAATTAACCTGTAACTTTATCATACCGATCGGAAGGCTTCATCGTAAGGATTATTTTTTGTTAAATAACATAGCATGAGAAATAAAAGGAAGACCATGAATTTTAGCCTTTGATGTAAAATTTTGTTCAGAAAAATGAAAAGCTGACATTGGCGTATCGACATACAACTGACATGAACTATTACTAATGAGTACCCACTTGAGAAGTACGCATCATTTCCCGATCCTTACTATCCTTACTAATCCTTACTTATATTACCTATAAATGCGAGAGTGTGTTCGTTTGTTGATTTATTGGTTTGTCCTTTAATCCCGCTGCAATTCGTAATTGCAGCGGGATCGAAGTCAGCTTTTCATTTTTCTGAACAAAATTTTACATCAAAGGCTAAAATTCATAGTCTTCCTTTTATTTCTCATGCTATGTTATTTAACAAAAAATAATCCTTACGATGAAGCCTTCCGATCGGTATGATAAAGATACAGGTTAATTTTTTTTCTCGTATAGCGGGTTCGAGTCCAGGTTCAACCAGGCAATTATTTAAAAATCTATGAATGCAGTTTAAATTGTTTTTTAAATTAAAATGAAGTCTTCTTTCAGTAAAATGTTCCATCTACAATATTTAAGGTACTTCCCCTCCATGTGGCATAGCCGTGGGACGCCCTGTATATCTAACCTTTCAAACAAAAAAAGAATTTTCCAAATCGGTCCAGGCGTCTTCGAGTAATCGGGGAACATACATTAAAAAAAAAAGATTCCGACGAATTGAGAACCTCCTCCTTATTTGGAAGTCGATTAAAAACTCACCAATAGAACTAAGTGAAGAATCCTCTATAACTGCCAAGCTGCTGTTGTGGACCGTTAGATGGCGTATGTCCAAACTCAGGAATATGTACGATGGCAGCTTCGCTAGGTTGTTATGTCGTAGCTTCAAGTAGAATATGATCATGGGCTTCGATCGGAGGGTGTTCATTGCCTGTAACAAGTTAACAGATTAATAACTGGCCAAGCCCGTGTCAGGAAACACAGAAGGTAGGGTTCCATAGTCATGCAAGAAAAAGAACCTTATCGTGTGTGTATACAACAATTTTATACGAAACAAAGTACTTTTTTTTATTTAATGACAAGATACCTAGTCCTTGACTGCGATTTCATTTGATGGTAAGTGACGATGTAATCTAAGATGGTAGCGAACTAACTTGGAACGTGTATGGCAGTGTAAATTCAACCCATACCCCTAATCTGTTTCTACACGCCGTTGCCTTGGAGGCATGTCTTTGTCGGTAGGGTGGTAACTAACTATGGCCAAAGCCTCCCACCAGATTAGACCAGAGACAATTCAGAAATTATAAATTCCCGAATCGCCCCCGCCGGGAATCGAACCCGAGACCTTCCATTATAAGGTCGTCAAAGTATAAAAGTTCTTCGAAATTCTGTAAAGCTACCTCAATCATTGCAGGCTACAGTCTCGATTGTGGCGATTGGCTGAATTTATCGTAATGTGCAATATCTCTAACTATAACGAAACGGATGTGGAACGGTTCTTTTAGAATTCAAAAAGTCTGCGAGATGGGTAAACGTTAGTCAAGTGGTCTTCTATACGATGAATGAATGAATGAATGAATATACTTTTATTGTACACCACACATATTATAAGAACAGACACAAAGAGCTTAATTTGGAGGCCTTATCGCTACATAGCGATCTCTTCCAGGCAACCAATGGTGTTAAAGGACATAGCTACAGAATCTAAGAGGTAGGTGGTGCAAATAGTGTAGTAGTGTAATACGATAGTGTGTAGGCCAACTCAGACAGATTAGTAGGTACCTTAAACCTATGCACTATAATCATCTTCCGTTGGGATTTTATGTAAATACACAATACAAACTCAATTTCACAAATCAGCATTATAACAATGATATTACATACTTTATGCTCGTAAAGTACCGCCGTGCCGCTTTATTGCAGAGTTATTCGGTTTATTTTTATAGTACTAGTGATAACATACACTTGACTAATGCCATATATTTTATCATCGCACTAGAATAGGTACTCATACGTACTAACTCGCTTTGTAATACGGTTTAACGTACATCTAGATTTGGCACTAATTTACTGTGTATCTAGTACTTACTTTGTAAAATGTTTATTGTATATGTAAATAAATCCTTATCCTTTCTTTACTTATATATAAAAATGTGGTTGTTTGTTGGTTTGTCGGTTTGTCCTTCAATAACGCTGCAAAAGAGCTACAAATTGACGTGATTTTTTGCATGGGTATAGTTCAGGACCGGAGAGTGATAATGGTTACTTTTTATCCCGGAAAATCAAAGAGTTCTCGCGAGATTTTAAAAACTAAATCCACGCGGACGAAGTCGCGGGCATCAGCTATAGGCATAGTGATCAATTTAGTCGACAAGTCAGTTGTCACAGTCAGGTTATTTTTGTCCCCCAATAAAATGAAACGTCAGCCTTTTAATTTTTATGGTACCGAAGCACAGGCCCGTGTGTTAATTGAGCAATATCTACATAGGTAGATATTGCTCAATTACCATACATGTTTAGTTAAGTCATAAATAGATTCGTGATTCCTCAATGACGCCTCAAGAAAATTGAAAAATCATGTGGGAATGGGCGTGACTGACATAAATGGCACGTGGTTAACATTGGCAAAAGTCCATGAAAACCTGGAAAAGAGCCGCGGATTTACCTTCTGTATATGCTGCTGTTCAGTGAACTCGCAGAGTATGTCGAGGCCGTTCTTCTTGACGGTACAGCTGCAGGGGGTGATGGTGTTCTGCGGCGGGCACTGCTGCGCGCCCTGCGGGTGTGCCGGCCGCGCGAGCAGCACCACGCAGCACGCCAGCAACCAACGCGCCATCATATTGAAGGACCTAACAAATAAAATTGACTAGTAACACTTCACTAAGCCGCACCGCACTCTCACTCTGCTCAGACGCAAGACAGAGTTAAAATAAGACAGATTTATGTCAGAGCATATTTGTGTCTCGTTTTAACTCTATCTTAAGTTCGAGCTAAGTCAGAGCACGCTCTGTAGATCTCAGCATAAGACCTCGCATCCTATGAAATTGTACGGACACCGCCGTACCCCTTCCAAGTTAGCCCGCTACCATCTTACACTGCATCGTCACTCACCATCAGGTGAGATCGCAGTTAAGGACGAACTTGTCATCGATAAAAAAAGAACGCCATAAATTCAATCAGATGTCGCTGCGATCGTTATACTGATGAAATAATTTTCAGAAAATACCCCTAAAGTTAATAAAGAGACAACGTGACAAATTTTATCACATAAAATCAAAAATCTGCTTGGTCCGCTGAGCAAGTCTGCCCTCCATTTTGCTTTAGTGGTTAGGCATCTTAACTGTGAAATTCAAATACCCATTCAAAATTAATACAGGCTGCTTCAACCGAAGCTTTTGCAAAGTTTCGCTACGAAAGAGGTTTTTAATCTTTTCACTCGTAATTTTCCCGACGAAAATTGAATTTTACTTTCGCGGGTTGAAAATTGCAAGGTGAGGTTAGATATGAAAGTTCTGTTAGAAAATACCTTATAAAATTTACTAGGTTACTGACCCCGGCTGTGCTGGTTTGGGCTTTGTAGGTATAACTAGCTGATTCCCGCGACTTCGTCTGCGTGGAAAAAGTTTAGAGTGACTTGCTACTATCCGCGAAAAGTTATGTCCTCTCTCTCCGATAATATTTAGTAGATCTTCACCAAAATTGGAGAAAACATTTCTAATACCTAGTACACATTTTATAATAAAAAAGAATTATCAAATTCGATTTAGATTTGACGAAGTTATGGAGCAAAATCGACAAAAACTTTCATTCCCGATCCCGGATAAACCTTATTGTTTATCAGGATAAAAAGTATTCTATATATTGACCGGGAGTATCAGCTATAGCCTACCACTATACCAAATTTCATTCAAATCCGTTCAATGACGTGCCGCCAAGCGATTTAGCGTTCCGGCACAATGGCGTGTAGAAACTAACTAGCCACAGCCAAAGCCTCCTACCAGACCAGACCAGAGACAATTTAGAAATTAAAAATTGCCCCCACCGGGAATCGAACCCTAGACCTCCCAGTTATAAGACCACAGCGGTCACCACTACGTCATGGATGTCGTCATACTTACAAGTATTTCGAAGACGATGGAGTATATCCAGCAGTGAAGTTATCTATTACAACATTGTAGAGACTATTACGTAGATAAATCGTGAATATTGACGACCACAATGAAAATTATGCCCTCAGCTCATCTCGCAATTTTGGACAAATTGAATTAAAGGACATAATTAGAACAGCGTCAACAGTCAAATTAATTAACGCCGATTGGATTTCGTGTCAATCGAAAAATCACTTGGATCTGATTACAATTAATCAGATCAAGGCTTTCGCTTTTGCTGACAATTTTGCCAACGTTGCTGTTGCAACTGAAGGAAAATTAATTCAAAAACATTTTAGCTTTTTTTTTTAAAAAGAACATTAGCCAAGCTGATGTTGACTAATATTCTCATATCCCCTCCAAATAAGCGGAACGTGTGTGTTGTGCCAGAAGTGGGTACGACAATAGTGCAACGGGTGGAATTCGAACCTGCGACCTTTCAGTTTTCAGTCCGCACCTTCAACCGTTGGTCTATTGAGGCTTGAATTGAAAGGCATTAGCTGAAAAGAGCCGGCAAGAAACTCAGCAGGAACTCTAACAAAATGTTACATTAAGTACCTTATCTATCCTGTGGACAACTTAAGCAAGGCAATGCATCATTTATCATTAAAGAATTCATTAACTTTGTATAGCCTCAACTTTGAAAGTGTTTCTTTACACACAGTTTGAAAAATTTACCATTTCTTTCGGAATCAAGTTATTAAAACGTATACTCGACCCCACAAAGGACTTCTGCACTTTAAACAGACGGCAAGATGTTACTAGTTTATGAATAGTCAAGATTACGCATTTGCAACCGGTTCGGAAAGCAGATGCTGCTAAGAAGGGCTGGCAAGAGACTTAGCAGTTGCTGTTTTCGTAACGCACGATAACAAAATCAAATTTTATTGCATCATATTATTACCTTAAGGGTAGGTACTCTACTGTTATTAAAAAAATCAATCAACGCTTTTTAATACCATTTTCTCCACATGCTATTTATTCATAGCTATACGATAGGTAGTATCAAATATTTAGTTACAGAATTCATTCCCACGCGTAGGCTAATGGAGCCTTTAAATAGGAATTAACTGTGTATGAAGTAGGTTATCCCGTTACACTATTAATGTCATATTGTATTTACCACGTTTATGAGCAATTACGCACAATGAATAACAAATATAACTAAATATAACTTAATTCGTATTCACGACTCTGTTAATAAAATTACGAACAATAAAAACTACCCGAGCTGCTCGTAAAGCTTTCTTCAAAGCATTTAACTAAAAATATTTTTCCAGATAGCAATCTTAAAGGTTTCTTTGTACTTTGTTGGTATTACAGAAAAAAAATTTGATGCCCACGCGTTTTGGTACCTTTTTTTTTAATCGTCAGGACTAACCGTAACGGCTAACTCCATTTAACTTCAATTTATTTTTCCCGAATTTTCCCTAACGCTTTTCTCTGCGGTCTCTACAACAACGTGGTTTCGATACTCGTATAGTTCGTACAATTCACGACGGCGGCGCGTGGCTCATGGCTGTGTGTGAGTCGTATCTATATGTCGTACCTAACCGCTCCCACCTAGGCTCCTGACAGGCACGCACACTCATGTACACAACGTAACTACAAGTAAAGCGCCCATAACTTCGTGAGATAAACGAGTAAGTATAAGTGTGTGAAACAATAAAAATATATGTCTTAATTTTTTTAATATATAGATAAAAAGCTAATTAAGGGTTCACCTGGTTAGGAATTATCCTGTTAAAACTTCAGCTGGTCGATTGCGGAAGCGCTACATCTAATTTCTCCAATCTCATTTGTGATAATTGGCTAAATTAGTGCATTCGTCCTTTACTAATTCTTTTAGACCGACTTCCAAAAAAGGAGGAGGTTCTCAATTCGTCGGAATCTTTTTTTTATGTGGGTATGTTTCCCGATCACTCGAATACGCCTGGACAGATTTGGAAAATTCTTTTTTTTGTTTGAAAGGGTGGTTCCATTGTCATCAGGTCAGGATCTGATGATGGGATCGTGGAGAAATTGAGGAAACTCTTCAAATTTTATAGGCACAATTAATATACTTTGTAGTGGCGTTTGAAGTCGGTTTTGTACAAAAAATTTTACTTTTATATTATTAAGGATTCGGTTGAGACTACATTATTCTGGGAATGTCCAACGAATTCAGAAAAAGTGGAAATAATAAAACCCCATGACCCCAAGTCACGTGTAGCTCAGCTAGTAGTTACATAATAATTATAGTTATACGATACAGCCTTCCGTTTTTGCGAAGCTCGGAAGTGCGAGTAAATCACGGAACGGTTCAAGGCTCTGCTTTCTTTATAATTTATATTAATTACATACAGTTAGTTTATGTTTGAGTTATATAAACTAAAATCTTTTATTTTACCTACAGAGTATTTCGTCACATAAGGATATTTACATTGTTGATTACCATTCGTTTTGGCTTTATAAAGAACTAGGTCTAAAAGTAGGATAAACTTTCATATCTATAGGTACATACAAATAAATAAAATTGAAGTGTCTGTAATATCAAAATAACAGCTTTTTACTAACTGCAATGCATATATAATTTACTTTAATGGTACGGTATGCTGGGCCTACGATGTTCATTAGATTTTCGATTTTTTGATAGTTTTCATAATTTGATTTAATCTATTTTCAATTTCGATTTTAGATTTATCGATAGTTTATTGATTTTTGATATTTTTAAACACTTTTTTCAATTTTCGATAGTTTTTTGTGAAGACGAATAAATCGACAATCGATAGTTCAATATTTCAATTGCTCGATTCATTCGATTGTTTTTTTTTTTTCAACTATCGCCCACCACTCTCGTTACTCACGTGTGTCTGTATTCGTCGTGTCGGCGTGTATGGGAGTGCCGCGCTCATGGGGCCACTACGTCATGTTCTTAGGCATCCTTTGACCACCCTGGAACAAGAATACGAACTTAACTTAGAAAAATCATCATCATCATCATCATCATCATCAGCGTCTCAAACGATAGGTTGCTGCTGGACACAGGCAATGCTGCTTGTGCCAGCGGCTGATGCTAGCTTGGTTGGGATCTTCTGTTCACATAGTCGACGGATAATCCGTTTTTGAAACTAACTATAATGTGGGCGTTTTTAAATCAAGAATGAATAGGCATCTTCTACGCAAGCACGCACCATCTTGGGCTGCATCTTCACTTGCCATTAGGCGAGATCGCAGTCAAGCGCTAGTCGATATATTTAAAAAAAAAAATCCACACATCAAATAGTAATGTGGGGCCCGGGAGCTTGAGCTCTTTTTGAAGGCTTTCAAAAAAGGTCATCGAATCAACCGGGAATCCAAGAGCTGGCAGCTACTTTAGCAAAGAATTAGTTTGGCCATCCAAATAGGCAATGATATCTTGTTTTACATTATATTATAAGCGTTATATGGCTCGTGCGATAAAATCTGCGAGTCAGCTTTAGAACTCGTTGATAGAATATGACTAAGTACAGGTATATATTATATGACTTTGTGCCTACGCTCTAATGTGTTTATAAGGATTAAATGAAGAAATACCAGAGGTTAATCTCAACTCATTTTAAATTCATGACTCCGCGAGCGGTTAGTGCTCCTTTTCAACACGAATAATTATTTATCTTTCCATTTTTCAAAAGTGTCTTATAAGGGAAATAAATCTTGCTATAATATTCATGCTATATTTTTTAAATGTTACTCTATTCTTCTAGAAGTGAGATTAGGGGTTTGGGTTGAATCTACACTGCCATACCCCTTCCAAGTTAGCCCGCTATCATCTTAGACTGCGTCGTCACTTACAATCAGGTGAGATCGTAGTCAAGGACTATCTTGTCTAAATATATAAAAGGCAAAGGTGACTGACTGACTGGCTGAATGACTGACTGATCTATCAACGCACAGCTCATACCACTGGACTGAAAGGCATACAGGTAGCTATGATGACGTAGTCATCCGCTAAGAAAGGATTTTTCAAAATTCAACCCCGAAGGAGGTAAAATAGGAGTTTAAAAAATCGAACCTGACGTGAGCGAAGCCGCGGGTTAAAGCTAGTCATCCAATAAAAAAAACTAATTTTAAGCATGTGTCCCATGTAAATATAACGAGTAGGGAGTAGGTATTTGATATCGTTCGAAACAATATTGATACTATTATGTTGGTAACAATCGAAGTTTTTATTGTCATGCCAACACGAAGCCTACATAGTTAATTTTAATTTTATTATTCACTAGATGATTCCCGCGACATAGTCCGCGTAAAAAAATGTGTTTATTTATGTGTTTATTTAAGTTATTTATTTAAGGTTTATTTACGACATCACATTGGAAACTTCTAAAATTATCACTGTTTCTCTAGTATATTATGCATGTATTATATATACAAACCTTCCTCTTGAATCACTCTACCTATTAAAAACCGCATCAAAATCCGTTGCGTAGTTTTAAAGATCTAAGCATACATAGGGACGACATTTTGACGACCTCCCTGGCGCAGTGGTGAGCGCTGTGGTCTTATAACTGGGAGGTCTCGGGTTCGATTCCCGGCGGGGGCAATTTAGTAATTTATTATTTCTAAATTGTCTCTGGTCTGGTCTGGTGGGAGGCTTTGGCCGTGGCTAGTTACCACCCTACCGTCAAAAACGTGCCGCCAAGCGATTTAGCGTTCCGGCACGATGGCGTGTAGAAACCGATTAGGGGTATGGGTTGAATTTACACTGCTATACCCCTTCCAAGTTAGCCCGCTACCATCTTAGACTGCATCGTCACTTACCATCAGGTGAGATCGCAGTCAAGGGCTATCTTGTCATAGAATAAAAAAAAAAAAAAAAAAAAAAAAAAAAAAGGGACAGACAGACAGCGGGAAGAGACTTTGTTTTATTTTATACTATGTAGTGATTAATAGATAGCTTTATAGATAGTCAACAGTGTTTCTAATAACAATCAATAACTTTCAAGGATACTGAGATACAATAATAAGCCACAAATAAGTTGCATAGAGTACCTACATAATACATGGCTATGTTGCATAGACTATCTAGTACCTACCTAATACATAGAAAATAGAATAAGGAAAAGAAAATCATAGAGCATCTCATATTGCAACCTATAAAGTTTCCCTTTAGATTGCGGATTAAAGCGATTAGATAAGCTTGTTAGGTCTATCGTGGAAGAAAAGTAAAAAAAGCAAGAATCTCGCTCATGCATTTTTTATGGCAAGTCGACTACACTTTCATTTGATGATAGTACGATAAGGAAAATCTTAGCTCGTAGGGTGGTAACGAGGCATGACCGAAGCTTGCCTTCAGTAATTTATCCAGGACTGGGGTTGTTACACTTTCCATTATAAGAAATCAGTTAACACACTTTTTGTCTTGCCTTAGACTATAAAGATAGTATTTAGTTATATAGTTCTTTCAATTCACGAGGGTACGCAGCTCATGGTTGTGTGTGTATCATATCTATAGAAGTGGGAGCGAGAGAGTACGCAATGTGCATATACACGACCTAACCACAAGTAAAGCTCACGCGCCCTCGTGAAATGGAAGTACTATACCACCTACCTACTAATATTTTATTTTTTTAAGATTTTCAATTAAAGTAATTGAGGGACTTACGTTAAATGATATTTGACATGTCAAAAAATTATGATGATTTTGTACTCAATTTCTTAAAAAGAAGTTTTATTTTTTCGGAAAAGTCATTGGCTCAAATCTATAGACCGCACTCTCACTCGGCTCAGACTCAAGACAGAGTTGAAACGAGACAGATTTACGTCAGAGCATATTTGTGTCTCATTTTAACCTCTATCTTGAGTCTGAGCTGAGTCAGGGCGCGCTCTATAGATCTCAGCATTAGAATATGATTATAAAATTCTGTGACGGGCCTTGCGCCTCTAATCTTTAGGTCGTTCCGATGACCTTTATACGTCTACGCCGTTACGCCGGGAAGTTCTAAATCGATCTCGCTATTTTATAATAAAATTATTGTCACTAAAGAACTTTAGCTCTTCCAATACTTTTCGAAAGTAGGTCATAAAATAGACATTTACAATACACTGTAGCATAGACAATGTAGCGTGTAGAGAAATCGATTACCATTTTGATAACGATCGAACGATTGATACTTTCGAAAAAATATCTAAAGTACTTACTTACTACTACTACTATAATACTACTTTAAGCGTTGGTGATAGGGCCCCCTGGAGTGTTAAGCAAAATGAAAATAATAAATGAATTTTGTGACCTATACTATATTAAAATTATTACACAAGTTTCATATTAGGTATATACGTATACGTAACGTAGGTAGATATGTGGGATCAATCGTTTTGATAGCCACTATAGGCCCATAATTCGTGACATTACATCTTAATTGCTTTACAATCTACAGTTCTGCTATCATCACTGATTTTTCCTTTCGACTTCACTCTTCTAAAATTAAGGTCATGCACACGAGTTCCATCCAATAAAATTCAATTTATCGAAGTCTTTGACTTCATATAAACTTTGAAAGGTGAAATTTTCATTTCTTTCGATGTAGGTCGGTTTATTTATTTGCACGATACAAGCTATCAGAATTAAATAAAAGTACTGGTTATTTTCTTCACAAAGACAGTTTTATAACTCAAGAACGGTTGGACCGATTTGTAATCTTTGTTGTATTGGATTTGTCTCTAATGCGAATAGCAGAATAAAATTCCCGGAAAAGAAATTAATGAAGAAACTTCAATTTATCATAGATTTTGTTACAGAAGGGCTTTTCTCTCGAGATTGAATTGACGGATTTCAATATATTTTTGTGTATAATTATAAAATAGTTGAGACTATTTAATTGATAGTAGTAGGTATAGTTGAGGGCAAAGAGAGTGACGTTTTACCCCGGAAAAACAGTATAATCTAACTCATGTGGACACAACCGCGGACAAAAGCTAGTTAGATGTATTAAAACACTTTTGAATTTGCAACTAATAAAAATATTAACTTATAACTACATAAGTCTACGAACCAACGCTTAGCTAATAAAAAAGACTAACGTATCGTTAATTAAAATAAGTGTAGCTACAAGTAAACAAAGTTGCAAAGGCAAAAGGATATTTTATTAAACATTCGTGAGTTTTGTTCATGCTATTTACTTTATATTTCAATAGAAATGGTAAGTACAATTTTCAGGTGCTGCTAAGAAAACATATTCAAAAGAAACAATTTTTGACAACCTTCCTAAGCGCTGACCAACCTGCTGAGTGGTGAACGCTGTAGTCTTATAACTAGGAGGTCTCGCGTTCGATTCCCGGCGGGGGCAATTTGGGAATTTATAATTTCTGAATTGTCTCTGGTCTGGTCTGATGGGAGATTTTGGCCGTGACTGGTTACCACCCTACCGTCAAAGACATGCCGTGAAGCGATTTGGCGTTCCGGCACGATGGCGTGTAGACACAGATTAGGGGTAGGGTTGAATGTGCACTGCCACACCCTGACATCGCAGTCAAGGACTATTTTGTCATTGAATAAAAAAATTTTTTTTTTAACATTTACCTACCCGAACCAATCACTTAGGTATAAACTTAACACACTTGTACTGTCTGTATTATTATCCGCTGCGAGCCATTTCAGCACATATCACAAAAAGTTAGGTACACAGTATACAACAACCACTACACAAAACCATCTCTATGACAAAGTTGTTATTTGGGCACTAGATGAACGCAACTCCAAACATCGCCATCACTCATTACTAAAATAGAACCCTATATATGTCCACAATAGATTTAGAAAAACTGCGCACCTTTTACAAACTTATTTCACATTACTGTCTTGCACTTATTGGTTTTTGGAATACTTTTTGTTTCAATTTGTTGGTTCGCTCGTAGATATATTTATATGCTGGTATGTTACGTGACTGTTTCGCAGATTGACAGTGACTGCCCAGGCCCCTTCGGATCATCCATTATCATTTGATAGCCCATCTCCGTCCGAGTGTCATTGTGCGAGTAATCTCATTTTGTGACGAACTGCCGGTTCACGGGCTACGGGCGACTAGCAGTCGGTGAACCCTGGTTTAGGATTTAAGTATCTTATAATATCACTAGCTTTCGCCCGCGGCCTCGCTCACGTTCAGACCGCGCGTAATGAGAAATCTTTAGATACAGATTTGATTTTTACGGCAGTAGAAGTTTTAACTATCCGAAAAATCATGCAAAACTTACATCATATTTCCAAGGGACAATATTGAGTTAAAACATAAAATAATGAAATTGTTCGACAGAAAAAAATCGCTCATTATAACCAATTTACATTGCTCTTTTCAAGCCAGCGGAACACCCGCGCCGCACCGCGCCGGCTTCTCTGTATAGAGTAGAAAGTTTTTTTTTTTTTTTCAAATAATTCTTTACAAAATTCATTGAAATCATCAAGTGAATCCACCACTGGTTCACGATTTAGTTACACCAATCCAATCGAGAACCAGCAAGAAACTCTATGGTTACTATTTTTCAAAAAATAAAATAAAAAATACGTAACTACGTCGAATTATGTGCAATTTGATTTGACTAGCTATATACTTATTTCTAGCGGAATTATATCTTTACGGCCACAGTAAATAAGACCTCGGGTGCTGCCATATGATTGTAATGCATACCTACTGCTATGTAGGTATGCATTAAAAGGTATGAAATACATAAAACTTTAAACCGATACACATCACGCCATAAAGTGTATTACGGCCGCCATTAGACTGCGATTGTTAAGGCAAGGCGGCTATTTCCGTATACTATTATTCCGCTTACACCATTATTACGCAAACAATGTATGGAATCAATCAATTTAATAATATTTATAAAAAGTACTTAATACCTATGTCATCCTTGTAATATTGTTCACTTACGCTATTAAAAAAGGGCCTGCTGAGAAGTTCTGAAAAGTCATAAAGACAGAGTTCGTTCGACCTCAAATTAACCAAGCTAGCGTCTGAGTTAAATTAAACTTACATCTGCATTGATAATTCCCTCATTTTAAAGTCAATTCCGAACCGATGATAGATTTTTGATTTGTCGTAAAAGCCACAGGTTGGCCTACTTGAAATAAATAATATTGAATTTGAATTTCGAACAAAATTAAAAATATGGGGCCCAATATATTATATGCATTAGTTACACAGGAGGTTGATTAAATGAACAAAACATTATCATGTCGCCATAATCTAAATATATTAAAGAAAAAGCTGACTGAGTTAAAAAATTCAACCCCTAAGAGGGTATAATGTAACTTACTGAGCGAAGCCGTGGGCAAAAACTAGTATATTTCCGCGGGAACCCTTGAATTTTTCGGGATAAAATATAGCCTACGTGTTAATCCTGGCTATCTCGAATCCTTTCAGCTGTATCGCGGTTCATTCGTTGTGGCGTGAAGGAGTAACAAATATTCTATTCATCCATCGATCCTCACAAACTTTCGCATTCAAAACATTCGTAGAATTATCTTTCTGGTGGGAGGCTTGGCCGTGGCTAGTTACCACTCTACCGTCAAAGACGTGCCGCCAAGCGATTTAGCGTTCCGGCACGATGGCATGACGCAAGTTAGCCCGCTGCCATCTTAGACTGCATCGTTACTTACCATCAGGTGAGATCGCAGTCAAGGACTATCTTGTCATATAGGTAATATAAATAAAAAAATAAAATTATTTACGTCCGTAATCACAGTTTAAAATTTTCTCTCTCCTTCGAACATAATTACGGCAGCAAAAAACCAATTATGAGGCGGCTGACACGTTGATTAACGTTCATCGATTATGCCGTTCCCATTTTCACTTAAGTGAACCCAGCGAGCCCATTAAGTCGGCTTGCTCGTTCCGGGAACACTCCGGATATACCAACTGAGCAAGCAAATGATTGAATTACCTGTTCGTTCTGTTCCAGAGGCTCATTGTGGTTTAACATTAGCATAGCCATAGTTTCATTTTCAGTTCATAGCAACCCGTCAACGGTTCGCTACTGAGTGTAGATTTCCTCTCAGAGAAGGGTTATAGGACATAATCTTCCACGCTTTAGAGCGGAACTTTGTTATACTTCTATATAACTTCTGTTCCAAGCGTTATAGTTCTATGAACTTGTGTAGTTTATTAGATTGAGTCAAAATTCGACCATTTAGCCAGGACTTGGCAAGCGCACGCATTTCCCTCTGCCAAAGTACATGTACAAACGTACGTGTTAGCTTGTAAGTGTGACAGCTTTTGAGCTAGTGTGCGTTCATAGAAACATTAAGTTTTTTACAAGAGTGTGTGGAAGTGAGTAAATGTATGCTGTACGTAGGCTGTACGTGATTGCCTCACCTCCCGCAGAAAGTGGCAGAATAATTCAGTACTAAATCTGCCTAAAGGCTCGTCCCGGCTAAATGGTCGAAGGCAGGTGGAAGGAGTCAAACGTTGCGAGATAAAATTTGTACACTACATTTTTATATTCTCTGTTTAAGTTCATTGTGAGTATAACATTAGCATAGCCATAGTTTCATTTTCATTTCATAGCAACCCGTTAAAGGTTCACTACTGAGCGTAGATCTCTTCTCAGGGAAGGTTTGTAAGCTAGTAAGGCATAGTTCAGCACGCGGAACCTTGTTAGAAAGTTTGTTTTGTTATAGTTTTATGCTGTCTCGTGAACTGCGGGCTTGACTGCAGGAGACGTCGAAGTACACTACATTTTTTAAATTCTCTGCACTGTTTTCTACAAACAAGTAGGTATACCTATATACAATTAAATAAAATTGAAGCGTTTGTCAGTGATTTCGCAATAACTGCTTATTATTAAATTACATAATATATTAACGCATATTTGTAAAATTATATTAATGCATATTTGAACAAATGCAAAATCCAAACATCCGACGGTAATTCATTGTTGCCGGGAAAGTGTACCTAATTGATGGCTTGTTAAACAGAGCACTCGTATCTGGTATGTTGCTGCTGTAATCCATTAATCTGATTTGCTAATTGAATTAATGTGTTAGTAATATTCAGCTTTTAAATATAAATGTGAGCTTTATAAAACGGTTTCTTTTGAATTTATCGAGAGTTTGAACCGTATTGACACCGTATGAATAGTTATTGTAGGTACCAAATAAAGACTACATCGTTGAATTCCAGGACCCAACTCCTTAATCCTGATGCTGCAGGAATTCTGCCCACCTAAACTGTGGGGATTTAGGAACTGTCGAAAGTGAACTGAAGAAGCGAAAGAAGTCACGGGCGTCCGCTAGTATACTCTATTATGGAACGATATCCCCGACCTTGCCCGCGCGATCTGCAAGTTTTTGCTTTGATGTTCGTGTCTATATATCTATGTCAATGTTTAAAAAGCCTCAATAGCCCAACGGTCAAAGGTGCGGACTCAAAACTGAAAGGTTGCATGCAGGTTCGAATCCCACCCGTTGCACTATTGTCGTCCCACTCCTAGCACAAGCTTTCTGCTTATTTGGAGGGGATAGAAGGGTATTAGTCAACGTCAGCTTGGCTAATATGCTTTTTAACAATAATAAAAAAAGAAATAAAAAAAGACGTGTGGCACTCGGGGACTGCCGCGGTAAAGCTATTGCATAGCATTTTTTATCAACGCCATCTAGCGGCTCACCGTAGAGGAGTCCCGTGTCAGGTTATTTTCGTTACGGAATTTCTGGATTCGGTCTCAACGCTGGCCCGCGATAGAAGCTATGCAATAGCTTAAAAAAAATAATGGTTGAGGTAGATAAATGGTTGAGGTAGATAAACCTATCACTTAAGAGTGCGCATTAAGCTAGCAAAAAATCAGAATTCACTTACACACTAAGCAGTACACATTGACACCGCGTTCATCGATTACAAAATATGACCTTATTTTCACTTAAGTGAACATCAATTGGCGTCCATTAACTACGTTTACACAAACCGTGTACACTCCTGCCATAATGGAAGAGGATATAAATCATTTTCAACTTGTGTCAATGAATCACTCATAAAACTACACATGAGTGCTTATAAGTCCATCACACTTTACCGAAAAAGCCATTCTCATAGCGCAAGCGTAGTAGGCGCAATTATTGAATAAATAAAAAAAACGGAGAAAAGACAGTCGAACATGTGCAAATTCAAATCAAATCAAAATTTATTTATTTCATGTAGGCCAAGTTGTAGCTCTTATGAAACTTCATAAATATACCAGAGCAGAGCAGATTCTGCTGAAAAGAGCCGGTAAGAAACTCAGCAGTTGCTCTTTTCAAAAAAAAAAAAATTTTTACAATAGGTAACAAAACTATGCTATGTATACACTGTTTCCGCAATGAAGTTTCGAAAATGCATACGTAGGTACATACAATCCAATACATGTTAAGACGGGCAGACAAAGGAGACCCTTCCCGTTGGTGGCAACCGTTCACGAGCATGACGCGTGATCCAGCCGTCGCGTTGCTTCGCTCAACCATATTTAAGGGAACGTAACAACCCGCACCACACGACACCACCACAGAAATATTTAAAGAGAGACCACGCTTCGCTCATAGAAAGTAGGGATCATCTCTTGTTAACTTTACATAGGAACAAACCGTTGCGAAGGCCGTGAAAAATTATTCCAACATATGAAAGGTGGGACACACTTGTAGTGCCAAGTGGAAGCGGCTTAGGATGAAAGCTGACCCGGGCGGCGGGCGTAAGCCGGGACTAACTCTAACATGATAACAAGACTAAATCCTGTGTCTGTATACTCTACAGTTAACTTATATGCTTAAATGTTTGGGACTTGATATGTACAGGGTAGTAAGACAGCTATCAATCTAAACAGAATACCTAAAGGTAACAGAGAGCTACTCGCCTTCGCCTATGGAACTTCCTAAACATTTATATTTGCGTGGATTGAGCTGTTTAATTCCCGCGGAATTTTTCTTATTTTCCGGGATAAAAAGTAGCCTATGTGTTGTTCCAGACTATAAGCTATCTCTGTGCCAAATTTCAGCCAAATCGGTTTTGTCTATATAAATAGTGTTTCTTCAATCACGCGGCAACGGATTTTTCGCATGGATACAGTTGAGGATCTAGAAAATTTACTTTAAATCCCAGAAAAACACAGGGTTCAAAAGGGTTTTTTATAAACCTAACTCCACTCGACGCTGATAAAGTTACGGGCTAAGTACTAAGTGAATACTCGTATATATGACGACCACATCTCCGCAGGGCAGCATGAAACCCTTTAATAGGTCAAGCGATGCATTGAAAATAGCTGGACCCAAGCAACGCAAGATTTTCTGTGGCGACAAATTTTCACCAGCATAAAGCTACCGTTAGAAAGTATGAAAGAAACAATCACAAAATTTAAATGTCAATACAAAAGTAAACAAAAATACAGCCGTGAATACTCCAAAGCCAATTTTGAAGAGAAAGTAAAGCTTTTTATGGTGCCGCGGAAAAATATGGTTAACTTCGTTTATGAAAAGCTTTTTCAGCGTATTTCAAATATAAAAGCTTTCGAAGGACAGAATATAGATTTTAGGAAGTAAGAAAACAATTTAAGATTTTTGTATTTAGAATCATTGAGGGTATTTTTAGCGATTTTAGTTAGCTTCACTTTGTAATAATTGTGTCTGTTACTTTGCGACGGATTTTCAGAACCTTTTGCGATACCTTTTCAGAACCGATTCGCTTACAAATTTCGAATCTATAAAATTACAACATTATGTAGGATCGAGTTCGCTGCTATTCTGGTTACCCACGAGGAGAATATTTAACCCTTTTAGGTAATTCTTACCACATTTATTGCTGTAACTAACGGATAACCTGCCTTCTAACGTGACAAATAACTGAAACATTTTCTACTCCATTAGATATTTATCAATTGTGTCACTCATTAACGGAAGGTAGTCAGAAAGTTCAATTCTTTAACTAAGGTGTCCGCCATTAGGCAAAATTGATTCAGTTTAAACGCCGTAAAAATTGCCCAGGTAACAGAATATTCTTGTACAGAGTCACAATACAATAAAAAATCGTAATAATCAAATACAAATATGTATATCCTATTCACTTATTTATTCAGTATTGTTCATATTCACCTAATAAAGGGAGAAAATCAACTCGTAAAAAAGATCTATTGCAATATCTCATGAAAACTATTCATGTTCAGCAGAGCTTTATACAAAAAGACAATAGACTGTCCAGGTCATTATAGGTAGGTAGGTATTTCTGGTATTCACTACGTAGCAGAAATGAAAATTTCAAAAACTCCTTTGTTTCAAGAGTTATTGGCTTCTGTGGTACCTAGGTACAAAGACTTTTCCACTAACCGAGAAATAATTACCTTCTCGGCTTTTCATTAACAATTGCAGAGTTGCACTTTGATAACCCGTAGTATACAAAGATCTTTGTATTTTTGTCAATGACCGGTTCTACACGAGCCTATTTTTTACAAGCTTTTATATTTAACTTGCAATGTATGTAGGTATATTTGTTTGTTAAGGTCAAATTTTGCAAGCTGAATTTGAATCACTTCGCAATTTCGGATTGAATACATCTACAAGCCTTTCTAAAAAAATATTGTGACTTTGTGACTCTCGATAAAATCGGATCAGTGGTTGAGCCATGAAAGAAAGATGATGGGCTGACATTATTTTGTACGTAATTAACAGTACATTAATTATTATTATAAGTACTCGTATATTTCACTTAGACTTAAGCAGTACTGAGGGAAAAAGTAATCCCCTGTCATACATTCGTAACCTAAACACCGCTCGTAAAGTATAATAAAATATTCCCAAACATATGAAACACAAAATATTTATTCTGCTTCGAAAGCATATTTCGTATTGAATTGAATTGATGCGATATTTTATACATACATGAAACAAGGGAAATCGCATTCACCTAGACTCAGATGAATGCGTATTTCCTTCCTAGATTCCTTTTCTAGATTCTACAGGAAGGAGCAGAGCATAAAAGTGGGTAAGTAATATTTTTAAGCTATTGCATAGCTTCTATCGCAGGCCTTGAGCGTGGAGACCGAATCCAGAAATTCCGTAACGAAAATAACCTGACACGGACCTCTCACCGCTAGATGGCGTTGATAAAAAATGCTATGCAATAGCTTTACCGCGGCAGTCCCCGAGTGCCACACGTATTTTTTTTTTATTAAAAATATTAGCCAAGCTGAAGTTAACTAATATCCTCCTATCCTCTCCAGATAAGCGGAAAGCTTGTGCTAGGATTGGGTACGACAATAGTGCAACGGGTGGGGTTTGAACCTGCCACCTTTCTGTTTTCAGTCCCCACCATTAACCGTTTTACCGTCCGCACCTTTAACCGAGACTTATATTTCGGTCAGCGATCACAGATTTTGCTACAGTTGCAGTTTTGTGTTTTAGCAACTGATTGCAATCAAAAAATGAAATTGAAAATATAAGTACTTAGACTGTTTCGATGGTGCATATAGCCTTTTGCTGATTTGTCGCGTTTGAAAGTGGTTTCAAAAGGGTAAATCACACATGACAGTTCACATCAGTAATTTTCGGAAGCTCGATGCGCCACGTTGCAGCGGAATGATCACAATCCGCACTAGTCCTTGACTGCAATCTCACGTGATGGTAAGTGACGATGCAGTCTAAGATGGTAGCGGCTAACTTTTTCTTTTACGGTAACTAGCCACGGCCAAAGCCTCCAACCAGACCAGACCAAAGACAATTCAGAAATTATAAATTCTCCAATTGCCCCCGCCGGGATACTACCACTGTAATATTAATGGAATAATTAGTTAAATTTCGAAAAAGTTTGTCATTAAAAAAATCATTATTATTATTATCGGAATCCACATAGACAATGTACATTTAATTATTATGAAAGTAAAAAACCTAAAACGACGTCATATCACTCTGTCTGATATTTGGCCCCCCAAGGTAGTAAACTACTGAGTGGAGTCGTAAATCAACCCTTTCATACGAAATAAGAGGGTCCATGGGTTTATACGACGTGAGCCATAAAGCCGAGAACACGTAAGCATAATATATCAGCTAGAGCTACATATTCAACATGCTTCGTTAAATTTAAAACGTCTTTCCTCTTGCAAGTGTGATTTTGTCGGAATGTCGATTCGACCCCTTCCAAGTTAGCCCGCTACCATCTTAGACTGAATCGTCACTTACCATCAGGTGAGATGATTTCTGGATAATAAAAGTAACAAGTGTAAATTAAAAATTCAAAACACCCCCGACATGTTACAATAGCCTAATCGCTAATCAGTACATAACTAAGAACACTCTCGACTAATAAAATTATTCACCTTTCAAACAAAAAAGCACGATCAAAATCGGTTCATCCGTTCGGGAGTTACGATACCACAGACAGACACACCCGCACACATACACACACAGACACGTCAAACTAATAACACCCCGTCGTTTTTGCGTCGGGGGTTAAAAAAAAAGACGTGTGGCACTCGGGGACTGCCGCGGTAAAGCTATTGCATAGCATTTTTTATCAACGCCATCTAGCGGCTCACCGTAGAGGAGGCCCGTATCAGGTAATTTCTGGATTCGGTCTCCACGCTGGCCCGCGATAGAAGCTATGCAATAGCTTAAAAAGATACCTAAAAAACTTGCTACTGGTTTAAGCAAACAATTAGTTTACTCGTAGATCAGAAGTTACAGTCTGCCCCACCTTATTACAAAGTTGTAACACTTATGAAAATAATACATACGCAACTCCAGCAAGTTTAATGCCCACAGCTAAGCTTGTGGGTAGAAGTAACAACTTCGCAATATTAAGTTACGAAACTTTAGTAACTTTGATAAATTTATGCGGGAAATTAACTATGGCATAGACAATTATTTCATTTTCTGTATCAAGCTTGAGCATTTCGTCTAAGGAAAAGTAGCATCTATTTTAAAGAAATTAAAAAGGCTATTCAAGGATTTAGATAAGCTAAATATTGTAACATTTTTTGTTTTGAAAAGAGCAACTGCTGAGTTTCTTACCGGCTCTTCTCAGCAGAATCAGTATTCCGAACTGGTGGTAGATTCTCGACTTGTCATAAGTTGGCCTATATGAAATAAATAATTTTGAATTTTATAAAAAATAATGTTAGTGATTTTATCGTTCTTTCATTATAATGGTGGGATTCCCCATAATTTCTGATAATTTTGTCATTTTGCATCTATATGTGTTTCTATAAACACATTTTATGCGATGTAGAGCCGGCAATGGATCCGCTTTAAAATGGTGAAAAAATTATTCTATAAATTGTATAGCTGAGGGAAATCAAGTAAATAAGATTCAAGACGGAAGGACTAAATGAAATATTGATGAAATTACTCCATCTAAGGATGTATCGAGAGAAGAGCTCTAATAGAGCTATGGAAATGTCTATATCCTCGTAATAAATCCCTATTGACATACTCCGAAACGTAGCGCTGTGTAAATAAATGTAATCAATGTTTCCGAATATTCACATGGTTCACGTATAATTGAGTTGGTTACCATAATATGATCGGTATTGTACGAAATATGATTTAAGGGCGAGCACATACCTGCGTATGACTAAATAATACGCAGTTATTGTTTTAAAAATGAAACACCGCTACTAATTACTATAGGCAAGGCTAATCGCGTGTCGTATGTTTATTTTATAAACATTTAGGGTTTAGATAGATAGATAGATAGATAGATAAAAACTTTATTGCACACAAGAAAGAAACAAAAATAAATAAAACTTAAAACTACGCATGCAAAGGCGGCCTTATTGCTACAAAGCAATCTCTACCAGGCAACCATTAATTTAATTCATTTAGATTTTTAAATCCTTACTAATATTATAAATACGAAAGTGTGTGTTTGTTGGTTTGTTGGAATGTCCTTCAATAACGCTGCAACAGAGCTACGGATCGACGAGATTTTTTCTATAGGTATATTTGAGGATCTGGAGAGTGACATAGGCTACTTTTTATCCCGGAAAATCAAAGCGGGATTATAAAAACTAAAGCCACGCAGACGAAGTCGCGGGCATCAGAAATAAAAAAAAATTACACAAACTTTGTTCTTCACATTTCGTCTTTAACAAGTACCTACCAAAATCTTAATAAAAATAAATACTTAAATCTAAAAGTAAATCGCTTCAATTTGACCAAAACTGAAATGTCTAAAATTATAATGTTCGAGTTTAATAATTGGTATTAAGTAGAATAGTTAAACACATAAAAGTAATACATTGTGTATAACTGATACGCATAAATTTCCTTTTTTTCTCTGAAAGGCTAGTTGAGGGTAGAAAGTTGATAGATACACCATATTTTGTGTATCTATCGACCATCTACCCTGATAGAACACGACAACACACGACACACATAAACACGACATTTTAGCAAGACCAAACCGTCGAGCTTTTACTTTACCTTAGTTTGTCGCTCAATGTTAGCAGGCCTGTTTCAAAGTTAATTTGCTTTGCTTCTCATCGCCACGCCGCCGTTGGTACGCCACGTGAAGTGGGATAATTATTTTAGAGGGAGACTCAAGATTCACCCTGGGGCATAAAATGTAAAATGCAAACTCTGGGGCTAGAGGAATTACCCAAATTACGTTGTGTGCGCTTTCACAGGAACAATGATTTTATTATGGTTTCAATTATCTATATATATAAAATTCAAAGTCCTGACTGACTGACTGACTGACTGAGATATCAACGCACAGCCAAATTTCAAGTTTCTACTGAAGTTAGAAACTTGAAATTTTTACAGTTGGTTCCTTTTATGACGTAGGCGCACTCTTAGAAAGGATTATTGGAAATTCCACCCCTAAGGGGTTTAAATAGGGGATGGAAGTTTATATGAAACTCCGTCATTTTTCAAGCTGTTTCCATCAAAGTTGGTATTTGAGCTTTCAGTTAAAAATAAAGAAGTATGTGTGTCACAGTTTTTGAAAATTCCACCCCAAAATCTAATTCCACGCGGACGAAGTCGCGAAAAAGGGCAAAAGCTAGTATTATTATAATATTAATAAACTAAGGACAGTTATTGGACTGTAAATTAGACATAGAAATTAGTCATAAGTAGAAGTTTAAGTTAAAATAATATTACTTCTTAGCCCACAGGGTAGATGGTAGGATAAAATAAAGCCACCGCCACATAACGATGCTTTATGGTAGGACAAAACAATTATATTATAAGAATATATCTATAATGATGTAAGTAATAAAAATTTATTGTCATCGGAACCACGTTACAGGTACCCACTCGTTAAGAATAAGACGTGTATTATCGGAGTCGGACGCTACCTGAATTTCTAAGCTGATAATTCTAGTTTTACCGTTCAAGTGAAACGAACATGACAAGAATATTAAACATTTAATGCTTATTATAAATGATGCAAGTTGATAACATCAATGATTCAATCAAAATGGAAACTTATGACTTATCTTTAGAATAGAGTAGAATATTTTTTTATTCAAATAAACTTTTACAAAGTGCTTTTGAATCGTCAAATGAATCTACCACTGCTGGTACGGTATGCCATGAATTTTCAGCGAATTCTTTAGGCAAATTATAACATCTCCTATATTTTCGTTAGACTCTGTGTACCTACTAATGGATCGAGTTTTCAGAAGAAAAAGCTTTCATTCCAAATTCAATCTCGGCGCTTTAAATTCAGTAAACTTTCTAAATAAGTATTGCTGTCTTTGCCAGAAATCTACGAAGAAACCTGTAGAGAAAAGACTCTAAATGACTTTTTAAAAATGTATGCCTTCTAAGAACTATTTTCTTTAGCAACTAATTATTGTTTGTGAGGAAATTAATTTAAGTAGTTTAAGTTGGTACTTTACTAATACCGCACTCTAGCTCTGCTCGGACTGAAGATAAAACGAGATAGATTTATGTCAAAACATATTTGTGTCCTATTTTAACTCTTCTATCTTAAGTCCGAACTAAGTCAGAGCCCGCTCTATAGATCTCAGAATTAGAACCTTATTATTGTGCCTATAAGAACTTTATTGTAGCACAGTTTATGTAATTAATAATTAAATGAAATGTTTTGCGAAGCAATGGCTGGATCATGCGTCATGCTCGTGAACGGGTGCCACCAACGGGAATGGGTCTGCTTTGTCTGCCCATCTTGACATGCGTTGGATTGGTGTACCTACATATGCATTTTTGCATTTTTGAAGCTTTATTGTGGAAGTACTGTATACATAGCATAGCTTTGTAAAAAAAAAAATTTTTTTGAAAAGAGCAACTGCTGAGTTTCTTTTCTGCATTCCGAACCGGTGGTAGATTTATGACGTGTCATAAGAGCTACAAGTTAGCCTACATGAAATAAATTAATTTGAATTTGAATTTGTAAATTAATATTCTTCCATTATCCGACTGAGCTAATATTATAGGTATCTACACGCGTTTCGATAAAACTTCAAATCCTATTAAAGTAAAAAAACACTCCACCCGAGGCTCTTGGGACACGAGCGATGGGGGTTTTAGATTTTATCGTCTATCGATTTTCAACTCAGCAGCGACGCAACGAAGTACCGACGTTTAATTTTACGATTTAACATAAACATTTACCTTTACTGTTTGTTTAACTGGGCCAATCTGACAGTGTTACAAAATCAATCTTGATAATCCTCAAAGGATTAATGACGTAGTTGTCTTGCAAACTTTCATATTGTCTGATACAATTTAACGTCTATTTAGGAGATACGACTACTGGTGGGTGATACTAGATGTGGCTGGACCACTCCTTCAAAGAAGTGACGCCAAGAGACCAAGCGTTCCGGTACGATAGCATGCATGTAGAAACCGATGAAGGTCGAATTAACGCTGCCATATCCCGGCCCAGTTAGTCCACTACCATCTCAGACTGCATCACTCATCACTTGCCATGAGGTGAAATCGCAGTCAAAAACTATTTTAATATCGACTAAAATAATATTTATCGCATTTGCCAATGATATTAGAAGAAAAATTTCTTCTAATATCATTGGTATTTGCTCTATAAATGCCCAACGTCTCCCTCCATACAAAAAAAACCCCTTGGTGCGCCAAAAACGTACCTAAACTAAACGGTTTCCAATTCTATAGATGGTTGATAGAAAGCTGAACATTAATTTTCTGCAAAGATAGTATATGATTAACTTGGAGACATTAACTATTAATCGATCAATCAAAATTTTTATCGAAGCATATAAGGGTAGTATGAAAGCTTAAAATATGAATGTATTTCATACCACAACAAACGTCAACTCTTTCAACATAAATCCAGCTTAACACTGCGAAACAATGATGATTTATCTTTTACCTTTCGCCAAAAATGTGAAATTGCTGGCGGTATTTTGTAGCTTAAAATAAAATAAACACCAAAATCGGTCCACAATCTCTACAAAAATTTACAGAAAAAAATATGCGCCGCCAAATTGAAGTTACGGGCGCTTTACTTGTGGTTACGTCGTGTACAGGCACTTTGCATAAATGTGCGTATCTGTCAGGTGGGAGCGGTCAGGCGCGAGCAAGCTCTCGCTCATACTTATACAGATACGACACACACACAACCATGAGCCACGAGCCCTCGTGAAATAAAAGAACTATACTAAGTACTAAGTTATTACTTACTTACGTACTTAGGAATACTAAGTTTATGCTTATAGGACACATGAAAATTGTGGTCAAATACTTGTATGAACATGACAGAAAAACGACGAAAGTAAGACTTGCTTTCGTTCTTTTCACTTGTGATGCAGCTTTTATAAAGTTCAAATATCAAGATCTGTTCGAGATATGACGACGAACTGAACTCACAACATACATAATGCAAGAGACTTGAAAATTGATCGTAAACACAATGAGCAATCACTCTGCACCCAACTCACCCCCACTTGAGCCACATGAGATAAAACTTGTTCAGGTGTGAACATGTTTTCACTGCAGAAAATGCAAACTTTCTCAATTCTACATAAACTGCCCGGAACTTTTCCTATTGCTGTATATCTGCTGTATTATACGTGTACAAGTTCCTGTTCGAAAGAGTGTGTTAGTCCAGAAAGAATCCTTACTAATATTATAAATACGTAGTGTGTGTTGGTTTGTTCTTCAATTATGCCGCAACAAAGCAACGCATCGACGTGATTTTTTTGCATGGGTATAGCTGAGGAACTGGAGAATGACATAGGCTACTATGCATACTAAGCATACTTTCTATCCCGGAAAATCAAAGAGTTCCCGCGGGATTGAAATAAATGAAACAGAATTTCGGAATTCTAAAATTAAATAAGTAGCCAGTATTGGTAAGTAAGAAAAAAATCGCATCTATCTATGAACGTAAACTATAGATAAGAAAAACATAAAGATGCATTTCTAAATAGAAATTCAAGAGACAACTAGGTAGGTTAACCTGAATTTAACTCATTCAACTGGGCAGCGTTTTGTTCCATCACGGCGAAACTGTCTTGTGTTGTCTTGATGCGACATTGGACCGAAGATAACGCAAAAGTTGGTCGAGAACTCGGAAACCCCTAGAGCTTATCTACCTTGTTGCAGTTTATGCTATACATAAAGTCTAGCTAACTCGCCCCGGCTTTTCAAGGTTGGACTAAAGTTACACGTTATAATGTTTCATCGTGACCCGGTTGATGTCATCAATAAATCTCTGCTGGACATCAGTAAATCTCTGCTAAAGAACGTTTAGCGCAGTCTATGCACCTACCTAGTGGGGATCTGCCAATTTTGCAATACGCGGAGCGACGTTGCCATTTCAGCAGGATTCGACCCCAACGTTCTGTTTTAGGTATTTACCTCGGGCATTTGAGTAGGTACGTGGTCATCATACCAAAGGTTAATTAATGTTATATCAATTAAAGATGTAGGTACATCTAAAGATAAAAACATGAATAAAATTCGTTCAGTAGATTTGTATTTCATATGTTTTTATTTATCGAAGTAAAGGTAGGTATCTACGACCAATATCAAAGATTTTATCACAATAAAATATTACAGCATCAACAGCACTGGTAGCATGGGAAGGAGATAAAAGTTTTATCCCCCAATTTTATCCACTGACAGGGGATAAAATTATCTTTTTCCTAATGCTAAAGCATGGCGACAGAGGAGAAGGCGATGTATATTCTATAAGTATATCCACTGAGTTTTATTTCCACCGTTGTGCCCATGCTCGACGGGTGGATAAAGCTTAGCGAGGGGATAAACGTTTTATCCTTTTCCCGGGGATAAAATTTCTCCCGCCCATGCTACCAGTGCTGGTGATACCTTAACTCTATATTTCTAACAACACAGTTAAAGTATGATGAGTGCCTCGCAGTACCGAACAACTTGTATAGGTTTCTTTTATTACCTACTACTTTCTAAGAAACCTAAAAAGATTTAGAACAAAATTTTATAGTACAACGTTGTAAAGACAGAGGAGACTCTACATCCCCCTTCAATCCACCCTCCCCCGCCTCCTGTATTTACCAGCAGATAATATTATCTTCACGTATATTTTTGATCTGACGTTATCGCTCAGTATCTACAGCTACTCAATGATAAAACATAATATTACATTGTCAGCATCTGTATCTATGTTCGTTGATTTCTATGGGGAACTACAGATGAAAATATCAAATAATCTACTTTTCTCGTCTATGGGCATTATACGCTTATTATACGGGTTAAATTAATTGAAACTGTTTATTACTAACTAGATGACGACTTCGTTTTTTTATGCCCGCGGGAACTCTCTTATTTCCCGGGTTAAAAAGTAGCCTATGTGTTATTCCAGACTATAATCTATTTCTGTGCTAAATTTCAGCCAAATCGATTCTGTCGTTGTGCCCTGATTGAGTAAGAAACATACATCCAAACTTTTGCATTTATAATATTAATAATAGATTGTCCATTGATAAAAAATGCGCCATCTAGCGGCTCACCGTAGAGGAGTCCCGTGTCAGGTTATTTTCATTACGGAATTTCTAGATTCGGTCTCCACGCTGGCCCGCGATAGAAGCTATGCAATAGTTTAATAATTTACCTAACAAAAATATTATTAAAGCCGATGAAATCCTTCTTGCTTAACCAATACACTCATAGATACACTGGTGCAAGTTTAACCCCAGCCAAGGTCTAGCGATGACTTACTAGGGGATCCCCTAGACAACGCCCTAAGCTCGTATCACTTGCTACCCCCACAATCCTACGTAAAACAGAGACACGCATATTTACTTAAATAATAAATACCATGACTACCGTCAGTGACTAGTTTAATGAAGCAATCACTTTATAATCCATTACAAAATAATGTGTGGTTTACAAAGCTTTCAAACAACACAATAATGTCAACTGCATACGCTTGTCCAGTTTTCCAATCTGAAAATTGACTTTGTGATAACTGTGATTGAGATTTTGGCTGGAAATAGCAAAAAATAGGTGCTGCATACATTTCAATCAAACATCCGCTTATGTTGGCAGCTGGCCAAGTTCAAAATAAAATGGAAAAAGAAACAACAAGGTTTAGTAAAATCTCCATAGGTCAACAGATAAAATGCGAACTGATATTTCAAATCATAATAGGTATAACATTGGTGTATACCAAATCAAATTATACCTAATGTTTAATTTCTTACACTCAAATTATACGGTTGATAACCAATTACTTGTTTACTACACGGTGTTAACAAACTTAGAAGAATCCAATAGCTAAGTGCCAATTTCACCAAATAACGTTTAATCAATAAATAAATTTGACGTTTTCACAGATTTTCATTACAAAAACTGTGTCTCTACTTCTCGGTGTTAACGTTATTCGGTAATGGTAAAATTGGCACTTACAATTTACATTTATACAAAAATCGAATGCCTCTGCAGAGAAACATCACTCGGTACGTACTTCAATATTAAATCGCAGGCTATTATTGTACCACCATTGTATAAGTGTCATTAACACATATTTTGAGTGAAAGGGGTCGTTTCATGGTAGTTTTTTAAACATAAACACTTACTAATTACGTTAGTAAATAATACTATGTTAATATTTGTTATAAGTATATACCCATAGTCTATGTCAAACGTCACTGGCAGTTAAATGTCAAGTCATGTCGGCACTACCTACTCTGTGTCTAACCTATAATGTGTCTGTCTTTAGTCTTATAAATTTCGATAATACTACTTTCCTAGTATTCCTACTTTCCTACTATTTATTTATATTTATAATATTATAAATGTGACAGTGTGGATGTTTGGATGTTTGTTACTCAATCACGCCACAACGACTAAACCGATTTGGCTGAAACTTGGCACAGAGATAGATTATAGTCTGGAATAACACATAGGCTACTTTTTATCCCGAAAAATAAGAGTTCCCGCGGGAATTAAAAAACTTTTTCAACACACTTGCTCATAAAAGGGCTCCCGGTTCACCGCAACTAGGCACACAATGACACCTCTAACTCAAACTGTGACTTTTGATTACTATTATTCACAATGTGAGTTAAAGAATTTTTTTTTTTTTTAATTTTATTGGGTGAGTTCAGGTGAGTTGCTGTGTTCTTAAAAAAGTTTCTATTACAAAAAAGATCTTGTTCAATAATTTATAAAAATATCGTGTTAAATTAATGTACCTGAGCAAGCAATCATTTCATACAACTCCGTATTTAAATAGATAATTTCAACATGTACGTGTTTAATAAATAAAACTGTCAGTAACTTTTGTTTTTTTTTTGTAATAAAGAAAACTCGAAATCCCCATTTTGTACGTGGCTATAAGAGAAATGCCAAAAAAAAAGAAACCTCATTCTTTAGTCTATGGCCATTAAAGGTTTCGGAAAACTGATTAAATCAAATAAACACCTGAATAGGCTGTATGGTCGTCGATCTTTGCCTGCCCTCAAGAGCATCTCAAGAGGGCGAACAAAAGAACAACATTAATTTTTCCCGCCATTGCGAAAAAATTTTCACAACTCGTTTTCACTGTTTTGTACCATAATGTACTATTTTAGTGTTATTTTCTTCACAAGTGTGTTGAAAAACGTCGTATGATACACGTGTATATTGATGATTACCGTCCTCGGCTACCTTAAGACCCTCACCTGACGGCTCGGGTCTCAATAGCGCCTCAGCGGTAATCACCAACTTTGACACTTGTACCATAATGTACTATAATCCACGCGAACGAAGTCGCGAGCATCAACTAAGTAGTAATTAATAATATACTTAATTAAACCAAGTACTTTTATTTAATTAAGAACCGCAATACGAAACATGGTGTCAGAAGTGGGATTGTTAATTAGACTACTACTTTGAAAACCCTTGTTCATTGCTTTTCACTGATGGCGTCATTAAGAACTTAACTAAATACAAAATAAAGTCGCCGCGGCGTGAGTATACTGCACCGTGAAAACAGAAAGTTGTATAACTATATATATTTTTCATAGTAAATTCATATAAATGAATAAAATATCTTATTATAAGATCGTGTTGATAACATTTTTCAATTTTGTTTGACGTAGACTAATGATCACGCCGGGGCCTTCAGTTAAAAGTCTGCACCTCTGACATTAAACGTTCAGAAAGGTTGAGCGTAAAAAATATCTTTATAACACTTGCAACCTTAGACCATGGGTTAAATGGTCTAAATTTGCAATGGGGTAAGCTGCTAATTTTTACCGTAAAATGTTTAAATCTTCTTCGTTGAGTCGAGAGACCACGACAGTCTTGGCAGAGCGGTCGTGGTCACCACGAAGTGACTGAGGTCTATAGAAAATTGATTCGCCTCACGAGCATTCGCCCCTTCTCCCTTCTGGCCAACTCTGGTACACTTCTCGTAAACTCGTGCAATGACAGCAGACTTAATTTTGATCAGTTCATCTCACGGACGACCTTCCTTTCCTTCTGGTGCCCTCCACTTTGCTCTTTTAAATACATATTGTATTTTAAACATTTTATAAAATTGCAGAGCCGGCGAGCGACTTTACATCACGGCCATAGTTCAACTGCCCCATCAACCAATAATTATGTAGGAACAAGCTCAAAGTAAACACAATAATGTCTTAATCAACTTATTTATTTTAAATATCTTAGTACGTCTTAACTCATAACTACGCTCACACCGATTTGCCATCTTTATTCTATATCCCTCCTCTCTTTCTCACTCTTACATTTATCTCTTTCACAGACTCTTACATTCCAATTCGCACAATATTATGTATTATCTATTTTCAGTCACTTAAAGCTAGCTGTTAGAAAAGGATAAATACGAAGGAAGTGCTAATGAAAGACATGAATAAGTAACTCAGCATTGTTACAAAAGTAAACCTTTTTTCTCCGCCAGAGGGCTCTGAAGGAATTAGGATAGCTCCTGAAAAGCTCCCAAACCTTGGACGGGTAATTTGTAATTTATGAAATGGACTGCTAGCAAACACTAATTGGGTTGCTAATACTAAAAGGGAAAGTTTTATTGCAAGCTCATTTTCACTGTGAAGGAGGTTCTGTTCGAAAATTCAACATTAGAGAAATACGCGAAAATAACGCGGGCAAAAGATAGTTCTAAATAAAATATTAAATTAAAAAAATCAAAAACCCGACTGCGTAAATAAACACTGAAAAGGAAAAAACAAGTCAAGTAATCTAGAATAGGTGGCTAAATAATATGACCAGTCGGGACCCATTATTGAGAAAATTTGAACCGATCTAGATTAAAAAATTAAAAATATAAGCCTTTCAAAATGTCATTGCCAGAGAAGGAAACTTCTGTCACAGCCGTGGTTACAGTGAAAAATACAATTATTATTTTCTTGTCAACAGTACGGTAGTATGACGTCATTTTGTAATGGTCGACGACTGTCAACTTGACGTGGACGGGTAGTAAAATTTAAATAATAATTTTTTAAAACCACAACACAACACTGAACTTGACAACAGGAGCTTTTGGCTAATTCTTTTATTTCTCGTACGTTTTTCTTGCTTCAAACGCTTGCTCCGTTTTCAAACAGGCATTGTGTCAAGCGGGAGCTTCGGTTTGTTTTGTACAGCTTAGGGTGAAGGCATTTACAGGCGTCGCACTCGTTCCTATATATATCCAAAGCACAATAGAGTCTCTTCACGCTCGACAGGGTACTGTTGACTCTCTCGCGCCACAAAAGACAGGCACACTGACAGTGATACATGGTGATATTGTACAATGTACAGTAGCACTTTGTGCAAGTAATAATATTTATATCATACTTGCTCAGTAACTAACGATTACTATGGTGGAAAGTCTCCTTGTAAGTTGGTGTTTGCAATTCAAGGCAACATTACGTCGCACTATGCTTTAATTGTAATGATCACATTACAGTTCAAGCTATGCAAAACTCCTTGGTAAACAATCTCTTTTCTTATAAAATGGTAAGAAAACTTTTTACTGAAAAAAAAAAAAAACACTGAACATGGCGGCATTTAATTTCCATACATTTCAAACTATGCAAAACTCCTTGGAACTCAGAGCCGTAAAAAAAAATGGAAAACTATTTACGAAAAAAAAATGGAAATGGCGGCATTTCATTTGATCTGAAAGTTTGTGAAGTTTGTTCGTAAAGGGATTTAAGTTATTTACAACAATGTCAAGCACTTCATCAGATGATGAAAAAGGAGGAGAGCCTGATTTTTGTTTGCTTGAAGCAGAACAAATGATGCAAAACCTTTTGCCGGATAAGTCCAAAGTTACCTCGCAAGAATGATATAAAGTAGAATGCTTACCTCGGTTGCAAGTAGCTATTACACCCTCGAACTATATTCACCCTCGCTCGCTGCGCTCGCTCGTGTAACTAAATATCTCGGGTGCACGCGATCCATTAGCGCCCTATGCGAGCTGCGCTCGCACTGGCGCCAAATTGGATCTTGTTCTGTAATAGCTTACTTACGTCCCTTGTGTAACAATCTACTAATTAATATTACTTGCACGACTAAACAGCAAGCACTTAGTACCTACTTGTTACGGCCAGGCCAAGCGCACTCTGCATTTTAGGTATAAAGTTCCGTCCCGACGGGCAAACTCAATGGGTCAAAGTAGTCCCTTATGATAATGGTACATATTTGCACATTATAAAATAGTTAATATCCATATTGGTATTCCAGTGACTGGACAACTCCAAATAGCACAGATTTTATATATATCAAAAGAAGCTAAATAGACGAGGATTAAATAAATAAATCGAACGTCAACCTCAAATCTAGTAAAAGCAATCTATAAAAACAAATTAAATATCACTTTACCTTTACAGAAACAAAAACACACCATTGGAAAAGCTAATTGGAAAAGGGGGATTATACGAATTATACTCGAAGGTCTTTATTTATTTTATTTATTATTTAGGTCAGAACTATTAGGTAAAATTGGCTTTCTTTCAAACAGAGAGCTTTAGGTAATTTTGTGCGAAAACTTGTAGGTATTTTCTCTGGGCCCGTAATCCATTCACAAATGGGCAATCACTCATTTATTGTGCCTAAAATTGTCAGACCTAGTTCGGGCCATAAAACACAGCCAGTCAGGTAAACTTATAATTGTAGCACGTTTACACATAAGCTCTATTTCATGCTATTTACTAGGGTTTATGTTTGACGTTTGCACGAACAAAGTTTGTTTTAGTAGTTTCCTGTAATTAACTATTTAGAAGTCATTAGAGTTAACAAAGGTGCACATAATTATGTGTACAGCTTTGTTAAGCTTTTAAGCGAAGGCTGTGGGTTAAGTATTAATATATATTTACTAAGTAAATTATAATTTGCATTTTGTAAGGCTTACAAGCCATATTATTTGTTTAAGGGCTGATTTCACCAACGTGAAATAAATCTCAGATATATTATTATTTTATCGAACTTTCATTATTTCATGTTTCTACTTAGAAATTCCTTGGAAATATGATGTAGGTACTATTTGCCAGTTTCTTTTTTTTTCGGATGGTTAAAACTTGATTTCTATTGATAAAAAACAAAAATGCATTTGAACATTTACCATTACACCTATGATATTCTACTTGGGATGAGTTATGTACTCACAAAACAAGCGAACAAATTGTTCCGAACGACGAAGAGTAGAATGTAGTGTAGTGTAGAGTAGGTATAATGTGTAGACGAGAGAAGAAGAGTACTACAAATTACGACAAATATCTGCCCTTACGCGCTTCATTTACCGCACGCTTGTAACATATCCACCTCTTTTTGTACATATACTATATCATAGTATTACACGCGCTCTTAATAAATGCAATTTTACATACAATATACACACTACTGCTCGATGCCTGTCTCCCGCGGTTCGAACTCGAGCTAACAGTGCCCGGTCAGGCATGGAGTAATTGCCCATTGTGCTTTAGTTTGACCCGAGCGCAATGCCTACAGTTTCGGAACCTGAAACTCCCGTGTGTTATGAAACTCATTTGCATGTCGTTACAGTTATTTTAGTGGCCGAATGCGTCGCAAAATATTGGATGTTGGATTTTATGTCTGTGAACACATTTGACAATAGAGATAAAAATAAATCAGGATTGGATTGGCTGTCACGTTTATTCAACCCCAGGGAATGGCCTGTTATTAACATTTATTTTATTCGCTTCAATTTATAGCCAGACCACCCTATGTATCCAGTGGTTTAAAATGAGTTGCCTGAGATCTTACGTCCTCAATCAAAGCCTCAATAGCACAGTGGTCAAGGAGGCGGACTAAAAACTGAAATCATCAGTTCAAACCCCACCGTTTCTCTATTCGTACCTAGTCCTCCCACACGCTTCAGTTGGAGGGGAAAGGAGAATTTTAATCATGTTTAGCATGCGGGTGTCGGAACCCGTAGCTCGAGAACTCTGCAAACTATATACCTCATAAGGTAAGTAAAGGTTACTCTAGAAGTAGAAAAAGAAGAATTTTTTATTCAAATAACCTTTTACAAAATGCTTATGAATCGTCAAATGAATCTAGCACTTGTTCGGATTGCCGTCCCAACCAAGAAGAACCAGAAATAAACTCGGTGGTTACTCTTTTAAAAAAAATATGTACCTAAAAACAATATTATGTTGTGTAGGTACATAATATTGTTAAGTCTAATCCTAAGTCACCGTTCGATTAAAACTACATTTAATTTGAATGATGTGAAAGAATTTGTACCCGTTATCGTCTACAACATAATTTTTCCATAATTTCAGAGAAAGGTGGTGTCGCAGAATCATTAGTCTTTGTCATAGGAAGTTATTTTACGTTCTGAAGGTCACTGTTTTACTTACGCACCCATTTACACTATATTACTTTCTTGTATATTTTACGTAGGAGAAAAAAGGAAAATAAGTGTCCTTGAATATCCTATTAATATTTTAAATGTGGAAATTTGGATGAATGTATGGATGTATGGATGTCTGTTACTCAATCACGCTGCAATGACTGAACCGATTTGACTGAAATTTTTGCATAGAGATAGATTATAGACTGGAATAGCACATAGGCTACTTGTTATCCTGGAAAATAAGAGTTCCCGCGGGAATTCTTTCTGCAAAAACCTCAATCCACGCGAACGAAGTCGCGGGCATCAACTAGTAATATGTATAAAGCGAGTCAACTGTTTGAAAACGATAGTCTCAACGGGCGCTGAACAAATCAAAATCGGACCGAGAGGTGGCACAATAACGCTAACGCTATAAACTTTAAATGGAACATCCACGATTTGATATATTATGTACCAACGGACGCCCGCGACTTCGTCCACTTCTTCATTTCACAACAGACAGTTCCTAAATCCCCACAGTTTAGATGGGCAGAACCCCTGCAGTATCAGGATTGAGGAGTTGGGTTCTGGAATCCAACGATTTAGTCTTTACTTAGTACCGATAATAACTATTTATAGTAGGTATTATAGTTTTAACTTTTAGGAAAGCGTTTTATTTATAACTAGCTTTTTTCCCGCAACTTTTTCTGCGTGGTAAAACTAGTCTTTGCCCGCGGCTTCGATTACATTAAATTCAATTTTTTACCCTATATTACTCCTTTAGGGGTTGAATTTTCAAAAATCCTTTCTTAACGGAGGGCTACGTCCTAATAGCTATCAGTATACCAAATCTATTACAATAGATATTATTTGCTATAATATACTATGTGTATATTATAGCGTGGTCTATACTGTCCTTATATGAACAACACCTACTGTTAATTTGAAATGAATAAACTTTGAAATTACATTCGCATAACTTGTTGGAGCACCTATTCAATCCCGACAATGTAGTGGGAATATTCCTGCTATTTTTGCCGGCATTTTAATAAAATGTGTGTAAAAATTTTAAATTTTTCCTGCAAATACATTTTTTAGCATTTTCACTCCACAGTTGCTAGTTATTTTGTTTTTAACTTTTTCTCGCCGCACCGCAACAAATTGTGATGGTTTTTAAATTTTCCTGCTTCATTTTTAACTTTTTGTATTCGAAGTAAGTAGTCTGATGAATAATTTTATTCTTTACTATAATATCTAATAAATATCAAGGAATAATTAATAATTATTAAAATATTTATTTATTTACAACTTTATTGCATGAAAAAACAGAACAAAATATCTAAGTAAATAAACAGTGTAACACAAAAGGTGCAGACCTTATCACTAATAGTGATCTCTTCCAGGCAACTTATAAATGGTGCTATTCTGTTCTACACAAACGTTTAACCAAAGTAAATGAACATCAGGAGACCAAAGAGATCCATCACACAAGAAAATTATGTGAAGAAAAAAAATCATCATTAACTGAACTGTTCCTAATAATAAAAATGTTAAAACATCACTTTACGGGAAAGCAATGCTTTCGACCCTGGCTTTAATGGACCCTGGTTTCTACAAAAAAAAAACATGAAAAAGCCTGTAGGTAAGGTTTACTATTTCCGGCGTCCGCTGTTATGCAAGTCTTGCCCGTTTCAGTTATACGTAATATTCGAGGTCAGAGAAAGTTTCGTGCACGGGCTACGTGATAAGCTTTTATTGCTTACAGGGATTAGCTAGTGGTGTTACCTGGCAGTGACAGTGTATATCGATGCGCCGGTGTGCAATAGTACACTTTTATGCCGAATTTAAATTACGAAATTGTTAGCAACACCGTATGTTGCTCGCGCGGAAGTCGACGCCAGCGCCACTTTGGCAGCTGTCAGAGGTCGAGACGTCAGCACCGCCTGATCGAAAGGCGGGAAAGATGGCGGCTTTTGCCTCGGTGTGGGCATCAGGCCGCGACTCACTTTTGGTTGAGACTCCGGGAACGACACAACGGTTTTGCTAAAGTTTACTATGGGTTCTGTTAAAGTTTTACTGTGGGTTTTGTTAAAGTTGTGCTATCTAAGAAAAAAATATGTGATTATTAGTATCTCGGCGTCTTTGAGTCTAATAAAATTTATAGTTGCATGCATGTTCAGATTAATTTCATGCAACTAATTTCAACACACTTGAAAGTAGTTTCACGTTAAATTAAGTGTCGTGAAATCGTCAGTATCACTGCGATTATGGTACTATCAACATCAAAGCTTTATATTGCAATGCACAACCTTGCTCTACAGATGCGAACATATAGAATCAAAAAAAGGATGTAGCTAGTTGACATACCCCTATCGGTAAAACCTTGTCTTTAAGCAACCATTTGTAATACGTAAAAATTGTTTCCACACGTTAAGTGCGCACGGTATAAATACTTTCGCGACACTAGTTTCAGATGAAAGATTTTTGCATGACACTAGCGTACGCGCATGACGAAATTAATGTCATGAAACCCACTAATTTCTTAATGTAAATTCGGCTTAACAATCTGTGGGCTTTATAATTTTACGACACACATAATTTTACGATTCACAAACCGCTTCCATTCGTATCCCATTTCCCTGATAAATGCCTCTAACAAAATATGTTAAGCATAATGTTCCATTGGGATAGTTCGACACGTTGTGCAAGGGTTTATAGCTGTAACCTGTAACACTGCCATAGTGTGGGTAATCCCTATAAGTAATTAATACCAGTCACGTAAGCCGTAGGCACGTACAACTGTTACCTGCGCTGTTTGTGTGAACATGACTTGCCAGTGTAGTATACTCTGTTCTCCCTATTTACTTACTACAGATTTCTATGTTATTTGTAATATACCTAGGTCTACACACGATTAGTGATAGAGTAAATGTACCTACATCAATATTATTACCCTACTAGAAAGGAGCGTTCTAGCTATATAATAATGTTCTAATATATAAAACATAGTCGGGTTTGTTCGAAAGGTTCGAACACTTATAACTCTAGAACGGCTGGACCGATTTACGTGGTTTTTGATTTGTTGTATTTGTCTCCGTCCCAAATATTTTATAGAATACCTATTAAAATATCGGAAAAATTCACAAAAACAAAAAATTATTAAAAAATCTCATTGTCTCGTACTTTTTGTATTGAAAGGGTTTTTTGATGTCAAGAAAAGTAACCTTTTAACCCGGAAAAACAGTAACCTAAGTGAGGTGGACGAAGTCGCGGGCAAAAGCTAGTGTTAAACTAAAGACCACCAGTCAAAAAATAATTTAAAGTGTTTGCAACAAATAGTATGTCGACTGACTATGCAATGGAACTTTATCAGACTTATCGAAAAAAAAGTATCGTTAAAGTGGCAGTGTTACATCCCTGTCCCTTTATAACGTCCCAAAGTAATAAACGAGTTTTCACACAAATAGTTCTAAAGTAGACAATAAAATGACCACTGTAATAGCTAGTGATGTACTACTTTCTAGGATAGTTTCAAAAGAGGAATAAAGCTAAGCTGACAACCTCGACTTACAAAGTCGAAAGAGGTTTTAGAACGATTCACTTTGAACATGAATAACCACAAGCGATACTTCATTATATACTCAACGAGCAATCACACGCTCCATTACGATTATCTCTTTACTGGCATCTATTTTATACTATTATATATATCTATTTTATACTGCATGAGAATTATAAAGGCCCTTGAAGCAACGCCATATAATTCTCGCATATAAGTAGATTACATTCTCAGCAGAATCTTCATTTCGAACCGGGTGGTAGAGTCTTGACATGTCATAACTCATAAGAGCCACAGGTTGGCCTCCTTGAAATAAATAATTTTGCATTTGCATATTTATCGTCATACTATAAACCAAGCTACACTAAATAATAAGTTATGAATTTCGTATTTTTTTTTATTTTTACACCACTTTTACCTAGGATACCCCCTAGGAGATACACACTTGCCCTCGCACATGCACAAATACACACACGGACATACACACACCCACGTGTGTGTGGTGTACAAGTGGTGTGAAAATACAATTCGTTTCAAATATTCCAATCCATTTATTTTTGTTATTCATAAAAGTATTTACTCGTAAGCTTTTTTCTGTGATCGAAGTTCGTTAGGGGATATGACAAAAAAATTTTCGAAACCTGCAATCTCTAGTGATTGAACATTTATGAAAGACAATTCCAACGCTGTTCCAGCTACGTAAAACTGCCTGCGGCTGAAGCATTCTGTTACGCAAAAGTTCTCAATGGAATTCCCAATGAAAAAGGCTGTTCTCGACAATTCGACGTGGCATGATAACGAACAGCGATCGCTTGTTCCGCTAGGAATAGACTAGATTTGGTGCTAGAATTTCTTATTTACAGCCCTCTTATGTATGCCCTAAGTATGGCTTAATTTTTAAAATGTTGTACTAAAGGAGGTTGTCAAAATATATTTTAAGTTTAATCTTAAGATTTTAAGCTGTAAGTTGGATGTAAATGTCACGTGTAAAAAAAAAATTTTACAATGTTTAACAAAACTATGCTATGCACACAGTGTTTCCACAAAGAAGTTTCAAAAATGCACACCTACCACAACCTAACACATGTTAAGATGGGTAGACACAAAGCAGACCCATTCCCGATGGTGGCACCCGTTCACGAGCACGACGCATGATCTAGCCATTGCTTCGCTCAACCATATTTGAGGTTCAACTATGGTTGAATATATTAGGCTAAAAAGTTATTGGTTTCGTCGAAAAAAAAAACAGTAAGAGCTTTTTCAGTGATAAATACTTGTGCCTCGGAGAGCACGTAAAATCAATAGGGTCAAATTTCCACCCCATCAATTAAGTTAGTGAGAGAATATAAATTGCAAGTTTATGCGCACACAATTTTGCAGTACATTTTATAATTTTATCCCATGAGAATCAGCCAGGAGGAGAACATAATTTTATTATAATTTTAAAATATTGTATTGGATTTCCGTTCTACCTTGAAGTCGGTTTGCTTTGTTATGTAAAAGTTCGCAGCGAACTGAAAAAGTCAGTTCTCAACAATTGCACTTGACACGATAACGAACTGTGAATGTGAACGCTTGTTCAGTGCTAGATTTTAATTGAGCCTGACATTCTACTGTTAGCGTTGGTATTTAGCAAGAAAGTCTACACGTTGCCAACTGTGTTTTGGGGTGAAAATGCCTCGTTAGTCAAGTGTCTAGCAAAGACTGCGCATGACGAGATTTCGGGTTCGATTCTCGGTTCAGGTAAAAAAATTGTACTTATTAGGTTTTTCTGTCAAGAAATTCTCAATGCCTGGAGTTAAAAAGTAGGCGGTATGTCACCCGCATGCCTCGGAGAGCACGTAAAGCCGTCGGTCCTGCGCCTTATCTCCGATCTCCGGTCTGTCTCATTTCCAATGAGAGTGAGGGAATAGAGAGTGCATCTGTGTTTTTTCAAAAAATTCAAATATACTTCCTCAGCCTAATAAAAGGAAATGAATCAATTGTCATAAACTGCTAACTCCAGTGATTTAGGCCTTTAGACTGTGCGTTGACAACAAACAACAAAACCTGAACTCACCTTAAGAATTCGTATCCGAAAATTCTTGCTTCATCCGCAAGTTGTCAATTAATCTGAAAAAGAGAAAGGTATTATGTTTATGTGAAATTCACCTGTTATATAGCTAATCATTACATAGCTAGCATTTGTTTTTAGGTGGTCGCAATCTATTCGAAATCTAGCCTTAAAAGTTTAAAAGTATATTATAAATTCTTAATTAAAATAGTAAGTATTATAATTTTATATTGAAGGGGTTGCAAGGTTTTTTACTCGACTTTGGCTTTTTCTTGCATGGGTCGCGACATAATAATGGTTGAGAAACAATGGTCTATAATAAGAATAAAATAACAAAATGTAAAACATCTGAATCAGTCATCTTTGGTGGACGGGAAGGGAAGGTTTATTGTGCAAAATCCATCAAAATTTCAAACAAACTCCCTGCAGTTACAAAATTTTCCATTAAATATTAATAACTGTCGACCCGGTTTATGTCGTGACATTATCCAGCCCTAAATTGGGGTTGTCATTTCACCAATCCCCTATGAATTTGTAAATGAATCTAATGTATTTTGCATTCAAAAATAATACTCGCATCAAAGGGGAACAATAGAAGTTGTGTCTCGAATTAACATATAAGAACGATATCGCATGAATGTTTTAGCTAGTCCACACTATAAAGTGTTAGAACTGTAATGCTGTTAGTTTATCTCATATCATTTGCATATTATAAAATTAGCATATTATAATGAAGTATGAATGAATGAAGTACCAATTTTATCAAAAAATAACTTTAAACAAAATTATGGACGATGATGAATGTCTGAAATAAAAAATTATTATATAAAATCTAAATATGTAACTATGTATCATTTGCTTTGGAATTCCATCAGATAAGCGTTCTATTTTTCGTGAAAAAAAAGATACCAGAGAAATTGATAACATCCTCCTTTTTGGAAGTCAGTTAAAAAAAAATATTTGGTCGTACAAAAAAGCTTGCAAAAGCTTTTAAAACTGCGCATTCAAATCTAGTGGGCATCATAAATTCATTATGAACAGGAAGATAAAATAAATTCACAGCTCCACGCAGCCGTACTAATCTAATTTAACGCTAAGCCAATATCAAAGAGCCGTTGTAAATGGTACCCATACCATAGTAAATCCGATTTGCTTAAAAATGAATGTGATCCTGGTCTAATAATCCACGTCCTGTAAAGGCGCTGTACCACTTTAAGGGCCAATTTTACTATCGCCGAGTAACGTTTCAATGACGTATATATGTGTTGTTTTCATATAGATTTTCAATACAAAAACTGTCTTTACTCCTCGATTAAACAATATTCGGCGATGATGAAGTTGGTACTTACAAGGGCTGACATGTACTAATGTATAAAAGCCCCTAAACAAATAAAGAATCAAAAAAAAAAAAAAAGTCTTATTCGAGCGCGAATTTACGCTCGAATAAGACGTTTTTTTTTTTGACAGATTTGAATTATGAAACTCTCAAAATATTTTTTACGCTCGTCTTGTTTTCCATTGGTAAAATCGGCCCTTAAAATGATAATTAAGTACCGACCTACCGACACGTGACGAACTAATTCGATGAGCGTCTAGATAAAGTGCCAGATTATTAACCGACTTCCAAAAAGGAGGTTATTAATTCGGTCGGTATCTTCTTTTTAAAATATAAACTGACAATGTCAGGATATATTTTCATCACGCTTCCCTTGAAAGCAGGCAAAAGCAAAATTGTAGGCAGATTAACTTAGCTCGATTTTCTTGTCTTTAAAATTAAGTGGCACTTGAAACAGTGTGTTTCAATAAAAACGAAGTAAGTACAGACAAAAGCGAGGTAGGTCTGTTCTTTGTTCAGTCGTAATAATATCTACTTGTTTCGCCAAACTAATTTCCAAGAAGCGTCGTTAACGTCTCCATCTAGATCGTAAATCCAAGATGTTTTGCCGTTACCGAATGCCTACACAAAACCTTAATAGGTCCTATATTTACAGAACACCAGTGAGAGGCGAAACTATAAGACCACTGTTACTATTTTATATTATCTATTTAATAATAGCTTCGGACTTTCGTAGAGTACGTCGCTGGATACAAATGGTGCAAAAACGAGACCTGTAGAAGTCCATACAAGAGATCTTTGTTCGGCAGTGAACATCTATTAGTTATAATAAGAAAAAGACTATGATGATGCTGATGCTTGACTTATGCGTGTGGATTTAGGATTATAAAAATTTTAAACTCCGATTTATGGGGATGAAAGAACCCTACGTCACCCTCCCCACCCTACAGTTATATTACAAATCGTCCTGTCTATTCTCTTTCCATGACCGCTAACGCTAAAAGGATAGGATAGTTCGATAAAAAAAACTTTAGGAGCCCCTGCTTTAGCGTTAGCGATCTTAGAAAACGATGATGAAAGAGAATAGATACGACACGTTTGTAATATGGCTAGGGCGGCAAGTTGCAAGCTATCTCTACGCTAAACTTCGTCAAGACCGCTTGAGAGATGTCTTGAGATAAATGAATGAATGAATGAACAAGTGGTACAAGGCGAAGGCGTGTTGACATAACACATTCTTCAAAGCATACACAGCACATTTTTCTTTATTACTGCCACAATTACTTATCCCCTGATATGGGGCACATGTTTCTGAGTACTTGAGTGTGTTTTGACGACCTCCCTGGCGCAGTGGACAACGATTTAGTCTTATAACTGAGAGGTTGCGACTTGCGGGTTCCATTCCCTACGGGGGCAATTTGGAAATTTATAATTTCTTTATTCCTGGTCTGGTCTGGTGGGAGGCTTTGGCTGCAGCTAGTTACCACTGTACCATCAAAGACGTGCCGCCAAGCAATTTAGCGTTCCGGCACGATGGCGTGTAGAAACAGATTAGGGGTATGGGCCGAACACTGCCATACCCCTTCCAAGTTAGTCCGCTACCATCTTAGACTGTATCGTCACTATCAGATGAGATCGCAGTCAAGACTATCTTGTCATCCAATGAAAAAAAAGTACAAACACTTCAAACGTACCTACTGTTCAGTAGCAGATCATGCAAGCAAACTGCTTTTGAACTGTTTGCGTCAGCGTCGCACGCTTACGCTATCTTCTTGCATGACTGGGATCGACTTTTGTATGAACCGCCCTTTATTTTTCATTTCCATTTTATGTATCCATTCTTCTCTACTTTTTCTTATTCTTCACTGCTTAGATATTTGTCAAGTACGGAAAATTTGCTGATGGGCGCAACGTACCATTTTTAGGGTTCCGTACGCAAAGGGACCCTATTACTGAGCTTTCGCTGTCCGTCCGTCCACCCGTCTATCAGTGAGCCGTAATAGGTAGATAATTGAAATTTTCTATTGCCGCTATAAAATTAAAATCCTACTAATATTATAAATGTGAAAGTGTGGATGTTTGGATGTTTGGATGTCTGTTACTCAATCACGTCGCAACGACTGAACCGATTTGACTGAAATTTGGCACAGAGATAGATTATAGTCTGGAATAACACATAGGCTACTTTTTATCCCGGAAAATAACGGAGTTCCCACGGGAATCTAGTAAAAAATAAAGGTGACCCCCATCCAAGAAACGTGATTTTTACGGCGTTTTTTTACTCGTCATTAAAATTCTTTGTTGCGATGATACGGAGCCCTTCGCGTGCGAGGCCGACTCGACTCACACTTGGCCGGTTTTTATTATTTTCATGGCGTCGAATTTTTCGTTACAGTTATTATGTGCCATCTGTGTGTCGCGTAATGTACAATAAACCAGATTTTTACGGCGTTTTTTGCTCGTCCTTTAAATTCTTTGTTGCGATGATACGGAACCTTTCGTGTGCGAGGCCGACTCACGCTTGGCCGGTTTTTATTATTTTCATGGCGTCGAATTTTTCGTTACAGTTATTATGTGCCATTTGTGTGTCGTGTAATGTACCAATACCTACCTAAATCGTTAAAGCCGCGCCAGTAACTTTTTACGATACGACGGCGACGGCGAAAGCCTTCCGTTTAGGCCTTTTAGGTTTCAGTTACATTGAAAATTTCGGTCATTCCCCCACCGGTTTTGCCCCTTTATTAATCTCGGCAAAGGCATTGAGTCGTTATGTTGTAATGGCTGAACAGTATTCCTAATTAACATAATTTATTCGTATTTCTACACAGGGAGATTAGTAACGGTTTCATTAACATTGTAACGCTTTTTACTTGATTTTCTGGAAATTTCAGAAATTGGGTGTAGGGCCTTTTTTATTTATTACTTAAACAACTTCTGAATACATCTTTAATCTACGGCACATTTTGTTCCTATCCTCTCCTGTTAACGTCAATCAAAAAGTACCTTATCTTCTATCCAAAATACCTATAAATATCTGGTCAAATGCAAGTCGGAATTAGATACGAAGGGTTCCTTACCAAAAAACGTTTCTAGTAGGGGAGTCCCCTTTAATTTTTAATTTATTTTCAAAAGACGTCAAAGTCGTCGTAGTGAAAAAATATATTTCTGTAAAAAAAATCCTTTTCTGTTATCCAGTGCTAATTATCATTTATTTTTATTATTTGTTACTATAACGGCAACAGAAATACACAAAATCTGAAAATTTCAAAGACAGCGGAAGCTGTAGATAACTAGTATTGATACATTTATGCTTGCAAAATAAAACCATTAATTTAAGGTGTGAGAAAACCTCTACACGTCATCGTGCCGGAACGCTAAATTGCTTGGCAGCACCTCCTTGGCATTAGGGTGGTAACTAGCCACGGCCAAAGATTCCCACCAGACCAGACCAAAGACAATTCAGAAATTATAAATTCCCAAATTACCCCCGGCGGGAATCAAACCCGAGAGCTCCCAGTTATAAAACCACAGTGCTCACCACTGCGCTAGGGAGGTCGTCAAAGTAGGCGAATTAAACTATTCCGATCGTTTCGTTACGTCACGCTATCGTTAGTTAGGTACCTAGTGGAACCTAAGCGAACGACAACAGGTGAGTTTGACTGGACCTTTAGATCAATGTTTACTTAAGCGATTGCCTTGTACCAACAAAAGGTGCGAATAAACTAGAAACTGCAGTTCCGTGCACACAGCCTCGCTTTCAGTGTTATTGCAGCGGCAAAAAGGTTGAACGTTTTAAACCCCATTTTTAACCAACTTCCAAAAAAGGAGGAAGTACTCATTTCGGCTTGTATCTTTAATTTAATCATCAAAAATTGGATGGAATTTTTGAGAAACTTCAATGTTCCTATGTAACTTATTGACGGATTAAAGATGGATTGAATATTATTATTGGCGTTAGTCCAACTATAACTAACAAGTAGATAGGACTTAGGAGCACTAGGTACCGTAGTCCGTGACCAGTCATAGCGATTGTTAACTTAGCTACGAGTATCCACTTGACCTTATGAGCTTATTCGACCATGCCCACGCGATCACGACTGGTCGTGGTCGTGGTCCAGTTGTCCATGAGCATCATGAGCACCATGAGTTTTTTATTGAAATAAACTTATTCAAAAGTACACTGTGAAATTTTATTTCTATGAAAATGCATGTGCCATCGGGTTTTCCAGCCATAATCAGATTACATTTATTGGTCCAATCATATTATGTTTGGATTATTGAGGGATTCTGGCAGAACAAAATATACCTACGTGAGCATATTTACAAATAAATTACAACAAACATAACAAATTCGGCCTACGCTTATTATTTATGTTTCGAATCCTTTTCGAATCGAACTCGACGAACCGTGACGGTATTTATCGGATACCTACTACGTCTAAAAGGTTAAATCATCGCTCTGAATGATTGTTAAATAAATTGAAATTTAATTCCACAGATACAGATATTGGTAAGTGATATAAGCTTAAATTATGTGTTTATTGGCTCAATTATAACTTATTATGCTACACAATACACATAGTATGAGTAGTTGTTCTTAAGAAAAGTCTCCCATAAGTGCTACCAAGAGCGGTCCATACAAACAAGTTTTGTTTGCATAATAACAGATCAAAGTGATTTTCAAATTTTCAAATTCAAATTTAAATTCAAATTCAAAATTTATTTATTTCATGTAGGCTAACTTGTAGCTCTTATGAAACGTCATAAATCTACCACCGGTTCGAAATGCAGATTCTGCTGAGAAGATTTCATTGAGTTTTATTGGTTAAATAATAACCCGTTTGTTACTAACCCGTAACCCATTTATTGTACCCTCGTTGTGCCCATTGATTTACGAATTAAATTCGTAATCATAAATCGATGAGGACGCCAAATGAACTCCTAATAATATTATTATTATTATTATCATACATTTTTTATTTATACGCTTGTTTTATAATAAACGTCCAGGGAGTTCGGCACTACAGCTGAAGCACAGAGCTACTTAGCTATATAGCTTCTGTTAATTAACGTTATAAAAAATTTAATTAAGTAGTGTTTAGTTTTATTTTGGTAAATAAATTATTCGTATTCCTAATTATGTGCTTAATAATATTTAATATTAATTAGCATTTTATCTTCAAAACTAACTACTCTTTTAATAATTTACTTTCAATATTGTGTTCAAATTGCAAATAAAAAATCCGTGAGAAAGTTAAATAAAACCGCCGTTTCACGAAGATATTTGAGTTCGTCACTTCATATTCATTATATTTCAAATTTTAACTCCATGAATTGTGCACTCTAGAAGCTTTTATAATTAACCACGTTGCAGCTTTTAGAATAAAATAATTCTTCGAAAACTTTTGACTTTTCGAAGCCACTTAAAATATTACCTCCATATATCCAGCCTTACTAGCCGTTTATCTCTTTTATGGTTGAATATAATTTTCTGTCTCAAATTTCTTTTGTCGATATTTTTTTCCAGGTTTTTAATTAATTATACGATTGAATAAACTATATAATATCTAATTTATCTCAATTTAATTTTAAATAAAAAACAACAAATGACTATAAGTATTTAACTCAAAACAACTTTATTTTAACTTTCAAAAGTTAAATTCACAACTTGGTACAACTGCGCCAATAAATGCAAGAAAAGCATAACTCGCAACTCGACTTGACGTCGCAAATCGCAAAAGAATCATCATGTTTAGAGTTTGACGTAATAAAAAGAAAAAACCTATTAGTATTTTTTAAGTTCCGTTTATAGTTCATTAGTCTGTTCGTACAGACTAATGTTAGTACATTACGGAGTAAAATAGGTACTACTTCTTCAGGGCTCCAACCTCGCAACCAATTTTGACGAAATTTGGTACAGAGACAGCTGATATCCTAGAGAAGGACATAGAACTTTTTTTATCCCTTATAGAGTTAAAACCAAACCAATAAAATGTTACTTAAAATTGGATGACGTTGTTGAACAATCTTCGATTACGTAAATACCTGCTAGTGAAACTACGTACCTATTTATACGGTATAGACTGTACCGCATAGATCGGTTCGGATAGATTGTGGGTACCTATACCTACATAGAATACCTTCCTATATTTGTTTGTCTAAGCGATCGCTCTCTAGATAACAAACAGAGTAAACCATGCCAATTGCTTTTTGTGGATATCGGATTTAGATATCTCTTGTTTCCAGTTATTATCTCAACAGTACATAACGCAATACGCTTTAACAAAAGCTTACAAATAGCCACAATTGTAAATAATGTTCAGTAACTGTTGCCAGCCGCTGGATTCAGGCGGCGCAAGACCGAGGCCTGTGGTAGTACATGCAAGAGACCTGTGTCCAGCAGTGGACGTCTATCGGTTGATAAAGAAGAAGAAGAAGAACTGTTGCGATATCCCACGGGATTTTTAAATGACCCAAGTGTGTTTAAAAATCCTTTGGAAATTCTTTGCTTTTCCAGAAGAAAAAAGAGGCCATGCAAAAAATCACATTGTTTCGACCCTCTGTTGCTGCGTGATTGATGGACAAATCAACGAACTAACAATAAAAGCACATTTTAGGATTCATGACATCGGTAGGGAATTTTTGTTTTTCACCTTTCTTAGACTTACTTTTAAAAATCGATAAAATTCTAACGATTGATATTCAATACACTTGATTTATCTTCTAGCGGATAATATTCACCGTTTGAAGTGGAATATTTTCTAGAAAAATTATTCCTATTCAAAAATAAAAGATTGATTAAAATCGGTTTACAATCTGAAGATATTGCGTAACATTCCCAAAAAAAAAAAGACAATTGAATTGAGAGCCTCTAGAGAGAAAAAGCAAGAAATACGCGAGGCTAACGAGGCTAACACCAAACTTCTTCGGTGATTCACCGTACTAAAGCAATATCCGAACCAGTGATTCAGTATAATCTCTCTTTCAATTTGAGTAAACAACTCTGAGCTTTAGTTGAAAGTAACCTGAAACGTAGGTTTCTGAAAAGAGAGAAGCAGTGCAGAGCTTCTTACTCATTCTTGTCCGTAGAACAATTTTCCGAACCATTGATTAATACCATCAATAAGGTTTAAAAATAATCTCTCAACATTATAAGCAGATACTTCAAGGTGAAGGTACCTTATTTCCGTTTAACCAACGTTCCTTAACTTTTACGGGCTACCTAAGTTAGGTGACCCTTTCTGTCAATTTCGTTTTCACGAATCTTTAGGGAACACCTAAACGTAGAAATGTCATTGGATATGGGGATCGTATTTAGGGGATACTTACGTAAAAAGACTACTACGCCCTAAGGGATAATATAGATATAGTTGGTGAATACGGGTTTTAGTACCAAGTGCCTTTACCTAAACTGCTTAACGACTGCACAATTTGCGTGTAGTTGAAGTGTAGTCAACTTGCTGGTTTCCGCACGGGGCACACTGTGTGTGTGTGAAGTAAACATTGCTTCAACGATGCAGTTTACAGCACTGTAGCTTTAGCTACATCTGCCATATTGTTTTAAAACGTTGTTATTTCGGTCATATTGATTTTGAAATAAATTGTTTTTTTTTTTGGTAACCGTGTCAGAAGAAAATGGCAAAACTTCGTTTTGTTTTATTTAGAAAAAAATCCTGGATTGATCAAACTTTGCAAATATAACGGGGTTAGTCGTATCGAGGTCTGAAATTACTTGAAATTTTTGTTGTGAAACCCAGTACGGTACTGGCTCTGTTTTGGATTTTTCAATACGAAAAGATTTTTAACTTGCTCTATTTTTTACATCTAAACTCGATTTCAAAACTAGATATTTAACTGTCCAAAATGATTTTTTAGTAAGACACCTCTAATTGGTTGCGAATGTAAGCTTATTATTTGAAGCCAACTAACAAACAACTAACCGATGCAACCAATTTGAAATACGAACGTAAACTCCAAATTCCACGAGTGTTAATGGGCTGGCATGTCTGTACCTAAGGGTTTGTTCCTTGTTTGTTCACTCTAATGCTGAAGTTTACAGATCGCACTCTCATTCAGTCTGAAGACTCAATACACAATCTCATATTTGACTCAATACACAATTACATACTTGTGTCTTGACATAATGTCTTGTATTGACTTGAATTGTCCAAGTCCAAGCCAAGTCATAGCACGCTCTTTAAATCTCAACCTATTATCGGCGGCATAGTATTGCCTGGATGACTCTGAGGTTGAAATCTATATACCGCACTCTCACTCTGCGCAGACTCAAGACAGAGTTAACACGAGACAGACTTATGTCAGAGCATATTTCGACGGCCCAACCGAATAAGGTCGTAATCGAAAAAAGTTAATCTTACAGAAGAGCCAAAAAAACCGTAAAAATTGTGTCTTGTTTAAACTCTATCTTAATTCCGAGCTAAGTTAGCGCACGCTCTACACTGCCATCATTATGAAGAGTGCAATAACTCACTATTATTTTTGCACTTAGTTATTGTACTTTTCGTAAGAACGGCAGTATAGATCTCTAAACTAGTCACAAACCACAGCTCATACTTCCATAGTCAACGGCCTAAACCGCAGTCTACAACTAAAAAGTAACGTATATTACTGAATACATCTAGTTGTTCAGTGCTGAGTTAGCACGTGTATTAATACAAGTGAATGAATTTAGGTTCGTAATTTTGGTATAAATCAATCGCTGGCTGACGAGGATTTAGCCGCAAACTGAATGTTCGTGTAATGTTAAAGCTCAATTCTAAATAGTGTTTCACCCTAACGTTTCTCACAGCTATTCGCAAACTGTTAGAGTAATGTGAACACGTCCTGACTGCTACTTCACACAATGTTTCATTTTGAATGCAAACTAGGTATGTTGCGCTCTCTATAAATAAACACACCGCTTCAGAAATATTCTTAAAATAATTAAATTGCAGCCTGCACTGAAATAATTTATCACCCTTTAATTAAAGCATTATTGAAGAAGTTTATCAAGTTACGATTACGTTAAAAGGGCAATGAAATGTTCAAAATATCGACGAAATAGTTCAAAAATGTTCAAAGTGCATTACAGCTAAAGTAATTTAGCTGTAAGTTTTACTGTAACATTTTAATAAAAAAAAATTAAAAATAATGTTGAAATGTCTGTGTATTAATGTTCCAAAATCGGCCCAGCTGGTTTGAAGTATAATTTATATATTTGGGACTTACAGAGTAGATAAAGAAGTATAGAAATAAGAAAGTTTTCAATTCTTCGGAATAACGAAGAATTATTTATTATGCGAATAAGTAAAGACAGTTATTTCGAAATAACTGGGAAGCTCGTCAATGTAAATCTTTTAGTTAGGTACTTATGTAAATAGATTAATTGAGAATGCGATCGAAGTAAAGACCTAATTTAAATTCCATCGAAACGTCTAAACTTCCTCACGTCCGTTTTCATTGTTCAATTGAAGTTGGCACCACTTCGATCGATTATCCTGTGGGAGTTAGTTACCTACGTGAATGTCAGTCTGCTTACACTACGGCGCATTCTACGTTTAGTTAAAATTAGCACTACGATTTCTGATTAAAGCTACCAGTAATTTTGAGATCTTGTCTTCCCTTAAAAATACTCGTAGTTGATCGCGACGCGAAACTAACAAGTAAAAACATAACTATCCTGTAAAACGAAATAAATAATTATAAGCTTTACAATTAATTTAATAGATTTATAAATACGCCGAGTGTGTTAACTGTTACACCACGGCCGAACCACACGTCAGCCACGAAATTAGTGATATGTATCTACTTTGCAATCAGTTTTATAGCAACTGTTAGCGACATCTAGTAGCGACACATTACAGTTGTCGATCTACTTTTTTCCAAGCTGAGATTTTGTGGCTGACGTGTGGTTCGGCCGTGGTGTAACGGTTAACACACTCGGGCGCGATTCCCAGAGAGATGTGGGTTCGAATCCCGCCGGCCTCGGAATTTTTGATATGTATTTATAAATCTATTAGGTTATTTCCTTTATGTGTAGGTTAACACTTCAGTAGAAAAAAATTAAAATTTTACAATTAATTGATTAAAATACATGATAATATCTAGCAGATTGGAGCGCCAAAATTTCGCACCTACGACCATTACACTCAAAAGAATTGAATTGAACTATGAAATATCACAAAGGATTGGGCCCTATACTGGATCCGATATAGTCAATCTTAGTTTAGTAACGGTGATTATGATGATATTCTATAATGAGTATGACAGAAATCCCAACGATCAACAGCGTTTTGCAATAACATGACATGGCAGATGAAGCTTTACTGGACCGTTAGAACAATGTTTACTTGCGTGATTGTTTTACAACAGCAAACGGAGCGGGTAGGTAAGCAGGAGAAAGTTGCTCGCTCCGGTCGGTGTTATCTTTTGTTTTCAACTAAAGTCACAATAAACAACCCGCAAGAAAATTAAACAGAGTGCCAGCGCCAAGCTCTTAGTTCTTACAGACACCCACTTCCGCCATTTTATATAAAGTTTCATCTATACTCTACATGCCTATGGACATTGGACAGTGGACACGTCTTTGAACTGCAGTGGTAGATTCACGCGATGATTCGAAAGCTCTTTGCAAAAGTTTATTGGAATAAAAACTTTTATACGTTCCCTCAAATATGGTTGAGCGAAGCAATGGCTGGATCATGTGTCATGCTCGTAAACGGGTGCCGCCAACGGGAATGGGTATGCTTTGTGTCTGCCCATGTTAACATGTGTTGGGTTGTGGTGGGTGTGCATTTTTGAAACTTCTGTGTTCTTCAGTTTTTTTAACAATTGTAAAAAAAAAAAAAATTCATAAGAGCTACAAGTTGGCCTACATGAAATAAATAAATTTTGATTTTGATTTTATTTATTTCCGTGTGTGTCTATCTGTGGCATCGTAGCAGCTGAACGGATGAACCGTCGGTTTTGTAAAAAAATTTTTTTAAACTTAAGGAATACTTGTAAAATTCTATACAGGTGGATTTGGGCGTAGTTACTGGAGCATTTATTTCTATAACGGTCTTATAATCTACTTTTGCTTATTAAATGGCGATTCGAAAGCACTTCAATTCAATATATAAATAAATAATGCAAGGCAAAATCGCGAGCAAAAATAAAATTTGAAATATAAATTCCCCTGTTTTAGGTATCTGTAGACCTCTCAGTAGGATTAGTATAAGTTTTAATTCGATTGGCCGTATTCGTATTCGAACACACTAGCATCAAAATAAAATGAACCTTAACTGTAATGCTTTAAAGTCACAAATTCAGTACAACCGATTTTAATTAGGCGAGTATTATGTGAACGTATAAGAATGCATGCGTGAAATTGAGCTTTAATGCAATGCAGTTATGGTTAATTTTGCTGTGACGCTAACATCATCGAATACGAATCGAATTAAATCTTATACTAACCCTTCTGATGTTTTTGGCTCTGTTTGCGACGCGTAATCCGTTGAGCTTTATAATTATGTTTGAATGGAATAAAATATTGTAATGAGATATTTTGCACCGTCCTAATTGGAAACGGTTTCGAGTTTCACTAAAACTAGAAAATTCCTTTCTATTTACTATTAAAATGACCTACAAAAGGATTAAATTTAATTATTAAATGTTTGTACAACTTCTATCTTTGTTATAGTTATATGTTTGATATACATATTATATGCATATCTAACTTTTACTAGTTTAAAGCTACATACGTTATATATTATGTGAACGTATAAGAATGCATGCATGAAATTGAGCTTTAATGCAATGCAGTTATGGTTAATTTTACTGTGACGCTAACATCATCGAATACGAATCGAATTAAATCTTATACTAACCCTGCCGATGTTTTTGGCTCTGTTTGCGACGCGTAATCCGTTGAGCTTTATAATTATGTTTGAATGGAATAAAATATTGTAATGAGATATTTTGCACCGTCCTAATTGGAAACGGTTTCGAGTTTCACTAAAACTAGAAAATTCCTTTCTATTTACTATTAAAATGACCCACAAAAGGATTAAATTTAATTATTAAATGTTCGTACAACTTATTATCTTTGTTATAGTTATATCTTTGATATAGGTACATATTATATATCTAACTTTTACTAGTTTAAATCTACATACGTTATACCTTATACGTTCAATCAATTGCAAAGACAGCAATTGTCCATTGTTATGTACGTGTAGATATAATGCATATAAATAATATGTTTGTGTATAAATCAATCCGCTACTTTATACTAGACCCTACCAACCTACGAAACAGCTTGACCCAAATTTCACACGGGTGAAGCAGTGGGTAAACACTTTTTACCAAAGGTCTCCACTTGACTCAGAATAAGTTTTTAGTCTATTGTCATAACAATTCAATCTTCCAGTAAGTCTTCAATTGATTCAATTTGTATCTACTTGTGATAATTGGATAACTTCGAGTCAAGAATATTCAATGTGAACGTGCTGTAACCAAAATAATCATGTCTTGAAACTCTATTATGATTCCCAGACAATAATTCTCGTATTCCAATTTCCATAACGGTTCTGAACCACTTAAGACGTAATACGGTTCGTGTGCCAACTGCACTGTGTAATTTCAGAATTCTCCAGGTTTCTTCGCTCTATCGCACCTACGAGACGATCCAATTTCAGAGTTACGTCCATAATTCTTAAAAGCTTATGCAGTATATATCACTATTTCCAAATAATTAATTATCTATCTACTTATATAAGTAATAATTATATTAAACCAATTGCCGTATTTATGAAAAATAATCATTTTTCCCGACCGATTTAGTCAACTTTTTTTGTTGTGTTCTTATTGTCAGGACAAGGTCTTATCACACTAATATTATAAAGCCGTAAGTTTGTATGTGTGTGTGTGTATGTTTGTTACTCCTTCACGCCACAACGAATGAACCGATTTGGCTGAAATTTGAAATGGAGATAGCTCATACCCAGGATTAAAACATAGGCTACTTTTTATCCCGGAAAATTACAGAGTTCCCGCGGGAATCAAAAAACCTTTATCCGCGCGTACGAAGTCGCGGGCATCGTCTAGTAAATAATAATACATTGAAAAATCCACCGAAAATTTTATTAGGAATCCACCGAAAATTATATATATTTTTAAAGAATATTAGCCAAGCTGAACTTGGCATATATTTTCTCTTCTCCCCTCCAAATAAGCGAAAAGCTTGTGCTAGGAGTGGGTACGACAATAGTGCAACAAGGTTCGAACTTGCGACCTTTCAGTTTTCATTAAGTTGAGCTATTGAGGCTTTATATAAATTAGGAACACAGTAAATATAAGAAAAGAAGAAGAAGATTTAACTGGCTGATTTTAATAGTAAAATATGATATGCAATAAAATTTAAAAGTCAGATTTCATATTTGTAGAGGAAACCTACGAAAGTTTTAGAATCGTGTAGTAAATCTTCAGCTTAAGACAAAACTTATAGAATGAAGAGCGCACTGCATGAAGCCATCTAACAAACTTGCTCGCTCGTTATCCTCGTTGAAATAGTGTGCTCTTCAAACCTCAACTTAATAGTTTATTTCACACTCTAAGAACTTCTCAGTTAATATTGAATTTAATTATCGTTCGAGGTTCGCAACTCAAGTTATTAAAACTTTCGGTCACTTATCTCTATCTTAGCTTTATCATACCTACTAGATATCATATTTTTATGATATCAATGAATAAATTATAATTAATTAATTAAAATCGTACAACTAATGACGTTTAAGGGATGTATGACTTTCCTTGTGTGATTCCAAACTCTAGAATAAGAGCGTTGGAATAGCAATTGAGGCCTGATAAAATTTAGTCTCTTAAATCTTGGGTGAAATTGGCGTTCAATTGAATTTCGAACGGCTAAAATATTCATCAAATAATATAAACAAAATTAAAAAAATTATAATTTTTAAAATTCTTATCAAGTTCAATGAATAATTTGATATTCTTGATGCCAATCTCTTCATTTACAAGTTTAAAACACGAAAAATAAGCTTATCAGTGAATTTTTATTGCTTGGCCTATGTTGCTGGGGCGTAAGTAAATTTGAGTGCTGATATTATACGACACTTGATTTTTTAAAGTTACATTATGGAAAGTAAATAACAGAGTACAATAATATAGTTTTAGAATTTAACCTTGCACTCGTATCTCCAAGCAACCGAAATGTAAACTTTGTAATTGTACTCTAAACCTTGGAATACTATATTCAATGGTATAATATTGAAATAGTAACAACTGAAAAAAACCGGAAATCGCATATCTAATGTAAGTACTCACCTCGCTTCTGATACGTCCGTCCCGCACGAAGACTAAAACCCAACTGGGGATATACCACGATCAAATATCGTCGCGCCCGTCGTAAAGAATGCAACTACCCAACATATTCACTCTTGGAGCAAATAGCAATATAACTCTTGAAAAGAGACACGCAACTCGATGCTCGTGCAAGAACGCTGTCTTTCCATTGAAATACGATGCACTTTTATTAGCTCTCAATTCATTGAATTCATCTTTTAAGATTTATGCGCTTCATGCTCTTTGAAATGAAATGAAATGAATACACTTTATTGTACACCAAATTAGATATAATCATAAAAAATAAACTCTTTTCACGTTTGTTATTGAAAATCTTTTATGAGATAAGCTCTCAGTTTTACTTGTGTTTTGTTTTCTATGGGTCGATTTTACCAACGTAAATATAACAAGTCTAATACGATTTGATGTTTTGGCAGATTTTCAATACAAAGACCTTCAAAATTTCACGGAAAAGACAAAAAGATGAGGAAGGTCAAATATACATAATATGTACCTCCCACGTAAGTTTTTGTATCCCACAAAATTGGCATTTTAGGATTGTTGCACTTATCATTTGTTTTTATCTATTTTATGTGTTCGTTTAGAAAAAAAATTAATAACAGCATTCTTTAACTTACTTTCAAGATGTATAAAGTGGTATCGTTATTAAAATGACGGCCTAAGCCAACAATTAACGCGTCACGTGAGCGTTTTGAGGGTACAATGCATAAATATAATAATTATTTCGACATTGCTATGTAGGAAGGCAAATAACACAATTGTTTTGATTATTATTGTTCTGTTTCCCGCCAATCCATAGCCTAGCTCTCACTAAGCCGAATAGTGTGTTCAACGCTTCATTTATTTGGCACATAAATGGCGTATCTATTCCATTCAAACCGAAGCATCCTCAGAAATACCGCTTTATTCATTCCCATCTAAAGTACCTATCGTTAACCATTGCCAAACGCTTTTATCGGAAAAGCTAATATCGATACATTTCTCATTATACAAATGGATGTTACTAGTTTTTGATAATATATCTATTTACATAAATAAAAATCGACTTGTGTATGTGTGATGTTCCCTGTGGACTCCAAAATGACCGGACCGATTTTGATGAAATTTTTCGACAATCTTCAGAATAACTCACCTCATGAAGCATATTGCTTGTTTATAAAACTATGATAGGTATTTTGTTAGTTTACAAAGAAGTTTTAGAGCATAATTTATCACTACCCTAACATCCATTCGAATAATTACATCCATTAAAATAATTAATGAGATAGTGCTTCATTAGCTCCTTTTTCGTGACTTTAGGGCACGTTTCTTTATAAGAAAATACTAATATTTTTTTTTAAATATACGTGACGAATTGAGAACCTTTTTTTTCGTCGGTTAAAAATATGATCAATGTACGTACCGCTTTCCCCTAAAAATATCAGTACAGCTTGTGTTATGTTATAAGTGTAGATACTTTGAGCATTATTGCTATTTTATTATATATATTTATTAAACCAGTGAGAGTTCATTTCCACTCCTGTTGGTTTAACACTCAAAGAGTGGTTACAACCACAAATAATATTATGATAGAAAGTAGATATAGGCATCCGCTCACATTTTTCTACTCAATGGTTACAACAATATTTTAGCTTATCAGTCCTAAACAAACTTTGAAGTTTGAACTATCTTGAGGTTCCTATGGGTCCACTCTAGGTGGTTTAAAGATTTTAACCATTGAAAAAACAATTCAATACATCGCTGAGGCTGAAGTAATTTCAAACACACAAAGCTCACTCATACATTAAACATTTACGCGAACAGATTGCAACTTCGGTTAGAATACCGTACTCGTATTACGTGTCGCTACAACGTTTTTACTATGCCATAATTTTTTATTAGGCCTATTATTCTGTTGTTTACAGCAAACCTTTCAGTGCAAGACTTTTTTTCTAATTCAGCTGTTTGAAAAATGCACTTACAAATTAGTAAACAGGAGTTGTAAATTAAATTTACTGCCTTCGTGCTATTTTTTTTGCAAAATTTTCCCTCGTGCTTTTTTTTATCAGGCAGTGTGTCAGTCAGTCAACTTTTCCTTTTATATATTTAGATTAGTATTCTTTTCAAAAATATGCTATTTCATGTAAATAAAACCGTAATATCCATGCCTAAAGAACTTGAACAACGTACCTACCTACCGCCTGTATACTTTATATAACCTTCAACCTTTCTTCCTTTGCCTCATACAATCCACTTAAAAGGCGAAAGCGAGCCAAATTTGGATTAATCGATGGCCTGTTTCTCTAAAGTCGAAAGCTTATATGGATTTAACTTGGGACAGTCGGGATATGTGTCGGGGATATTTTTGTTCGTTTTCCACTTTAGTATCGATATCGACATCTACATAGTAGGTACCTAATCTAAAACAAAGCTCGCATAATATTTTCTGGGTTGGTAGTTTAGACTTTTAAGTTTCTCGGTAAGAGAAACTTTTTTGTTTACTGCGAGAAAGACTTGCACTTAACGACAAAAAATGATGGAAAGAAATGATGAAGTCTAGTTTGGAACGCGCTTGCCTAGAAGATGCAAATTCACTCTTACATTGTAGCTACTCAAATTATACGAGACAGAAAACCCAAACAATGTGTCGAAATAGTAAAGCCCAGGTACTTTGAGTGGCATTGAATTGGTAGTTTTTATTTTACTGGAGTCGCTTACGTAACTTAAACGTCCTATCCAAGAATCGGATACATAAATAACTCATTCACCAAAATCGGCTCAGTAGTTTAGGCGCTACGGTGGAACAAATATACATACATACATAATACATACGAGTACATACATAGATTACTTTCCGGATCGGTGGTAGAGTCTTGACTTGTCATAAGAGCCGCAAATGTTGTTATAATAATAGGTAATTATGAAGTTAGAGTTTTAAAGTTACTGTTATGCTTGGACTAGGCAAAACAACAGAACATGCAGTTGACCCATATATTCTTAAAACTTCAAGTAAAGAATTGTAAGACAAAAAAGATGATTCCCGAACCTCGTTTGAAACAAAAGTTTGAACTGCGAGCTTTTTAAACGACTACGAAACTAATTTAAAACAAAAGTCACTTAGGTGCGTGACATCTGCAATCGTTTATCTTATTGGATTTTTCCTAGGTTCCTTTGAATCGGACGTTATTTTTGGATATCAAAGAACAGCTATAGTACTTCCAATTCACGAGGGCGCGTGGCTCATGGTTGTGTGTGTGTCGTATTTATATAAGTGGAAGCGAGGGCTTGCTCGCGCCTGACCGCTCCCACCTAGGCTCCAGACAGGCACACACTCTTACGCGATGTGCATGTACACGACGTAACCACAAGTAAAGCTCACGCGCCCTCGTCAATTGCAAGTAATCTATGTACTTAGCAATGACAGTTTTTTCCTACTAAGACTTTAACGTTAAGCTTTACTCTTGTAAGCCGGTACAAGTAAACGAGTAATACATATTTGACTAACTTAAAAAGTAAAAATTTCGCAAAATATAAATTATATTCACAAGCCGATTATGTTATTAAAACCAGGTGTAAGACGTTCATTATACGAGCTCATAAAACTTAAGTCTTATGAATGACTCGAGTCTTATGAATAATGAAGTCTTATGACTGACAACGAATTCGCTGTCAGTCATCAGGGTTATCAGTCAGTGTAGCATTATGCTATTTAAGCCATAAAGCTACTTTCATTATGTAATCTTTCAGCTCGATTGGAAAGAGATGAGTTGAAATATTAGTTACCATTTTGACGGAAACAACATTTACAAAAATAAGACCGCCGGAAAAAAAATTATGCCGGGAAAACAAGAGGTTCCCGTTTTGTTATTTCAGCATAAAAAGTAGCTTATATCACTCTCCAGGTCCTCATCTATACCCATTCACAAAACGTTGAATCCTAGCTCCGTTGCTGCTTGATTGAAGGACAAACCCACAAACAAATTTTTTTAATTATTTATTGTATTAATATGATTTATTATAATTATTTAATGTAACTTACAACGCCCTGACGGGGCTTCATGTAATCTTAGACATTATTTATTAGACATGTAAGTGGATTCATGAATGCAAATAAATTAAATGAAATGAAAAAAAAACACACTTCCGCATTTGTAAAACTAGTCCATATATTAGTAATTTATATAACCCGATCCTGGTTCAAAATGCGGGGAACGTGGACAAAGAAGATAGGTAACAATACCAAAGCGTATAATAAATGAAATGTCCACTTATTTTTCACATTGTTCGCGAGAAACTTATTTTAGATTAGATCAGAAAATGTGGGAAAGCTATTAAGGAAACAAGGATATGTGACCGAGATATTATCGTATAAACTCGAATAAAGATATCGTCAAAAGAATTTTTAACAAAGTTGATAAGTTCCAACTTTGTAAAGATATCGCCGTTAAATGTCGGAATATTCTTCCAAACTTTAAGGGATATTATGGGATTTAAAGTAAAAACTTGGGATACAGAAAAAGGCACGGACCGCGAAAGCTACTTTTAGCTTCAGGATATGGCACATACGAAAGTATAGGTTTTCTGAATAAAGTTTTTTGTAACTTTTTATGTTATACTATCTTTACAAAATTTAAAAATACCTCGGGAATCCTTTGTTTTTCCGGGTTGAAATTAGCCTATGTCATTTTCCAGATCCCCAACTATACCCAAGCAAAAAATCACATCGATCCGTTGCTCCTTTACCGCGTGATTGAAGGACAAACCAACCGATACATTCACATTTATAATATTAGAATAAAATTTTGCCTGCGGGCTAACAGATTTCACTATCACACTTGCTTGGTTAGGTAAATTTTCGTTACATTACGATTTTCTATTCAACCAAATTGACCTACTGACCACAAGAAAACTATGAAGGAGGTAATAATAATAATTATTAAGCTATTGCATAGCTTCTATCGCGGGCCTTAAGCGTGGAGACCGAATCCAGAAATTCCGTAACGAAAATAACCTGACACGGGACTCCTCTCACCGCTAGATGGCGTTGATAAAAAATGCTATGCAATAGCTTTACCGCGGCAGTCCCCGACTGCCACACGTCTTTTTTATGTTGCCACTATACCATAGAAACCGGGCGTTACTCGTAGATGTATTCATAGGTTCTGCAGAATGAATGGTTGAGAAATGCATTGCACAAAGTTGGACTAACTGCAAAGTGAATCAAGTTTTTGACTTCTGTGATTTTGTTCAACCTTGAAGCTTTAAAAGTTTCCATTGTGTATTAGCCTTTTCATTCTGTTTACTACGTGAGTAAAGCCAACACTGTATTATACAATTTAATTCTAAAACATACATAAAGTTTAAGTTTATTATGAAGCAAGTATTTCAGCAAGAATTAAAATAAAACAGAGCGTTTGTTTTGAAAGATAAGGTACACGCAACAATAAAATTTTATAACAACAATAAATTATATAAACTTAGGCTGCGCGTAAATTGGTTTCGTAAATAATCCTGAGTGTCTTTGGTCGCGTTCATTGCAACTAGAGATGAAACGATACCAACCAGATACCGATAATTTTATCCGATAATTAATATATCAGATATAATATGGACGCAAAAATTATTTTCACAAAATCGACTTCAAACGCAACTAAAAAGTATGTGTATATATCGATTGTGCCTATAAAATTTGAAGAGTTCCCTCGATTTCTCCAGGATCCTATCATCAGATCCTAACTTAATGACAATGGGACGACCTGGGAAGTTATACTCTTTCAAACAAAAGAAGAATTTTCCAAATCAGTCCAGAACATACTTAAAAAAAAAAACTTGAGAGGTGTCAAGGGACACCCGGATGGAACGAAGTTCAATGCGAAATAGAAATGAAAATATCTGGCTTGCTTTCTATAAGAGAGAGAGAGAGACAGACAGAGAAACATGCAACGCCGCACAGCTTACAAAAAGTGTCGTGACAACTTTTCGTAAGAATTTTTTCCGTCTAGCCCCCTTTCACAACGCGCGATAAGGAACTTCGTTCCAAAAAAACAAGATTCCGACGAATTGAGAATCTCTTCCTTTTTTGGAAGTCGGTTAAAAATGTACCAATACTAGTTACGTTAATTTTCCTTTTAAGTATCATTACGAGTCTTAAGACTTAGAAGTGCTCCCCAAAAACAACAATTTTTCGAAGCATAATGTTATCGCGCTTGCTTTCGAAAATAATAAACTCAATACGGACGAAGTCTCAGACCAAAGTATGGAATAATCTATTACCTAATCACAATATTATAACAGTTAATCGAAATTGTGATTTTACACATGCATGCTACCACATTGCTCGTAATTATTTAATTTATGGCGCTTTAACTAAGTAGACAAGGTTTTACATAATTATTTTACATAAAGCCTTTTATTTCTTTCATTTTAAAGTAATTTTATTTCCTGACCTTGTTCTAAATTACACGCGAATCAGTAGAGCAAATATTTGAAATGAGTAAATAGCTATGAAAAATATTTAAAAAAAAAAATATTCATGCATATTTGTAAATTCAAGAAGATTAACAGTGCGATAAATAAAGTTCTATGTTTTAATCCAAATAATATTATAAATACGAAAGTTTGTTTTTTTCCAGCAATTATTTTAAAAATTTGTTTCTGTCTTCGCAACGAATCGACTTGATTTTTTGCATGGATATAGTTAAACCTGATTACATTACCATAGGCTACAAAATGCACAAACGTGAAAGTTACGAGTAAAGATAGATTTTATTGTATAGATTGAAATAAATTCTTAATCTATAATATAAAAATGAATCGCAAAATGTGTTGGTAAGCGCATAACTCAACAACGCCTGGACCAATTTGGCCAAATCTTTTTTTAAAATGTTCGTTGAAGTTCAAGGATGGTTTTTACGGCGAGAAAAATTAGAATTATTGCTTGAAAAACCCTAAAAATAGCCCTTTTCTTTTTCCCATACAAATGATTTGAAACTAAAACGTAGTCAATTTGAGCTTTATTGCTATGGTATAAAGTTCATATTAAATTACAAGCACTCACTGTTGTCTAAGCAATGTAGGTGTGTTCCTAACGTCAAAGATCATATCTATCAAAACAATGTGCGTGTGTGCGTTGGAGCACAGAATACATAGTTGGAGGAGTCGTTCCGAAACTCGCGTTTCTTTTGTATTAGTTTCGGCACGCGAGATAAAATGCATCAGTTTCCACGTCATTACATCAGTCAAACAAAAAGCGAAGCATCGGTGAAAAATGTCGCAAAAACGGGGAAAATTATCCATATTTAAAATCTTTTAAAAACTTCTTAATCGCGATCATAATAATAGAAATTGACGCGGACGAAGTCGCGGGCGTCCGCTAGTCTAATATATAAAAATGAATCTCTTAATGTGTTGGTAAGCGCATCACACGTGAACGGCTGGACCGATTTCGCTAATTCTTTTTTTATTGTGTTCGTTATTGTCAGGAGAAGGTTCTTATGAAAGAAAAAATTAAGAAAATTGCGCGGAAAATTAGAAAATTTAAGAAATATTAACCACCATATTAAATTATTTCTAATGTAACCGCTTTTACAATTCAAACTTTTTTGATGTAACCTTATGGCGTTTGACATAACATTGACAGAATGCGTGCTGCCAATTTCGTCAAAGAGGATGTAAAAAAACTTAAGACAGGACAACGTCTGTCGGGTCCGCTAGTTAAAAATAAAACGTTACGAGTATTGTTTATATTATAAACTTTAACACGTCCACACCACGCAATATCTGTATCTAAACTGGCTGCAATAAATTCATAAGACGTGTCAAATCTAATAACTACCGACAATACTTTATTTGCCTGGAGCAATTTCAAAAGTATATTCTATGAATAGCGATATGGAAATTGAAGCTCATGCAAGCACGCCGGCTTTTCACTGAATTTATGAACGCATAAATTTTATTTGCTCATTTGTACCTACTATATTGGATTAGAATATTACGTACGTAAAAGTCTATGTATTTTTACTTGTCATAAATCCATTTCGTTAACCTCCATAACGCAATGCTAGTGCTGTTGGTCCTAGGTTCATTCCCGGCAGCGGGAATCAGGATATTATAATATTATGCTAAATCGTCTCTAGTCAGGTCTGATGAGAGACTTTAAAGATGACCGGTTACACTTTTTAAACGACTTCCAATAAGGTTATCAATTCGGCCGGTATGTTTTTTATTCTATTTTTTGTTAGTTAGGGGAAATCCTTGGAGAGAATTCGGTTTATGTGGGATTTTTACTAATAAAACAACATGTAAAACACCCTCCTATGGTGGCCCTCAGTGGCCACCCTTAAAAAAACCGGTAAAAACATGCGAGAAATATGAGAGTTTACGGTACGGTACTACGGTAGGGTCAATACACAATATCGCAAGACGAAGCGAATCGAAGCGAGGATCTGATGTTTCCATTTTTCCTTTGAGACTCAACGTCGATATGACTTAACCCTAATTCACTGCGAAGGAACACAAATATTATATTAATGTGGGTACCTACTGATACATAAAAGTTGCATTCCCACTGGCACGTACAGCGCGCGGTCGTAACTCGCAAAAGCGTGATTTTCGCCCGCCCAATATAAAATGTGGATGTGGGGATGCGGATGCTGCGTCATTTGTTCTGAGTGGCATATAAAAGCATGAGTTAAGGCTGAATAACATATTTTACATGTTGTATACCCTACGTAGTACTTTAATATGGATTTTTTTTTATTCATGACACCTGACAATGAGTGACGATATAGCGTAAGATGGTAACGAGCTAACATTGTAGGGGATACGGCACGCCCCAAATCTGTTTCTACATGCTATCGCTTGTTGGCACGTCTTTGATGATAGGATGGTAACTAGCCACGGCTGAAGCCTCGCACCAGACCATGCCCCAGACAATTTTTGAAATTATTTTCTAAACTAGCGGACGCCCGCGACTTCGTCAGCTTCTTCAATTCACAATCGGCAGTACCTAAATCCCTACAGTTTAGGTGAGCAAAACCCCGTAGCATCAAGATTAAGGAGTTGTGATCTGGATTTTAATAATATAGTCTTTACTTGATACCTACAATAATTACTATTCATAATCAACAGTTCCTAAATCCCGACAGTTTAGGGGGGCGGTATCCCTGCAGCATCAGGATTAAGGAGTTGGAACCCGAAGTTTTTATAAGAGGATCTTGCAAAGTGTTCAGCGGCTTCCTACGACTCGTCTGATGTTATGGATCCCAGGTCCACGTAGAAGGGATCTCTCAAGACTGGTTCGGGTAAGGGGCCGTAGGGGGAGGGGGTAAGAGCTTTGCTTACTTTTGCTGACAAGGGGGATGGGGAGGTAAATAATTGTAATAAATCTGCTTACGTAATACTTGAACGGCCCCTAATTACATATCTCTAAACTTCAAAGTTCTATACCTAGACATCGGCCAAAGGTCTCACTGCGTTTTCCATAAAATCTACTCGTAATATTCTGGCCTCCGCAGTTCCCTTTATGTCAGGTTTATCTTTGAGTTCACGCTAGAAATGTATGGAAATACATTTTATGAATTAGCGTAGCTCTAGTAGCTTGAAATGTTGCTCAGGAATATGCGGTATCCACATTCATATTAAGTAGGTATATATGAATGCACAAGTAAGTCTACCTATCTATGTAGTCTATTCGCGACTAGTGTCAGTAGACCCATCAAAAGTAGTAGTAAAAGCCTCAATAGCGCGGACTGAAAACTAAAAGGTCACAGGTTCGAACTCCACCCGTTGCATTATTGTCGTAAAATTGTGAATCTAACCTAAATATGTAGCTGGTGTTGCGCTGTAATTCTAAGTGATGTGAATTAATAACCGTACAAGTTAATTATTAAACATGGTTGTAAACATATCCAGAGTCTGATTAAGTATAACGATATACAATTTTGTATATTCCATACCATAATATTAAAGAGATGCCATAAATATACAAACATAAAATGAAAAATAATAAGTAATACTAGAAGAAAGTGAATAGGAAATAGGCATAAGTGAATTATTGATGAGATATTTTCCTTACGAGAGAGACGGAATGTTCATATAAATAGTAGTTTTTCTCAGAAAATGGCCCTTTCAGAATTCTTTATTGAATGTTAAAGGTATTCATATTCGTACTTATGCTATATTGAATCCAACTTTCATTTATTACGCACAATTTATTTAATTCAGAATAAGAATTATAGCTTTGTAATAAAGCGAAGTTTATTTTCATCTTTGTTTTTGACGGCATTAAGATTAATATTAAACTTTTTTTTTTTATTGGATGACAAGATAGTCCTTGACTGCAATCTCACCTGACGATAAGTGACAATGGAGTCTAACCATGTTTAACTCCATTGCTACCGCGGGCTAACTTGGAAGGGGTATAGCAGGGGTATAGGGGTATACATTCAACACATACCCCTAATCGGTTTCTACACGCCATCGTGCAGGAACGCTAAGTCGCTTGGCGGTACGTCTTTGGCAGTAGGGTGGTAACTAGCCACGGCCAAAGCCTCCCACCAGACAACTATTATATTTAAACTTTAGAAATATTATTGTCTGTATGCTATGAAGCATGAAGTTGTAATATGAAAATATCACGAGAAAAAAATTCCTCATCTAATAAGTTTATAAGATAAATATTTTTCATTATTTGCGAGCAGATAATACAGTGCAACCTTAATATAACGTACCTCAATATAACGACTTCCTCGATTTAACAAATTCTTCGTAATCCCCTTGAATTGTCCATAAGAGTCAATATAAAATATACCTTTACATTGCGAACATTCTTTGCGTACAACCTCTTAATAACGAATTTTCAACTATCAAGAAAAAGTATTCATACCTCTAATTAACGAATTTTGCCAACCCAAAACCTTTATATAAAGTTTCCACCAATAATATAACTCTTAATCTTATAATGTGATTCATGTCTCGACATGTTTCGACACGCTTTTGTTTGTAAAGTAATCATTGTTGTTATAACAAGATAAGTACGGAATATTGAGGTGAATAAAACTATTCTTTTACCTCTTTATAACGAATTTTAGACCAATCTAACCTCAACATAACAAACCTCAGTTCAACGAATTACTTGATATTACGAATATTTTCTTGTTCCCCTCCGATTTGTTATATCGAGGTTGCACTGTATGTCACATTTTACACAGTGTGCCGTTTGAGCATTAAACCATGCCCAAGAGCTAACTTCTAACTAGATAATAAACTAGATGTTAAGAGATGACAATTTTTCTCGGCAGGAGTAACTATGCAGTAGCTTTATTAATTTACATACATTTGATAGAGACAGTCTTTAATACAAAGCATCTACTTAATTAATTATTACTTTAAACGACGCGCGTCGTAAGGTTTTGCTGAGAGTTTGTTTGTTTGAACGTGCTAATCTCAGGAACTACCGGTTCGAATTGAAAAATTTTTTTTGTGTTGGATAGTCCATTTATCGATGAAGGCTTTAGGCTATATAATAACATCACGCTGCAACCAATAGGAGCGAAGCATCAGTGAAAAATGTTGCAAAAACGGGGAAAATTATCCATTTTTATTAAAATATATTCTTTCAAAAACTTCTTAATCACGATCATAATAACAGAAATTGACGCGGAAGAAGTCGCAGGCAACAGCTAGTTACACATAAAATGTCATCAGTTTCAAAGAGCGTCATTTCTGTCGTATTAAGAGTCAAAATGTCACACAGGTAAGAATGACTACAGTTGAGAACAAAGATGTAAAATGCCGATTGATTCTCTCTCAATGTGTAACATTATTACAAGCTAAGCAAGCTACCGAGACTGTACCACAAGCTTTCCACTATCTAAATAGAAAAATATACTATTGATTTTTGTGAATGACTTGATTCGTGAATGACTCGTTGTTGTTGAAAAGTGAAAAAGATTAAAAAATTCAAAATTATCTTTTTGCATGTAAGCCAACACGAGGCTCTTAAAACTAGCCAACTAGCCAACACTCAAAATGATTGGTAAAAAATTATATTATTACCCTATAGATTGTCGGCAGTTGAAACGAAGCCGATGGCTTCTATGCAACTTTGTTTATTAAGAGATTCATCAATTGTGCAAATAAGTAATATATAATAATAGCATAACTTACTAAACCCTACTTAGAAAAGATCATCAAAAAAATGAACAAATATTTATTAAATTAACTGCTATTATTCAATGTCGTAATTGCAATGCTGGTTTATAAACATGCCATAAGTACGGCATTCAGCTAGCGCCGAGTGTATTTATTTTATTCACTACCGGAAAATACAGGAATCTTTGTGTAACAAATCGTTTGGAACCCGTAATTTATCTGACAAGTTCGATTAACGTGCTGCGATTACGCCGGGCGACCAGCGCTATGACCATTATTTTCGTTTCATTAATCATGTAATTCGACCCCTGAAGGGTTGCCACTGGTTACCATAATATTTGTTGGTTTCAAATGACTGTTTTTCTGTATCTATCTTTGCTGACCCTTTATTTTTTCCATCGTTGGGCATAGGCCTCCTCATGTGCACGCCATTTCTTACGATATTATGCCCGTCTCATCTAAACCTTCCCAACAAGCTTAACCATATTATCAGTCCAACGGAATGGCTGCCTCCCCAAACTCTCTCTAATACGTGGTATCCATTTAAGGACTAAGCGAGCACATTGGTCCAATTTTGTCACAATGTACCCGCGCCGGTCTATCTGTAGGTACTCTTGCATAAGTACTATATATTAAAAAAAAAAACTTTATTTCAGACCATTTTGATTTTTGGTTTATAGTATTAGTATACAAAATTACTGAAATGTTTTGATTACTTTGGGTTTCATTTGAATTAATTTAAATACCTTAATACATACTGAGGCACTGGCTACATGCAAAATACGTTAAATAGTACGTAGCGACGAAAAAACTACGGTACGAAAAATAAATACAATTACGAACACAATCATCTTCTTATTATTCCAACAATTACATAAGAACATTAATTCTATAGAGAAGTGTAACTCCAGTACATGTCTGAACAAAAGCAAAAACAGGATGTGACTGTGCGGAGACGGTAATAATTACCGGATCCGGACGGTAATCACGTTTCCCGAGCGGAATGGCGTTCTATGGGAACAATTAACAATCATTTGGAGCGCTCGTTAACATTGTTAAACATATACGCGAACCTTCTGAAATCCATTAAATATACTAATCATGTTGTTACAGTATTTAGTATTTACTCATATTTGATGGAGCTTGGAAACCGAAATAATTACTTATTTACTTAAGAATGAACAAGGGTTTATGCCTACCGCCGTTGTTTCGACGTATTTAAAAAAGATTTAAGAACTTTATAAAAGCAGGCGTTACTTTCAGGAATATAATGATACCCAAGAAACATCTTAACGGACTAAAAAAAATAGACTATTACCCATGCTGAACATGACTATTTACTAATATTCCTTTTCTCCTCCAAGCCTCAAGCTAGTAACAGAATCACAATTTTTCAGTTTTCCTTACACGTCTTGAATCGTTGTGCTATAAAGGCCTCAAAACTCCCAGACTAGAAATCTTCTTCTTCTTTATCAGCTGATAGACGTCCACAGCTGGACAAAGATCTCTTGCATGGACTTCCACAGGTCAGGTCAGGTAATGAGCTCCCTGCGACTCGTCTGATATAGTCGGTGACCCCACCGAGTGAGGATCTGCCAAAAATGCGCCCGGTAAGGGCTCGCCACACCAGCAATTTGGGACCTCAACTACCATCAGCTCTTCTAACTCTGTGCCCCGACCATGTCTTCTTCAGCTTCGCGACTCGAAGAGCTATGTCGGTAGCTTAGGTTCTCCTATGGACCTACACATTTCTGATTTGAACTCTTAGCTTAGCTCCCTACATCGTCCGCTCAATGACCCTGAGGACCATAGTTAGCGACCATTTTTCGGATCCATGTATCATCACTGGTACCATGCACTATTCGGAGACTTTGGTCTTGCACTGCAAGCAATACTAACAATTAAGTTATGTTTATATATATAGGTATTATACTGGTATTTTATGAGAATTTTGATTTGTGTAAATTCTTTCAAATGTTTAATAGGATATTGAGAATAATACCTACGACTAAATATTTTCATTTTTATATAGGCTAAAGGCCGAACACGATTCAAAATTTGGTTATGAGATTGACGTTTATTTGATGAGAGTAAATTGGTCGCAGAGCGCCATCCAGTTAGCACTTTGATTGCCGCTTGACTGCCTCTCGTTGCCCTTGCCAATTACCACTTGCTGTTCGGAGTATACATATAAATGCTGAAAACTTGTTTCACATATTATTATTATTGTGTTCTTTTTTGTTTTGTTTTTATTCGTAAAGGGTAGACGTCGACTATGATCTCATTGATGGTAAGTGACGTTGTAGTCAGTGCTAAGGTAGCGGGCTAACTTGGAAGGAGGTATGACAATTTTAACTATATAGGTGTATTTAAGACGAGGACGATATGGCAGTTTTCATTAAAACCAAACCTCTAATTTTTACACGCCGTCGTATCGGAACGTTAAATCGTGTGGCAGTATGTCTTTAATGGTAGAGTAAGGCTAAAAAGATTGCTCTAAATGAATTAGTGAATGAGGTGACAACATACCTAATGGTAGTACGGACCTGCGTGGTGCAATCTTGTTAAAAGTAAAGAAGTTTTTGTCCATTTCTCCACAATTAATTCTTTACACTAATTAAAGAATTAATTGAAGTGAAACCAGCTTTTATGCAAGAACTATACGAGTTGCAATAGATACCTACCTACTCTAAAGATGCAAACAAAAATAAAATTGATATATAAAAAGTCAAACGCATAAAAATGAATTCGACAAAAATATATCTACGAATCCCAGTCACACATCTCTTTGATATAAAATATTGTACTACGTATATGCATTTTTCCATAGGTATGAGAAAAAACTTTATGCAGCATATTTTTTATAGCCTTTGACCTGAGAGGCCATTTTATTGAAATCAAACGATGTTTTTCATGAAACGCTGACAAAAAACGGTCTGATATAAATATTTTTATACTTTGACCGGGAATCAGTGTCCGTGTTTGAGGATAGAACGATGCATGTTAAATTTTTTAGCCTCGTCTTTAATCTCGAACACATTTAAGGTTAGGAAGCCTTTTTAGGGTTTTGTAGTAGTTCTTTCACAGTTGAAAGATATAATGAGATTTTTCAGATAACTGATAGCAACCAAAACAAAACTATTCTAAAAATTTTTTATAACAATATTAAGTTTACAGTTATTGGCCGTCTCTAAAAGCTGGAGTGAGTCATAATATTTACGTTTTTTTTTTTTCAATTATTTTATTGTCAATTATTGTTTATTAAACTTTTTTCATTACAGTTTCATGAGCATATTTTAATAGATTTCTTAAAATCGTGTAAATTTGTGGATTTATATTATACAAAGTCACTCACATTCTCAATAACGACATTCGGACTTTCTTGATGCGTAGATTAAGCGTACCGTAATTTGCATATTTATATAGCAATTTTTTTTAAGTAAGAATATTAGCCACATGCACACTGCACTCGACTTATATTCTCCTCTCCCCTCCAAATAAGCGGAAAACTTGCGCTAAGAGTGGGTACGACAATTTTATAGCAATTAAAATAATAATGTGTGTCAAGCATGTGTGTAAAGCCTGCCCAAATACCGTACAACGGTAACAAGTCTGCCAAATTATAGTAAATTGTTCTGGCCCGTCGCGTCACCCGAGTAACGCGATTACCGTCGAATCGCGTAATTAACCGGGTCCGCCCAGGCGCTACGGTTTCCACATCCGTAGAGACTATCTAAAATTACATAAACTTGTTTTATATATGTACCTACAATGAAAAATGCTATAGGGATGTTAACACTAATCACAAATTAATGCTTAGTGTTAATTTTATGATAGTTTGTAATATTAGAATATCGAAAATCACATTTTTGTAATTTAATATAACTTAAAAATGATTTTAAATGCTATATTTATAATCTGAAGTCACGTGACTGCAAACGCCAAGAAGAGCTTGTGACGTCACTAATCGCGAAACAAGCTGACGACTGTATGTATGTCATGAATCGCGACCAATGTTTGTTTGACGCATGACGTCACGTTAGTCACGTGACAGTTGTGGAGTGTTTTAGCGGGAACATTCAAAATTACTCTATTTTTGTATATTTTCTCATCGAAAATACTAATATTTTTAAATAAAATATTTTTTTTATGGTAAACAAGTGTCAATCTTCAAAATAAAAGCAATACCGAAAAATTGTTAACATCCCTATTCTACTACGACTTTGAACGTAGGATATATTATTATTGTTCATATTGTTTGTATGGTTTGTCGCATTAATCGGCTACCGTATACCCTTTCCAAGTTAGCCCGCTACCATCTGAGACTGCATCGTCAATTACCATCAGGTGAGATCGCAGTCATAATAAATAATCTATAAACTAACTTGTCATCGAATAAAAAAAAATTAAATAGTGTAAAAACGCACTCCGATTCCGCGACGAAATATCAGGGCTTACACTACCAACGCTTAAAGTAGTTATTATTTCAAAATTGATCAAAAATCGGCTGAAGCTGTACCTACTCACAAGATCCCTGTGACAGATCTACGCACAGACAGCCAAGGGAAAATAAGGTAATGTTTGGTAACCTTTAGATAGGGAACCCCAAAATAGACAGGTTAACATCCGAATGAGATAAAAAACCAAAGTTACGAGTGTACAATATTTCTATTTCATTGGAGTCGTCTGGCCCGGGGCGGCAGATCGAGTTAAAACGAATATCCGGATAAGCGGGACTCACAAACGTGTGAATTAACTTGGTATCTACGTCACTTGAAGACAGAAAGTATAGAACATAGAAAGATTATCTTAATTCTTATCACCATTGTTTGACTGACGATTTGTGTCTGCCTATTTCTAGACAAAACCACGCCATGCCATCCGTGGTTTGTAAATATTAATGTTTGTAAATATTATATGTTTCCTTTAAAAAAAAACACCCACTTTTAGAATGGAATAGAATAGAAGTTTTTTTGATCATGAACATTTTGAATGTAGTGTGCATGAATTGTTTATGTATTCTGTCATAGTGACAGATAAATAATTTATATCTATAGTGAATTATATTGCGCAAGTGAACGAACCCTAATTTTAGCAGAGAATATTTTTCGCGCATCTAACTCATAATGACCACTCTTTTAAAACGTGTTTGCACATACTGCTATACGATAGTTTGCATACATTAGTGGACGGACAAAGTATGCTACTTTTTATTCAGGAAAAGTTCCAAGGGAAAAATATAAAAAAGATGAAGTTGCGAGCATCGGCTAATTTAAAATAAACATCGGTTAAATACTTAATTTCTTCAAAATCCTAACGCTTCAACAAAACACGCTTCATTCTAAAATATTAAATCAAAGCTTAAAAAACGACTAAAATGTATGAAAAAGCCGAAACACTCTCTTTTTGGGTAATATTTTCTATAACTTACTATTTTTTTTTATCACCTAAACTAAAATTAAAATAATGTTTATATCTTCAAGTAAGTATATAAATACATTTACAATTTGTCGGAATCTGGAACTTTTTTTTTTTCGAGTGTATGAGGGGCGGAAATTGGGCCTTATCAACCCACCTCCTTTGGAATGGAGGCATCTCACATCCAGGATTAAAACACAGGCCACATTTTATCCCGGAAAATTAAAGAGTCCCTACGGGAATTAAAAGAACCTTAATCCACGCGGACGAAGTCGCGGGCATCGTCTAGTTAATAATAATAATTAATAGAAAGGTACTTTCAAAGGAGAATTCTATGCGCAAATTTCCTTAGGATGAAATAAATGGTGTCAATTTGGAGTTTTAGATGCCACGGCGCCCGGGCTATTGGTAGAAAACGAACGTGGTGAGATAACAAGGCGAAGATGAATCAAGGCTCGTGCGAACTAACAATGAAATATTCCACTTTGCGGAAAATCCCTGCTTTTCCACGGCGAAAATATAGATCTGCTTTTCTATTTCATAAAAATGTGCTGAATATAAATCAGAAAGGTACTAACAAACTGGCAACATAGACGTGCCTGTTTGAGAATAGAATAGCTAATTTATCTAGAGAGATTATAAAAGAGAAAATATTTTTATACTTATTCAAAAAATGTTGAATAAAATCTGTTGTCAAGTGAATCTACCGCTGGTTCGGAATGTCGTTTCAACCGAGGTAATTAATAATTGTTCGTGAACAATGTCAGTTATCACCATCTCATAAATGGCTAGAGTTGTTTTTTTTTTCAGATTTTTTTATCTAAAATGCATTTTTGACACTTCATTGTGGAAGCATTGTGTACATAGCATAGTTTTGTTACCTACTGTAAAAAATTTTTTTTGAAAAGAGCAACCGCTGAGCTTATTGCTGGCTCTTCTCGGCAGGAATGGCATTCCGAACCAGTGGTGGTTTCATCGACGATTCAAAAGCACTTGTAAAAGTTTATTTGAATAAAAAATATTTCTATGAATATGAATATAATTTGAATCTAAAATTTCTGAATTGACTTATGTCTAGTTTATTTGGTCTGGAATGTAATGAAACATTTTTTTACCTCATTATTTTCTTCAGCTAACCCTGAAATTAAATGGCTTCATAAATCATAATCTCATCGACAGTAACTAATAAATTATTCAGACTGTGTGTGCATGTTATTTATAAACAATTTGTAAAGCGTTGATTTATAGTTTTAGCTTCCTAGAACAATGTTTGAGTTTCAGGCAAGCCGCCATTTATGTAGAAAAAAAAGTTACACACCAAAGTTATTAAAAAACTTAAAAGTGGACATTGTGTGACATTTCAAACAATATTGAAATAATACTTACTGCTTTAAGCATTTGTGGTATGACCCTGATCTTCTTAAACTTGGGTATCATCTATTACTTTAAACGAATATTTACCCAAAATATAATTTAACAAGATCAGGGGGATTTTCAATATTGTTTTGAAATGTCATACAACGTCAACCTTAAAGTATTTACAAAATGATGTCATTGTATGACATCTCAAAACAATATTGAAATAAAACTACTTATAACGATGGTGGTAGTGGTAGGGTTAATAGAAATTTGAAGACAGTTGACACTAGTGTGGAAACATCATACTAATATTATGTTCTTTATTACGAAGTTACCTTGTATACAATATATGGCATACCTTTAACTTTATCACAAAAGCCTCATTAATTGAATGTAACTACGTTGGCGGTTATTGTCACAATCTCTGATAACTATGAGAGATTACGTATTGTAATTTGTGACATTCGCTCAACAGTAAACATAATATGTTGGTAAATTGTCCCGATGGCCGTCATGCCGCTCGAATAACGCAATTACTGTCGAATCCGGCAATTAACCGTTACCAGTTTTCACCCATGGCAGCGTTTCCCTATGCCACTTCCATCAAATTCCAATGAAATATTAACCAACATTTCATCACATCAGATTCTGTAGAAAGCTACCTACTTATATTTTGTACTGATTAGAGAAAACACCTAGGTACCTGTTGGCATCTAGACTTTTGTTACATTTTCCATTAGGAAAAGAAAAGTTCCTGGATAAAAATTCGTGGTACAAACAGTCGTGGAACAATAAACCAACCGAAAGTAGGTACATAGTAGTACGTACATGAAAAACTCGTTTTTTATATATTCCTATTACAGCTACATCTTATCTATATACATATAATAAAATTGTAGAAAAGTGGTGTCTGTACAATGGAAATATATATATAAAAAAAAAGTAGCAGGGGTTGTTATTATATCGATGCCGAACCCGAAATTGTAATTAATTTTTTTTTTGTCTGTTTGTCTGCTTGTCTGTTTGTCTGTGTGTTTGTGCACGCTAATATCAGAAACGGCTTATTTGATTTAGATACGGTTTTCACTAATATATTGTAGTAAGCTTCACTTAACATTTAGTGTTTATTTCATGTCAATCGGTTCATAAATAAAAAAGTTATGTCAATTTAAAGAATCACGGCGAACATTTTTAACGTACAGAGTACGTACTACACGCCTCGCGCCTGAGCGTCGACGGTATATGTAATTCAAAATATGCTGCCCGAAAAGTCACTATTCCACGCGAACAAAGTCGCGGGCACAGCTAGTTCTTTACTATAAACAAGTATCTAAGTCAAAAGTTCAAAATCCTTTCTGTCATCAATATGCTCAGCCCGATCCATACAGTGATTTGAACTGGGCGTTAATAGATCAGTCAGTCAGTCATGTGATGGTACGCAGCTGGATCGTCTAGTGATATCTAGTGGATTGATTGAGTAAAGAAGAATATTCTAATTATAGGTAAAACACCTCAGGATCGAGAGACATATTGGCTTCTGGCATGAACACTGTTATGTACTAAGCACCCTGCGGGTTAGTTCATTTCGTCCGATGGACAAAGTAGGCTACCAAATCATTCTACTTTAGCTGTCGCGGATTAATTATGAACAAACTTCAAAAGAATTATGTTATGCATTCTCCAACCTTCAGAAAAACAGGGAAGTCCTAGAGAGTTAATTTATCAATTTAAGTTTAAAATACGAGTAGAATGAATGATTAGCTGATACAGTGTACGAATTTGCCTCTTTTTGGGCCGTCGTTCTGACCGAATTCCCTCTAGCACGGGGGAAACCCTACGCCGCTCCACGGCCTTTAATCATTGTTATGGGGGCACAGCCGACTCCCTTTCGCTGCGAAGCGTTTTGGTGTTCCCATACACCCCGAAGGGTTGGTACAATTCTTTTCATTGAGCTTATAGCTCGCCCCAATACCATGGTTTTATTTATTTGTATTCATTGTTCAGTTTGATATAGATTTGGCCAAATCTAAGTTCGGGAGCCGTGCTGCAAGACATGGCGTGTTTGGTGTGCCGGAAATTCGCCGCCAAAGAACGCCATCGAACCGTGTACCACTTAGTAATAACTTTGACTCATCTGAGTCAAACATATTAATTTAGCCAATACTCAATCAGCCTCAGTGTCTCAATCCCTGTAGTATTTCATCATGGTCACCCTACCTATTACCCTATCTTGTCCTCTATTCCGAAGTAATATCATGGTCACCCTACACCTAAAGTTTGTAAATACAATAAACAAAAGATTCTAATTTCTTACCTGTTTGTAGGAAGTACCGTTGACCCACACCCGTAGCTCGAAGGTCGCTCTGGTATCTCGGAGTCTCGTACATTTGAAGACTTAATTTATAGTGAATGATTTCTAAAGTTTTCATTCATACCTAACTTCTAACCCGAAGTGAGTCTAGAATCTAGTCTATTAGTTATGTAAAACAAAATAAGTCAAAGTTTCTTTAGACTGCAATATTGTTCCATCTCGTTCACCTATCTGCTTTGTTTATGAAAGAAATCAGACTTCTCTATCGTGATAGAATAAACTGACCCTAAGTAATTTAATGTCGCCTATTGACCTAAATTAGTGCACTAGTCTGCACTTTCTAAACTGACTGCCTACTGAAGAGTCGTGACTCAATTTTGGATATAGTATTTCACTATTGGATTGTTCGGTTCAGCCCGCCACACGTTACAGATGTTAAGTCTAGGGTTCAACTGAATACTAATAAAACACTAAATCAATTTATGTAGACAGAACCTTTGAGAACATTCCATTATTGAATACCTTAGGAGAAATATTAGGGTTGTTCAGTAAAAGATGATAATTATGACTTCATAGATTTATTTTCCATTTTATTAAATCTACTCAAAAGAAACTGTTTGATTATTTAGATTGGTTCCAAATGGGGTCATTTGAGAACCAACCGGGTTTTCCGTTCCTAGAAGCCATTCTAAGACAAGGGAAAACGGAAATACCCAAATGAAAAACCCTTGTGGCATTCTAACCTAAGACATCTTAGACTAAAATATACACACATGCTACAAAAGGTGTTAAATGCTTAAAAGAATATGTACACTTTCTACTAGTGGTATCAGGGAGACAAGACATTTTATAGTTTTAGTAGAAATTACAACACATAATACATTACGTTAAATAGATTCACAGATAATAAGTTATGTTTTATTCTCGTTTTCACAACTTCCTGACTATATTTTATATAAATGTTCCCCTTCCAAAGCAAGTGGTATGTGTGCCAAATTATTACATTTCACTCTCTCAGATTTGACCACATTAATCTGATTAATAAAAAGAGCAGATATAGAACAAATGTCAGAAATAAGATATACATCATAATAGAGAACCCATCGTCTCGAGATATCTCTCTCACACGTCTCCTATCCCTTTGTTCTTCTGCATACAAAGCATCGAGAACTATATCTGGATACATTTTAATTTCTTACAATAATGAACGCCTAAACCCGGACGTTACGGGAACCCTTTATCTGTGAATTTACTTATCTCAAAATATAATTATTGGAATATTTGTACATTACCGGGAATATTCAGGCCTCGTTGCGCACACACACTTGCTTATAAGCTTAATTATAAACTATTGCACTGATTCTACTTTTATGTATAGATCTATTAAAATAGGTTAAAATTTATACAATCTTAGGATTAATTTATTGGAGAATGGAGTCGACTCTGCTGGAAGAGCCCTCAACCCGGAATGCCTTCTCGAAAAACACCCCCGTGTATCTCCCCTTCCGAGTCCTTATCGCCCCTTCTCCAAACTGAAAAATAGAAAATCCCCACCAAAGTAAACTGCCTTAACTTGATTCGTCATTTTAGGTTTCCGCCAAAACGTTTAGGCCAATTATCGATAGCGTCATTTACTATAGTCACGCCCATTTAAGATTCCCGCCAAAATGTTTCGGCCAATTATCGAAAGCGTCATTTTACGGTCACGCCTTGCTTTTTTGTTTATTTTCTATGCCCTTCGGCTCGGTTCGGCTATGTCAATCTACACATCTGGTTTCAATATTTTGTGAAGGCAAAATGTTTCAACTAGATTTATGATCTGATTCTAAATGTTTCCTTTTAAAACGTCTGCACTTCTATTGCAATTTCTAAAGACCCTTTTTTGTTCTAATCTTAATGTGTTTCCAAAATCCCTATACTTTGTTTTTAAAAATAAACTGCCTGCACTTTGAAATATTTATGAGGGTCCAAGTGTTCACTTAGAAATTCTCTTTTATTTTAAAACTGCGTTTCAAATTTATTTTTAATACCCATGCAAGAGAAATGGGGAAAAAAATATGAGCTATGTCTGGCCATCTCACACTCCCCCAAATAGATTTTTAATACACCTAGTATTTCTTATACCTAACTCTCTACTAGTTGTTTGAAAATCTATTTCCTCACCTAACATAAACTGCTATCTATGTTGATGCCGATAGGTCTCACTAATCTCCATTGTTCGCGCTAATCCTTAATGGAATTCATTCCTTTACGAGTTTGCATAATAGCGGAACAAATGGATCGCATTGTAATTCCCTCTTATCTCGTTAGTACGAGCGTCAACCAAAGTGTATACGTTATTGTATGGAATTGCCCCTATCACGTAAGGTCCCTCATAAAGTCGCATGAATTTCTTTGTTAATTTTTTATCAGCGTCCGACCTCGCAAAAGTCCTCAACTTCACCAAGTCGCCTATCTCAAACTGTATTAACTTATGATTCCTATTATAATAGAGCTCTCTATTCTCCGCCGCCTTTGTTATGTTCCGACGCGCCTGTCGTCTAATCTGTTCTAACGTTTCTCCTTGTATATCGGTTCCTTTCGCTATGTCTTTGCCGAAATCAGTTGATAGTATGGTCCGCTTTCCCCAAACTAGCTCATTCGGTGTATAACCTGTTGTGGTATGTACTACCTGGTTGTAACAATCTTCTATGTCCGGCAATAAATCTGCCCAAGACCTATGAGATTTCTCGCAGTATGTTCTGAATAGTCTACCTAATTCCTTGTTAACCCTCTCTGTCGAATTTGGTCGCGGATTCCTAACAGATGTGTGCGTCAATTTGATACCTAATTGACGTACACCTAACTCGAAAACCTTCGATGTAAAATTCGCGCCTCTGTCTGAACATAAGGTCTTAATCTCAACTTGTTTGTGAAACTTTTTCACACATGTGAGTGTAGCCTTTCCGCTCGCCTGACGTAATGGATATAACCTGATCAGTTTACTATAAGAGTCCTGCATTACGAATATGTATTTGAATCCGAAGCGTCCCGCCGGTAAAGGTCCATAAATATCGCAAAAGACCCGTTCTCCTATATCTGTCGCTATCACAGTTTTGATCGGCCCCGTGTGCTTTTCTAACGCGTGCTTTGACATTTGACACTCCCCGCAAGCCCTTACAACACGACTTATCACGCGAGACATATTCGAGAAATAGTAACGACGTTTCATCAGCGCATAAACCTTGTAACGTCCGAAATGACCTATCTCTTCATGTATGCTAACGATCAAACTCCTTTGTAACACCTCGGGAACATATAGTCTCAAAGTATCCCTATTTATGTCTGACCTATAAAGGACCCCCTCCTTAATCACATAATACTTTGATTCAGATGTACCTGATATTTTCATACGTTTAATTATTTCACTAGCGACCTTGTCCCGTTCTTGTAGACTACCTATCTCTTTCCATCCCGCTTGTACTACCTGTCCTAGCGATGTCTTGAATAAATTCATCTCAGGCCCCACAGACTTGTTATTCAATACGTCAGTTGTCCCTTTTATATGTCGGGATAATACGTCAGCTACTGTGTTTAATTTCCCTTTTACATGCTCGACCGTATAATCAAATTGTCCTATGTAATGTACCCAACGTATCATTCGTGCGCTCAACAATTTACATGTCTGTAAGAATATCAAACTTTTATGATCGGTCCTAATCACTAACCGTGCCCCCCTCAAATACGTTTCAAACTTCGACAAGCTAAATATGATAGCCCACAACTCTTGTTCTGTGACTGTCCACTTACGCTCCGCCTCAGTCAACGCTTTACTACAAAATCCTATTATCTGCTCTTCACCTACTTCGTTCAATTGATAAACATACCCTGAGACTCCTAAATTACTGCTATCGGTTTGTAGGTAATAAATCTCTTTCGGATTAGGATGTATGAGAAGTATTGTGTCTAAAAATAATCTCTTGACCTTTTCAAAACATTCATTTACCTCATGTGTCCATGACCATTTTGTATTTTGTTTTAATAGATCGCAGAGTGGCCTAACCTCTTCGCTATACTTCGAGATAAACCTTCTGAAATAATTTATTAATCCCAAAAATCCTCGTAATTGTTTTATTGTTCGAGGGACGGGAAAATCTAATATAGCCTCTACTCGTTCTGGATCCATCCGTACGCCTTTCGTATTTACTATGTGTCCTAGCAGTTTTACTTCTACGCACAGAAAACGACACTTTCCTAGCCTGCCCGTTAAGCCTGCTGTTTCTAGTCTGTCTAGCACTTGGTCTAAATGTTCCAAGTGTAATCTTATGTCTCCTGTGGTAAATATGACAATGTCATCTAAATAGTTAACGCAGAATCCACGCACTTCTTTTAATATAGAATCCATTGCCCTTGAAAATCCCGCGACAGATGTCTTTAGTCCTTGAGGCAAGACATTATAAGTATATGTCCTCCCCATAAAAGAAAACCCCGTATATTTTCTAGAATCCTGACTCAAAGGTATTTGAAAGTAAGCATTATTCAGATCAATTAAACTAATGTAATTCACTCCATGAAAGGATTGTAAAATTTCCGATGTGAGTGGCGGTGACCCCGCATCTCCCACCATTTTCTTATTAAGTTCGCGCGCGTCTAACAAGAGCCTTATTGACCCATCTCGTTTCTTAGTAAATGTGAGCGGGCTACAGTATGGCGTTGCCTCCTGCCTGATCACACCTAACCTCTCTAACTCCTCTAATTCTTCTTTAACCTGATCTCTATACGCTAAAGGCACTGGATAACTATGCTTTATAAAAGGAATCTCATCGACTAACTCAATGACGTGCTCGTACCTGTTAGTCAATCCTAATCTATCTGTAAACACCTTACAATGCTTATTCAACACAGGTAACAACATTTCCTTTTGTTCCCTACTTAAATTTGAATCATTCAAACAATACCCCTTTCTGTCCTCGCCATTCGAATCCTTAATAGATAAGCTACGTTCCTCGGACCTAGTACCTTGATTCAATATAGAATTAATTGTGGCGGCATTCGTCTCTCCCCCTAACCTTTCGACCTTACAATCCGAGTTCAGTCTTACGCAAGACTTGACCCCTAAATGCTCTATGGTCAGTGTCCGTTCACTGCCGCAATTCACTACTCCCTTTACTCGTTCTAACCAATCATATCCGAGTATCAACGACCTAGGTAACCGTCGCATAATTAGTACTGGTGCTTCAACTAATGTACTCCCTAATTTGAACTCTATTAATAACATCCTATTTGTACTTTCGCTACGTGAACCGAATGCCCCTTGTATTTGAATCGCTGGGATGGCGATTTCTGACAAAGTATTATTTCCAATTAGAATAGATTCGTATAATTCCTTAGTTATTCCGCTAATCTGACTTCCCGTGTCGATAAGTGCATTTATACTCCTCCCATACAAGCTTACACTCACTTCAGGTAACTTAGGTAAGGAATAATCAATTCCTTCGTCAAACGACCCATCAAGTTCATGGTACATCGTGTATACGTTTATTCCTCTCCTTACACACAGCTCACACTCAGTACCTATCTCACCACATTCTATTACGTTGTTAAACTGATTTTCCAATAAGATTCCTATGCTTCTGACTTCAACCTGACAGCTACTTTCGTCGCTAACCTTTCCGCCCTTTATTAATCGTTTAAGACCTTTATCGCCAATGCCCAAGCTCTGACCCGGTCTCCATCCTTTGCTAATTAAAATATCATAAGCCACGTTCGGCCTTCCGCGTCTCGAGGTCTCTACTTTCCCCGTTCTACACAATTCTAGATTATTGTACCTCGCTTGTGTGGGGATACCTAGTTTTTTGAAGGTCCCTCTCCCCCTCCTTCTTTCGACAAAGCAGAGTTTTCGCCCTCCTTTACAAAAGTAATAGCCGGTCTAGCTCGCTCAGCCCCAGAAAACGCTGGTCTGTTAACGTTTGGCCTGTAACCTGACCTACTCTGGCGATAACCCCGTCCTCGGGTCGTGTTACCTCTAGTATTCCACTTATTCGCTGAAATGGCCGCGACAATAGGCCGCGCTAACGATGACCTGTCGTAACGCCTACCTCTAAAATTATTACCTACTACCTCTCTCGCAATTTCTCTCGGCTTTTCAACAATATTTTGCTCTATACTTCTTAGAAACTTTGCCCCGTTCATGATGTTAACTTCCCCAGTCCTAGTAAACCACAACCGCTGAATATCTATCGCATAATGCCGCATAATAGAATTTACTAAGTCACTCTCGCTAAACGCAATAGTTAATGATTGCATCGATTCTACCTGTACAGCAAAATGCTCGGACATCGTCATTCCAGAATCACTCGAATATACCGAATTAATCAACCTATACCTCACAGACTCTTGGATCTGCTCGGTCCAATAAGTTCGTCTAAAATCGGTCTCAAAATCGGCAAACGTAGCCCAGTCCTTCGAGTATAACTCCATGACCTGACGTGCGTGTCCCGTTATACATCCTAACGCTATATCGGTCTCCCGATCCGACCCATTTACCGCTCTAATATACTTTTTTAATCGCTTTAAAAATGCAATAGGGTTTGTAAATGGTTTTCCATCGAAATTCGGTTTGGTAACCGAAGGCTGTACTACATAAACGTTCCGAGTCTCAGAAAGAGATACACTAGATCCCGCAGACCCAACTCTAGGCCCTGGTCCATCACTACTACTTTCATTGCTTACTCCAACCGACTCGTGTGACGTAACACTCGCGCTTTCATTTGGCAATGAATTCACTTTTGAACTCAATTGTTGCAACTTTCCATCGAATTCGTTGATTTTTTGTAGAATCAACTCTAACGTCGAGTTACCTACAGTTCCCGTTTGTTCGTTTGTTTCTACCGCACCTTTATCTAATCGACCCGTTGCTACCCGCTTTGTATTCCGTTCCTTTTTACCTGCCGGCATCTTTAAACAATTCGCTTTAAAACGCTGTTCCTAACTACTTTCTAACTAATAATCGCTCAAGTCCGCCAGATGTTATATTACTTGTTTACTAAGTCGCCTTTGCGAGCCGTCTAACGAAACACGTAATAATGGCACAATTTTAAAACCAGATGTGAAATGACAATGGGGTTTGGCCCGTTCTATTGTGGGATCTCTCGGTTCAACAAAATAAATTGCAAGATAAAGCAAGGATAAACAATTAAGTCTAAGAAATAAGCAAGTGTAATGCTCCGTTCACTGCAATCTCCTCCTAGAATCCTGTAAATTTTACATTTATAAAACATACTGCTTATTTCTGCTTCTCCTATACACTAAATAAAATAAGTGCACAACATATAATTAAATGTACAACATAATAATAACATGCACAGTGTGTCTTGTCTCCCTTCTCCCTTTCATTGTTTCACCTAAATATTTCTCCTAAACCCAATCACAAGTTTCTACGTTGTGTATTTTTTTTTTTTTTTCTCTAATAAGGATTATTAATATAGATCTAGTCGTATCGTTATTTCGAATACGTACATAGACCCCTGGTCACCTCCGGCATCAAAATTCCCAGGCTTTCAAGATTTTCCAGGATTATATCCTGGTCACGGCACCAAAATTCTGTGATGGTACGCAGCTGGATCGTCTAGTGATATCTAGTGGATTGATTGAGTAAAGAAGAATATTCTAATTATAGGTAAAACACCTCAGGATCGAGAGACATATTGGCTTCTGGCATGAACACTGTTATGTACTAAGCACCCTGCGGGTTAGTTCATTTCGTCCGATGGACAAAGTAGGCTACCAAATCATTCTACTTTAGCTGTCGCGGATTAATTATGAACAAACTTCAAAAGAATTATGTTATGCATTCTCCAACCTTCAGAAAAACAGGGAAGTCCTAGAGAGTTAATTTATCAATTTAAGTTTAAAATACGAGTAGAATGAATGATTAGCTGATACAGTGTACGAATTTGCCTCTTTTTGGGCCGTCGTTCTGACCGAATTCCCTCTAGCACGGGGGAAACCCTACGCCGCTCCACGGCCTTTAATCATTGTTATGGGGGCACAGCCGACTCCCTTTCGCTGCGAAGCGTTTTGGTGTTCCCATACACCCCGAAGGGTTGGTACAATTCTTTTCATTGAGCTTATAGCTCGCCCCAATACCATGGTTTTATTTATTTGTATTCATTGTTCAGTTTGATATAGATTTGGCCAAATCTAAGTTCGGGAGCCGTGCTGCAAGACATGGCGTGTTTGGTGTGCCGGAAATTCGCCGCCAAAGAACGCCATCGAACCGTGTACCACTTAGTAATAACTTTGACTCATCTGAGTCAAACATATTAATTTAGCCAATACTCAATCAGCCTCAGTGTCTCAATCCCTGTAGTATTTCATCATGGTCACCCTACCTATTACCCTATCTTGTCCTCTATTCCGAAGTAATATCATGGTCACCCTACACCTAAAGTTTGTAAATACAATAAACAAAAGATTCTAATTTCTTACCTGTTTGTAGGAAGTACCGTTGACCCACACCCGTAGCTCGAAGGTCGCTCTGGTATCTCGGAGTCTCGTACATTTGAAGACTTAATTTATAGTGAATGATTTCTAAAGTTTTCATTCATACCTAACTTCTAACCCGAAGTGAGTCTAGAATCTAGTCTATTAGTTATGTAAAACAAAATAAGTCAAAGTTTCTTTAGACTGCAATATTGTTCCATCTCGTTCACCTATCTGCTTTGTTTATGAAAGAAATCAGACTTCTCTATCGTGATAGAATAAACTGACCCTAAGTAATTTAATGTCGCCTATTGACCTAAATTAGTGCACTAGTCTGCACTTTCTAAACTGACTGCCTACTGAAGAGTCGTGACTCAATTTTGGATATAGTATTTCACTATTGGATTGTTCGGTTCAGCCCGCCACACGTTACAGATGTTAAGTCTAGGGTTCAACTGAATACTAATAAAACACTAAATCAATTTATGTAGACAGAACCTTTGAGAACATTCCATTATTGAATACCTTAGGAGAAATATTAGGGTTGTTCAGTAAAAGATGATAATTATGACTTCATAGATTTATTTTCCATTTTATTAAATCTACTCAAAAGAAACTGTTTGATTATTTAGATTGGTTCCAAATGGGGTCATTTGAGAACCAACCGGGTTTTCCGTTCCTAGAAGCCATTCTAAGACAAGGGAAAACGGAAATACCCAAATGAAAAACCCTTGTGGCATTCTAACCTAAGACATCTTAGACTAAAATATACACACATGCTACAAAAGGTGTTAAATGCTTAAAAGAATATGTACACTTTCTACTAGTGGTATCAGGGAGACAAGACATTTTATAGTTTTAGTAGAAATTACAACACATAATACATTACGTTAAATAGATTCACAGATAATAAGTTATGTTTTATTCTCGTTTTCACAACTTCCTGACTATATTTTATATAAATGTTCCCCTTCCAAAGCAAGTGGTATGTGTGCCAAATTATTACATTTCACTCTCTCAGATTTGACCACATTAATCTGATTAATAAAAAGAGCAGATATAGAACAAATGTCAGAAATAAGATATACATCATAATAGAGAACCCATCGTCTCGAGATATCTCTCTCACACGTCTCCTATCCCTTTGTTCTTCTGCATACAAAGCATCGAGAACTATATCTGGATACATTTTAATTTCTTACAATAATGAACGCCTAAACCCGGACGTTACGGGAACCCTTTATCTGTGAATTTACTTATCTCAAAATATAATTATTGGAATATTTGTACATTACCGGGAATATTCAGGCCTCGTTGCGCACACACACTTGCTTATAAGCTTAATTATAAACTATTGCACTGATTCTACTTTTATGTATAGATCTATTAAAATAGGTTAAAATTTATACAATCTTAGGATTAATTTATTGGAGAATGGAGTCGACTCTGCTGGAAGAGCCCTCAACCCGGAATGCCTTCTCGAAAAACACCCCCGTGTATCTCCCCTTCCGAGTCCTTATCGCCCCTTCTCCAAACTGAAAAATAGAAAATCCCCACCAAAGTAAACTGCCTTAACTTGATTCGTCATTTTAGGTTTCCGCCAAAACGTTTAGGCCAATTATCGATAGCGTCATTTACTATAGTCACGCCCATTTAAGATTCCCGCCAAAATGTTTCGGCCAATTATCGAAAGCGTCATTTTACGGTCACGCCTTGCTTTTTTGTTTATTTTCTATGCCCTTCGGCTCGGTTCGGCTATGTCAATCTACACATCTGGTTTCAATATTTTGTGAAGGCAAAATGTTTCAACTAGATTTATGATCTGATTCTAAATGTTTCCTTTTAAAACGTCTGCACTTCTATTGCAATTTCTAAAGACCCTTTTTTGTTCTAATCTTAATGTGTTTCCAAAATCCCTATACTTTGTTTTTAAAAATAAACTGCCTGCACTTTGAAATATTTATGAGGGTCCAAGTGTTCACTTAGAAATTCTCTTTTATTTTAAAACTGCGTTTCAAATTTATTTTTAATACCCATGCAAGAGAAATGGGGAAAAAAATATGAGCTATGTCTGGCCATCTCAGTCAGTCAGTGACTTTTCTTGTTATTTAGGATTATACTTATGTATTTAAAAGGTTTCAAAAATATGGATTTAGAACTCTTTAATAACAGGAAATAAGAAATTATTTCATGTTTTCCGCCACAAATGTGATAATGAGATTTTGTCTCTCCCACGTTCACATTTGTAATATCGACCTCCGCAGTTCTATCGTGACCTTTGACATTTCCAGCCCCTTTTAGGTAGACAACCTTAATTCGTATATAAAACTGGTAGTTATTGTGTTTTAGTATTTTAATTAGGTATATTAGAATAAAATATTTATTTATTAGAAATTTAATAAATAGTATATCATATATGTTGTTTAATAACTATTGCAACATTAATATATTTCAAAGCGCATATGTAATAATAATTATATACATCAGTAAAATATGCGTAATATGTATATTTTTTTTAGATATGAAAGATATGAAAAAATTAAAATATTTATAACATTATTGCTGATTTTTTTTTTTCAATTTTGTATTGATTATGTTTTGTAGTGAGCCTGTCATGAAAACGCGTGTATCTAAACTTATATGTGCCGTCACGCATAGTATCTTAGGTATCCTGTGCTACGGCTTTATTGTAACTAGAGCTACATAATTCATGTGAACTTTTCAAGGAAACACGTGTGATACTCCCACGCCTAAACTTCACTTAAAATTCCTTAACTATACCTTTGACATTTTATGCCATAAGCACAGTTTAGCTTGTTGACAATTTGTAGCAGGAAATTTCCCATTTATTTTTTAAGAAAACTTAGTATCCATCTGCAGGGAATTCAAGAAAAAGGGGGCGTTATACTTCGTGGAGCGGCATTTCGAACTAGTTGTTGATTCACTTGACGATTCAAAAGCACTTTACAAAAGTTTAAATAAATAAAATAATATTCTTCGACTGGTGGGAGGCTTTGGCCGTGGCTAGTTACCACCCTACAGTCAAAAACGTGCCGCCAAGCGATTTAGCGTCCCGGCACGATGGCGTGTAGAAACCGATTAGGGGCATGAGTTGAATTTACACTGCTATACCCCTTCCAAGTTAGCCCGCTACCATCTTAGACTGCATCGTCACTTACCATCAGGTGAGATCGCAGTCAAGGGCTATCTTGTCATCGAATAAAATAAAATAAAAATTATATTAAATGAATATTTTTTTTTATTCACAAGAGTAAGAGTAAGAGTACCATCAGTTTGGTCAATTTTTTGTTGAGGTTAGGAATAAGATCTTCAAAGGAAGGGATTCTTTAGGGATACATCAATATATTTTCAGCTGAGGTTATTAATAAGATCTTCAGAGATGAAGGGGTTCTTTAGAGATACATCAATATATTTTCAGCCTTATAACTTTGACAAGGATTTCCGTTTATTAATTTAGCAAAAGCTATCTATGTCGCTTGCTATGAAATTGTTTAAAAAAAATACTTTTATAAGCTAATAAATAGACTTTTACTCGTTAACTTTGTAAAGCCTAGTTAGCAGTGGTATTTTTCCATTTAACTTTGTTACGTCGCGTTCCTATGTCAAGCGAAGTACCCAAGTTTTTCAAGATGTTATTTCACAACTTTGTAGGCATGATTAATACATATTATTATTATTTACTAGTTGGTGCATGCGGCTTCGCTCGCGTGGATTTAGTTTTTAAAATCACGCGGAAACTCTTTGTATGGGTATGGTCCACAACCATACCCATGCGAATAATCACGTCAATCCATTGGTTTGTTGCGGCGTTATTGAAGGATAAACCAACAAACAAACAAACTTTCGCATTGATAATATTAGTAAGGATTACCTATTGACTTCCAGTATCTATCAATAGTCTCTGAGTTAAACCGCGAACAGACGGATGGACTTAATCAAAATCAAAATTTATTTATTTCATGTAGGCCAACTTGTAGCTCTTATGACACGTCTTAAATCTACCACCGGTTCGAAATGCAGATTCTGCTGAGAAGAGCCGGCAAGAAACTCAGCAGTTGCTCTTTTCAAAAAATTTTTTTTACAATGGTTAACAAAACTATGCTATGCACACAATGTTTCCACAAAGAAGTTTCAAAAAATGCACACCCACCACAACCTAACACATGTTAAGATGAGTAGACACAAAGCAGACCCATTCCCGTTGGTGGCACCCGTTCACGAGCACGACGCATGATCCAGCCATTGCTTCGCTCAACCATATTTGAGGACTTGACGAAACTATGAGTAAAACTTGTTTAAATGTCCCCCATTGTAAAGTTTATTAATCTCATATAGACTAAAAACATCAGCGAAGTGGCAACTAGTTAACTAGTCGAGTTTGAGCCCTGACTAGAACAACTCTCGACATTTTAATTGTTTCGCCGGACGCAGCTAACTTTGTGACGCTTTACTGACTAAGTTATAACTGTAATGTTTTGAGTTTTGGCTTCGAATTACCTCTCGTATGTAGTACTTTGTACTATAAACTGCTAGCTTTTTTTTTATTTTTATTCGATGACAAGATAGCCCTTGACTGCGATCTCACCTGATGGTAAGTGACGATGCAGTCTAAGATGGTAGCGGGCTAACTTGGTAGGGGTATAGCAGTGTAAATTCAACCCATACCCCTAATCGGTTTCTACACGCCATCGTGCCGGAACGCTAAATCGCTTGGCGGCACGTCTTTGACGGTAGGGTGGTAACTAGCCACGGCCAAAGCCTCCCACCAGACAAGAATTTTGCTCGTGATTTCGTACATGTTCAGTTAGGTTTTCTTAAACTCTATACGGGAATAATTTGTTTTACCGAAATAAAGAGTAATCTGTGTCATTCTCTAGGTCCTCAATTATATTCATGCAAACTGCTTTACACTTTCTGTAAAAGTTCCGAAGTGACTATAGGTATAATAGGCAAAGTATATCTATATATAGATAGATATGATTTATTTTTAGGCACTCCGATACGAATTTATATCTTCGAGGCAAGGTTAATTGTTATGGTCGTTATTTGATTTCATTGGGGTGAATGCGGAAGGGTCGAGGTTGGAACAAGATTTGGGTCAAAGGGCTCGTGATCGTAAAATAAAAATAAACACGCTTTGAAAATGTAATTGGTTTTGCCATAATTTACGTATTTGCATAGTGCAGAGAAGCTACTACGTTTGAAAGGACTACAGTGTCACCTGCTTATGTGTGCAGGTGCACAAAATTGGAACTCTATTTTTAAATATCATTCCGCTCGATTCCGCTGTCCAAGTTTCATGGTCCTTGCTGCTGTCAGTTCTTTCTAGTGCAGGCGCCGTACAACGTAATGAAAATACAGTACCAATTTCCTCGTAAAGTTCATAAGGAGTAATAGTAAACTCTCTACTGGCAACCCCATCAACTGTACAAATAAGTTGGTGGATCTGTACATGACCCGTACATCGAATGTATTGTAGTACTAGCTGTGCCCGCGACTTCGTTCGCGTGGAATAGTGACTTTTCGGGCAGCATATTTTGAATTACATATACCGTCGACGCTCAGGCGCGAGGCGTGTAGTACGTACTCTGTACGTTAAAAATGTTCGCCGTGATTCTTTAAATTGACATAACTTTTTTATTTATGAACCGATTGACATGAAATAAACACTAAATGTTAAGTGAAGCTTACTACAATATATTAGTGAAAACCGTATCTAAATCGAATAAGCCGTTTCTGATATTAGCGTGCACAAACACACAGACAAACAGACAAACAGACAAAAAAAAAATTAATTACAATTTCGGGTTCGGCATCGATATAATAACAACCCCTGCTACTTTTTTTTATATATTTCCATTGTACAGACACCACTTTTCTACAATTTTATTATATGTATAAAGATAGATTACGTCATTATCGTCGGCAACTAATAGACATCAGTTGGTCGTAGGTCTCTTGTAATATTTATTTTTTTGAAAAGAGCTACTGCTGAGTTTCTCGCCGGCTCTTCTTAGCAGAATCTACATTCCGAACCGGTGGTAGATTTATGACGTGTCATAAGAGCTACAAGTTGGTCTACATGAAATAAATAAATTTTGAATTAATGTCCTCCCGACCGAATCCGGCCACGGCGGCATATCTCCACAGAGATTAGCCATCTGCGCGGGAAATATTATAGTACACAAGTGTCTGCGCAAACACAGCTGCACTCTCTATTTCCTCACTCTCATAGCCCGATGGAACGGAAAGTCCAACACGACCGGACAGAGATTAGGCGCAGGACCAATGGCTTTACGTGCTTTCCGAGGCACGGGGGTGCCTCACCACCGACTTCCTAACTCCGGGCTAGTACTTCTTCTTCTTGAAAATTTCTTAACAGAAAACCCAACACATTTTTGCCCCGGCCCGGGAATCGGAATCGGATCGGGGAATTTCCTTATTTTTTATTAGATCACATACAGAAACTCCGAACATAGCACATCGTAGGTTGCACAAAAAATATAAATTTTGAAGTCATACATACCTAATTTACAATCATTTAAACCCAACATCGGGCACAGGTGTCCTCTAAAACCAGGCCAGTGTTGGATTGGCAGACTAAATATTCTTTTTATACATATACAATTTCATAGACTAAATATACATAAATTGTAGAATTTCGCTATTTGCTACGACTTTGTCAATAAGATCGGTAATTTCTAATTACATTTAGCGAACATTCCATTCGCAAAACATACGTTGTAAGTGAAGCTAATTTGCCAGTGTAAGTTAGCTAACTAGACAGGGTTTGCCAATTTAAACGTTCAGCGAACGTCCGCGTCGGCAGAAAAAATAAAGAAAATCCACAGCTGTATTTAGATTCGTTTTAATTGAAGTCCGAACTGAGAGGCTGTGAGCTGTCTACCCTCTCTATAGTAAGAACTTCTTACATTTCTATTCCCGTTTCTGAGTTTCATGAATATTATTTTAAACTTCGTCGGCGTGGATAAAGGTTTTTTAATTCCCGCGGAAACTCTTTAATTTAACACACACACATACAAACTTTCACCTTTATAATATTAGTGTGATGTGAAGTAAACAGTACCGAATTATGAATGTTATTCATTAAGTAGGTACATAATGTTTTAAGCTTTCAAGCTTTGTGTTAAAATAGGGGTCAAAGTATGAAGTTGCTGTTTTAACGTAGCCGCCACTAGGAATTAAAATTAAACCTGCATGGTACAAAATTTTAAATTACTTTACATCTATATATATAAAATTCAAAGTCCTGACTGACTGACTGACTGACTGAGATATCAACGCACAGCCTAAACTACTGAAGTTAGAAACTTGAATTTTTTACAGTTGGTTCCTTTTATGACGTAGGCGCACACTAAGAAAGGATTATTGGAAATTCCACCCCTAAGGGGTTTAAATAGGGAATGGAAGTTTATATGAAACTCCGTCATTTTTCAAGCTGTTTCCATCAAAGTTAGTATTAGAGCTTTCAGTTAAAAATAAAGAAGTACGTGTATCACAGTTTTTGAAAGTTCCACCCCAAAATCTAATTCCACGCGGACGAAGTCGCGGGGGCAAAAGCTATTCTAATAATAAATCTCTTCGAACAAATCCTCGTATAATTATGATCGAGCGTCAGTTACAGGTAAGTTCGTTTAATCATTAAATTATCGGCAAACCTAATAGACAAAATCGTACTATTAGTTGAGTTATTAGCGGAAGGATCTGGGTACCCACCACATTATTATAAACCCCAACCATTGAAGTAATTTTAATGGAAGGGATTTTGAAGTTACGACTCTCAGAGAAATATTACGGAGTAAGATGATAATAGGCAAGTATTGTTCATAGACCCGCTTGGTTATTATTCCTATGGGTAACATAAATTTAGCCATCGCGTGATATCGTGTAGTACATTTCAAAGGTTTCGGGTGTGTATAGACAATGGACATTTAGATGTGATGTATGGAGGGCGTGAAAACATTATTTATTATTAGCCCGAAGATATGCGATCTTTGTCATAATGTAATATACTGCTGACCGCATTTGGACTATCGTAGTCAATCTTCAAGCGACGAAGTCAAATAAAGAGGTGATAACGTAGTGACAAAGATTGCAACCTTCTTTTCAGGAATCCGGAGTTGTAACAGTGAAGAAATACATTGACAAAATCACATTACTATCACACTAATATTATGAAGGCGAAAGTTTGCATGTGTGTGTGTGTGTGTGTGTGTGTGTGTGTGTGTGTGTGTGTGTGTGTGTGTGTGTGTGTGTGTGTGTGTGTGTGTGTGTGTGTGTGTGTGTGTGTGTGTGTGTGTATGTCTGTTACTCCTTTACGAATCCATATAGCCTATACCTGGGATCAACACAAAGGTTATATTTATGTAGGAAAATTAAAGAACTCCCGAAACCTTAATCTACAAAATAATAATTAAAAAACTTTAATCTACAAAATAGTATATTTTTTATTTAAGATAATTTGGGAAAATTTCAGCGGAAGTTATCTTGTTTGCTACAAATAAACCCCCGGATAATCCCCGGAGGAAGTGTGTTTCACGTTGCCTTCGCAAATTATTCAGTTGCTAACTTCCTTTATAAAAATTCGGTTGTTATTACCTACTCAAATTATGTAATGAATAAAACACTTTTAATTCAAATGTATTCAAATTCGCTGAATGTCACTGACTACTGCACGGAACATGAAGACCGGGATATTATCTGAAAGCGGCACCCATCCATCGTGTCGTCAGTGTGCACACACCACAGATTTTTCTGTTTTGGAGGATGGATTTTTTTTTGTAGGACGTCGTAGCAGCGGCGTAGAAGCAGCGTAGCAACAAGTAGCAGAGCACTCAACGTCTTTATTTTGTGATACACATCGCTCATTTGCGACAAGGGTGACATAATTCAAAATTCACCAATTTTAGTGTCGAATACTTTCTGTTATAAAAACAACATAAACACGACATACGCGACATACGCTAAACACGACAATAAGAGCGAGAGAGGTTGGGACCTTATGCTCTGTCCCACACTGGTCGCTGGGTTGTTTCGAAACCTCAGCATCCACAGAACATTACTCTCTAACGAGAGATACTCTTCGTCGAATTTGAATTATGTCTCCCTTGTCACAAATGAGCGACATGTGCCAATGTGTTGTGAAGACATTTACTTTAAAACTATACCATTAACTTTAAAAAATATCAACAAAAAATACATAGAGTTTCGAAAACGCACTTAAAGAATACCAGACCACAGATTCCACGCTATTTCTCGCTAAGTTTCAATATAAGTTCAATAAAGCTGTGTCAGTTATGAAAAATGTTTTCCAGCACGCCAACAACAATAATAATAAATTCTTTGAGCGGTGTTCCAAGTTGTGCTGGAAACAAGTTGATAGTGCACAAGTTACTTTCTAACCAGCCCTCCCATGCATAAGTAATGGCTTGAACGTCTCACAAGTGTATGGATGGCTTGTGATGTAACTTCGCAATTTTCTCGTCGGAACTGCACCTTTTCGCATCTCTAATCTTCGAAAAGTATAAAATAAAATCACTTTGTCTATGTACATTGTACATACGCTTATTTTCAACTTTTGAATGGATTTAAACTCGGCTTTAGAACATTACAACAATGCTCTTATGTAGGTATACTTATAGCAAAGTGACTTTCGCCCAGTGGTATCTGAACTCATTAAAACTAGTCAGAAACAAAGATCAGCTGGTCGTTTGCGGAAAAGCTAAATCAATCATCTCGATTAGGGTGATTTGCCTGCTGTAAAAATGAACTTTAATATCATTCAATACTAATGGTTCACCCCGAACTGAGACCTCGCGATATCCCATAATTCCCAAAAGTTTTAATGATATATTGTAATAATTAACTTTTAATATTAGACGCAATAAAAAAATTATAGTTGACATAAAACTGTTTTACTGACACAGCGCCATCTATTAGCATTATTGTGAAGCTATTAGCATTTAAAATTAAATAATTTCGTTTCTTTATAACATTTATCTAATTTTAGTATTTGTTGTTCAAGTACATGATATAACTGAATTTTCAACCAAGTTTCACGTTCTAATATTCAGTAATTCTTGACATATGGCTCAAATTAAAATCTCCACTTTGAAAGCCCCCCATTTCGTCAATTTTAAGGGAAAAATTAAAAAAAAATATATTTTTGTACTCTGATCAAAGTCGTCTTTAAAAAGATATATTGCAAGTCTATGTAACGCAACAAACAAAATTTTACTTCAAACACGCTTCTATGAGAGCCCTCCTAAAATAAAGTTTTTTATATTTTTTTATACAATGTTCGGCTGAAGGCCATCAGTTTACATATTATATTTAAATTTGAAGTAATTACGTTCAGTAATTCAGAAGTTATAGGGCTCTGACAGACATTTGGACGTACACACTTCTCTGTCCAGTACAGACAAGTGCCCTAGTTGACTCAGAGAACTCGCTTCGCTCGTTCAATAAAAATAACTGAAAAAATGTATAGACAATTCGCTGCAACAAAAATCGGGATCGGCACGGATCGGCATTACATGGGGCTTTTTGAGGTTATAAGGAAAAAAGGTTTTACTATTTTTTTCCACTGGCACATTTTTGAAATTGGAATATCGCAAGTCCAGAGTTCAAAGAGTTTTCGCACTTTCTGCTGCAGGGGGAGAAACAAATTGTTGTTTGGTAAACGAAAATAAGAAGACAAAGAAAAGTGGAAAAGTTATTGTGAAAATGATAGCAGCGAAGTGTGACATCTGTATTCATAGACCTTTTTTTTTTTTAATTTACATTTGTTATTTTGCAATGCCAAATTAGAAAATCTCATAGCACAATGATTTCTCCACGGATAATCCCCACGCTAGAGTACTATTTTATGCAAAATGAGCTATCCACACGAACCAAGCTGTAGATCATGCAAATGAAGGCACAGAGTCCATAAACATATATATTATTTACATGAAATGAATTGGCTAGAAAGCGTATGTTTCTGGTTGTAACGTGAAAGCTATAATAATTAGGCTCCACCCTTGCACGTCACGGATTGCCATAAACAAGTCGACCGTTCCGTAGAACAAAGTTTCATGTGCTAGATTCACAACTTGAAATTTGAGCCTTAAAAGTCACATCTGCAAGGTTCAAATCTCAAGTTATTAATTTAGCAGATGAGACTTTGTTCTACGGAACGGTCGAAGTGTTTCTATCAAATATTCAAAGCAAGTGCAAGTGGGTAGGCGGAGACAGCTCTCTAACACTCAAGAGATGGTACACCGCACCTAATAGAGTATAAATGATAACAAACTCATTATGTATACGTAAGTTCGTTGTTTGATTAGCTCTTTGTTCATCGAAAACATTTGTGCTAAGTACCGACCTAGAATAGTCTAATGCTGAGATCTATAGAGCGTCTGACTCAGCTCGGACTTAAGTTAGAGTTAAAACGAGACACAAATATGCTGTGACATAAATTTGTCTCGTTTAAATCCTGTCTTGAGTCCGAACAACAATCACCATTAATCAATTTAATCTTAATTTAATAGAAGTAAAGAATAGACACATAGAAATAAACTACAAGGGACGCTTTTTTAATCATTGTCTGCCGTAACAATACCTCGTTATTATTAGTTCGTTAAAAATAAAGAAACATTATCCTTTCAAAGAATAAACTTCAGAAAGTCTTCAAGTTATTATCGTCAATTTTTCCGTTTCTCTCTTATTGTGCAGCTTTGTTGTAAAGAAACTTGGCAGTTTTCAACAAAGTCAGTAACAATCGAGACCATCATTTGACAAAGCCGTAAGTTCAAAGGCAATTTGTCAGGGAAGTAACTGAATATAAAAATAACTTAATTTTTTTCGAAACTGTGTACTTATTTCTAAATTGCCTCAGATGATCAAGGTCGATCTTGCCGTAAGTGCGAACCACAGGCAAAAATGGTAACGGGTTTTTTTTAATTACTGGCCTGCGATCAAACGTAATATTAAGCGAAGATGAAGCCTAAGATGGAGTGCACTTGCCTAGAAGATGCCTATTCACTCTTGATATAAATGCACTCAAGTATAGTTAATAGGAAAACGGAAGCCGGAAGGGCATTCTAAATGGCTCTAAAATTCTGTCAAATCACAGTGTCAAATGAATAAAATTTTGTAATAATCGTCTGGCAAGTAACACTCGGTACCAACACTACAGACAGAGGTCACGTCCTTTTCACAATCTTGCCGTGTCTTTGTTTCTTAACAAGGCTTGGCGCAAATTGTCACTCGACAACAGTGTTGACGTAGATTGTTAAGCCCAGTTTACATTAATCGGAGACAGTACTTTTCTATCGGATGGCAGCGTATGATAATAAAGTCTAAGGCTCATAGAATTAACAAAATAGAGTAATGAAAACAAGAGTAACAAAATAGAGTAATTTAACGAATACAGGAACCTCGCAGACGAATAAATTTGATTTTTTGACAGATTTACAATGCAGAAACTGTCAGAACGTCAAAATTCCTCGGTAAAAATTTACTTGCAATTATGAAACTGCCTTTTACTGAACATAATAATATGCGTCAACTTACTATCTACTGCAAAAAGTAAAAATATTATAACTCTGCAAAAATATACCACTTTTTAGTTGTTTCAAAGAAATGAATAAAGTTTCTCAAACATTTTCGCGAGGCAGATTTTGTTAGCGTGGTGGCGCGTGGCTTGAATCTTTTAGTTGAGTTTTTTCGATAAAAACTTTTCTATTACATTTCTTTCATATATTTGGAAGTAACCATCAATGAGAAGAAACTCTAGACCCATTACTTGCCTATAAATGTTCTTAATTAATTATAACTGGTCAAGTGTGTGTCAGAACCGCAAAAGTACGATAACAATAAACTTTAACTGTGCCTTTAAACTTTATAGCACTTATATACGTATAGTTCTTTCAATTCACGAGAGTACGCGGCTCATGGTTGTGTGTATGTCGTATCTGTATAAGTGTGAGCGAGAGCTTGCTCGCGCCTGACCGCTAACACTTATGCTCCTAACAGGCACGCACACTTACGCAATGTTCATGTACACGACGTAACCACAAGTAAAGCGCCCGTAACTTCGTGAGATAAACGTACTGTACTTATGAAATGCACGAGTTTTTGAATAAAATGGCTATCAGCCTGTCACAGTCTTACGAACTGTACGAAACTTCATAGGTATCTTGTTTCGTTATCCTGAAAAGCTGATTTTTTTCAAATGCGCTCTCAGCAAACACAGCAAAATAACAATTTCTAGTCAACTTGAAAAAAAAAATTCTAAATTCCCTTTTTCATGTAGGCTTGTTAGCCTACACGTTCTTATCATGTCGAATCTCTACTTCTTTTTCAAATTGCTCTTTTCAAAACGTTGAAAAAGAGGTACAATACGTATTCTTGCAATTTATTTTGTAGAACTTGTTTGTAAAGTCGATTTCATCCATGTAACTTTGTCCGTAACAAATTCATTAATTTGTATAAAATCTTCCAAATTATAAATGGATTTTTACACATTGAATGACAAATCTATACATTAACTATAATAAAAGGAGTTTCTCAATTCCATACTTATTTTTTATATCATGTTATCACCATAATACTCATTTAAAAAGAAAAGAACAAAAATAAGGCCGAAGCCTTATATATTTTCATAAAGTTTGTTACTTATAATAAGAGTCTGTTTCAATTACTTGTCTCTGTCGTTTCGTTGAAGAAAATGTAGGAGGGCAACGGGAAAAAGTAAAGAAACAAATATTCCCTAAGGTGATTTTACGCTAAGGAGTTATGGGAATAAGGGAAAAACATCTTTCAATTCTGGAACAGCAATCACAATTTCGCAGGGATTGAACATTAATGAAACACTTTAGGGTGAAAGCTTCGCTGCAATCGCAGCTGATTGTAAATGATGATGTGGTTTTACTAAGGATAATGTGCCCCGATAAAAATAATAAGAAGATAAAATAACGTTTTGATGTCTGGCGTATGTATGACGTACGAGTATGCAAACCGACGATAATGACGTTTAAAACCTCAATAGCCCAACGGTTAAATGTGCAGACCGAAAACTAAAAAGTCGCAGGTTCGATCCCCACCCGTTGCACTATTGTCGTACCCAATCCTAATACAAGTTTTCACTTATTTGGAGGGGAGAGGAGAATATCAGTCAAGTTCAGCTTGGCTAATATTCTTTAAAAAAAAAAATGTTATCGGCCAAACCAAAAAAAATCTGGCAACATTCGCAGCCTGCGCCATATACTGTCGTTTTTCCAGAATAGATGAAACACAGGAACAATACAACACCAACACGTAGCGCCACAAGGCACTCTCGCAGTACGTTTCGCTCCGACACCGAAGCATCATCAGGAGATGTTAACTCCACAACGCACAATTGCCAAAATTGTGCATTGTAGAGTTAAAATAGCAAACCTAAGTTACCCAAAAGGAAATCGGGGGGCTGTTGGATGGCCAAGGTTTCGCTATGAAACTGAATGAGCCGATTGGCGTGAAGCGGTACAGGACAGGCGTGAGTGGCAGCTCATCTTTTCACTTAGCAAATTAAATGTATGTGAACTTTCGAAAATAAGGGAAGTATACATTCCAATCCCGGAACAGCATACATCGCTTCCCATAGCGATTGAACGTTAATGAAAACGCTCTGCTCATTAAGAATACAACGCGAACCGTTGCAGGTCGTGCTGCATAAGTAAACACCACTTCAGTCGGAAGCGATCACAATTGCAAACATAGAAAGCTTTGTGCATGCAAGATGAATAGAGCATCTGTCGGACTAAGCTGGAAAACTTTAATCAGGAAAATATTTTTGTTCCAAAGCTATTCCATCGATTAAAAGATCTAAATGTTAATATTTTTTTTATAAAAGAATATAAGCCAAGCTGAACGTGACTTATATTCTCCTCTCCCCTCCAAATAAGCGAAAAGCTTGTGCTAGGAATGGGTACGATAATAGTGCAACGGGTGGGGCTCGAACCTGCGACCTTTCAGTTTTCAGTCCACACCTTTAACTAACACCTTTAAATTGAGGCTTTCAGATAAGATATAGATGATATTAGGTGTGTCTTCGTAGTCAAATGACGTCTTTGCTGCTAGGGACTCTCTCTAGGTATGTTGTGAGAAACTTCCACATGCCGTGATCTTGTACGGTTGTAATTATTGCAAAACCTTTTGACGACCTCCCTGGCGCAGTGGTGAGCGCTGTGGTCTTTTAACTGGGAGGTCTCGGGTTCGATTCCCGGCGGGGGCAATTTAGGAATTTATAATTTCTATATTGTCTCTGGTCTGGTCTGGTGGGAGGCTTTGGCCGTGGCTAGTTACCACCCTACCGACAAAGACGTGCCGCCAAGCGATTTAGCGTTCCGGCACGATGGCGTGTAAGAACTGATTAGGGGTATGGGTTGAATTTACACTGCTATACCCCTTAAAAGTCAGCCCGCTACCATCTTAGCCTGCATCGTCACTTACCATCAGGTGAGATCGCAGTCAAGGGCTATCTTGTCATAGAATAAAAAAAAACGGCTTAAGGGTACTCTTCAAAATATTCTAAATGTATTTAATTAACTTTTTTTTATTATTTTTTTCTTAACCAAGTAGAAAAATAAAGCGATGATTTACGAGTGTTTACATAAGGCAAGCTTAAGAGCGAAAAGCAAACAACTCCGCAATCCATCCCTTCTTAAGACCCCAACCATGTCTTGGATTCTTCAAGCGAAAAGCTCTGCCTGTCTGAAGTGATGAGTTTTAAATAAAAAAAGTTAGCTCAGAATTAACAATGTCAACTTTAGTGGTATGAAAATAGTCGCTTACTCGACTAATCCCTTCACTGTTACAAAACATTAATGCTATAAATAATTTGAAGAATACGTACAATAAATCAGTTTAACAATACTTTCAGTGCTCATGAAGCAATTAACCAGAATTTACTGACCATTATGGGGTGAAAATGGGTATGACTCATATTGCCCGCAGGCCTTATTTTACAAAGAAAATTTTAACACTTTCAGGGTTTGGTATGAACACAACATTTTATTCCTTTAAGGGTGGCTTTGTTCTACTGACCAAAGGTAATCAAATTACCCTACCACTGATACTATGATTTATAGTAGCACGCACAATAAACGAATTTTTCAATCATTAAATGTGGGCCGAAATATTGGTCAAGCTTATATTAAATTATTAAAAAATGTTAATTTTATTTATTTATTATGAGTACAATATCTTACACAAAAAAAAAAAATTTTTCAGGCGAGTCGGTTCAAAAATCCCGGAGAAATCGGTGGACATACATAGAAAAAAAAAGATACCGACCGAATGGATAACCTCCTCCTTTTTGGAAGTCCTAGTCGGTTAAAAGAATGCCAAAGAGATACTGTGCCTTACTTAAATACAGAATTTCCTTAAGTAATACGTAACTTAATAAACGGTATAACATGTCGAAACATTCCAAAAGAAAAGAAGACCAATTCATCGTGAACAGTCCAACAGTCGTCTTATGATTCCCTTAACTGCTTGACCGTATCAAGCCTCGGCCCATTCGAAAACTAACAATACCCATTTACCTTATGAAAGCACCTTATGTTGACACGTATAATGGAGTTGAGTATTATTCCTTCCTCACAAAGGGAAATGAGCTATTTCACGCCAGGATAGACTTTATATCAGAAGCTTCCGTCCGTTACTACTGCTACATACTAGAAACATTAGATTAGAATAACAATTATTGTAAGTACAATTAAGATTTTGTAATTAAAAAAAAGTATACTTTACCTAAACGAAATATTTTAGACTAATTTCTTGGTTTGACTACATAATTATTATGTCGTGCTATACGGGTCGAGGAGTAATGACCTAGTGGTTAGAACTGCGCTCCCGTATTAGGAGGTCACAGATTCGACCCCGGACAAAAAGCCTCAATAGCCCAACGGTTAAAGGTGTGGACTCAAAACTGAAAGGTCGCAGGTTTGAATCCCACGTTGCACTATTGTCGTACCCACTCTTAGCTTTTTTTTTGAGAAGTTTAAAAATACAAAAGTTATGTGTGTTTAAACAGTAGGTACTTTATTAAAATAGAATATTATCTAATGCTTTTCAATCGTCAAGTAGATACCGCCGTTAATCGAAATGCCGTTCTTAGTAAGTAACGCTTTTTTCAATGGTGAAAGAAAACATGTTATGGAGTACTATAATAATTCGTATTTGATCCCTCTAAATTATCTATTTTATCTTGATTTTATCGCATTATATTCAAGTAATGCTTACGTCTACTAAAACTATGTTTGTGTCTACGCTGCTCGGATACTCATATGAAGACTCCTCGGGAAAAACAATGAATGTCACTTTTTTCGTGAAACTGAGTCTTTAATGTCATCTGTTACTAAAATATAGAACTAAACTATATTTTTTGATAAAGTCAAGTAAAAAGTTTAAATAGTAATATGTTATTTCAATATTTATACAAAATGAGCATAAACTGAAAGAAATATAGACTTTGAAACTATAAAAAGTTGTTCTTCTCTTTTTAATCATCTTTTGACATTCATTGTTTTTCCCGAGGAGTCTTCATATCTGCTGATGTTCTTAACAACACAACATTATCTTTTACTTAATTATACTATGAACTTAAATTAACTCCGTGTCGGATGAACCTTGGCCCTTTCTATACCTCACAATACCCATTCACGTTATAAAAGCACCTTTATGTTCACGCGTATAACAGAGGTGCGTATAATTCTATCCTATATCACAAAGGGAAATGAGCCATTACACGTCTGGATAGACTTCGTCTGAGGCTCATATTGTCTGCCATTACCGCCTCAAATAACAATTATATTATAATACCTTTAATATTTTACGTGCGATCCTGTAATGACTTTAATGAAAGTAGCTGATTCGTTTTATTAAGCTATTGCATAGCTTCTATCGCGGGCCTTGAGCGTGGACACCGAATCCAGAAATTCCGTAACGAAAATAACCTGACACGGGGCTCCTCTCACCGCTAGATGGCGTTGATAAAAAATGCTATGCAATAGCTTTACCGCGGCAGTCCCCGAGTTCCACACGTCTTTTTTTTCTGTCTCAAGGTTGATTATAATATACTCAAAGGTTGCGAAACTTTGGCAATGGCTAGCTTGCATCCTATCTTCATGCAAGCATGCCGTCAAGCGTTTTTTTTTCACGGTTTAGTTACGACTGCCTTTCAAGTTAGCCCGCTTCCATCTTAGACTACATTGTCACTTATATGTCAGGCGAGATTGCAGTTAAGCGCTATCTTTTCATCGAATAAAAAATTTTCCGAATAAATTAATTTACATATTTTGTAATCGTATTTTCTAAATATACAGATTAATTCCTGGAATAAATTGTAATGAATATTAATTATAAACTCTAGCAAAGCATAAGTACGGAGAATTAAGGAACAGGGGACGGTATTTTTATTCCAAATATCTACTTAATCATAAATTACCGGCGGTATTTATTACTTTATTTCTTTTTTAAAAAGCTCTTATTATTTCGAAAATGTGTAATTAATTCAAAGTAAACGAACCGGCGAAGGAAGAATGAACAAAGAAATCATAAATCGAATAAATTAAATGTCCCCGGCAAACATTTTTGTTAGTCCATACTTCTACTCCCCGGAGCAAATGTTTGTGTATATGAAACAAATATTTGTCGCGAGGGTGACAAGCTTATGTTTTATTTAAGCTTTCCTCCACCACTGAAATCTGTGATTCACGTGTCATAATGTCATGTTCTGCTTATTGGGCATGTAGTATGACTGTTTTGCATTATTCCTACACACAGCTGGTGGCGTCTACTCGAATATCCTTCCTAATATTACAAATGCGAAGGAGTGTTTGTTTGATATTCAATCATGCAGTTACGGATATACGGATCCACATAATTCTCTCTATGGCCTAGATAGAAATAGTTCATTTCCTGGGAATTTTCTCCGCAAGTAGGCGTTAATCGCCCGTTTTGCGTGATTAGATAGTTGAGGTCCTGAAGAATAAGAACTGTAAATAATAAACATTATTAAATCGCAATATTCGGCATACTTAAAATACAATGGAACAGAAAAGTTATTATTCGCATAAAGTTTTACAAAGTGATTTTGTTTCATAATAATAAAATTGGATTGTTCCATTTTCGGCTTCCGAGATTTATTATTAACTTGTAGTAGTCCTCGGCTACGCTTCAATCCGCTCGCACATATTTCAGCTCCATAAGAAAGAAAGAGATAGCATAATCCGTACATCGGCCAGGAAGCCTCCTCCTACCCTCATTCGTTTTTCGTGCGCGCACGACCCCGCACATAGTAGCAGTTTTTAATTTTTAAAATAATATTTCTTCAAGTGCAGTGACAATTAAATACTAAATAGAGAGTATAATAATACTCTACTATATACGATAATATATAAATAAATATGTAATATGAAGAAAACATCATTATTGTAAATTGTGAAGTGTAAACGGAGTTATTTTACGGTACTTTTTAGTGTAGTGCAGTTTTGCGTTCATACGAGTACCTTAAAAATGTTTTTATTCTTACCCGCAAGACGCGGATAGTAATTATGTCAATGATCTAATACGGGATATTAGACTGCAGATTTCCTTTTAAAGACCACAGTTAAAGACTATAAAACGCCATTACTGTGAATTATTTAGTGAAGGTTTGTACTTATTAACTACCTTCTAAAAGATTTTTCTTCATACTTACCTACCACGAATAGTGATAATTTAAATATCTGGTAAATGTTTTATAAAGCTTCGAGTCAATACGGGATATTGACCAATAACAAGATATGACATGATCTAATACGTGATATTAGGCTGTAAATGTTTTTTTAAAGCTTCGAGTCAATACGCGATATTGACCAATAGCAAGATATGACGTGAGTTAATACGAGATATTAACCGTTCTTTTTTCTCTTCCGATCAAGTTGAACAGGAAATGCATGATGAATGATCCTTTTAGTGGTCTCCAGTGTGTCTGACGCGTTCTGCCGAAAACAAAGCGCGTTTCGAAACCAAAGCACAGTCACAGTCGTGACCCCATCACCGTTGTTTGCGGCTAGAGCAATTGGATCTGAAGACAACAGCTGAATTGTCAGACTAAGCGTACTGAAGGGAACCCATCTTTGGAAATCGATCTTTATATAAGGATTAATCCAAAAGCTAGTTTCCTGGAAATTTACCCTTTTTTGATGCTCCCGTCCTAAAGCAGAAAATTAAGCGCAAGCCCTGTCATAATTCATAACTCTATCATGTTTACCCGAAATTAAGATAAAGCGATTATGGAAAAGCAAAACTAGCTCACTACGATCGAGATCGAAACCACAAGCTTTCTTGTGATGTCAATTGATATGAAAAATTGGGCGACTTTATCAAGTCTTCACATGAGCTTTGGAACACACACACAGGAATTTTGAGCAATCGTCAGTAAGCTTTCCTCTGCAACTTATTGAAACTTCCAAGTCCTCACCGCCACGTCATCAGCACTGCTGAGCTCACGCGGCGCGCGTCAGCCAGACTGCGGAGTGAGGCGAGTGTGCCGGCGCCGAGGTGCCTCCGATACGAGCCACCTCCGCGCGCCGTTCGCTTGCGGCAGCGAGCGTCGACAGCACCACGAGCGAGGTATATGTACCTATCTTTTCCTTTAAGTTACTTAAAGTTTGATGAAACACATTTAATAAATTCTTAGGTTTAAAGTTTTTTCGTAGGTTCAAAACTTTTAAGAACCAATTTGTTTCACAACAAGTTGAATTCAAAATAGTTGTGAACGTGTGAAGTCACTTCAGAATGGGGAGCATAAGGATTGCAATTGAGTTGGTCATACAAAAAAAAAAAAATGTTTATTTGATTTGACTTCTCGATCTCTGCTATAACGTAAGGAATTGGTTGCAAAATACCATGCAAGTATTGAGTGTTATTATCATTAAGCTTGAATTTGCGCTAAAACTTCATCAAAAGGAATTTTATTTCAGGATGTGATATTATTTAATGCATTGCCAGAGAGTGACGAGAAGGCTCATAATTTTTATTTCTTATGCGCACTACTGCAAAAATGCATTTAGTGCTACTTTCGATTTGAAGTCCTCCCTTGACGGATACTCATTGCAGCCTCCCTTGCTGTTTTATGGGTTTAAACAATACATATTTTTGGCCTTCTTGCTCATAATTGATTTTATTCAAATAATGAGACACGTGATAAAAATTATCAAGGTATTAAAAAAATTAAAAAATAAAATAAATAAAATAAAAAACTTTATATTTAAACTGATTTCCATGCTTCTTCCTCTTACTATGAGAAATAATCGGTTATTCTTGGAACCATGGTGAACGTAATCAACTAATCATCATATAAATTGTATGGTTAAAATACTTGCAGTATTCATTCTTCAGGCTTAGTTTTTTACTGACAAAACGTGAAATCATTGCCATATATTTTATTTATTTATTTATTAATTTTTTGCTTAGGACACTATACGCGCTATGTATGGCAGTTGTATACAGAAGCAAAAATTGGTAGAGTACCTACCATACCCACATCTTAAATAATATTTCTCGAAAAATTTAGGTTTAGTGAGAGAAATGTGAAATATGTATTTAATTTACTGACTTTAATTGCAAAAATATTCGCTGGGAATTACACTCCATTACATATCCTTGTAGATTTATTGCAAGGATAGGCAAAGCCGAAAATTGCTTCGTGAGTAAAGACAAAATGCAATTAATACCTCTCTGCATTTCTTTGAAAGGGAATATTCTCATAAAACGTTTTTACAATAAAACAAGATTATGAAAATTAATTAATTAATTAATTATAATAATAAAATATATTTTTTCCCCCTTTACATTAAAGACAGTGTATAATAATTAAATCAAGCTGTATTCCATGTGTAAGTTCCGGAGTTGGTAACCGTGTTTTTCTTTTTCTGTTTACGACATTGAATTCAATTTGAAAAACAAATCAAAGATGTATTAGTTTATTTATAAATTGCCGTGATTATGATAGTACCTAATTGTAAACCACCTTAAAAACGATTCCTTCTTAAAAACAATAATAATTCACCCTTTGTGTTAATAGGTGCGCCATCATTTTAGTACTATCCAAAGTGGGCCATCCCGCTTATGAGCACTGTATTATAAGTATGTATCTCTTGCGGAATCTTTCCTCTAATTTCAACGAAACCTTATTATTTTCCGACAAGTTATTGTCCGACAAAGTTTCACCCGGCAGCGGGTACATTCTTCAGCAAATATTGCAATATCTTGCATCCTTGCCGAATAGTATAAAGTCCCAGTAGGTAAATTTCAATCTTTAAACTATAGGAACTAGTACACTGCGATACCAAACCAGCGTACCAAACTACATATAAATTAAAAATAGGTACCTATACTAAACCTTTTAAAACATTAGTTGTATACAAAATATTTACAACCGTATGATACCTGTTTGGGTTTGTTGAATACTTTCTTCATTATGTTAAATCGATTATTACTTAAAGAAGGGTTCCTCATAATAATAGTACTTGCAATCCAAATATAGTGCTTAACTATCTGTCAATGTGCCTGATATCGGCCTTTTAGTGCTCCTGTCAACTTTAGGACATCAGAAAAAATGTTACAATCTATATATAGTTATACTTGTTATGTTAGAGGAAAGCCCATATAATGAAATTTCTTTTTTTAAGCTGTTTTGTGTTTAAACCTTTAGTATTATAATGAAAATTAAAAATTTGAAAAATAAATTTTTTTTATTTTATCTGGAAAAACGCTAAAACTTCAGTTATCGGCCCCAAATTTCAGTTTTCGGCCATAGGGTATTCTGTTTTCGGCCACTACATTGTGATGGATTTAAAATGCATTTATTATACATTTAAGTCTAAAATTACATAAAAACGCTTTTATGTTGAGTTACCTCCATTGGCAGCCGCCGAATTGAACAAATTCAGTAAAATCACTCGAAGATGTGACCAGGATCAAAAGTTTTGTCATAAACAAAGCAAAAGTTTTCAAATGTCTGAATAAAATAAAAAAATTTGAATTTTTGATATGTGTTTATAAATCTATTAGGTTATACTGACCAGCGGGAAGCCATATGATTCTGCTTCACCACAAACTATTGGATGATGAATAAAACTCACTCTTGCAGCTAGTGGCATTGACACGACGATAGTGTGAGTGCTCACAGTACTCGTCACGCAACCACTTCTGCCGCACAACGAGCGGGCATCAGTGTCAATGCTGGCTGGTCAGATCAGTCAATAACCATTGCTAATTTTTATAACAGGTCGTTAATTACTATTGATGATTCTAACTTTGTTAATGTGTTGTTTAATGATATACCTGGTTAGGTAATGGTTTTTTATTTTCTTCTTTTTTTTGTATTCTACAAGATTAAGGTTTAATTTTTTTATTTTGATAATATGATTTATGTTGATGTTTACAGATCAATTGTATAATCAAGATTTGATTTATGTATTTTTTTATTTGTTCTCCAACATTTCCTTTTTTTGTTTTTTCTCTAAACATCCTACAAGTTAATAATAAATCTCGGAAGCCGAAAATGGAACAATTATATGATCAAACGAACTTACCAAGTGACGTTCGATCTTAATTGTTCCATTTTCGGCGAAGAGATTTAAGTTCCCTCCCATCCCCTTCCCATAAATTTATAGATGGATACCCAAAAATGTCAATGTTGGAGGTATTATTGTTATTCTCTATTCTCTGAACTAAATGAGGGTAGGAGGAGGCTTCCTGGCCGATGTACGGATTATGCTATCTCTTTCTTTCTTATGGAGCTGAAATATGTGCGAGCGGATTGAAGCGTAGCCGAGGACTACTACAAGTTAATAATAAATCTCTTCGCCGAAAATGGAACAATTAAGATCGAACGTCACTTGGTAAGTTCGTTTGATCATATAATTATTCGTGCAAGTAAATATTACTTTAGGTACTTAAACTGTCTAGTTAGAATGTCTATTCAAATTGACCCAAAAACTTGCTGGCGATGACAAGGGTAAAGGGTAATTAATAAATATGTCACGTAAAATAATCCCTCCTTAATCATACCTACTTATATAACCTTGCCAAGTTCCAGCTCTTTAGTACCAATAGTCTTTGCGCTATGCTGCAGGCTGACGCACAGACGGACTGCGCAAAAAAATAAGAGTTCCTTGTAATTTTACTACGGAGCCTTAAAAAAGACATGTTCTGACTGACTGACTGACTAACTGATCTATCAACGCATCAACGCACAGCCAAAGCCACTGAGTCGGGCGGGCCTAAATAGAAATGATGAAACCGATGCACGACCCTAGCCCGACTTCAAGATATACGTGTACAAACTAAAACTATTATTTTATTCTTTGTAGTGGCGTTTGAAATTGATTTTTTAAAAAGAATTTTTATTTACTTTTATTTTAGACTTTTTAGGGTAGCTTCATCGAAATAGAATCAATCTACATAATCTCTTATCCACTGAGAATCATCTAAAATATTCATCAGATCTTTATCTAAGTAAGTGAGACCAACCTGTTGATATGTTCTTTCAAATAAAAAAAATATCTAAATCGGTTCTTTGACGGAGTTATGGAGAACATCGCCAAAAAAATATATATACGCGTCAAATTGAGAGCCTCCTCCTTTTTTGAAGGAGGAAAAAGGGTTGATGTTACTTCTACTTAGAGGATTTTAGATATGGTTGTTGCAAACAAGTATCAAGTAACATTTTATCACGAGTACCTATAATGATATAAACGAGTAACAAGAGTACAAAAGCAATTTCTTCAATAATAAAACTTTGCCTTTTTAAAATAGGATACTTTTTATTCTGGAAAAACTAAGGTAACTTAAAAATTATTTCAAACCTCTTTATTTTGTTTAAAAAGGATGGTTAAGTTTGCAAAAAAATAATGTTTAATTCAAATCAACATGTAGGTATCTCGCTATTGAGTACGAATATGACCCACATGTAAATTTTAGTTCAAATTCTCCCACGCATGATCACGTAATACTGACGAGAACACACTTAAGTTATAGAACATGAACGTAGCATCCGAGCATCTACTTGTGAAAGATAAACACTGGGAGAAATACCAATTTATGAAACACTCTAGCTCAGGGCTAAGAAAATATTAGCTTATTTTCAACGTGAGCTCAGAAAACCGCTGTAAAATAAAGTACTCAAAGCCAGAAATCCCACATCATTCTATTTAAAAACAAAATTCAGAAAGAGAACAAGTTTTGAGAAGCACCAGGCTAATATTTTTAACAACGATCGTAACTTTTGCTCACTCGTTGGGAAATATTCTCGGTGGATGCATCAAAATATGGTATATTCTATGTAATTACTTTGCGAACTGGTGAACTGTATTTTTAAAAGTTATATATACTCTAGTTTCGCACAGGTGTAGTGTACTAATGTCCCGTCATAAGTTTCCGAGAGCTGTGTTCTCTACGTTCTTTTAATATAATATGCATATTATAAAAGATCCGGAAAATATTCTCAAAATAACTATCATTTCGAGATAATTTTGAAATCTGGATTCAATCATTATATTTTTTTAGTTTAGACGCGGATAATGATTTTGTTTTATAATGTGCAAAGATGAAATAGGTATAATATTGTAAAGTCAATTTCGCTTCCGATCCTGTCTTCATGTAGGTTATTAATTGAGTAATCGAGACGTAAGAAGTAACAAACTGTACACGTTAGGAATTATAATAATATCACGAATACGTATCTACAAAGAAGACATTGATCACGTCCATCGGGTATATAGCCAATTCCCGATTCAAATAAGCCTTTACTTTGTAGAATAACACTGTGGAGCGGTAACAGCCCAGTAGTTAAGACTTCGATCTCTTATTGGTGGTCTGAGATTCAATCCCTGACCCTTAAACTCCCACCCTCAAAGTCCGTCAAAGTCGTGTCGCCAAGCGATTTAGCGTTCCGATAGAATGGCAATAGTAGGTATAAAATGTCCTCCCGGTCGAATCCAATCTCCACAGAGATTAGCCATCTGCGCAAGGAGATATTATAGTGCACAAGTGTGTGCGCAAACACAGGTGCCCTCTCTATTCCCTCACTCTCATAGTCCGGTGGGACGGAAAATCCGACACGATCGTAGAGAGATCAGGCGCAGGACCGACAACTTTACGTGCTCTCCGAGACACGGGGGCTACTCACCTCCAACTTCCTAATTCCAGGCTAGTACTGTTTTCTTGACAGAAAAACCCAATACATTTTTTGGCCCGACCCGTGAATTGTACCCGGAACCTCGTCATCCGCAGTCAAACCTGCTCACCACAAGACCAACGAGGCAGTTAGTCCACAGAAAACAGCAGTCGGTAAGATTAACGCAATACCGTCACAGAATATGGTATCGTGACGTGCGTTCATAAATCGATCAAGTTCCACCATTATAGCCTTCACAAATGCCAGACAGCAGTCGTTCGGTCGTTCGGAAATAAACCGAACAATCTGTTAACTCGGTAGTAAACAGGGGTAAACAGGTAAACGCGAGCTGAATATCTTCATTTGAAAATATTTGTTCTGAAATAGAAACAATAATCGTAAATTGTGATTAAGGTACGTAGTATCGGGCGGTTAATGTACCTAAAGCTTATGTAGCTTAAATAAGCAGACTCGTATCGATGTTTTGTATTGTTTTACGTTGCAAAACAATACAAAACATCGATATCTAATATCGATAACTATCTAGTGGTAGATTTATGACGTGTCATAAGAGCTACAAGTTAGCCTACATGAAATAAATAAATTTTGAATTTTGAATTTTATCATGTTATTGACTTGTGAAAAAATAAATCCTAACTTTTTCAATTTGTTTCAAGTGTTTAATCGTTTAATTATTTCTGCCTTAGTAATTATAAAATTTGAAAGTGTCTTTGTTTGTCGCCGAAATACACATTCTCTGAAAATTTTAACTCTCTAACTATTACGGATCATGAGGTACAGCCCGCTGACAGACAGACAGACGGACGGAGGGACAGCGGAGGCTTAGTAATAGGGTTGGTTACCTTTCGGGTACGGAACCCTAAAAAAATAAAGAAAATTGAATTTTTCAGAAAGTCTTACAGAAAGAGAGTACCTATTATATAATTTCATCTCGACTTCGCTAAGTGTAAAACTAATTTTCTTCGAAGAATGAAGTTACCCATTACAAAAACCCGGAACTCCCTACATTATTTTCTTTTCAAATTCAAATTCAACATTATTTATTTCATGGAAACCAACTTGGACAAGTCAAGACTAGAGGCTAATTCTGCAGAACAAAACTAAATTATATCTAATCTAATATCTACTTGAATAATTTATTTCTAAATATTTTGTTATTTATCCAAACATGACTGAATAGCCACCTTTACTTATATTCTCCTCTCCCCTCCAAATAAGCGAAAAACTTGTGCTAGAAGTGGGTATGACAATAGTGCAATGGGTAGGGCTCGAACCTGTGTGTTTTCAGTCCGCACCTTTAACCGTTGGGCTATTGAGGCTTTGAATGATTCAATAGTATACCTACTGAAATATTTATCAAAAGTTATAAACACTTAAACAAAAGGAACTGTCGTGGAAGCTTTTTTATACTTCAAAATCAAAGTTTTAATAACCTGACAAGAAACAATAAAACATCGCAGATAGAAAAGAAGATTGCATTGCATTATAATCTCGTTCAGACCACTCACTGGCACCACAGTCCCCAGATCAAGCAATAAAAGTAACATAACGAGATTAACTACGGCCGTACAGTACAATCGTAAAAAGTCCTGAATAAATTATTGTGTTTTACAGCTGGTTTAGTGCTGTACAACGTTGTTTCGTGTCACTAGTTTAATTTTCCCTTAAAAAATTAAGTAGAACTTTTACTTTTAGAAGCTTTAAGTCGCAACTTCATCATCGCGAAATTAAGTTTTTTAAACATCCTGCAGGAACATTCCTTGTATCTTGTTTGTTATTTTTTGTCAACTAACTAGCTGATGCCCGCGACTTCGTACGCGTGGATTTAGGTTTTTTATTTCCGCGGGAACTCTCTTATTTTCCGCGATAAAAAGTAGCCTATGAGTTATTCCAGACTAATAATAATCTATCTCTGTGTCATACGGCCATTTCAACATTTCAATGTTGTGATTGAGATACAAACATCCATCTATACATGCAAACTTCCGCATTTATAATATTAGTAGGATAGAGGTTCACTGGACTTTAAGGATTTTCAGACGCCTCGGACTTATGAGGACTGTATCTAGAAACACTCTGTGATTCATTTGTTAACATGGTTCACATAATGGGGAATCTGCCGTTATGTGTTTTCCGGTGCGACACACCAAAACTTTTTTTTTAAATAACTTTGGAATCGTTTCTCGAGCGCGAGAGAGAGAGTTCTTCGAGAAACGATGCTCATTTCGGTTCCATGCTTTCCTCAGTTTTTATTTTAGTCAGGGTTCCATGCTTTAGTACTACTTCCATGACGGTTCTCGTTCTATTTTCTTTGTTTAGTGCCAGTTTAGTGCGCACAGTTGTGACGTGACGTGTCACGCAATATGAGTCACGAAGTTTTAACGAGTTTGAATAACGGTCTAGTCTCAGCGGAGAGCCTACGGTATTACGTATTCCACAAACTGTGTTTAGAAAATGTCCTAAATCATAAAGCTGCTCCGGGCCTGGACGTAAAACACCTGTCGACACTAATTAAACTCTACATACACGTTTTTTTGTCTAAGGAAAGGTAGGGTAAGAAAAAAATTGACTTGACGACTTTCATTTGAAAGTTACCCAATATCTTTAGATCCATAATCTATCTAAATATAACTGTGTTTAGAAAATATCCTAAATCATAAAGCTGCTCCGGGCCTGGACGTAAAACCTCTGTCGACACTAATTAAACTCTGCATACGTTTTATTGTCTAAGGGATGGTAGGGTAAGGGAAGAATTGACTTGACGACTTTCACTTAAAAGTGACCCAATATCTTTAGATCCATAATCTATCTAAATATATAAAAGAGAGTCACCACACAAATCACGAAATCTCAGGAAATGTAAAGCCTGCAAACTTGTTTGGAAAGTAGGTTCCCTCAAGAGCGTAGACGTCAGTTAAGAGACAGTTTTGAGAGAATCCATCCCTAAGGTGAAATGGGAGTTAGAAGGCTATATGAAACTCCTTTATTTTTGAAGTCAGAGACATGAAAATCGGCATTTTGGTTAGTAGATTATTAAAATTCTCTATAATTTATTTTAGACAATCACCTCTTAAAGGTGGTAAGTCTAAAGTCTAAAGATATTTTGGCAGTTTCTGCCAAAATATTAAATTTACGTTCGGATAAAACTTATTTTTGACATTTATATATAGCCCTTCTTATCCAAGGATGTATGGTACGATGTATCTTTATGTAATCATCACTTTAAAATATCGATCGCCAGTAATACCACGCGGATGAAGTCACGGACAAAAGCTAGTATTCTAGAAGTTCAACAAGGTCTTTTAAATCACATTTCACATTATCATAAATCTCCATATTGTATTTTTAGATTCACATTTACAATTCTGCGAAAGGATCACACAAAGTGGTAGGTAAAAGCTACGATGAATCAACTCCACAGTCGCACGTTTAATATCTTTATGTAAATAAGTATACGAGAACACAGTAAACGAATTACCAATGTCAGACAGACAATAAAATCTTTACTCTTATTTCATTTCATGTTAGCTCTTCGTCATCTCAATCTATGAAGATCTACTGGAAATATGTCTCTTGTAAAGTTCTTTCAATTCACGATTGCGCATGGCTCATGGTTGTGTGTGTCGTATCTGTATAAGTGTGAGCGAGAGCTTGCTCGCGCCTGATCGCTCCCACCTAAACTCCTGACAGGCACGCACACTAACGCAATATGCATGTACACGACGTAACCACAAGTAAAGCACACGCGCCTTCGGGAAATACAAGAACTATGTCTAAGGATCTCTACAGAACACGATTGTTGTCACTAGTTTCTAGCAGCTATAAGCACTTCAGATCATCTATCTAGCGTACACCAAGTAGGGGTAGTTAGGGGGTAGGTAGGGTAGGTAGTAGTCAGGGGGTCTTCTAAAGAAGCGTTTCGCGGCGCGAGGTCACCATTCGAGTACTATAGAACCCCAACGTCTATCAGTTCTCTGAGCTATATTGCCACTTCAGCTTCGCTAACTATCTGGGTAGATCTGGTTCTCCTACGGATCTCCTCATTTCTAATTTGAACCCAATATAAATATCATTGTTGAAGCAGACGAGTAAAAGCTAACTGGCTGACTTAATCGCGTTATTCTCGAACAGAAAAAATAACACAGATAACATAATTTTGCTCTCGTTAACCCGTATTTTTCTTCATTGAAAGACTTTTATACGGCATCTATTAAGGAAGATTGGCACTATCATCTCGTTCAACCCTAATTGTTCGATTAAGAGGTTAAGATTGATGAGGCTCAACTCAAATTACCTACTGAGAGGGAGTCCGGCCTCCCTTTGATAAACTTAATTCGACATTGATCCCATAAACGTTCAAAAATTCTAACACAGATAATCCCTTCTAGAGGCTCCTAAAAGAGATAAGTCCCCACTTAAACCTTTTTCGAATACATTTTATTTATTTTGTATACCTTCATTAAATACTCTTCATGATTTAAAAAACAATTAAAAAGCCAAAATATTATAAAAACATTTGGTATCCTATAGATCCATCCTTACCAATATCCTTACTAATATTATAAATGCGAAAGTGTGTTTCTTGGTTTATTTATTTATATTTGTCCTTCAATCACGCTGCAACTGAGCTACAGCTTGACGTTATTTTTGCATGGGTACGGTTGAGGACCTGAGAGTGATATAGGCTATATTTTCTCCCGGAAAATCTAAGAATTCCCGCGGGATTTTAAAAACTAAATCCAAGCGGATAAAGTCCCGGGCATCAGCTAGTCCAAAATAAAGCTAAGTCTAAAACACAATAAACATTATTGCGTTAATTAATTAAAAAAATTAGTTATTGTAAAAATGTTTTAAAATTAAACATTATTCCAAAATGGAAAACCTATATTAAAAGCACTTCTTTATAAGGTTAGTAGGTTCTTACTAAAATTCACGGTTTGAAGTTTGCTTTATTTTAATTTTATTTCCAAGAATTCCTTTGTTTTCTATGTTCAACACAAAGAGAGTAAAACAAAATGGTGGACCGGCTACGTGATAACGTACGACGTAGGGATCGAAGTTATTTGACAATTGTTGCTTCTCCAAAAGAAATGTTCAATAACGATGTGACGGGTAACTCGTAAAGAGCACAATAGCTACATAAATATAATGTTTGCTATGTATTACTTCGTTAATGAAATTCGGATTTGTATCTTGTACCAACGTGAATTTCAAACATGATTGTCCGTTTTCTCTAAACGTGTTTCCGTTTGAAACATTGATGAAATTATGACAATTACACAATTTTCAAGGTAATTAAGTAAGCTATTTTGATATTTGAAATTTGTTTTTTTAATATATATAACGTACATCTTTAATTCCGGATAAGCGCATAAATAAACAATTTAAAAGGTTTTATCTTCTAAAAACTCTTAATAGAGCAAATCTTTAAATAATAATTAAATTATTTTTGAATGATAACTCCTTCACAATTACATTGACTATAATTTTTAAATAACATAAAATTCTCGTAGTACACTTATTCAAAACTTGCGCGTAGCGGGAAATTATAAAGCTAAAAATTTCCTCCATGGAACATTAAGGAAATCCGTTTCCCTTATTTGCTTAATAGCTAGCAAATCCTCGACGGTTTCTTACCGAGTTACACGTACAAAAGAAACTTTTCTTACCTTAAATTATTGACGAAATCGCGAGGTGCGGCTTGCTACCGTGGAAAGGCGGGAAACAACTGAGGAATTGCACAACACGCGTCGAAATAAATTACCGAGTTACGAACAATTCACTGGACAGTTCAACTAGCATTTTCTCACACATGAATCTCCCATCTTCCAGTGTCTTGTGTTAATATTCGGAATTTTGTTTGGGGATGACGCGGCGTGGATCCGCCGCAGCCACACGCTCGACTCTGCCGCGCACCCCGCGTCCGACACCCCCACCCCCACCCCTCGCTTATGAAACCTTCATGAATTCGTTTAGTGTTCGCGCCCTTTGTGACACTTGAGCCTTTTGTTCACAAGCGAATGTTTTGGCAGCTTTACACTATGTAGTGTATACTCTATACACATTGTCCGTAACCTGCATCGCCTCTGTATTTTTTGGCTAACAAAAGTTAGCCGTTGCATTTCGGGAACACTTAATATTGCATGGTAATAGGGTGAATGACAGACGATTATTTTACTTTGTATCAATTTAAGACTGTACCATCCCATACTTTTAGCAACTATACAGATTGTTTGAAACCTCTACTATTCACTATCATACTCTATATACCATAAAGCCAGACCAAGTCCCATACATCTAGTACAGCTACATCTATCTATTACAAGAAAAGAACATCGGAGAGGGTTCTCTTCAAGAAAATAGAGTATTTTTCCAAGAATACATTATTTTGTAGATATTTTGTCCCAGTGCGTTGCTACGTACGAATATTAATGGATTAGGGATACGGATTTTATAAAACCATATCTACCTATTTTACTTATTAAACCTGTTTGTAACTTATACTGAGATCTATAGAGCGTGCTCTGACTTAGCTTAGACTCAAGATAGAGGTTAAAACGAGACACAAATATGCCCTGACATAAATCCGTCTCGTTTTAACTCTATCTTGAGTCTGAGCTGAGTGAGAGTACAGTTTATAGATTTCGGCCTTAGGGCCAGTTGCTGTATAGACGGCTTCATCAACTTATTACCGAATCCTTGTCAGAAGATTCGAATTATCATCGAATATATTCCGTAGGTTTTAACAGCATAATATGACAGTTTTAGATTGTTAGATAAAATTAGCGTTGAAGCTAAATCACTTTGGAGAAAGGTAGTGTGGAGCTTGGAGCCAAATTAACACCAATTAAGCCTTTAAATTAAGCAAGCCCGCAGAGTTTTGATACTTTCATTAAAATCAATCCGTAGAGCCTCAGGGGAAATTATAAAGGGACAACATTACAATACAATGTAAATTAATAAAATGTTATTATTGTAAATAATTCATCGTAGCCTGCCATCCTGTATATGTGTACCCTGATCACTCTATACGAAGTGTATAATCCTTATGCACTTATATAAGGCCAATATAGAATAATATAAACGTAAAAGTTATTTTTACAAAACCGACTTCAAACGCCACTACAGTGTATATCAATTGTGCGTATAAAATTTGAAGTGTTCCCTCGATTTCTTCAGGATCCCATCATCAGATCCTAACCTGATGACAATGGGACCACCTGGGAAGTAAACCCTTTCAAACAAAGAATAATTTTCCAAATCGGTCCAGGCGTCTTCGAGTAATCGGGAACCATACATAAAAAAGGTTCCGACGAATTGAGAACCTCCTCCTATTTTGGAAGTGGGTTAAAAAGGTTGGCTTTTGTTACTGCAAACGTCACAGTTGATATCTTTTAGAAAAGTTATGATAGACATGTGAAAGACGAACATGCCTACGGCGTACGTCAAATCGTAGACCGTAGCGATGCTACGAAAAATAATAAACAAAATAGAAAACTTGAAGTTTTCTATTTTGTTTATTATTTATCGTGCATAGATTACATATTATACACTTGTTTAATCTATTTTTTTTGGAAAAATCCTTACTAATACTATAAATGCTAAATGGGTTTGCTTGTCGGTTTGTCCTTCAATCACGCGCAAGCAGAGCAACGACGATGTGATTTTTTGCATGAGTATAGTTGAGGACTTGGAAAGTGACTTGGTCTTCCTTTTATCCCGGAAAAACAGAAGCTTCCCGCGGGATTTTTGAAAGCCTTACTCCAAGCGGAAGTCGCAGACAGAAGATACTTGTGTATAAATAGCGTTAAAATTTACTTTAAATAAACAAAATGAGAGAAGGAAATAAGTATGTTATTAAAAAAACATTATCAACGTGTCACGGAAAAGACCCTTGTTCGCGCATCGGTAATGTCATATAATAATCCCAAATCGGTTTTAGATATGTAAGGACATACCTACTTGTATTAGCCCGATGGAACATTTTTGAATTGCTCATAAAATATGTTTGCGAACCCCGGTTTACATTCCTCGGGGAATTGACAATGTCGATAGGAAAAGGGAACGAAAATAAACCTCGCTAACGTAATATCTGAAAATATTGCTATCTAAAATATTTTGTTCTGGCTGATACCCGCGACTTTTGTCGCGTGGATTAAAGCTTTTTAATTAAAAAGTAGCATATGTGTTATTCCTGACAGTAAGCTATCTCTGTGGCAAATTTCAGCGCAATCGGTTGTCTGTGCGGCTTGATTGAGTAACAAACATCTATCCAAACTTTCGCATTTACAATATTAATAGGATAAAAGGATAGTAGGCTAGAAAGATAACATTTTCTGTGTACAGCAGTGTTGAGGCTTATTTATAGAGTCAAATTGAACAGTGACCCTTATCACTGTGACCACAGTGGTCGTGGAGTATCACTTGATTGCCATTATTGAAACGATGACACTTGATCGGAATCAACAACTGGTTGGACGACTGAGTTTTAAGAGTCTCGAATGCAGTTAATATGATCAAAATTGAACGGCATTCCGCTATTTTACAATTTTGATATGAAAGGAGTAGGTAGAAGCAGTGATAACCTAGTGAGTGCGGTATCCTATTTGAGGGGTCACGGGTTCGATCCTGGACATGCGCCTCTGACTTTGGGTTGAAAAGCAAGAGGCCTGTGATTCAAACACCGCACTCTCCGAAAAAGGAGGTGTAAAGTATTAACTTCTAGACGATGCCCACGACTTCGTCCGCGTGGATTAAGGTTTTCTTATTCCCGTAGGAACTCTTTAATTTTCCGGGATAAAATGAAGCCTATGTTTTAATCCTGGGTATGAGCTATCTCCATTCCTAATTTCAGCCAAATCGGTTCATTAATTGTGGCGTGAAGGAGTAACAAACGTACACATACACAACAAACTTTCAGCTTTATAATATTAGTGTGACTAAGCTATTACCGCTGTAATATTTATATGGATAGATATTTTAGTTCTGGATTTTTATAGCTCTGGAAATGGACAATATAGATAGGAATATAGAGCCCAAAAAAATAAACCCACGTTTAAACCTAAAAATATCGCCGTTTCGCCTGGCTTGGCTATAAAAACACGAAATACATCAGCTTTTGCTGAGCGCGTACCATCAACATCAATTAAGAATGCTTTATGGCGGATCAAACCTAGACCTGTATTGGTTTGCTTTTCTATGCCTACCTTAAACGGTTTTCAATATACTCAGAACTTTCATATAATGTTCAAGAGTACTATACTATACTACTGTAACTATAGACCATTACATATATAACTATTAGACCATTCCAAATAGTCTCAAGTCTAGTCTGATAGACAGCAGGAGATTTAGACCTTATTTAGTTCCTAATACGCACCGCAAAAATTTAGCTTCTGTTTTTCCAACTAATTATAACGTGGGTATCTTTATATCAAGAGTGAATAGGCATCCTCTAGGTAAGCGCGCACCATCTTAGTCTGCATCGACTTACCATCAGGTGAAATCGCAGTCACAGTCGCGATGGATGGTAAAATGGCAATAATAGCCATTTAAAATTTCTACGCTTTATTTTTTCGTTGTGAAGATAACATCTCGCCTAACTAAATATGACAAAAAACTTTTTAAATATATGACATTCAAGGGTTGGGTCCCTTTTCTGTTCCGACTGACTAATGAATTTCCTGTTCAGAATAGAACCTTTATGAAGGGAAACCCTTTCATTTGGAAACTTATTATACCCATTTTATAGCGAAATAACTTAATATTCTGATACAGCCAGTTTATATTTAAGATAACTTTATGAATCTACATTCATTTTAAAACTTTCTTATTTGAAGCATTGAAAGGTCCGACAAAATACGATATCGTTGTTACTTATACTTTTACGCACTTAGATCTATGTCAATTTTCATAAAGGTTCACAGTCCCTGGACTCAGATCGATAGACAGGTCCTATAATAGAAACGCGATTATAAGCACTTTTATCCACAGATAAAATTTTGTAAGTTCACGATAAAGAAATCTCTGTGGATCTTTTTCATGTTATCTCGATTACTAATATAATTTATGAACCAAAATGAAAGCAGATTTTTCGTCTCTTCGTAAAAAGTCAAAGAAGATTATCTAAGGCAATGATATTTTCATCTAATCAACTTATAACTTAAAAAATGTGTCTTTAGGTTACGTACTTAAGCATATAACAAAACAAGTTATAAAGGTGAATCACGGAAAAACAGACACGGATAAGTCTATTACTTTAGTAACATGGCAGGCTTCCACGCGAACTCGGCATTAAACCAATGGGTATACAAATTAACGAATTTCATCAGACCCTATCTTCAATAGGTACTTACTTAGTTTAGAAATCTATGACGAGCAACCTCACTATCTAAATTTATAGTACATACCATACTAAATCTATACATGGTGAAATTTTATTCCCCGTAAACCCTGAAGGAGGTGAATGTGCTCATGAAACTGAACAACTGTCCCCAAGGAACATAGGTCGAAATATGAAAAAAAATTTTGGACCTCCCATAGTAAATCAATCAGCTAATCGTCAATTTTGTATGGAGGGTCCAATTTTTTTTTCATATTTCGACCTATGTTCCTTGGGGACAGTTGTTCAGTTTCATGAGCACATTCACCTCCTTCAGGGTTTACGGGGAATAAAATAACACCGTGTATATAAGAGAAAGTCTTGTTAGTTACAATACAGTAAAAGCTCCTTATTCGCGCTTCCTTTATTCGCGTTTTCACTATTCGCGGATTAAAAAAATGCGACCCAATTCCTACATTCGCGGCTAGATTTCTCTATTCGCGGATCTAATCGGTACATCGGTACATACATAAAAAGGATTCCAATAGGTATCAAGCCCAATATCCTTTGTAAACGCGTCGTCAAATGGACTAATATTTGAAAAATCTCAGTGAAGGTTTAAGAATGGCATATGAGCATTGTGATTTTTTTATGAAAACTGATCTGTCTATAGAACAAAGCCTTATTTTTAAGAGGCAAATTGCTAATGCCACTGCTGAATATCAGTCTGAATTGAAGGAGCTTTTAATAAAAAGCGTCAAGCAAGAAAAAATTACAAAATTCTTAAAGCCATTGCCTAAACCTGAAAATAATAATTAATCAAATACGGTCAAAAACTAAAATTAAATTGTTTTTTTTATATATTTGTTTTTTATTTTGTCACCTAGGAACGTATCCCCTATAATCCCATACAAATTACCATTCCATATTCACGGTTTCTGTATTCGCGGCATATTTACGGAACGTATCCCCCGCGAATAAAGAGCTTTTACTGTATTTAAAACTCAAGAACGTTTGAACCGATTTGGCTGAAAATTGGTGGGGAGGTAACTTAGAACCAGGAGACGGGCATAGGATACTTTTTATCCCGTATACTATAAAACAAAGTCGGGTTTGTTCGAACACTTTTAACTCTAGAACGGCTAGACCGATTTTAATGGTTTTTGGTTTGTTATATTTGTCTCCGTCTCGAATAGCAGAATAACTTTTAAAATATCGGAAAAATTCACGAAAAAAAAAATTATGAAAAAATTCCATTTTCTCATACATTTTGTATTGAACGGGTTTTTTGATGGCAAGGAAAGTGACCTTTTACCCGGGAAAAACAGTAACCTAAGTCACGCGGACGAAGTCGCGGGCAAAAGCTAGTAATGTATAGTGGGAAGTTTCACTAGACTCTAGGGACTAGACCAAAACAGAGACAATTTAGAAAATCTAATTTCCCAAATTATCCCCACTGGATGAAAGCCCGGAAACTCTCCTAAAAAAGACCATAGAGCCACCACTGCTAGTGAGGTTGTTGAAAAATGAATTATCAAAATAATTATCATAAAATTTTTGGTAGTAGTGTTGCCCAAACAAGAAAACATATGGAATAATTATAATAAGTGAGAGGTAGGTACTTCACTTTATTTTACGATAGAATGATAGCTGAGTAAGTACTGAAAAATAAACACGTTATTACTTTGTTGCTATACAAAGCCCTGTCTCCTATATCGTTCGAGTAATTGCCTCGGCCTTTCGAGGTTAATAATCGTATAGCCCATTGAATAATAGATTCGAAAGGCCTATCTTAATTATGATTGAAATGTAGAAGGTCGCGAAACCTTCTACATTGCTACACTTAATTATATGTACTTATATTCCGGAAAAGTAAAAGATATTGAATATTGTGTTTAGCGTTGCCAGACGTCCCGTATTTCCCGGGACGTCCCGTATTTTAGGCATAGTTGAAAATGTCCCGGCGGGACTGACTCTGTCCCGTATTTGAACCGTCCTTTTTTTCATTAAGAAATCGATCCAAGTAACTATTCACATACGCAAAGTTCATAAAAAATCGAGTTGATGACAGTTTTTAATTACGATTATAATTGTATTGATTTTTACAGATATGTTAAAATGAATAAAAATATGTTAAAACTGACTCGATCCTCGGAAAAATATCAAAAATAAAATAAAAAATGACATTAAATAATTTTGTCTTTTATTTGTCCCGGGTAAAAAACTGAAATTCCGTCTTTTTTTGCCCATTTAACCAATTGTCCCTTATAGGCTGAAAAAAAATCTGGCAACCCTATATATCCCCGTCCCGTCCCGCTATACGGCCTTTGCCGGGCCGGGCCGGGAGACGCGCTTAGTACAGCGAACTGACAATGAAATCGCGAGTGAAAACCAAACTCTAACACGGCTTATCGCCCGGCAAAGGTCTACCTTTTAAGACATCTAATGAAAAATAGCGAAAATAGCTTATATTACTACCTCAGCATGTAACTTTTTATGAATAGAATGACAATAGACGTGTCATAAAAAAATTTATCACTTTTACTTCTCTACTAGATTTGTTATGTTACGTGATTGAAGGTTACGTTACGTGATTGAAGGTTACATTCGTGGGGAAGTATGGGTACCTATTTTGAATTCTGTATTTGGTCAAAAGGGTAAATAATTACCTACCATATAATTATTACGACTGTGATCATTTTAGCGGAAGGAAAAGGGATAATTGCGTCAAAGGAGCCGCTGATAAAATAGATGCCTGAACCGACACGAGTCATAATATGTCATAAGGAACTAAGATACGAGAGTGTCTATTATTTTTATAGCGAAGAAAATTGTAACGATAACAAGATGTCTTATTTTTATAACGTATTTACAGAGGAAACAAGAGTTCATAAAGTTGATAGGTATACATTGATCTTGAACCGAATTGCTTGTTTTAGTAACGCTATTTCTAAATATTTTAAAAACCCGCACGAATAATATGTATAATTATTACAACAATAGTGATTTATGAATTTATGATATTTTTGTTACAACTAACTATATGTAGGGAGTGTCATCGGTTCTGAAGGCGTCATACTGTAGCTATCAAGTTAAGGCAGTAAGCTACCAACCCCAGAAAAGCTGCATTTTTTTCCAATGAAAATAATGTATTGTTTCATCGTATGTCTTTACGGGATCTCAAGGATGAGGAGGTCTCAAAGAAGACATTTTTACTTATATTGAAAGAAAAGAAATAGAATCACTATAATATCTATTTAATTGTACATATCAAATCTCCATAATTAAGGACAGTTAATAAAACTGACATATTATTCCTTACGGCCCGGAAAGTCCCCGAAGGTTACCTGATACCTGATACCTGGTACCTTACTGAAAATATGTAACCTTTTTTGCAATGATTCCGTGAATTTGAATTTGAATGAAATAGAAAGAACACATTTTTCGGTGGATTTCAAAATAAACGTGCTATTCTTCATTCGACAATGAAACTGAAACCTAAAAGATGAATCTCCAGATCACAAATCGGCTTACTAACCGCTAATAATAATGCTCTTCGGAACTAATCTCGGTTACACGGGGTTTTCATAAGAGACTGGCGAATTACTTAGGAAATATTAAAGTGCACATAGTGCGGAAAAACTGGTACGAAACGAAAGACTCAGTCGAGGCTGGATCTGAAAATACTGTAACTTCTTAGCTAGAACCAGAGATCCGCACCCAAATAAGCGAAGCCACAATACCAACAAGCCAATTAACCGCTAGAAGTAAAACAAAGGAAAACAAATAATATCGCTGCGTTCGAGAAAATGGTAAGAAAATAAAGGCTTACCGCTTCTGCTTTAATGAGCTCAGGGGAAAACGATTTTATTATTTTTATACGAGAGAGAAATACTAAAAGAAATTTTAACGAAAAGTCCCATTATGTCATGGTGATTTTCCAGCAACAACGAAGCTCCTGTGTAACTTTTTAACGTGAATTTAGCTTAGAAATGAGGTTGTGGTAAATCGGTCATTTAATCTGGATGAGTCAACATCGTGATTTTGACATCTCAATACGATTTTAGCTCAATTACCTTAATGTTTTCTTATATAATGATAAAAAAATCATCAAAATCCAACGACTCGCGAAAAATTATGTTATAATAATTATAAAATTATACATAAAAAAATATATGCGCGATAAATTGAGAACCTCCACCTTTTTTGTAACGGTTATAAATTTAATGTAAAAAAAATATCTAAATATGCAAAAGGTGACTAACTGATTGACTGACTGACTCTATCTATCTGATCTATCTACGCACAGCTCTAACTGCTGGACGGATCTGGCTGTAGCTTATGACGTAGGCATCAGCTAAGAAAATTGCGCTATTGCGCTTGTATATCAGCAGTCAGAGGTGCCTGGCTTTGAATGCGTAACCCTGGCTAAAATATTGTATACACTCAAACTCATACCTATAGGTAACCGCCATTGCTTTCTAGGTAAGTAATTGTGTGATCGATACAGGTACATAAAGCTTCCTGAATAATACATTTTATGGGCTAGGTGTCGTATTTACACCCCATCAAACGGTACAATAATATAATCGGCCTAGCAAGTGTGTATCAGTAGTATGATTGATCGATGGGCATAGGCAATGACGGCACAGGCGTATAATACATTAGAAACGGTTGAAAGTGCTTTTATTTTATTAATTTTTTAATTAACTTTTATATAGTTCACATACCCAAAGTAATAAATTATTAGAATAGATTTTTTTTTTATTAAAGAATATTAGCCAAGCTGAACTTGACTTATATTCTCCTCTACCCTCCAAATAAGCGGAAAGCTTGTGCTAGGAGTGGGTACGACAATAGTGCAACGGGTGGGGCTCGAACCTGCGACCTTTCAGTCCGCAGTCCGCAGTCCGCACCTTGAAACGCATCCGCATCTTTATCACTTTTACTATGCTGATATGCTTTCGAATAGAAAAACGTATGGTTTTTGACGCAGACAAAATTTGCTGATTTTATAATACATTTTATCTTATTTCCAAAACACATTATTTCCATTTTTACCTGCCTATCAGTCACCCAATATTCCACATTTTCAAACTTTTTTTCCTCTATGCGACCTTACACCCGTTTAAGCTTACATTTCACTAAAGCTTGAAACACTTGCGTACTGTTACATCCCTAACTCACTTACTGCTGAGGCGCTAATATTGGAAAAAGTGCAATTCTGCAATATACTCCGATGCATGTATTGCTGAGATACTATTATTTCGGAAAGTGATATTCAGCAATAAAAGTATCTAGATAAAAACGTTTAATCGAGGGAAATCAAACCAGTCGTTCTAGTAATTGGCCAAATTGCTGCTCAGCTACGGACCTGGTACTCTTGCCCGCCGGTCTGTCCAGCAAGGAAGCTAAGAGCCTGAAATAGTCGCCGTAAGACCCTATCTGAGGTCCAGCGAGTCGAGTTTTTAAAAACTCGTTAAGTGATTTAAGTAGTTTACCTTTATTGTCAGAAAAAGTGCGAAAATAAACTAAGTTCCAGTACGGCCTGTGTTTTTCTTATAAGACCACCGAGCCGACGGACTAACAGACAACAGTACGTTGTAAAAAAACGTTGCGAGTGCTGCACGGTTATAGGCTGCAACACTTAACATGTCTGCTAGCTATATCATTCGATAATGGCTACCGCTGTTGCGCTAGGCGACGCCAACCGCTGACAATCGTGTCGCCTGATGTCGCCAACGTTTGTGTCTGGGGGACGGCGAGGTCGCGACTCTAGCACTCCGCTAGCAATGACGCTGCACTACCCAGCCAAGTAACGGTGCGAGTTCGTAGCCGACCGCAGTCAGCAACTGCAGACGACGTGTCGCCGCGTATATATTTCTATGAAATACCTTCCGTAGCTAACGACACGTTGCCTGCATACAAATACATAGAAACCAGTAGTGTCGTGGCGACACGTCGTCTGTTGTTGCTGTCTGCAGTCGGGTAACGGCATTACGCGTTCTGTTTGTTTCAGCCTTTAACTTTAGAGAGTCCCTACAACATGAAAGGCTGTTGTTTAAGTTTCATATTACCTATTATCGACAGGTTCACTTACCGTATTATAAAAAGATTTTGTGTTATGACTTTGAGGCTAGCAACAATGTATTTTTTTTTGCAAAAATATTGATAAAACTAGCAAACAACCCCAGTTGAGTTCAGCTGCTGCCAGCGACTGGCTTGAGATTATTCGTCTTCTAACGCTGTATTTCCCGATGCGAAATTATCATTAGTATAGTGCGTGTCCAGTTCAGGATGCTGTTGGGGCTGCCCCGTTTCTGCAGCGCATTAGGTATGTTCGCCGATGTTTTTACACCACTATGCGAAAGTGGTGCACATCCTTGTTGCGCAGAGTCCGGGCCAGTATCAATAGTGTCCTGAGGACATTTGTTGACAGATTTGATTGTCAGTATTCGAACAAGATTTGAACCACTGTAATATGGTACATATGCTGACAAATTGGTCCCGTCTTAGGTTAAGTTTTAAATGTTAGTATTCTAACTAACAAATAGGTTTAACAGTTGGGCGAAATAAAATATTTAAATATATTATTATTTTTTATTATTTTATTAGAGCACCACCTAATCGAGTTGTATTCGGTTGGGCGATGCTCTAAGTCTAGCAAAGAGAGCACATACGAAGAGTGACCATTTTCCCCTACCTATTAGTGAAAGGTACATATAAAAATAAGTTTTCTTTTCTAAATAATTATGCTTTTAATTTAATTCCCCCGGAACTCTTTAATTTTTCTGAATAAATATGGTTATATTACATGGTACGAGCTATCTCCATTTCTTTCAGCCAAATCGGTTCTTGTGCTGTGGCGTGAAAGAGCACAAACATCTATCCATCTATCCTCAAAAACTATCGCTTTTTATAATATACTAATATTATAAAATGTGAAAGTTTTTGTAATAGGAAGTAGGATAATATTAAACCTATTGTGAAACTTCTTTATTGCTATTATCATTTTTAAGGTATTTAAGCGAAAGTCAGTGAAGTTGTTCATCGTATCAACAAAATTGCGGATTGAATTCAAAAGGCTGTTCAAGGTACCTAGCTCTGTATTCAAAATCCATCGCAGGGGTTCTGCCCACCTAAACTTTTTAGGATTTAGGAACTGTCGATTATGAATTGAAGAGGCAGACTAAGTCGCGGGTGTCCTATAGTACAATATAATATTAATTATGTACCTACAACATTATTCAGCTAGTATGTTACGAGTCTATGTCTCTAACTTTTCACACACGTCAGTTAACCTACGACGTTTCGACCTACTTGTGTTGGAGTGAAAAAAAAAGATTGATGACTATCTTTACGTCCGTGATAGTAAAATTAATGGATGCAATTTGTCCGGTTTTGTTTGTGAGTAAATTCAAAACCTTGAGTTTGCGAGTGGGTATTTTGATGTTGTATTTGTATCGCTCCTTACTATGGTAGAAAGTTCAATTATGATTTTGATTGTTGAATCAGTACAAAAAATTGAGTCTGTGTTTACTTATAGTAAAAAAATAGATTTTTCTATGAATCATCTAAATATTTTTAACTTGATTCATGGTTCGTTCAAGATATAATTATGATAATTATTTCTTTAAACAATAGATACATAATTATCTTAATTTTATTTCTTTGAATCTGGGGGCGTGGGGGCAATGTGTCCGAAGTAGGTACTCCAAGGTATGTATCCCTTTCAGAATAGATGCGTTGGTCTTAAATGCAGTCCAGGGTATCTGGGTATCTTCAGCATCTTCCTCCAGCACTACATCTCAAAAGCATCAACGCGTTTGCAATCTGCAGCACGAAGAGTCCAGGTTTCAGAACCGTATATTGATGAACATGAATATTAGTGTGATAAAGAAAATCACGTACATAAAACTCTGAAAACATCACACAGACACAGTTTTGTAGCAATCGTTGCTTAATACATACACACTACTACACAATCTTGTGCAATTCTCGTACGGAATACTAATTACCATGATATACCATAATGACCGCGTTCGTCTCATTTCGCTCGTCGCTAATAATACAGTGCTGTGCTGTCACAGGTTTAATTAAAGTTCCAATGTACTCGTATCTCTAAGACGCTCTCACATTGCCATTTACCACTATTAACTATTAAACACTAGTTTTCTCCCGCGAATTCATCCGCCTGGAATTAGAGACAGCACATAGGTTACTTTTTATCCTGGAAAATAAGAGAGTTCCCGCGGTAGTCCAAAAAAACCTCAATCCAGGTGAACGAAGTCGCGGGCATAAACTAGTATTATAAATGCGAAATTTTCGATGTATATATGGATGGATGTTTTATGACTTATTCGTTTGAAAATGGTTACTATACGCATTTTCTGTATCATCCTTTTCTTGAGGGGTTTTTAGCACTTTTCTGTCTTATCACCACTGTGATAAGACATTTATCATATAGATATTTTTTACAACTTTTTCAGAACCCACAGGACCCCTGTGTTTATCCGGATTACCTATCTATACTTGTTTATCAGAGAAAGCATGTTACTAGGTAATTTGTTATTATTTGTCCTATAGAATCAAAATACTTTTACTGTTACCATTTATACCGGTTTCATTCAACTTTCCGCGGGCCATATACCTACCTATTATAACGCTGAAAAGTTCAGTAGTTCTAAATCTTAAAAAAACATAGATATAGTAAAGTTTCAAATAGACTTCAGAGAATTGAACCTATCAAAACATTTTATGTGATAGAAAATGGAAGGATAACAATGTAAGGTTAAAATTGAATATAAACAATTAGGTATAAACTTTACTTAGGTACATGCAGAACCTACTAGCTGATGCCCGCGACTATGTTCGTGTGGATTGGTGTTTTTGATTCCCGCGAGAACTCTCTTAATTTCCGGGATAAAAAGTAGCCTATGTGCTATTCCAGTCTATAAATAATCTAACTCTGTGCCTTGCAGGCAAATCGGTTTAGTCGCTGCAGCTTGATTGAGTAACAAACATCCAAACTTTCGCATTTATAATAGGTACTAGATAAAGATAATAGAATTATTTATGATAAATAATTGATTAATATAATAGCAAATAATCCTTTTAAGTACCTAAGGTAAATGTGACAGCATGTTTGTTTGCTGGTTTGTCCTTCAATCAGGCAGCAACGATGAACGGATCGATGTTTTTTTTCATGGATATAGTTGAGAACTTGAAGAGTGACTAGAACTTGAAGAATAGAATAGAATAGAATAGAAATATTTTTTTTTTTTTTAGTTAGTTTAGGTAGTTCATATATTATGAATAAGATTTTACAAAAACTAGTTTGTTTTCTCTTTATTATCGGTTATGCTGTACATTCTCTACATTTAATACCTGCGTATTAGTACAAAATGACCAAATCGCGTGCTTTGGTCACTAAACTATAACATACATAGGTACTTACCCATTAAAGACTCCAATTGTACCTATGTCTGCACCTAAACAAGAACAATACTCGGTAATTATCTTCCAACTGGTAGTCTATAACCTAAACTCTTAAAGTGAAATCTTAGATCGCGCTTTCATTTTACTCAGCCTCAAGATAGAGTTAAAATTAGAATGATTTATGTTTTATCTCAAAATTCCCGACATTTCGAAAAATGTGTCTGCAGGTTTAAAATCTTAATTTCTTTTATAAAAATGCAAAAATATTTTTCGGCCAAAAAAAGTTTATTGCGATTTTTTTTTTTGAAAGAGTAAAACCCAAAAATTGTCTACTATATAAAAATAAGTCGGGTTTTCCTTCCTGACGCTATAACTCCAGAACGCACGAACCGATTTCCACGGTTTTGCATTCGTTGGAAAGGTCTCGGGCTCCGTGAGGTTTATAGCAAAGAAAATTCAGGAAAAATTTCAACAGTTTATATATAAAAAAATCTTATGTCCACCCGTGCGAAGCCGGGACGGGCCGCTAGTCTTCTATAAAAGAACTTACATTCAAACTTAATTTCACCGGACCTACCTACCTACTTTATTATAAATGCGAAAGTTGTTCAGTCGTTTACCCTTTTATGGTTCACCCGGTCTAGACCGATCTTGATGTTTGGTATAAAGATTTGGCTTGGGTGGAGACGAAAAAAAATGAACTGTGGGTTACGGCCAGGGACCAACCACTAGTTACGGCCTTATAATTACATATTTGCACCTCATAATCCTTCCCTCTGCTTGGTTTTTGGACTGGTAGGTACCACTTGATACCTTGATATAGACTTTCACATAATTATGTCTAAGGTCTTTATGATTAAAAGATAATTAAAAGATTTATATTAGTACCTATGCAACTCAGTTTTAACGTTTATATCCATAATTATTATACTTTAGTAGTTATTTCATAACTACTAGAGTATAATGAGTCTGTACTCTGTACTAGGTCTGTACTTAGTAAGTAGGTAGAAACTTTCAAGTAATAGCACATGCATATATCTTCGAGAATGTACTTAAATACTTAAGAGCTTAACTTCCTATATATTAGGCTAGTACTTACCAAGTTTAAGAGACGGATTATTGTTTAAGTAAGTGTCTTCGGTTAACATACCTTCCTACTTATTTGTCTGGTACTTGTAAGTTTAAGAGTAGGTACTTACTCGTACTATTTACCTACTTGTAGAGTGGCGGACGCCTACAGCATTCATTGTTTATTTAAAAAAAGTCTTACCAAAATCCGATGACTTGACACTGTTGTTAACATAAAGGGAAATAATTCAAATTACAATATATCACATCCCTTATTTTATTGAAATAAGAATTATAGTCGTAAAAATCGGTTGAGTAATATTACTTGACGCGTAAAGAAGAAATAAACGAGGTGACACACTTTCGAATATATAAGATTATTAGCTTTTGCCCGCGGTTTCGCCCACATTCAGTTCGATTTTTCTTATTTAATCCTCTTAGGGGTTGAATTTTCAAAAATGTTTCCTTAGCGGATGCCTACATTATAATTAAGCGTTGATAGATCAGTCAATCAGTCAGCTTCTCCTTTTATATATTTAGAAAAAGAAGATATGTCGATTGCCCAGCGCAATTAACCTCCAGAACGAACAATTCGTGTCCAAATAGGCTATATCACCATCATCAGCTGCCATAGTCTATCATACTTGCCCAAATTACAAATTGGTAGACTTTTTTTGAACATTATAGGCACACACTTGAACACTATCATGTCTGATGGAAAGTGATGATGTGATCTAAGGTGAAACGCGTTTGCCTAGAAGATGCCTATTCACTCTTGTTAGATACCCAAATTTTACGTGTTAGGAAACACAGATCTTAGAATAGCGCTCCAGATCCTAGCCGTGCGGATCAGGAATGAAGACTTAAAGCGCTTAGTGCGCGTAAATGGAATATCAACGACGCAGGGATGGAAGCTCTCCCGATGTCTTGCAGTGACACGTTTGAGAACATTATGGTGAATTTTCAGACGTACAGGTTGTTCTTCTTCAACGAGGAGGAGGTTATATGAAAACCGATAAGTTGACCCTTAACGATTTGAATTGTGGGTAGAAAACAAAACTTCAGCACCAGAGGGTTCCCGTAAATGTGAACAATAGAAAGGGCAGATACTAAAAGTTTATTAGTACATCGGGGCCAGGAACCGTACTATATCGCGGTTACAGGTCACGTATAGCGAATTTATACATTCCCCGTCCGCATGAAAACACATTTACACGCAAATATCTATTGTGGCGGTTGAGTTTCAAAAACGAGAACAACCCGAATTTAGAGTGGCTTCTGTACACTAGGAAAACGTGTGCGAATAAATTCTCGTCTCACTGCACGGGTACGGGTCATATAAGTTACAAAAAATATGTTATATAAGATACAAAAAAAGCTGAGATGTAACTGAATGCGGAGCTAAAGTGGAAATGGGCGCGGCACATAGTTCAAAGAGAAGGTCTTTGGCGTCCCAAAGTGCTGGTCCCCGCAACGGGAAGCGCAGTACTGGCGGACCCGCCCCACTCCTCCCTAGTCGCCTTACTAAAATGCATTGTTGCAAAGAGAACGCGATAAATTCAGCTAATCACCACAATTGGGACTTTAGTAATGACTAATACAGCTTTTACGTAAACGGCCAGCAAATTCAAAGTCGAGCTCTTTTTAATATCGCCTATAATTCTAACGTAGGCTGAAATCAATAGGCCACACTCTCACTCAGCTCAAACTCAAGACAGTTAAAACGAGACAGATTTATGTCAGAGCATATTTATGTCTCGTTTTAACCGTTATCTTGAGTCTGAGCTGTGTCAGAGCGAAGTCAAAGCACGCTCTATAGATCTCAGCATTAGATACAGTTACGTGCGAAATGTTTTTGATTGAAGTACAGTTTATTAATGTTAGTTGTTGACACACCAGAGATTGATGTAATTATCACTCCTAATTGAGCTTTCGTTTGGCTCTTTATCTAAGCTTTATCTTGACGCGTTGTATCGTTGATGTGAAGTGAAACTATTAAAACAACCAAACGTTTTCAAATATTATAGCATTATACTTTGTATCTGCCTCTACATAAAGCCTCTTGAATAATTGATTTTTTTAACGCGGGATTTTTGGGGTTTTTAAAATATACGCACATATAAAATTATTTATTTTTCGGGGAACATGTTTATTCCTCTACCTGTCTGCAAATCTAAGTCGGCCTTTCAGAAGATTAGACAAGCATATTTACAAACAAACAAAAAATTTTAAAAACATATGTTCGTTATAATAATCATATCATAGGCATCGATAAGTACCTACCATCAAAAGGAGGCAGTTATTTCTTTTGGCAGTTATTTAAATTTTATTCATTTGAATAAATAAATAAGTACCTATGTTTTTACTGTGATGTTATTTACCGAATTACCAAGAACCGTAATAAGCTAGAAAACCTTGTTTTCTGCGTAGAGGTGGTTCTTCGTGTAAGTTTCTACTTATCCATTACACAAATTAAAACAATGCGTAAAAACACATATTTTATTATAGTCTCCTAGTCTGCTTGCGTTCAGTTGACCACAAGATAGCTAACAATATACTTTTTATATGTTTAAAAGGTGGAGTAGGAGTTAATCTAAAAAAAATATATTTTCTAAGCAATTGCATAGCTTCTATCGCGGGCCTTGAGCGTGGAGACCGAATCCAGAAATTCCGTAACGAAAATAACCTGACACGGGACTCCTCTCACCGCTAGATGGCGTTGATAAAAAATGCTATGCAATAGCTTTACCGCGGCAGTCCCCGAGTGCCACACGTCTTTTTTTTACATTAACTTAACTACATACCTATTGAACTTTTGAGATTAACATCAATACTGGACACTTAACAAAAAGTAAAAAATGCATTTATTGATCATGTGGTTGTTATAAGTGAAAGTAAGCCACAGTTACAATACAAGTTCCGTTTTGAGCAATGTAAACTTTATATGCCTACTTACGAAATCTTAATGGTAGGTACGAGTATAAAGTGGGAAAAAACATTAAATCGGAGCCAATTAAGTGCAAGTTTTCATCACATAGAAAGGTTCCGTAACATTTAACGGATACGTTTTACAAATATCTTATTACAATAAAAATTATTTAAAGAAGTTTATAATATTTAAAGAACCGTTTTAGCTACCATAAACATAGTACTTATTACTTACTAGCGATTTCTCATGTAAGAAAAGAATTACATGTCTTTTATTCTGAGAAACGAATCCCTGGAAATTACTCAATGTCCTGAACTTCCTGAAAAATGTCCAAAGAAGATTAATGCCATTCATGAAAATGCAAAATTCTCTCGCATTTGGGGACAAAGACTTATGGCCTAGTTAATTTAAGAGCATCCTTTAATCGATAATCTTTTTCAAAATTATTTTATTTATTTGGGCCCAAACGGTTAACACAGCGTATTCAATTTAAAAAAAAAAACGTAGCCACTATCTATAACACTTTTATCACCGATGTATATAGAAAGGCATTTATAGAAAAAAAACTGCTCTCAATTGCCCAAAAGTCAATGATTTTCTAAATCAAATTAACGTGGTCGTTTGTCGACATTAAGTATTTACCCCGATTATAATGTGGAGTTGCCATCCGGCGCTAGATGTATCGATGATCGATGCACATAAATTATGTTCCGCCATATTTTGAGGTCTCATAAACGTAATTACAATGCATAATGAAGCTCAATATTGCTACTCAAAATCAATATTGCGGTCAGCTCTTTCATCATTGCCGTGTAAAATTTTCAGCTTTAAAAGCTTTGGGGTTTACCCCAAAGCTCTTAAAGCTGAAAATTTTAGCTATAGTAACATGAGATAAATACAATCTAGCTAATTTTACCTACCTAACCTATTACAAATACGAAAGCTTGGATGGATGGTGGATGGATGTTTGTTACTCAATCACGCTGCAACGACTGAACCGATTTGACTGTTTGGCACAGGGATACTGGAATTACAGATAGGCTACTTTTTATTTCGAAAAAAAAGGAAGTTCCCGCGGGAATTAAAAAACCTTAATCCACTCGAACGAAGTTGCGGGCATCAGCTAGTCTACAAAATGGGGTAATACCCAATTACGTCATATTTATACACATACTTACCACTTCCACGGTAGAGCCATTTGAGGAAATCACTTTCGATATTTTTCATACCTCTTAAATAGCCACTTAGCAAGCAAGTACTAATTACTTAACTTTGAATGAACGGCAACAAAATGAAAAGTTATTCTTATTGTAATGGATACTGACACGTATTTAACCAAAATGCGCAGTCATGGAATAATTCCACGACTGCGTATATTATGAAATAAATAATTCCTAATTTGATACAACTTTATGTTAAAACTTGGGCTTTAATTGGACGGAATACATAAATAGTTCATGATCAGTGTTCATGAATGTTCGCTACTGTCTTTTTAGTAGTAGTAGTAGTAGCAGTAGTTTTTTTTTTTAATTTTTCATTCATTAAAAAAAAAAGTTTCCATGTTGCTTTCTAATCGATCCAATCACAATACTACACAGTACCATAATCACTTAACTACCTGGTTTGTCCTTAAATCACGCTGCAACAGAGCTACGGATCGACGTGGTTTTTTTACATGAGTATAGTTGTGGACCAGAGTGAGAAAGAGACAAAAACCTAATTCCACGCGGACGAAGTCGCGGGGCGAAAGCTAGTAAAAAGTATTAGTTTTAATTAAGTTGTCGGTTACCAAAATGTTTCAGCAGTTGGTGTGAATTATTGCTACTTGTATTTGTGAGGGTGTATAAATCCCTGAATAAAGGGTCTAGAGGCGCGCTCCCCCCGTACCCTGAGGGCCAATAGATTATGAGGGGGCTACCTATTGTTGAAATAACTTTATCAAGTCAAAGTACTTACTTTACCTATTTCAAGTTAAAATGTTTGGCTCTGATGTTTGTGATGTTTATATACCCTGAAGTTTGGGTCTGATGTATATATACCTTGAACTAATCTTGAATTAACCACCGACAAAAAAGAGGGGTGTTACAAGTTCGACTTGTGTATCTGTGTGTCTTTCTGTTCCCTCGTAACTCCCCGAATGGCCCGATTTTGATGTGCTTTTTTTTTGTTCAAAAATTGACGTAATCGAGGTGGATCTTACGAGTAGCTATAAATGAAGATCTGTTTAGGCATTTGAAGATCATCACGTCTTGATTAAAGAAAGATTAAAGAATCTTACAAACTTTTACGTAACGATTTAGTTTAATAAGATGTGCGCGCTACTATAAGTAACTATGCCTATTGGTATGCTCTGCGATTTAGTTGTCCAACTTGAAATTGTAAGTCTTAAGTAAGCTGCGACCTTATCGTTTTTGAATTACATTGGGTCTATCAAAAAAGTGCAATACAGTACAATGATCTCAATAAGAATCAAGTACTTAGTGTAAAATAAGCTAAGAACTGTTCCGTTACTTACAGACACTTTCACATTGAATCAATGATAGATGGTCAAAGTCTTGCCTTTTGTATTGTATTCCATGGCCTGAGGCGGAAGTCAGTAATCTTTTGTATGATTTCTACTGAGTCCATACAATATCTTTTTCGTCGTTCTTTCTTTAGATTTTAGTTGCAATGTGTTCGAATAATATCAATGCAACAAAGTAACTAACAATGTAAGTAAGAATGTAATAAAAGTAGCTTCTGTACCGTAAAAGAAGACCCGTAACGGATAATATAAACGTAAAACTTCTTTTTACAAAACCGACTTCAAACGTCACTACAAAAATCAATTGTGCCTGTAAAATTTGAAGAGTTTCATCGATTTCTCCAGGATCCCCAGATCCTGACCTGATGACAATGGAACCACCTGGAATGTATACCCATTCAAACAAAAAAAGAATTTTCCAAATCGGTCCTGGCGTCATCGATTCATCGGGGAGCATACATGAAATATAAAAATAAAAAAGATTGCGACGAATTGAAAACCTCTTTCTTTTTTGGAAATCGGTTAAAAATGAGTTGGAGCGATGTCAAACGCGATAAAAATGACAACCCAGACAATCTTTATAGTTAGTCTCTTCAAGACAATAGACAATGAATTTATATTAAGAAAAAACATAATTTAAGTTTAATCAAAATTCAATAATTGGGCTACTCGTACTGTAGATATTTACATAACTTTAAATTATATTACCATGAAGTTCTGTTGAAAGCGTGTAAACATACCTACTCTAACATGTTTAATACAGGAAAATTATAATATTGTGTTTGGCTTTAGGGCGTTATCTAGGAAAATCTAGGCTCTCTAGGAGGCTTGCTATCGTCAAGATGCGAATATAAATATACATACATAAAATAAGTAATAAACAATTGCAGTGAAAAATATTTAGATTTTATTTCTGTACAAATATATTATTACACTTATATTACCTGTTTCCTTTACATATATATTATATGTACATAAGTGCGATTTACGACTATAATATTTACATTGTATATTGTAGCTAATAACATTATCTATCCTATTCTAGCCCCTAATATATCAGCTTATAAACCAAATTGAGCTATTAAAATAGTAATAAAAAAGTAATTTACGAAAACTATTTGTCATGATAGTATTGCTGTTATTACAGTTACTACGGGAGGTAGCGTTGCATTTTAGAAATTGATTTTATATCGATCAATGATTTAGTTCCAGCACTTGTTTAGATAACAGTAATTTAATGAAAGTAATCACTAGCCGTCGTAAGTACCTGCGATGGGTGATAGATAGCGAGCGCCGAACTTTAAATAAATAAAATAAAAATAAATGAACTTTAAGTAGGTTGATTGTAGAGTTAAATATAAGTAAGTATACATGCGATATGAAAAATAACTTTACGATTTATTTGTTTTCTTTCTTTCTTTTCTTTGGTGAATGGCTTTTTTTAGTGCCAAGCCAGCACAATGCACTTCGCCAATGTCAAGTAGTTTTTTGTTTATTTTACGTGTTCTACTATTTCTAACTCTAAAATTTACCGATACTTGCGCAGTTGACTGTCTTGAATGGGATGAGCATACATAGTAGGTATTACGTAGTAATATCCGCTGGTATAAGTTTTTCATGAAAAACGCTACCTCCCGTACTATATTATCTATATTATCCCGTTCTTATATTATAATTTTTTTCATATTTCTTTCTGAATAGCGAGCAAACGAGCCACGTACAACTTGAGTACCTCAAAGTAAAAGTGAATAGCCAAGCTCGTTCCTATCTAAACCTCATTATTGCTATCCATCAGGCATGATTGTTGTCAAACACAAGCCTATCTTGTATTTAAAGGAAACGTAACTAAATACTCATTCTAATTTTTTTTTCGACGACAAGATAGTCCTTTACTACCATCTCACATGATGATAAGTGACGATGAAGTCTAAGATGGTAGCGGGCTAACTTGGAAGCGGTATGGCAGTGTAGATTAAACCCATACCCCTAATCGGTTACTACACGCCATTGTATCGGGACACTAAATCGCTTGGCGGCACGTCCTTGACGGTAGGGTGGTAACTAGCCACGGCCAAAGCCTCCCACCAGACAAAACCAGAGACAATTCAGAAGTTATAAATTCCCTAATTGCCCACGCCGGGAATCGAACCCGAGACCTCCAAGTTACAAGAACACAGCGCTCACCACTACGCCAGGGAGGTCATAAACTATAAGTGATGTTAAAAAAATTAAACATTTAAAGATTGTCTTATCGAAACTTGGTTACAGTCGGAGAAATCACATAATCATATCACATACCAATAAATAAAACTATAGCTTAACTTTAGTGGTAACGTTATCAGTCTAGGCTATTCTTATATTAGGAAGTACTCAGGTCCCACGTAGGACCCACATTTGGGAAAGTCTTTTGGCGCTTGCACGAAGTCCCTCTGCTCGCCCACCTATAAACAAAGGAAAATATTTATCAAGTGGGAAGAACACCCTAGCGAAATAAATCTAACGGAAAAACGCCAACGGAATTCCGTACTCGTATGCGTTTTTTCTCTAGTAAGTTTCGTTCGCAAAGATATAGCACGTCCCAATATTTCAATTGCATTTAGCTATTTATAGGAAATGTTGATCGTTTCCTTCACATTTCTTGATTATTTTAATAAGGCAGAATATTCAGTCAAATTGCTGATAAATGTAGATGCGTGGAAGCTGTTTAATTATATCTATGTATTTCCTTTTATATCTAATACCTAGTACTATTAAAACTGTGAAGCATAGACGGTTAACAAAATAGAATAAAACGCAAAACTGCATATTTATCATTGGGTTCAATATCTAATCGTATGTTTTTTTATTTAGTATTTTCTCTTAATTTTTATAAAACCAAATTATCTAATAGCGGAACTGCACCAAACCTTGTAGCTGAACGAAATATATGTACGAATAGAAAGTAAGACATCGTATTTGGCAGAAAACCTTTTGAAACGGGCGTATACTAAATAAACACAACTATTATACTTATAGCTTTTCCTTCTTTTGCTGGACTTGCTCCCGCATTAGACGAATGGCCATTTTGTTCTGCGTGATTACTATTAAGTACCTAAGTACTTGAAGTTGTATTAATTTAGTTAATGGTTTGGAAACTACAACATAATTGTTACCATCTGGTTTTTACCCGACTGTCGAAGGAGGATGGAAGCAATAAAGTGTGCTTGTTTGTACAGGTATTTATGTTATATCTATTTCTTTTTCCGTAGTCCAAACGGTTTCACTGATTTTAGTGAGCGCAAATACAAAAAAAGTATTTTACAGCTTTTCTTAAAATTTTCTCCTTCGTTGGTCAGTGGTTAGCTTTTTCAGCTGCAAATCATGAGGTCCCAGACTCAAATCTCCTGAGTAGTTGATTAATCTCATCGAAATGCGGTTGGGAGAAAATTACCATCTCTTCATCGTAGCTTTACTCACAAAAAAACATCAGCAGCCAATATGTGGCTCACTTCTGAGTGCTGTAGGGTTAACAGGCACGCCACGAGAAAATTTTGTAGTCAAATTTTATAGCGCGCACGTTCGCTCTACAGTCTCTCCACAACTACTGAGGCATAAATGCGCAAATAACATCTAAAACAAGAAACAGAAACATACTAACCTTTAACACGAAATCTAATCCCCTCGTCCAGTGAGCCGACCGCTCGTCCCTCATCATCCAATACCCTGGATTATCAGCTTTAAACCGCAAAGCCACTGCACCAAACTTGGGCACTACTATCGTGTCTTTGACGACTGGGTCGTCGAGATTCTTGTTTGGGAACAAAGTGCCGTCTTCGTGCATCTTAATCATGGTTTCTTTGTCCATACTTTTGTTGAACTGTCGGATCGCAACGACGTAGAAACTGTAGCCGTGCAAGTGGAAAATGTGGTCCGATTCTCCGCCTGTAAAAAAAAGAAAATTTAATTAATAGGGATTCTTATAAAAAACATTCTTTTTTATCGCATGAGAACACCGATTAAAAAACAAATAGCTATTTGCTTTTTGGACGAAGTCGCGGAAATCATCTCGTTAATTATAAATGCGAAAAATTCGTTTGACTTAATTTTTTGTCTTTTTTTTCCACGAGTTGAAGAGTGACATAGGCTACTTAAAAATCAAAGGCGACATATTTTAAAACCAAACTCAACATGAATGAAGTCCCAAAAAAGCTAGTAAGTCCTTACTAATATTACTATAAATGCGAAAGTGTGTTTGTTTGTTGGTTTATCCTTCAACCACGCCAGAATTGAGCTATGTATCGACATGATTTTTGCATGGCTATAGTTGGGGACCTGGAGAGTGACATAGACTACTTTTTTCCCGAAAAATCAGAGAGTTCCCACAAGATGTTTAAAAAGTAAATCCACGCGAACGAAATCGCGAGCGTCAACTAGTACATTATAAAAATAAATTAAGAGCAGAAATCTGGTTTATGACTGGAAAACATTTTGTCTAGTGTGGCAATAGTTATTATGATAGCAATATTCTGTGCTAAAATGCTATGTCATACTATTTAATATCAAGAGAAACTTAAATGTCTTGTGTTACCTAGCTTAGTCCACTTTCATAAAGGTACGAGTACAGTAACCCACAAACACATAAATATTATTCACCATGGGGAATTGCCATTGAAATAAGCACTTAATTTATTCTACAATCTCTTCTTACAATTCCGTGCGGTTTGGCTCTTTCTTTATTTGTTAATGTATTCTTAGAACCACACTGTAAGATTTACATAATATGGAGTTAAAGAGTGAAATCACACCTCAAGTCAAGGTTTATATGTATTATTTGATTTGGCTATTTTATAAAGATTCTTGTAAGTACAGGCGACGTGTATGAACACAATGTTCATACGAAATAACCATTTTCAATAAAAGAAATCCGAATCTATTGCTGGCAGTTGTGATTCCACCCTAACCCTGAATTTCCTACTTTCTTTAGCATACAATGCTGTATCATGACGTATCAAATATTATAAATATATTATAAATGATATTTTTGGTTTTTGAATTTTTAGTTTAGATTGATTTGAACTAAAAATATGTTCAAGGTACTGAGACAGTTTCTATTTCTATCTTTAAAAAATCTCTTCGAGTAAGATTTTTGGAAAACCGCGTATTTTGTAGAATGTCAGTTATTTATAGAAGTAAAATACGTCCTCCGTTCTAATTTTACAGGCTAGTCTGCGATATTTCTAAAATCCTAAATTACGTATTTTTGATGACATGTCAACTGCTAATTTGGCAGGGGTATGGGGTGATTAATAATAATTGTAAACATTTAAAACAGCAACACAAAATTCCACCTCAGTAAAACAACGCGGTTCGAGGCATTTACATTAATTTAAATAATAAATGTTGAAAATAAAACCTGATCAGGGCTTTTTTGCAGTCGGAACGGGAAATGGGTTTTTTCCACAAAACGAGTTCAATATGAAAAACATTTAAATTTTGTCCACGACAATATAATATTTTAATATAATACCATGTCGATGTTTCAGTACGATAGTATTATCTTCGATGAATAATGTATAGTTCTTTCATTTCACGAGGGTGCGTGGCTCATGGTTGTATGTGTGTCGTATCTGTATAAGTGTGAGCGAGAGCTTGCTCGCGCCTGACCGCTCCCACCTAGGCTCCTAACAGGCACGCACACTTACGTATTGTGTATGTACACGACGTAACTACAAGTAAAGCTCACGCGCTCGCGAATAGATCATTTACCAGACTAGATATCGATTGTTACAAGACTAGATATGCCATTCGGTTGTAAAAAAAATTGTCCGTGACAAATAAGTTCTCACGAAAAACAGTAGATAAAAGTGAAAAGTTTACAAGTATTAAATAAAAAAATAGGCTGAATGAATTCCATTACACAAGTAGATCTTATCTGAGATAAGTTCAAAATTCTAGGCCTATGCTTTGAAAGCATTATCGAATAAGCCTATCTATTAAATACACTTCACCAACATTATCGTTATTTCTGTACCTAAAACTAACATAAACTAAAACCTTAAAGGCAGAAAGTGTATACTGTAATCAATACGGAAGTCTTCGAGTGCACAGAAATTTAATATACCTAGTAGATAGTTGAGATAACTTATAATCAGTCAGCCACAGAAGTCAGCTGTTAGAAACCACATCCGTAGTAGATACCATGTGTAACGGAAACTGTAACGATACGGACTCTATTCTAATTATTACAAGTTGGTCGGATACATTATACGGTACGGAAAGTTCGCTCTGCAAAATTAACCTACCTCTTGCTACTACATAATAAAGTGCAATTCAGGTCGCGCAGCGCTAACTAACCTACAGTTATATTCACTAGAAGTTGCTTCTCTATTGCGTAACTCTTATCCCTTTGCACTACATTAGGTCATTGAATTAGCCGGCCGCCGGGTACTTGTAGCTTTATATTTCAAAATGTGGAGTGCGCTTGGCCTGCTCGGAGGCTTTGAGGGTGAAATCCATTGACAGAATTATGCAAGGAAATATTTTACTCGAGTACGGACTCGAGTAAAATATTTCCTTGCATAATTCTGTCTCGTTTTAACTCTGGAATCCGCGTAGAGTGAGAGTGTGATGTAGGTATAGATTACAGCCTAAGTAAATAATTAGTAAAGAATATGTACACATGTATGTGTGTATGCATATATGTGGCGCTCTGGAGACCAAACGCGTGGACCGATTTTGATGATTTTTACGTTAATAGATTCGTGTTAATCTTGGGAGTGTCATTAAAGACATTACAGTAATCAAAATTCAATATGGCGACCACCAGACGCCACATTGTGAAAAAGAAAAAATGAAAGTCGGCGAACTATATTGAGTGTGGTATCATTGAATAGGTATTTGAAAATCATTGTTAGGTTTCTCTTATCATTTTTCAGTTTGAATGACCGTTTACGATTTAAGACAATTTAAAATTGTTTTATTGCATTTGCAATTTTGCATTTTATTGTTGCATTTGTGCTCTCATTTATTTTAAGTTAAATTTATGTTTTTGTATATATGTTTCTGTATTTATGTGGTGTACAATAAAATTTATTGATTTCATTCCATTTCATTTCATTTTAAGACCATCTTATAATCCCTACCTAAAAAGTGTGAAATAAAAATATTAAATTTAAAAAATCAAAAACCGGACTATTCTATCCTTACTTATTATAAATGACACAAAGTGTTTGTTTGTTGGTTTGTCCTTCGATCATACCGCAACGAAGCATCGACGTGATTTCTTGCATGAGAACCTATTTTATCAGCTACCTACTCTACAAACCTACATTTACCGTCCAGTCATCAGAATTCAATCGTTCCAAATCATTTCCAAACTCGAAACGCCAATGGTCACGTAATTTGTTAACAACATGAGTGATGTTGCAATCACGTTCCAATCAAAATCGAAAGTAACTGATTGATGGTCGTGATTGGCTGTCATACTAGTTGTAAACATTGTTTCATAGTTCCAGAGCCGATGGATGATTTCGGTGTCAGCCTTGCACCAATCTTAACATATTTAACATACTTGTATTATTATTATTAAGTAGCTTTTGCCTACGAATTCGTCTGCGTGGAGTTAGATTTTTATAAAAATCCCGCGGCGAGTCTAAATGCTTACGTTAAGTTCGATTTTTCTAACCCTTATTTTATCCTCCTAGGGGTTAAATTTTCAAAAATCCTTTCTTAGCGGATGCATAACAGTAAATTATCTGTATGCCTAGCCCGATCCGTCCGACGGTTTAAGCTGGGTTTTGATAGATCAGTCAGTCACTCAGTCAGTCAGTCAGTCATCTTTGCCTTTTATATATATGTAGATATCACGTATATCCGCTGCTCCGTTGCTATTTGCTTGGACAGTTTTTGGAAATCTGTCATATAATGCCAAAATTCGTCAGTTAATGTTTACTTGGCGCACGATAATGAAAGAGACAATAAAACAGGGATTTTAGTTTTCATTGAACGAATTTAGTAAATCGCTAAAAAACCAGCTTTGCATGATTTTTTGCTAACAAACTCTTAGCCTAAAACTGTATACTTAAAACAAAATGTATACTGGCATTTATTTAAGACTAGCGGACGACCGCGACTTCGTGCGCTTCTTCAATTCACAATCGACAATTTCTAAATCCCCACAGTTTAGGGGAGCAGTACCCCTACAGCATCAAGATTGAGGATTTGGATCCTGGAATTCAACACATATATACAATAAAAAACTGAAATCCTCGCATCCCTTAAAACTTTGTTATTTAATATTTTCATCAAGCATATTCCACAGAAAGCAAAACAAACCACGTTCCTCCGGTGTGGTTTAATTAATCCTTCAAATATTCAAGAATTTCGTACCTACTGAAGTGAATCTATTTCCACGTACCTACCGAACTTCGTACTGAAAGGCACTGTTTGTACACAATGTATTCACTACTATCACATAATGCAAAGTCATAAACGTTTATGTTTATGCTGCTGTAATATCTCAGTTCTGATAATAAAGTTTTATGTTGAGATTGGATATCTAAACCCTTTTCGAAAGGGTCTATTGATTACTATAACACAATAATTGCTTCAATAAGTTGAAGTACACGAATAAACACTTAGCCTTTTATTCTTTGTAAACTCATAGCATCTTCAATTTGTCAATGTGTATAATATTTTCCAAAGAATTTTCCTAGATTTTTTAGTCTAATGACTAAAAAAATAAGGTGCCTTGCTGCATTCTACGGAAAAGACTAGTCAGTGCAATTCACAGCTGGATGAACAAGTTCTTTTTGCTTATATGATGCCGATAAGCAAGTCCTCTTTGCTTATGATGCCTTCTTATGATCAAGATCTCGACTTAAATACACTTTATCCAAGTCGAGATCACTTATGCAAAAGGTTACTTTTACTTTTTTGGAACCAATACAGTCGTACAACCCAATGGATCGAACAAAATTACCGTAATGTCAGGATTTCCAGTTTGACCACTGTTGAAAGGTTGATTTTACCCTTTTTACCTTTTAGCGCCAATTTCACCTTCGTCGAGTAACTCGTTTTAGCGTCGAATAAAATGAACGTCCTGAGACTAGGGTATAGTGTATTATCTATGGTCCTGACAGATTTTCAATATAAAAACTGTCAGTACGTTTTTATTCTTCTTTGTCTGGGAGTCAGTAACATTAAAAGGCCCGTCATACTTGATGAATTAATTATGTGAATTGATAGTTAAAAATTAGACGAACAAAATAAACTTGGTATGCGTTAATTTTAAAAACATTTAAGAAATTAATAAAGAAAAATTCCGTAAAATGCAAACACTGTTTAACGTAATAGCGGATATTGATTTATTTATAGTCATCGATGTTTACAGTGTATATTTATGGGAATACACGAGGTGATGGAGAAATTTTATTCCTTCTCACACACTTGAAGTAGGTATGCATGATCGATTCGGCCAAAAAAACACTACGCAAAGTTGTTTGCGCAGTGTGCAGTGTTTTTCTAAGAGTACGAAACTTTCTATCGAAAACTCTGTAAATCCTTACTAATATTATAAATGCGAAAGTGTGTTTGTTTGTTGGTTTGTTCTTCAATCTCGCGGCAACAAAGCAACGGATCGACCTGATTTTTTGCAAAGGTATAGTTGAGGACCGGGAGATTGACACAGGCTACTTTTTATCCTGGAAAATCAAAGAGTTTCCGTGAGATTTTAAAAACTTAATCCACGCGGACGAAGCCGCTGGCATAAACTAGTAATAATATAAATCAATATCCGCGACGACTGTAATACATTTTTGAATTATGGTGTTTTTTAATTTTCGACTTTCATACTTACTTTTCTTTCAATGTTACCGGCTCCCGGTATATTGATACCTTACTCGACGATAAGGACTATGGAAACTTATAACAGCATAAATCTATTTCCTGGAAACCCAAAACCAATAAGCGTCTTCAAAACAGAAACAAATATTAGTCAATTTCCTGTGTCCGTTTAAGGGACTTTTGTCTAAAACACACCGGAACTTCACACTCGCCGGAATGTAAACATATTTAGCGCGTTTCCTATTCATTTCTAACGATTTCTGAGTGTTTGGCGTTATTTTCATTTGTATTAAGTATGTGAATATTTACTTAAACACCTTCCGTTGGCTCTAAGAGTTTGTCTAGAATAGGCAGACGGGCTTTTAAAATCGCTTTTACGCTCGGAGGAAAAAAAATTTTTACGAGATGGAAGTCAGTTGTTAAAACTGCCAAAGTTCAGGAAATCCAAATTTTAATTTCTGCGTGCAAATATCATAATATCTTTTGGGTACAGTTAATTCACAAATTTTATTTTTATATCGAGTCTTTATCCTCCGATTTAAATTGAAATATTGGGGATATTTACGAACAAAAATGCACAGAAATGTATCTTGTATTTCACTTTCATGAAACAAGTTTTTATTAGGGTTAAGTAGTTAAAAAGAAATCCTTGTAGTTCTATCCACTAGCCACTTCTATGTCACAGCTTTTTACTGTTATAATAAATGGTTTTTAAAATAAAATTGTTTTGGTGTAGTAGAGCACCTGGAGAGTATCATAGGCTACTTTTTATCCCAGAAAATCAAAGAGTTCCCTCGGGATTTGTAAAACTAAATCCACGCGGACGAAGAAGTTAGTATCAAATACAATATAAAAAATAAAAAGCCTTTTCTGCATTATTTGATATCAAACCTTCTAACTAAGTTAACTAAGTTTTATAATGCCTACACACAACATTATAATAAAAAGGAAAGAAGAATTATAATCAGATGTACTTCCTACGTAAAAATAAACGGGACATTTTTAATATAATTTTATAAAATACTAGCTGATACCTGCGACTTCGTCCGCGTGGATTGAGATTTTTATTCCCGCAGAAACTCTCTTATTTCCCGGGATAAAAAGCCTATGTCCTATCCCAGAATATAATCTAAGTATCTCTGTGCCAAATTGCAGCCAAATCGATTCAGTCGTTGCGACGTGATTGAGTAACAAACATCCACATTGTCGCATTTATAATATTAAATAGGATAATAATAGGATAATAGAATTAAGTGTCTGTACATGTATAAAGTGTACAGTATAAATGTAGAGTACACACTATCTGTGCACATTTGTACATCCTGTAAGTGCATGCTTGCGAATTACGCAAATGTTTTACATTGTATGCGCCCTCTTCAAGCCTCTTTCGAGTCTTTGATGAGTGTTAGCTAAGTGGAAGACATTTGTCATTTCTAGCTTTCCATGGAAAGTTAAACCTCTTAAGCTTAATTCGCTAAGGAACAACGAGGTATACTTTATCTAAGCGCAAGCGTAAACTCATTTGCTACGTGTATCTTCTTTCTAACATAATAGGAAATGTTCATCGCCGTGAAATAAAATTGTATTGTAATGGTGCAGCTGTGACGAGCTTAAAACCTTTTAAAAAAAAAAAGATGTGTGGCACTCGGGGACTGCCGCGGTAAAGCTATTGCATAGCATTTTTTATCAACGCCATCTAGCGGTGAGAGGAGTCCCGTGTCAGGTTATTTTCGTTACGGAATTTCTGGATTCGGTCTCCACGCTCAAGGCCCGCGATAGAAGCTATGCAATAGCTTAAAAACCCTCAAACCGCACCAAGAACGGATCTACGGAACAGACTAGGCAGTTATTCTATAATAACGTTATTTTTTGTTACTATTGCGAAAGTTGAAATTGTTTGTTCACAATTAGTTTTTTTTTTTATTCGATGACAAGATAGTCCTTGACTGTAATCTCACCTGATGGTAAGTGACGATGCAGTCTAAGATGGTCGCGGTTTCTACTCGCCATCGTGCCGGAACGCTAAATCGCTTGGCAGCACGTCTTTGACGGTAGAATGATAACTAGCCTCCCACCAGACCAGTCCAGAGACAATTCAGAAATTATAAATTCCCTAATTGCCCGCGCAGGGAATCGAACCCCAGACCTCCGATCTATAAGAACACAGGTCTCACCACTGCGCCAGGGAGGTAAGACAAAACCTAACCTAATTGATTTGTAATAATTTTTAAACAATGTCAAACATCCCAAAAATGTAATAAAAGCACAATATAACATACGTTACTTTTCTATATTATAAGTAATGTTTTTATTTGGACTTTACGATGTAAAAACATAATGTAATGCGTTAGTTAAATGTTTGATCAACTTACATATTTACATTAACGTGTTTGCATCATTAGAGAAATGCAAACATTTGGACATAATTCCCACGCTACTGCCTACTTACTCGTACTGTCCAAAATAAATGTTGGGAAAGCTTTCGACACCCGTGTGCTAATTAATACGGTAAACACTAAGGACGCATTAGGTTAATAATGTAATTAAACTAGTCGATTACCCTTGCTTCGTGCCTATGTGCTGTAGGGAAAGTTAATGTGTAAATACCTGGTACCACGTAACACTGTATTTGTATTATTTACTGATTCAGTCAATCCAAAGATTATATTAATGGTCTTTGAGGATGTAAAGAAGACCAACGAAAAGAAGAACAAAGTCCACTGAGTTTATAATATTGTAATATGGCATTTTACTCTTTTTTGAAAAGTGTCTCAATTTAATCCTAAGGTGATAATTTACTACTAGAAAATTTATTAAAAAAAAATCTCAATCGATAAACAATGCATTTCAATTTTTCATTTTAAATTTTCGCGCGTAAATTGACGAAAACGCTAGATGACGTCATCTCGACAGTAAACACACTGAGTAGGTAGTTTAAGTACCTATCACAGTGACGGATAACAATAGCTAATAACATTAATTGACGAGGTGCTAAATGTAAGATTCTTTATTTAAAGACATTATGACGTAGTGTTATGGCGGGTGCCGTTTCGCATATTTGTAGCACAGATAAAAAAGTGAAGTCCTTGAAATAAATTTTAAAATTTATTTTAGAATTTTGTGTACCGAAACTAACACTTCCCGATTTGTAATTACCTAAATTATCTAATTTATATATTTTTAGATTATTTCTTAGTAAAAAATATCCTGTTGCTCTCTACCTCAAACTCTTTGAAACCATTATGGCTCAGTTTCACAAGGAGTTTCTCAAAATTTTCAGGACTCATATTCGAGCATTGCTTAACTGCATAGCTAGCATGGGCGGGACAAATTTTATCCCCAGGGAAAGGATAAAATGTTTATCCCCTCGCTCAGTTTTATCCACCTGTCGAGCATGAGCAAAAAGGTGGAAATAATATCCACAGTGGATATTCTTATAGGAATATACTTTTCCTATCCCCTGTCGCCATGCTTTAGCATAGGGAGAAGATAATTTTATCCCTTGTCAGTGGATAAAATCGGGGGATAAAACTTTTATCTCCTCCCCATGCTAACCCTGCTGATATGAGGTTTTGTGACAGTTTAATGTATAATCGTAGGCGAAAATTGCATAGAAAGTTTTCGTATACAATATAATCGCAAACTATTTCTTGCCACTCGCATTCGAGAAACTATTCTTGTCAAATATAGGTCAATGATAAAAATTGGAGAATTATATTTACCCTGATCCAACATGACCAGTTCCACAGTGGAGTGCAGAGGGACATGTTTCACGTGTACACACTCCTCACCGAGCCCAGATTCCTTGGGGCACATGGCCTCGGGAGTCACGTCTGCGCCTTGCGTCAGCAGGGGCGATGCGGGGTACGTGAAACGGTGCCCGTCGGTCTGACCCCAGCTTTCTGTTGAAGAGAATAAACATCTTTATTTAGTGTAGTAGTTATTTAGTTAGTATGTATTATTTAAATCTACCTAAGAGTCAGCTCACACCGAGACGCGACGCGATGCGACGAGGTGCGTAGGTGCTTGAAGAAGCACGAGAGACTGCGCAGCGTAGGGCAGCATAAGAAGCCGTACTTCGACACGTATCTAGGTCACTTTCGCGCTCTTACTGAAATTTGTATCTTATTGTATAATACAGAGGGTCTATATTGATAACGTCAAAATCGACATCGGCAAAAGTACGACCATCGTCGCGTCGCGTCGCGTCTTGTGTGAACTGACCCTAAGAGATGTTTTTGTTTTCGCCCGATGTTTTTGTTTTCGCCCATTAGCAAATTGTGTTAGATATAATAAATTATTATTATACCGTTGGATGGAAATTCAGATGGAATTCATCAGACGCGTGTAAGTACCTAATGCTATGTTTAACTTCTAATAACAGAGTTCGCATTCGTCAATAGAGTTACAGAGATTTAAGAATTATAAATAAATTACTTAATGGTTGTACTTTCAATAAATAAATAATAATAATTGTTGTTGTAATTGTTGTTGTGTTGTTGTTGATCTTAAATTTTCTGCCATAACAATTAGTTTAGCTTAAAAACATCTGATTTAATTAACCAGAAAAGAGATTTTTGCCAGGGTAGTAGACCACCACAAAAACTGTCTGTATTTATTGTAGGTAGGTACGGTATTTATAATGGAAGGGGAGATTTCTTTCAAGGTGTTAGTACTAAATAACAAAAAGTAAAGAATTAGAATTACTCTGGAATTACCTATTGATGCTTTAAAGAAAACCCCTGTATAAGCAAGTAAGTAAATAATAGTATCTAAGTAGCTCTAGGTTAGCAACGGATAATATAAGTTTATAGCATGCACTATCCACAAATGGCTAAACACTGTACTGCAGCAAATAGATTAAATTTCTAAGTAAGGGCACTGCCTGTACGATGTATTATGTATTCTATGGTAAGAGGCTGTTTACATTGTGCTAGTGTTTATTATTCTAATAAGGCCCTATTATATTGACAACCCTCATCACCTAATTTACGCCACGCCACGGCGGCGGACAATCCATAGAAAAACTACCTAGTCAACAAATGTGCATAAAGTGAGTAAATCCAAGTGCACTCTATTCCCTCTCTCTCACAGTCTAAAAACAGTTCAACAGCCGGAAAGAGATGAGAAGTAGGATCAAGGGCTTTACATGCTCTCTGAAGCATGTGGTTAATGATAGTAAATAGTTTTCGTAGTGAGGTAGAGACTAGAGCAGGGGTGACCAACTTGATTAGAGCTAAGATATACTATTTAGTGACGAAACCCTGTGAGATCTACTCATACTTCTTGATAGTATGAAGAATTTTTTATTCGATTAAAAGGGAAAACATAAAATTGAATTCATAGTAACTAGTTACTAATGTAATTACTTATTTATAATATTAGTGTGAGCATTGCGCCTGAGCATCTTCCGCTAGATTTGCCAAGTCATGCCGCGATCGACTCGAATAGCCGCGATCGATCGGTCGATCCCGTGCCTAGCCACCTACTAGCCACCCGTGGACTAGAGTATAAATTCAAAATTCAAATTCAAAATTTATTTATTTCATGTAGGCTACGTGGCTAAGTGGTACAACCACTTATGACACGTCATAAATCTACCACCGGTTCGGAATGCAGATTCTGCTGAGAAGAACCGGCAAGAAACTCAGCAGTTGCGCTTTTCAAAAAATAAAATAAAATGATTTTACAATAAGTAACCAAACTAAGCTATGTATTACAGTGCTTCCACAGTGAAGCTTCAAAAATGCAATACATATAATTTTTAAGACATGACCGAGACACAAATAAACTAGAAACACTGTAGAACAGAATACAGTAGAACAAAAAATGAAAATTAAAAAAAAATGTTACAATACGTAGCTTATCTATCTTGTGGACAGCTGGGGCAAAGCAGATATAAACAAGAGTATAAACAAAACATCAACCACATTTGGTTTGTTTTTATTACAATCATTTCAACTTGTTTGTCGAAGTAAATTAAAGCAAAACAAAAGTAAGTCCTCGGCACAACTCGTACCGCGCTGTGGTTCTAAAAATGAATGTAAATAATATCATACTAGAGTAGTACGTACCTACCTACCTAAAATTTTATTAAAGTTTTGTTTGCTAGTTTATGTTTGCGTAAGTTTCAACAGCATGTAAAAGGGGGGAAAAACTCATCAGCAATTTTTTTTTTACACAATATCCAAGCACTGTAGTTATCAGTGGAAGTTTAATATACAATTCCGATATCTCTTTCACATTATTTACCAGCTGGTATTAGATAGCTAACCTAGTACAGGGTAGAACAAATTAGAGTTTACAGCTCGCACAACTTCGCAAATGGGATAGAAACAGTGCTGCTATTAATGGCGCATTAAAACAGAGTTCCGTTCTTGGGTCTAACTACAAAATTCCGTAGCCATACGTAAGTATAGAAGTAATTCCTTACCAATATTATAAATGCGAAAGTGTGTTTGTTGATTTGTTGGTTTGTCCTTCAATAAAGCTGCAACAGAGCTACGGATCCACGTGATTTTTTGCATGGATATAATTGAGAACCTGGAGAGTGACATAGTCTACTTTTATCCCGGAAAATTAAAGAGTTTCCGCGGGATTTTAAAAACTAAGTCACGGGCATCAGCTAGTTAAAAATAAATCAAGAATCCATTTAGTTCAATATTTTCGAAATGATTGCCGGCAACCTTAATTATTCTTATCAATCTCTTTCAATACTAAATCTGTGTAAGTAACTATATTTAGAATCTGTTATTTAACATTGTTACTGAATTGAATAAATCCAGTGTTAACTAGATTTAAGCACTTATAGCGAGATTATGATGTCGATAAAAATAAATAAATATCCGAATCACTTCCTAATAAATACTCGTATTGAACGAAGGCTTCTTTCTTCTTTGGTTGAAACATTATAATAGTCTGGCGACTCAAGCCGATTAGTGCGAATGGACCCTAAGTGAGGCACCTGTGATCAGCTAACTGGATGCAGGTATATTAAAGCACATTAAACCGTATTTCACTGGCTTTGCGACGCAACTTCGAGTAGGTAGTTAATGTATTTTAGTTTATTTGTACCTATAGGCAATTAAGAATTGGAATTAAACTTTGATATAGTAGGTATTTATTTGGATTTTCAAGAGAGTATCACTATCTTGCGAGTTACGTACATGACAGGTAACCAAGATAATATAATTATCATGTAACTGATGCTGATGCGGTATGTAGGTAACTTTTTTTGAGCAATTAATATTCCCTATACCTATCTAGTTAATAATAAAGGCATACATCATGAAATGAGTTATTATATTACATTATTCACAGTTAAAGCATGTGATATTTTATAGCCTAAACACACATAACTCCGAAAAGTCAGGGGTGCATGCCTGTGGGATCCCCCAAATAGGGGACAACAGTTCTAACCACTGGGGCAACACTGCTCTTCATTAGAATCTACAGTACCTACTACAAATAAATTCCCCTGGTTGTAGAGGTGAAAAACAATTTTTGTTTTTTTCACCCAATAATAGTAGCTTATTGCGGAAATGAAATCGAACGTTCATGAATATTTATTAACGTCGTTCGCAAAGAAAAGGGACCGGGTAAGAGATTATAGAGGAAAGCCGTTTTCTGTAATTTCTTGTATCGTTTCTTGCTGTGTCCCTTTGGCCTTTAGTATGATTGGTCGTAAAGATGCGGGAAACTTGATGGATTTATTGCTTTACACGCCGTTATCTTATCGTTATATTGCTCGTTTTCTTAAATGTAACAGTAATCTCTATTAATATTATGCGGAAGTGGTTGGTTTGTCATTCAATCACACATCAACGCAAACAACAGAGAAGGAACAGATCGACCTGATTTTTTACATGAGTATATTTGTGGACCTGGAGAGTGACATAAGCTACTATTCCGGAAAAACTAAGGGTTCTCGAAGGATGTAAAAAACCTAGCTCCACGCGGACAAAGTCGTGGGCAAAAGCTAGTGTGCTTAATACATAATATGGTCGTCGGACGCGACTTCTTTGGTGAATTACCTTTCTAAATGCCAATTTCATCATCGCCAGGTAAACGTTGGTTAAACGTTGGTAAAGACATCTTGACAGATTTTCAATACAAAAACGTCAAAATTGGTGGTTGGGCTCGGTCGCTAGACTTGGTTGTAATGGTGTAATATGGTTTTCATTATAACGAAAGATATCTAACATATTTTAATTTAACTCTAGTACCGTACATATCTAGTTATCACAGTGCTAAGATTGTCGTACCTAGATACTGCGGGGTACCAACACAGTGCAACTTGACTTGATGGTTGAACTCTCTTCCTGTTTCATTAACAAGTCTCGCTACAAATAACCTCTCAAACGCACTGCAGATTGTTAATTAATAAACTGAAGTTAGGTAAAGCTTTTAACTCAGAACTCTAACCTAAAGCATAATATTTTACTACTTAATTGGTCTTTACTTAAAAGTAAAGACCCAACTGGCTTAAGGATTAAATATTTCAAGAACTTGGTTTGTTTGGAGATATAAAAATCGTATCGTTTGCGATACGCAACTGCGATATAAGTACTTTGTTGTTACGCAAAACGCGTGAACAATGCCCTTGTGGAAGAGGCCAAGAAGCACTTTACGTTTCTCAACTATACCCATGCAACGATCACTTCGATCCATTTTTCTATAGCTGCGCGATTGAAGGACAAACCAACAAACAAAAGATTGCATTGATAATAAATAATTAGTCTTAGTAAGGATTTATAGGGATCTCGTACTAAGAGCATACTTGTACCTAACACGACAACGAGCCGCTTTGAACAAGTTGTGAATGACAACGCGTGAAGGAAACCCTTAATTATAAAAATTTCTGATTCCCTAATTAGGATGAAAATTATATGCAAAAATATGTAACTATTAAAGCTGAATTTATAACTGCTAATTAAGCTGTAGTTATAAGTTTAAAAAAGCTCTACCCAGATAAAAGTATTTTTTCAGTTTTTCATATATAACACAGTCCTGGTTCCTTAATTAGGGTGAAAATTGTGCAAATATGTAATAACAAAGTAGGTATTAAAGCCGCATTTATAACTGCTAATTAAGCTGTAGTTATAAGTTTTAAGAAAGCTCTACTAAGATAAAAGTTCTTTCAGTCCTTCTTTTTCTTTACTGATTTCTTTTGTTCAGTCTGTCAGTCTACTTAAAGGTAACTAAATATGACTGTACTTCAATGGTATACCTACTCATTCGTTTGCGTATATTCGTATTTGTCTCGAGAGCTTTGTAGGTATTTGGTTTTTCTTGGTCAAAAACCTTTAATTAATAGTTTTATATTGTTTTGGTTTCTAATAGGTAAGACAAACATAGTCTATTATTATACAATAATGTAATAATAAGATAAATTATTCACTAACAATACCTACCTAATTAACCATGCCAAAGTAAGTTTCTATATTACACCAACTGTTATTATTACCTACTCTGTTCTCCATAATTTGTTACGAATACTGTGTGTGTCGTATTTAACACACGATCAATGGAAGATTAAGCCTATATTTTTCTATGCAAAGTGGGAATAGAGGAGATGATTACGTATGTATATGTGTGTATGGATAATTAATTCATGGGAAAGCAGAGGTTTGCATCAGCTTTCCCATTAACTTCCTGACACAAGAAAAAAATTATAAAAGAAAAGGAAAAAAGGAAAAACGAAGACAAAGAAGAACATGAAAATATACATTTACTGTGTTACGGTGTCGTAGGCTGAAAGGCGGATACACATTCAATAGGAAGGGTTTTAGACGGTAAGATTCCGGCACGATTCCGGTCCATGAGGATTTCCCCTATTGTTCAAATATTTAAAAAAAATGGACATGATTTTTCTGTTCGTGGTTTTTATTTAAAAAAAACTTTTAAAAATAAAAACCCAAAGTGCCAAATTTTAAAATACAAATACAGACGTATGTATACGTAGGTAGTCACAGTACCAATTTGAAACTTTTTCACTTATTTCATGTGCAATGCAAAGAGATTTACGCTAATTGCAAACCGATCCAAGGTATCGAAATAGATAATACATAGATAATACAATATGCATCCCTCCCTCCCCTCCCTTTATTTACATTCATACATATTTATAAGGGAGCAGATTTGCCCTAATCTAATTGTGGCACTCTTTCCTGTCATATGCTGATTTATGTGCATTTATTCATAATGGAAAGCTTTTGATGACTCCTCTCAAACAATACCGACTTCATTTGTATTTTTTTTTTTTTAATTACTTAAGCTTTTAGATTTATCAGGCAATGGTCACCAACGAATTGCTTTTTAAATCAACTCAAACTCAGCTTTATTTATAATGTTGGCATAGCATCGACGAGTCACAGCGAGCTCAAACTAGGATTGTCTATACATACAGTCTATACATACAAAAAATATCTATAATGAAATGGAAAAGCATCATATTATAGAGTAGTTTTCATTGTCATTTTTCGTTTAGATATCAAGTAAAACTTTTATCGGTCAATCTTTTTGACAGTTATTTAAAACTTCGCGCGCGCGCGACTTCGTCAGCGTCAATTTCTGTTATTATGATCGTGATTAAGAAGTTTTTAAAAGAGTATATTTTAAATATGAATAATTTTCCCCGTTTTTGCAACATTTTTCACTAATGCTTTGCTCCTATTGGTTGTAGCGTGATGTTATGTAGCCTAAAGCCTTTCTCGATAAATGGACTATCCAACACAAAAATAATTTTTCAATTCGAACCAGTAGTTCCTGAGATTAGTGCGTTCAAACAAACAAACTCTTCAGCTTTATAATATTAGTATAGATATTTAAAATTAAAATCGTGGTCACTTGGTGGTAAATTCGTGTATGGGTCTAGAGAAAGTAAACCTTTTTTTTTTTAAATATTTCGATGGTGTTACAAAATAAAGAGTACCTAATTATAAAGACATCGTGGGGCAATCACGAACTGTCATTACTGCGGTTGCAACGGAGACCGGAGGCGATATTTTTATCTTGCGACTGATTGCTTTACTTTCCTTGTGCACGCTTCAATGTACCATGATATTAACTTTATATAATACCCTCTATTTAATTGAACGAGCGAAGCGAGTTCTCTGAGTCAACTAGGGCGCTTGTCTGTACTGGACAGAGAAATGTGTACGTCCAAATGTCTGTCAGAGCCCTATAACTTCTGAATTACTGAACGTAATTACTTCAAATTTAAATATAATATGTAAACTGATGGCCTTCAGCTGAACATTGTATAAAAAAATATAAAAAGCTTTATTTCAGGGGGGCTCTCATAGAAGCGTGTTTGAAGTAAAATTTTGTTTGTTGCGTTACATAGACTTGCAATATATCTTTTTAAAGACGACTTTGATCAGAGTACAAAAATATTTTTTTTTTAATTTTTCCCTTAAAATTGACGAAATGGGGGGCTTTCAAAGTGGAGATTTTAATTTGAGCCATATGTCAAGAATTACTGAATATTAGAACGTGAAACTTGGTTGAAAATTCAGTTATATCCTGTACTTGAACAACAAATACTAAAATTAGATAAATGTTATAAAGAAACGCTAATAGCTTCACAATAATGCTAATAGATGGCGCTGTGTCAGTAAAACAGTTTTATGTCAACTATTATTTTTTTTATTGCGTCTAATGTTAAAAGTTAATTATTAAAATATACAATTAAAACTTTTGGGAATTATGGCATATCGCGAGGTCTCAGTTCGGGGCGAACCACTAGTATAACTTAGTCCGTAACTTGAATCCATCGTAAATGATATATTATTTATATGTGATATCTACTGAGCATATAACCGTTATTTTATTTCAAACTAGCTAATACCCGCTACTTCGTCCGCGTGGATTTAGTTTATAAAGTCCCACGGGAACTCTTTGAGTTTCCTGACTAAAAAACCGGAAGTCTAGCCTTTGATAGCGCACTCTCCAGGTGCTACCTATAACTATAATTACATAATTATAATTAATATATATCAATACCTATTACCCATTCAAAAAATCATGTCGATCCATAATAGCTTTGTCCACCAAACAAACACACTTTCGCATTTATAATAGTTATTTAAGATTATATAATTAGGCTATCACAGCCATTTGTTCTTGCTCATGCTCTTTTGTCTAACAGTCTATCTTCATAATGGCTTAATTTGAAAAGCCGAAACTTATTTATAATTTCAGTTATATCCTGTTATTAAACAACAAAAATCAAAAATAAAATAAATATTTCTAGGAAAAATTTTTCTATGCCAAAAATTTACATAGTGTGGGTCGTATGAACTTTTAAAGATTCGAGGTCAGTTTGGGACGAACCAACACATTTATAAAGTCAACAAGCGGCTTGCAGCAAGGCTTTTCTTGTTAACGAGGAAGCTTATCATGCACTAAAATATTTTTAATGCTATATTTAACTTTCATAAAGTTTCCTAAACTACAGCATCGCCTCGACTTAAAACCTCGCATTCGTATGTAGCTTGGTGGTATTGTATAAAGCTAATCGCCCATTGTCCATACAAGATTGGGCCCATCACAAACGGTTAAATGTCTATTAATATATTATTTATTTATTTAGGCTTCTGAGGCTGAAATCTATAGATCGCACTCCAAATCTGCTCAGACTCAAGACAGAACGAGACTTTATGTCAGAGCATATTTGTGTCTCGTTTTAACTCTATCTTAAGCCCGAGCTAAGTCAAAGCACGCTCTATAGATCTCAACATTAATGTTGAAATAAAACGATGACATTAGACCCAAAAATAGACAACTTTTCAACAACGGTACTAGACAAACCTAAAAAAAACAACTAAAAAATGTCTAAGAGTGCACGCCTCGAATAAAGTTTTTTGTAACTTTTTGACTCTTTTTGGCTTGGGTTCATCGTTTTACATTATAGTTTCTGATGAGTTATTATGTTTTTAGAAATTATGTTCACCACTTAAGGAGTTATAATGCTCTGAAAAACACTCAGACAGACAGTTAGACAGGTGCATTGTGCAAATTAACCAAAGTAGACCTAGAGACTTGCTTCTCAAAGCTGTATAAGTACATAATATAGTTCTACTAGTCGTAACCAAAATTTACTTGAAGTTGGTCGACATAAACCGTGTGTCTATGTATTTAAATAAAATACACCTAATAATCAAATGCGATATCATCAGTATCATAGAGTTAGTTTTCTCACTATTACGTAGTTAATTCCGATGAATATTAATAGATTATGTAGATGAGGCTTTAACTTGCTATTTCTTGTAGGTGAATTACAGGATTAGGAATTTGTAGTTTAGGCTTAGTAGCAATGCTCGACATTACTTCCACAAATCCACACCAAAGATAGTTCATAAAAAATCGTTTTAATGATGTTCCACAAAATCATTTGCCAGGTTCCGAATAGCATAGCTATGCTCAGCCTGGTGAAAAAATAAGCAAAGCAACGAACAAGTAAAGGCCGACCTTTACTTATTCACTTATTTGTGTGAAACCACGTCAAAAATTTTCATATACCTACTAACAAATAAGTGACGACCTTGGTAAGATAATTCTGCGGTTAGTACAGAGTAGAAAACCGGTTCAAGAACCAAGATTTTAGGTCTTCAACAAGGATTAGTTTGTATAATGCACTAGTTGACTAATGCTTGATTACCTTGCCTATATTGTGTCAATAGTCGTGGACAATTAACTTCGCAAATGACGCGCAAAGTTGAAGATAACTCAACTTTTACGATAGTAAAGTATAAACTTACAAAAGCAAATTATGCATCTCGTGTCTGTTTGTCAATTTTAGCAGCACCAAATTAACACGTTTGTTAAATAGTAATTAGTTTTCAAGAGAGTACTACCTGCCTACTATTAATTTTATGTTTCTTTTTCATAACTCGTTGAATCAAACACTAAAGTAATAAAACAATGGTCTCCCATTTTAAGATTACGTACGGGTTGTTAGTTATTATGCAGTTAATTTCTATGATCTACATGTGTAATTATACTCACCGACACGTTTGGCTGCAATCTGCCTTGTGGAATAATTAAAAGGCACATAAATTATATCTTCGGTGGCTTTTCTAAGTTCTACAGGAAGTTTTTCTGCCGCATGCACTTCGTCCAAACACAAAACATCGGCACTGGTACACTTTTCACTAAACACTGTTGTAAACTCACGTCTCACTTCCTCATTAGCATCCTCGTTTTTCACTAAAACATTATCTTTGCTGCTATAAATCAATTCGGCTTCTCCTTCCAAACCTTCTTGACACGATTTTTCAGCGACCACTTTAATTTTGTACACACCAATAGATCTTTTAGCGTCTAAAATAAAATCGATACGTTCACCTCTACCTAATTCAATCGACGTGACTGATTCTGGCTGTACTCTATGTCCATCTAAAGTCACTAAATTAAGGTCATGTTCTTCAATGAAGAAATTAACAGGGCAACTTTTGAATCCTCCTCCATATGCCAATCGGAATCTGTATTTTTTCCCATGCTCCACCGTAAACTTTGATAGAGGAGCGTCAGAAGATTCTGGGGTATTCCCTTTGCCATTTATAAGAAGCGATTCCGCATTAGGAATTTTAGAAGTGACACCAGCTAGTGGTCCCATGGAATGTCCCCACTCTGCTACGAAAATAGTATGATCAGTAGAATCAATGTCGTAAAGCTTTTTTAGAGGATCTAATCTAGGCGATTGGCGTACAATGAAAGCTCCAGCAAGACCATCAGCGGCGTCTGCAGCTGAATGTGCGTGATACATGTGTGTTCCAACTGCCGAGGCGCGAAATTTGTACTGGAATGTAGTGTATGCTGGTTGAGGACATTGGGTAAGCATAGGTGCTCCGTCCATGAACGGAGTTTCCTTCTGAGGTTGACCACGCCAGTGTATTGAGAGGGCGTGGGCTGGCGCACGGTGGACCACGTCCACAACTAGGATATCGTTATGGCAGACATGAAGAGCGGGGGCGGGTAGTTCTCTGTTCGCTGAGAGAACGCCACGCTCTCGACCGTCTGCTGTGATGCACATTGCTGGACAATCTTTGCCATCTTCTACGCAGCTGTTACATGATCTGTAACAAAGGGATTCAAAATCATTATTTTTGAATGTTCCGGTTTTTTAATTGATTAATAAATTATTAAATAATAATTATCGTAATACTCACTTGCTATAGGTTTTATAAACCTCGATGACAAGTTTGACTCGGCAAATCATGGGCCAGTCTAGTTCATGGCATTCTCGATCACAGTTTTCGAAATACTCTTCTGCAAATAAGAAAAGCGAAAACGTAAATTCCAAATAATATTCAGAGCTAGTGTTATTTATTATTAGTTATAAGTAATCTTGGACTTTGATTTAAGAAACAACTAGAGTTTAAAATAATAATTTATCTATATAAGGAAAATGCTAAATGCTCGATCAAAATGCAGTCCATTTAGTGCGAGTTTATATTTACATCGCATTATCAACACAATAACGTGCGTGTAACAAAAACGACCTAAAAGCCCTCATTTTAAAAATATCTTAAAAGAAAACTCTATGTGTATCAGCACCTTGAAAAGGAGCTGTCGAGAATAATTTTACTTTGTAGTGTTTCGATTATTGAAATCTATCAACGTTATCGAGATAATAATTATACAAACACGTACTAGCCCTACAGGCTACGAAACGTTAAGGTTAAATGCGTAATTTCCATTTCCTGATATCGGGTGATTACAAAGTGCTCAATTATTGTATACTACTTATGTCCTTTATGGCTGAAGGTAAAAAATATCTGGGTAGGTATATTGAAGGAGAAAGTGTTAAAAGATGGTGTCTCAATAATATAACGATTAACGACATAATCAAAGGAGCTACGTACCTACGTAGATGGTAGTAACTAGTAACTTAGTAGGTACCTATCTTAAATAATAAGCACCTATAAAATGATACTTTTGTGATTTAATTCTACTATATTTTATTTTCCACGATAATATAAATAGGGAAAATTTAATGGAAAATAATGGCAAATAAAAATAAAATTTTCGTGTTATTAAAAAATACTGATATTAGTGTATAACTTTATAATTCTTTATTTTTTTATCTTCTTGTACCTCTGGACCTTGTACCTATGGAGTTCTCTACATCTCTATGAACATCAGAGAGCAATCGAAGGTATTATTATCAAACTTATTATATTAGTTGAAGAGTCCTTTCTTGCATAACTTCTAGACTAAAACTTCTAAGTAATAGTAGAATAAATGGTAAAAGTAGGTATGTGCCTACGTGGTAAAAGTATCTATAATAAACATAATACACTGTACCTAAACGTAGTTTAGTAGGTATTTATACCATATATTAAGTATTTACCTTAATTGGTCAATTTATTTACACAAGAGTCGTACCTGGCATTGGCGTGAAATAAACAACAACAATCACACTGGCTATTATAACGGACAACACTAGTATCCTTTGGAAGGACATAAGCATGTAATTAGGCTTCCATATCACATCACTACTGGAGTCAACCATCTTCTTATTTAGTTCCATTTTTACAAAAAAAAAAAAATTATAGAACGTGCGCGACGAGCCCACGCGGTCTAGACTTTGGTTATAACATTTTATTTTATTTTGAAACTACGATTTTGTGTCGTAACGTTAATGTTGTATGTTGTATTATGACCATACGCGACCACGCGAGTCTACCATCAAGTGGCGACTGGTGAAGTGGTAAAGAATGGAAACAATTTTGCCGCATGTTGTAACAGAATGCAGGTTCATACTCAATTCGGAAGTATTGCAGAGTCTGACTGAGATTGAACTGAGAACTCTCACTGCAGCGTTATGTAATTTTATATTACGAGACGGAATATTAAAATGTCGAACGCTAATGATAATGTTGCTTCGGAGGCCTACTTTCTGCTAATGAAGCATGTTTTGGGGTTTAATTGGTTCCTCAATAATAATTGTTGTGATAAATAAAGTACCCAACGTACTTTATTACGTAACATACGCAACGTATACCAAAGATACCCACTGACCTATATTCGTTGAATAAGTTGCATATGTATGCTTAATTAATTCTGCTACTTTTATCAAGTTACTAGCGGACCCGACAGACGTTGTCCTGTCTTAACTATGAATATTGAAACTCTTTGACGAAATTGGCAGCACGCATTCTGTCAATGTTATGTCAAACGCCATAAGGTTACATCAAAAAAGTTTGAATTGTAAAAGCGGTTACATTAGAAATAATTTAATATGGTGGTTAAGTTTTCTTAAATTTTCTAATTTTTCGCGCAATTTTCTTAATTTTTTCTTTCATAAGAACCTTCTCCTGACAATAACAAACACAACAAAAAAAGAATTAGCGAAATCGGTCCAGCCGTTCACGCGTGATGCGATTACCAACACATTAAGCGATTCATTTTTATATATTAGATTTCTGCAGTGTTAGCACATTAGTGTAGTCCGTTTAGCCTAAAAAGCACTGCCTGTTTTAAAATTACTCTTACCTGGCCATTTTCACCAGTGATACCAACCTACCCTGACAATGCCTTAAGTAGAGATAAACGACTTACGTGAACGTCAAATATCACCTAAACCAGTGATTCCCAAAGTGGTCCAGGAGACGGGAGACTCGACCGGGACCTGGGTATATTGATGTGAAAACAATGGGGGTTCACAAGTTTATGTGTTGGTCGACGAACACTCTGGCTTCAATAGTAAAAAACAATAAAAACAGGATATCTGATCCATTTCCAGTTTTATAAATTTAAACTTGCATATTCGGTTTTCCATCGCAAGAATATATTCACATTTTTGATGAGTTTTGGGAATATAATTGAAATGTAGCATCACGGGGTCTACCGAGATCAGTAAAATTTTGAAAGTGGTCTACGAGAAAAAAGTTTGGGAGCCTCTGACCTAAACTTACAACACCATCCGGAACGTTCTCGTGCCAACGCGCCGGTAAAACCAGTTCGTGGAACGACGAGAAGGAAGGGTTCTAATTGTTAGTGAAAACAAAATTGTTCTTAAATGCCACTTATCTACCTAATTGGGTACTACAAGTGTTCCCTAAAATTTTGGTGAGTGTAATTATCACAAACAATAATTACACAAGCGACCAGGCGGTTCGAATCCTAGGCATAGACCTCCTTCCACATTAACCTCTAACGTTTCGGACTTCGGTAGATACCCAGTTAGCCAAGGCGCACGAATCACGATAGTGCAATAAGACCAAAGTTTGCTTTAACGGCGAAGAACCTACCTACGAGTATGTCTTCGCCGGCAGCGTGGTGTACTATGACCTAAAATCTTCTCGCTCTGAGAGTAGACCCGTGCCCAATTTATTGAAAAAGAAGAAAGTTTTTGCAGTAAGACTGAGAGCACCTACACTACTTCAGCTTAGAATAAACATCGTTCGGGCATCCATTGCAACGGTGACATCAATTGTAACGCAAAAATCGCGTGTGTGGAACCTTTAAATAAAAAAACGGTTTCACAATAAAGACGCCCGTGCGATATTGCCATAGAAATATATTTCACCACGTCCGTCTTGCAGTCGCTCAGTGTCCTTGGCCCGCTCTACATGTCGTGTATACAAGTAGGTACTGACATTATTTAAGGCAGGTAGTAGGTATATTATGCTTATGTAACCGTATGTTGCGTGTAGTAACTTTATAAGTAAGCTAGCCAATTATACTATATCATAGGCATCAAATCCCAAACGACATTAGGTTTTTCGAATAGGTATCTATGATTATAATTATTCATATCTGTATATTCATACATAACATACCTAAATGCGAAAAAAAACTCGGTCTGTCTATTTGTCAGTAATATCTTTTTACGGTTTAACCGATCTAGCACTTTGGCACATGCGATTCTCTAAAAATGATTAACAAACTAACATAGTGCGATGACTGCTATCGTTTCGTTCGGCCAATGCCGATACTCACTCGCTGTTGGCTAAAATCATGCTAAAATGCGTTGTTGTAGTCTCTAGATTCTAGAGTAGTCTAGACTCTGGACTGTCGGATAGATCTCATATCGATAGTAGCTATTGCTAGCCATTGACGCTAGCCGCTGGTGCTAGCTACTCAGGCTATTCGATGACGCCAACCACATTCGCCAGCTGCTGGTACAACAAGCTGGTACCAGCCGTTGTCGCTAGCCGCTGTAGCTAACCTCTGTCACTGGCCACTGGCACTACCTGCTAGCTTTGATGCCTTAAAATAACTTCAGTTTTTTTATTTAATAGAGTCGACACAGTTGGTTCCTCGGTTTCAGTTTGATGAGACTGATCTTGATTTTTCAAGTTTTATTCGGAGTACAAATACAAGGCCTGAAAAGAAAAATTACCAAGTAATAATGAGTATCGTAAAACGAAACGGCATCATGTCTCATGAAATTTGACCGCTGACATCTGCCATTTTGACAATGACTTTGACAATACTAACAATAATTGACACTAGGAAAGCAAAATAATGTTTTCTTCCTTTTGTCACAGGTACACTGCATACAAAAACAAAAGTTTTGGAAACGTATGTAAAAACTAAAGTAATATTAGTAGTAGTAAAAGTTGTACTTGAGTTCATGGTCGAAAATACTTTACGTTTCAGATACAAAAATGGAGATCACCAGAAAGAATTTTAGTGAACAATTGGAAAACATAACCAAAAACTTGAAACGATCATGTTTTGTTGGGTTTGATGCGGAATTTACCGCTATATTATCAGGAGACTGCTTTAAGCACAGGTATGATTATTGCTAGAAAGATAACTATAAAAGGTGAGGTGACTGTATTACAATTTATATCCATACTAGCGGACCCGACAGACGTTGTCCTGTCTTAACTATGAATATTGAAACTCCCCTTTTTACCCCCTTGGGGAGAGAATTTTCAAAAAATGTAAAATACGTAATTCTTTATTTTTGATCAAGAGCCAAAATATCAAGTTTCATAAACATAACTTGAAAAATAACTTGAAGAACGAAGGACTATCATACAAACATTCAACCCCTATTTAATCCCTTAGGGGGTAGAATTTTTAAAAACTGTGAAACACCTACTTTTTTGTTTTCAATTTAAAGCCTAAGTACCGAATTTTATGGGTATAGCTTGAAAAATAACGGAGTTTCATACAAACTTTAACCCCCCTTTTTACCCCCTTGGGGGGAGAATTTTCGAAATATGTAAAATACGTAATTCTTTATTTTTGATCAAGAGCCAAAATATCAAGTTCCATAAACATAACTTGAAAAATAACTTGAAGAACGAAGGACTATCATACAAACATTCAACCCCTATTTAACCCCTTAGGGGGTAGAATTTTTTAAAAGTGTGAAACACTTACTTTTTTGTTTTCAATTTAAAGCCTAAATACCGAATTTTATGGGTATAGCTTGAAAAATGACGGAGTTTCATACAAACTTTAACCCCCCTTTTTACCCCCTTGGGGGGAGAATTTAAAAAAAATGTAAAATACGTAATTCTTTATTTTTAATCAAGAGCCAAAATATCAAGTTTCATGAACGTAACTTGAAAAATAACTTGAAGAACGAAGGACTATTATACAAACATTCAACCCCTATTTAACCCCTTAGGGGGTAGAATTTTTAAAAACTGTGAAACACGTACTTTTTTGTTTTCAATTTAAAGCCTAAATACCGAATTTAATGAGTATAACTCGAAAAATGACGGAGTTTCATACAAACTATAACCCCCCTTTTTACCCCCTTGGGGGGCGAATTTCGAAAAATCCTTTCTTAGTGCTCGCCTACGTCATAAAAGGAACCTACTGTCAAAATTTCAAGTTTCTAACTTCAGTGGTTTAGGCTGTGCGTTGATCGTCAGTCAGTCAGTCAGGACAAGCCTTTTTATATAATTATAGATTATATACCCCGCGACTTCATCCACGTGGATTAAAGTTTTTAATTCCTGCAGGAACTTTAATTTTCCGGGATTAAAATATAGCCTATGTGTTAATCCTGGTCATGAGCTATCTCCATTTCAAATTTCAGCCAAATCGGTTCATCTTGTGATGTGAAGGAGTAAAAAATACACACATGCCTACATAATATTAGTGTGATGTTATATTCACACATAAAAATCAATTATAATTCGTTAGTCTGAATAAAACTTGACTGACTTGAATTTTTTTTTTTTTGTTCGCTCTAGTACAGGGTAGTTTAAAAATAAATAGAGAAAACTAAAGAAATTTTTTTAATTAATGTTTTGTTATAAGTACTGAGTATACTTTCATATGCATTTAGTAAAAAGCTGTTATTTTAGACATTACAAACAGACACTTCAATTTTATTTATTTGTATAGCTAGATTTTGCAATGGATACTTATGTATTTCAGGTTATTTGACACAAACAAAGAAAGATATGACTTAATAAAGAATGAAGTGAGTAAAATGATCATGACTCAAGTAGGTCTGACCATGTTCCAATATGATCGTGATCACGACAGCTACATTGCAACGGGGTATACTTTCCATCTGTGTCCACAAGTTGTTGCAGACATCGACCAGTCCTTTATATTTCAAGCTTCCACCCTGCAGTTTCTTTGCAGATACAATTTCAATTTTAATAAGGTAAAGAAAATATCTCTTAGATTATAGTCCTACTAATATTATAAGTGCAAAAGTTTGGATGTAGGGGTGGATGGATGGATGTTTGTTACTTAATAATGCCACAACAGCTGAACCGATTTGGCTGAAATTTGGCATAGAGATAGAATATCACATAGAACAAACAAACAATCTTTTTCCACAAGAATGGAGTTGCTGGCATCAACTAGTAATTTATAGTTTTGATATGACCAGGTTTTGAAATCCTTATTAATATTATAAATGCGAAAGTGTGTTTGCTAAATATAGTGTATAGTTTAATAAATACAATGATATTTAATATTTATTAAAGTATGTTTATTTTCTTAAACCTTTCTTTTTCTTAAATCACATATTTTATTTGCAGTTTATATATGACGGTCTGCCTTATCTGAGTAAAGTAGAGGAGGCACATATAAGACAGCAGCTGAAAGACAAAACACTTGTTGGCAATCTTATAAATGCGCTCACAATGGATGATGAAAGGAAACTGCAGAAGTACTGCTCAGAAGTTTCTAAGTATGTCCTTTGCCAACATTTTCTTTAAAGAGAGCCTGTTTCAACATAAAAAGAGTTCCTATGTCAAGTTTCTAATGTTCGAAGATAGCAACCAAGATCAAGTAATTTTTACAACAAAAACAAGAAAATTAGAACTTTTCTGTACACATCAAAATGTTTTTAAGATGAACAACAATTTCATTTTAAATATATATGACATGTAAAAGAACATAATTGGAACATCTCCTGCATTCCTGGAAAGGAGTTAAATTGACTAATTTAGTCTTTCCTCAGATTCTAAGTTAAAGAGAGTAAAACAATTAAATTAATCCTTATCCTTACTAATATATAAATGCGAAAATGTGTTTGCTTGTTGGTTTATCCTTCAATCACGCTGCAACAGAGCTACGGATCGACGTGATTTCTTGCATGGGTATAGTTGGAGACCTGGAGAGTGACATAGGCTAATTTTTATCTCGGAAAATTAAAGACTTCCCGCAGGATTTCAAAAACTAAATCCACATTAACGAAGTCGCAGGCATCAGTTAGTAAATAATAAATTTCTTAACTTTATATTATTTTAGGTTAGACATTCGTTGATAAAAGTATTAATTAAATTAAATCATGTTGTTTTTCTGTTAGATTTGAAAATATAAAAAAATACATTTTCTTTTAGATGGCTGACGGGAAATGATGAGGAGACAATTTATCTAGATATTGAGTGTCCAGTGATGCGTTACTTAGTTCACAATGAGATAAGGCAGAGGTTCCCCGACGTGCTTACCACTGATAGCTTAGGTAATAGCAATAAGGTAATTTACGTTAGCGGTAACTATTTGTATGAAATAGACTTTGCAACTGCTTCCTCAAGAGATTTCGAGAAAATAAAAGAGAGAAAGAGAGAAGCATTTTTAAGCTATTGCATAGCTTCTATCGCGGGCCTTGAGCGTGGAGACCGAATCCAGAAATTCCGTAACGAAAATAACCTGACACGGGACTCCTCTCACCGTAGATGGCGTTAATAAAAAATGCTATGCAATAGCTTTACCGCGGCAGTCCCCGAGTGCCACACGTCTTTTTTACTAATTACATTTTACTGTAGTTAAAAATGCTTTTTTCTCTCATTGAGTAAGACAAAGATTCCTAAATAAGGGAATAAAATTAATATTATCGCCGATATAAAACCTGCTAACTAATACGGTGTGGATCACGTGGATTTATGTCAAAGAATCGCATCCTTCCAACGTAAGCTCTCTTTGCGTACTCTATCGGCTAATAACGGGGAGTGTTCTGAAGAGCTATCTGACCTTATTCCACCCTCTTTCTTCTAAAATTCAACCGCTCGCCACCGAACACAATTCCACCCTCACCACCTGGGTGCCTGGAGCACTTCAACCATCCGTTGTACCAGATCTTTTTTCCTTGTTGTTAGGGATATTGTATTTTCTTTACCACTACCGCACCACAGGCACTTGGAACTTGTTTTATATTGTCTTATTTCATGATCACCACGCTTTTTATTATTTATATTTGTAACTAGCTTTTCCCCATGGCTTCGCTCACGTTAAGTTCGATTTTTCAAACCCCTATTTTATCCCTTTAGGGGTTGAATTTTCAAAAATCCTTTCTTAGCGGACACCTACGTTATAATAGCTATCTACATGCAAAATTTCAGCCTGATCCGTCCAGTGGTTTGAGCTCTGCGTTGATAGATCAGTCAGTCAGTCAGTCAGTCATCTTTGCCTTTTATATATTTAGATTAAACACAGGAGCACTTCATTATCCACACATAGCAAAGAGAGAGAGATAGGGAGCGAGAGAGACAAAACATATAGGTACACAGATTAAAATTTAGGATGAAAATACTAAACACTTGTACTTTGAAACTGTGGAACCAACTTCTTGCAACAACAATGAAGCCGCAGATGAAAAATTTAAAAATTAATTTTAATCTAAAATTAAATTAAATTTTATTTCAGGTCCTGATATACAGAGATAAATACATAGAAGGTGCCAACAGTGCTCCAATGGGTATATTAGAAGACAATCTGATGAGCTATTTGCTGGGATTTTCACAAATCATCGACCTACTTGCTACACATCAGAAACCTATTATTGGCCATAACAACTTTTTGGACCTTGTACTCCTACACAGCCAGTTTATAGGGCCTTTGCCCAATAATTATTCTACTTTTAAGAAGAATATGAACAGCTTATTTCCATTCATATTTGATACAAAGTATATTTCTCATGAAATGAAGAGAAGGTTGACATTCGATGAAGTATGGAAATCCAATGCACTGCAAGAGTAAGTTGTATTTTTTATTTTTCACCGCTCGCGACTTTGTCTGGATGGATTTACATAGGTTTTTAAAATTCTGTGGGAGCACTAATTTCTCAGGATTTAGAGTTTGGTTCTCTTTGCATGTGAAAGTCCCGTCAAAATCGATACAGATTTGCCTCGACAAAAAATACAACCAGACAAAAATTTAAGAACAAAAATTTTATCATGAGCTTAACCGCATACAGACATCGCTTATATTTATAACTTGAAAGTTAAACTAAGTGCACAGTTTTAAAAAATTTATTTATTTTTGCTTGCTAAGACAATACTGCTAATCTTGTTGAACAAAAATCTTCATACTTTTTTTTATTGTAGCTTGTATGAATTCTTCTCTGAGGGCAAGTGTAAGAAAATAGAGAATGGAGTTAATTTCATAAAACTGAGCACACCCTTTGGTGTGAAACAATCTTACCATGAAGCAGGATGGGATTCATATTGTTCAGGTAAAATATTTTCTTAAACACTCAGTGAGGAAGAAAACTCAAACCGGACTAGAATAGAATAGATTTTTTTTTTTTTTTTCAAATAAACTTTTACTGGTGACACAGTACCGATAGTTACGTTAACTACCTCGTTGGTCAAGTAGTTAACATGTTCGACTGCGGATGACGAGGCCCCGAGTTCAATTCTCGGGACGGACAAATAAATTGGGGTTTTCTGTCAAGAAATTCTCAGTACTAGCCCGGAGTGAGGGAGTTGGCTGTGTGTCACTCTCGTGCCTCAAAGAGCACGTAAAGCCGTCGGTCCTGCGCCTGAGTCGTGTCGGACTCCATCCCATCGGACTGTCAGAGTGAGGGGATAGAAAGTGCAGCTGTGTTTGCGCACACACTTGCGCACTATTTGTATTCTGAGGAGGTTTTTTTTATTCAAAAAGATAGTCCTTGACTACGATCTCACCTGATGGTCAGTGACGATACAGTCTAAGATGGTAGCGGGCTTACTTGGAAGGAGTATGTAGAGTAGTGTAGATTCAACCCGTACCCCAAACCGGTTTCTACACGCCATCGTGCCGAAACGCTAAATCGCTTGGCGGCACGTCTTTGACTGTAGGGTGCTAACTAGCCACGGCCAAAGCCTCCCACCAGACCGAGGTTGACCACTTTGACCAGATTCGGTCGGGTGGACGTTAATAGTCACCATCAAAGTATCCCACCGGATAAAATGATGATGATGATTATGTTTTAGGCTACTGTTTTATCCGGATGGGTCACTGGGCGGCTTGTGAGCACAGCGGCAAGTACAGGCCCGTGGGCCCCAGCGAGAAGCTCGCGGCGTTGGCGCCCTACTGCAACAAGGTCAACGTCATACGCGGAGCTGTGCCGTTTATGGTAATCCTCTTCATTATCTAGTCAGCGGAATCTGCATTCCGAATCGGTGGTAGAGTCTCGACGTATGATAAGAGAAACGAGTTGGCCTACATGAAATAAATAATTTTGAATTTTATAATTTTACTAGATTTTACCCGTGACTTCGTCCGCGTGGAGTTCGAATTTTAAAAATCCCGCGGGAACCCTTTTTCAGGGATAGAAGTATTCTATGTCACTCTTCAAATCTCAACTGTACCCATGCAAAGATCATTTGTTTTTAATTCAGTGACAAGATAGTCCTTGACTGCGATATCACCTAATGGTAAGTGTCGATGTAGTCTAAGATGGTAGCGGACTAACTTAGAAGGAGTATGGCAGTGTAAATTCGACCCATACCCCTAATCTGTTTCTATACGCCATCGTGCCGCCATTCTTCTTAGTCAGTTAGGACAGCTGCACCATAAGGGATTCTATTTTACCATTTTGGTAGACTACCCTCTCCTACCCCTAAAAAAAAAACATTTTTTTACAACTTAAAATTTTACTGGCATTGTATCGTTTATAGTACTTTAATCAGGACAGTGCATTATTTATAAAATTCCAAAAATGTATTTATAGAAATACTTTTTGGAATCATTCCAATAGATTTCTAATTTCCCACTTACCTTCGGTATAAACAAACAAATTTACACTCCCAGCTTATAATATTCGCGTGAATATATAAACTGCTTAATACAAAGATAAATACTTAAAATATAGAGCGGCTATTTAATATTTTTGAATCCAAGGCTTTGATTCCATTGGTTATGTATCTGCTTTACTGATCAATAGAATTTAAAGATAATTAATTGTCAATATGTCACTAATCTATTCCAATGATTTTTAGCTCACGAAAATATGTGCCTATGTGATTTCACACTTCATGACTTTCAACCATCCATGGTTGTATCGTCTATACTTTTTTAGTACTGATGGAAAGTTGCATGACAGGGATCTTTGCTTCAGCTGTCCACAAGTTAATATTATAATTATTTTGTAACCCTTTTTTTAAAGAGTTACAACTACTCAGTCTCTTACGGACTCTTCTCAGCATAATCTTTCTGAACCAAGGGTAGAGGTTTGACTTGTCATATGAGCCAGTTGGCTTAAGTAGGTACATGAAATAAATACAATTTAATTTGAATTTGTAGCTACAAGTACATGACGTACCTCTTAGGAGAGCCTAAATTCAGAGAATGCGAAGAGATATGAGTTACGTGATAGAAAAAGAAAAATGTCTAGACGAATAAGATGGTATGTAGCGCTGTGTCAACCTGAATTACACTTTATTGTGTAGTAACAAGAGACGCTATTTATTAAAATCATTTTGCGAAGTGAATCTTCTGTTCCCTTAGGTACTATTAGGTGTTCTATGGTAAAGTGTCAAATCTGTAGTATGTGAATTTATTTAATTTACTACTGTCCTATCTGACACTAATGTAATATTGAAATATCTGGAAGCGTCGATAACATTAAGATGCGATGTCAAAATAAAGTTCTATTTCAGAATCTCGTGGACGTCGACCCGCCGCGCCACCGCCCCGCGCTGCTTCACATTAAGTCTATGAAGGAGAGGATCATTAACGTCGGCCAGGTAATTACGAATTTCAGTACCCATTAATGTATACTAGGTGACGCCCGCGACTCCGTCCGCATGGATTAAGGGTTTTCAATTCCCGCGAAAACTCTTCAGTTTAAACACCTATATGTTAATCCTAAGTGTGAGCTATCTCCATTCTAAATTTTAGCCAAATCGACTCATTCTGTGAGGCGTGAAGGCGTAGCAAACGCACACGCACGGACACACGCACACGCTCATACATACATCCAAATTTTCGCCTTTATAATATTAGTGTGATATTATAGATCCGTTTCCGTCCGTTCGGATCATTGCAATATGTATTCAAAATGAAGTGTCAATAAATGGCAAAGTTAAAGGTGCAGATTGAAAACTTAAAGATCGACAGTTCAATCCCCACCCGTTGCATTATTTCTATTTCTATTTAGTTCATCCCCGTTAAATTCGTATGGACGAATTGGAGTGAAGTTAAGTTCTTATCCCGCAGGAACCCTCCGTTTTCCAGGATAAAAGCCTATGTAACAAGTCCTCCACTATAACACGTATCGCGTTAAACGGGGTAGCCTAAGTGGGGCTATTAGGTAGGGGCTACAAATTTTGAGTTGAATAAAAAACTTTTGAAAAACAGCTTATAGAATACGTTCTGAAATACTTAAGGAATTAAGTTGGAAATCACTTCACGTCAAAATGCGGAAACATTTATTTATTTATCTGATTTACATCTGACGCAATGATTCCACAAACCTTTGTCCAATTAAATAAATACTTAATGTAAAAGAATAAAGTTAACTGTTACATTGGTAAGTCGTGTAGGTTGGATCATTATTGCGTAACTGCGTCCATCTCATGATACAATAAATAAACAGTTCGAAATACAAAATCGGCATTGTTGTAACAATGTTACGGGCAAGCGGGGACGTTGCATAAGGAGCTCAAAGAAACTCTATTTACGTCTCGTATAGTAAACACAGTCGCTCCCTGTCTTATCCTCGACGCCAAAATTAGAGGCCATATGTTAGTGTACAGTTATGGTACTAATAATTGTCACAGCGGTTCGTAGAACGCGCGACCGCTTTCCAACTACGCATTCCGTGTTATTTTAGACGTTGCGACCCCAAAATGCGTCGGCATATCCTAATAATATTTAAGCTCTTCATATAGTTAAGTTTATACAAAAACTAACCAATTTATTATGTGGTCTTTTAAAAACTACCATTACATTTTCGTGTTGGCATAATTTGTTTGTAGACTGATAAAATATAAAAATGTTAACATATGAGTATAAATAGGAATGTCTGGTAAAATCTATCGCAAATCATTTAATTTTAGTAATTATAGAAATATGTTATTATATATATCATAATATTATGTATAATATAAGTATGTATAAAGTAAAATCAGCATGCCATGCGCCCTAGCTATATTACAAACGTATTGTCTTTTTCTACGATCGTTCACGTTAAAGCAAGGGATCCCAAAGTTTTATATCACACTTCCCGACTGAAAGGATAGGACGTGCGACAAAAAACTTTGGGAGCCCCTTCGCGCGTTGATCGCATGCGAAGTGATCCTTACAGAGGGTTACACTTATACGGATTTGAGGTACAAAAACTGCGAAAGCCGAATCGATACATACACGACTCCATACAAAATAGCATTTTTATATGGACAAAACGCGAATACATGCCAACAGATTTAATTTCAGCTAAGAAATAGATGAGTGGCCTATTTCAGCCGCTGGATACAGGTGGCTCAGGATCGTTTTCTGTGGCGATCATTTCTAAATGCCAAGGGCCAGGTGTGGTCGTCTATCGCATGACGATAATACGTTTAAATAAATTATAGAGTGTAAAACGTATAGAGTGGCGTGTGTGACAGGCACTGGCACAGTGTATCAGCAGCCAGCGCCCGTCTCCCGCGCCCATGCCACGTCTGGCATACGTCCAAACGCACACACGCAAGTCGTCCCACACGCACACGCACCGGCCGCGTGCATACTTCCCCCAGCCAGTTAAAACAGATTGATAATACCCGAGTGTCACTGGATCTTTATTTTAGACCCGGTAAAGTTTTTCTAGCACGCCAGCCGTTTCACTTTTTTAATGTAAGAAAACCCATTTTTCATGTCTCTGTCAAGGTTGATTTAAGGTTAAGATATAAATACAATGAAGCGGCAATGTCGCGTTCCCATTTGGCTATTTGGCGCTACGGCAGACGTTCGTACGCGCTTGATCTGGCGCTCGGTGATAGCTCATTTATCTGCTATGGCTATTTGTCTTTCTAATTGTCCATATTTGTAACTAATCAGATGTGGTCGCTTTTAGATTTTCTATCTGGCAAACGTTTGCGATGGCTACATGTTATAATTGCTTATCTTCCTTGTACGTCACGTCGTCACTAATAGTCATTTGCCCAAATGTACATGAAAAAAATTAAATCTTCACCGACATGACGTAGCGTTGCCGAACTACCGATAGCTTTGCTTTCGATCGAAAAAATTTGCTTTTACACCCCAAAGAGCTTAAAAACATTTTGAATAATGAAATTGATAACGGTTAAAAAATGAAAATCCGCCACTTGGACTTAGGTCGTGTCTTTATAATATTTTTTTTGTCATAGGTAACGTCAGTGCTTGCGGGAATCGGTTCCATAGACGTTAAGCTTTATGGTCACAAAACGGCGTTAATAGCAACCAGCACACAATTCACGTAAGTAAAGAGCTTTTGAATGAATTTTGTCTGCATGAGGTTTTAAAAATCCCAGTGGAACCCTTTCTTTTTTAGAGATAAAAAGTAGCATATAGACGTCTCCAGATCCTCAACAAATAATCACGTCAATCCATTGTCTCATTGCTGCGTGATTGAAGAACAAACAGTCCTACCTAAATAACAACCTAAATTATCAAGAATAACCACTTTCAAACTACAAACCGTCGTAAATACACATTTTGTTTTCTAGGGCCGATAAAATATTAAACCAATTCAAGAACAACAAAGACTACAGGATAGCACCGTTTAACGTCATCAGACATTCTCCTGTGGGTAGAATGGCTATTTGGTAAGCTCCTTTTAAATCTCTTACATTTAATTTTCTGCAAATACCCCCAAACGCCTTGATTTCTTCAAAAAATGGATTTGAACTGAATTAAGTACGGATTTAGTCAGCGCAAAACCGAAGTCTGTGGAAGTCCATATCCAGGAGACCTTTCTCCAGTAGGTACTTAGTAGATAAAAGCATCGCAGTTAAAAACATAGATACATACCGTTGCGCAAAATGGCCGCCATCTTGAAATATTTTGGCAAAATTTTGCATTGTTTTTATGGATACCGTCAATCTTATACTAACCCTACCGATAACTATAATATATTTGCTCTTGTTCACAGGGGAAGCGCGTTACTAACTGGCAGTTTATTACTGTTCTTGTTGCATAGAAGAGTCAATAAATGATGTACATAGTATGGAAATTAGCATAGTTAATATGAAAATCGCTTAATATTATAATTTATAAGACTGCTAGATGTATAATAAACTTAAGACCAAAATAAAGATGCACTACAAGTTATAACGAATTTTTATGTCAAGCGTTACCTATTTAGGAATATATCAATAGATTTTGAAAAGTAAGTAATCATTTATCCTCAATAGCCCAACGGTTAAAAATACTGAAAACTGAAAGGTCGCAGGTTCGAGCCCCACCCGTTGCACTATTGTCGTACCCACTCCTAGCACAAGCTTTTCGCTTATTTGGAGAGGAGAATATAAGTCAAGCTCAGCTTGCCTAGTATTCTTTAAAAAAAATATGAATCACAGGAAAGTTGGTAAGTGTATGTGTGTATATTTGTTACTCCTTTACTCCACAACGAATAAACCAATTTGGAATGGATAGATAACCCATATATAAGATACATTTATATATCTTATCCCGGAATCCTTAATCCACGAGGAAGAAGTCGCGGGCATTATCTAGCACCAGTAGGTACCTATATAAATCAAAGACCAATTTACGGTATTTTAGAAATAGGACGGAAGCACTATCATTACACGTGGGAATCGGGACTAATAAAAAGAAAATAGATTTTATTATTAGGCTTATTTTTGATTTTAGGCAAGTTCCTAGATTGAAGAGTGAGTAGATATAGCCGCCTAATCGAAGTGTTTAACCTCATAACAGTTTGTACTAGGGCCTAGTACCTAGGCAATAGTTTTTTTTTTATTCGATGACAAGATAGCCCTTGACTGCGATCTCACCTGATGGTAAGTGACGATGCAGTCTAAGATGGTAGCGGGCTTATTTGGAAGGGGTATAGCAGTGTACATTCAACCCCTTATCGGTTTCTACACGCCATCGTGCCGGAACGCTAAATCGCTTGGCGGCACGTCTTTGACGGTAGGGTGGTAACTAGCCACGGCCAAAGCCTCCCACCAGACCAGACCAGAGACAATTTAGAAATTATAAATTCCTAAACTGTCCCCGCCGGGAATCGAACCCGAGACCTCCCAGTTATAAGACCACAGCGCACACCACTGCGCCAGGGAGGTCGTCAAAAATAGTTGCCAGCTAGAAGCATTTTTGTAACCATTCTGAAATCCACAGTATTTCGCAGTCACAGACCAGCACTGAACAGACAAAACATACTCAAGTATTGTTTATTTACGTTAAAGAACCTTTCAAAGTGGTTTGCTGATTTTGTGGTAACAAAAAGGAAAATTCTGTAAACTTGTATACATGTTTTGATTAACAAAAGAAATGTTGCTATAACGATGAAAGGCCATTAACGTTTTTTATAAACAACTAATGAAAAGTATACAAAATGAGATCAATAATTGGGGACCCAGAGCTACTGACGTAGTGCTTCGAATTGCGTAGCTGAAATAACAATATTGGTACTTAGTTCAAAGAATCGATAGTCGTTGGGTTCTCAAAAGGCTGTGCGCGAATGCACCGGAACGCGCAGTGTTGGCATATTATTGGATATTAAATGAGTCACAAGGAGCCGCTTGATACAGGCGGAGCAAGACCAAAGCGTGTGGAAGTCTCTACGACAGACCTAATAGTATTTATATCTTATTATCTTAATAGTCTTTATGTTTATAGTTTTATTTAATTATTACTAGCTGATGCCCGCGACTTCGTCCGCGTGGATATAGTTTTTAAACTCTTTAATTATCCGGGATAAAAAATAGCCTATGTCCCTCTCCAGGTCCTCAACTATACCCATGCAAATATTCACGTCGATACGTAGCTCTGTTGCAGCGTTATTGAAGAACAAACCAACAAACAAACACACTTTCGTATTTATAATGTTAGTAAGGACTAGCGGACGCACTTCTACACAGCTCTCGCTGATGCGCCTATATCTTGTGCTTTGAGTTTTCAATAATGCGGTCTAATCTATTCTTAAATTGGTTATTTGAGTTCGACGCCACTATTTCCCTGTTCATCGGTTTAAGTAAGTATCGGTTGAAAAAAAAACGATTAATCGGATTATGTGCACCGATTACACAATTTGCATAAATCACGCCAGTCAAAAGCTCTTAATTCCGCTGCACTGCATAAACGTTACGTGTTTGCATTCGGTAATTCGATTCATTCAGTTCACGGTGCAAATTGATTTCACGTCAACATTTCTACTCGCAACTTCATTTCTTTTGTTCGGCTTCATATTTAGGTATAATAATATATTTACCTATGTACCTACCTCCATCTATTTCCTATTCTCTAGGATTTTGTTGAATGTTTTTGTTGTGAGGAAATCTGCATAACATGTTTTATTGTATTTAAAGTTCGAAGTTCGAAAAATAAAAGTCAACAGTCTAGTTTTCTCGTCTTTGAGCCAGAGCCCGCTTAACAACCTATTCTTATATTTGTACCTGACTATAAGACAAAGGCAAAAGGAAAAATAAATTATGATTTTAGCAATATATGTAGGTGTATGTGTCTATTTTAATTTATCAAAAGACATACATATAAGTAATGCGAACAGAACAACCTACCTACCTATATTGTAAGTGTTTGGCGAATGTTTAGTAACTGGGTCACATTTCTGACTACTTTTACACTTTAATCTATACTGACGTCTCCGTAAATAGGACATGCGTCGAGTTATTGCTTCTATTTTCTCCACGATGCAATTCCAGAGTCGTAACTTATAAATATCCATAATAATACAGCGATATCGCAGATTTTATTATTTGTATGATATTATGTGGCCTATTAAAAATTAATGAATTAATGGATAGATAGGTATGCAGACAACAGAGTAACAGTCTGCGATTGTCCATCTTGAAAATTAATTCCTGTGACCAAAGGAACGGATTTCCAATTACGATTTTTTTATTATTATTATACCTACTTAATTTAAAGAATGAATAATAAATAATTATTATTATTCTACCATTAGATATAGGCAACGTTGACGCTACTTAAAAGAGACCTATGTCCAAAAGTGAATGCACTCTAGCTGATGATGATGATTCCTTTAGCGACTAAAGAAATTAATTTAGTTTAGAGAATAAGAAGTGACTGAAGAAATGAGTTTAGTTTAGGGACTAGAGAAGTGACTAAATAAATGAATTTTCAGTGTACTAAAGTTTATTCCATTTAGATTTTAGACGGCTTATCTAGGTAAGTGAAAACGGCCCTTCTAAGAAAAATGCTTAAAAATAGATACAAAAGCGTCGATATCCAAAAATAAGTTAGTAGCTACTAGTTGTCTTGCAACATACGGAATTTTTATATAAAAGGAAGGTAGCAGCTACCTGTACCTATAGTAGATACCTACTTATGTAGGACGTAGGTATACTTGCCGCCCTAGCCATATTGCAAATTAGCTACTTTGTAGAGCAGGGGTTCCCAGAGTCTTCATCACGCTTCTCTTCTGAAAGGATATAGGACGTACGATAAAAAACCTTTGGCAGCCCCTGCTTTAGCGTTAGCGATCTTAGAAAACGATAATGGAAAGAGAATAGATTGTAATATGGCGAGGGCGGCTGTGTTGGATAGAATCAATGCTACGCTGTCTCGCTGATGGATTGAGCTTTTAATCTCGTGTCACTGCAACGCGACTAGCAGCATATCAGATCGGCAGGCGGACGACTAGCGGCAGCCGCACTACCTGTCACCGCTTGTCCCTTGTGCTGGACCCATTGTTCTGCATACATCTGTCTTGCTGAAAAATCTGTTCTACTTACAGGATGTTTGGATAAGCAAAGGCGATCCTGATCATAATACTAGAAGCTAGCTGATGCCCGCGATTTTTTTTTTTTTTTTTTTTCAATTTTTGTTTTGTTGTTTAACAAGATCTGAGAACCTAGCTGCTATAATAATATATCATAGCAGGTAGGTTCTCAGATCTTGTATGGGTAATACTTGTGTAATGTAAAGACCAGGTTTAGTTGATTTTCAGGAAAATGCTGAAATAGTAAAAAAACTAAAACGTGATTAACGCCTTTGTGGATCTATAGTAACCGTGTAAATTAAAATATAGAAGGTGTGTAAGAACCTGCCCAGAAGTGAGGAATGCACGCAAAAAATTGTGTTCAGATCGGTCCAGTATTAGTTTCTCAGGAAAATAGGTACTTCCGACGTGGTTAAATGTTATAGAAATTGGAACTACTTCATAGTGAGTTTTTAAACACCCTGAATTTAATATCTTTGGCAACGTCGTCGTCAAGTGTATTTTCATATGGGCCGCGTGGGCAGCCTTCTCTGATCGGAGGCAGGTGACTCGACGTCGATTTTTATTACGCACTATATCATCTGATATGTTTCCTATTGTTTTATTGACTTGTTTTCTGTGAATGCGAATGCTGACGTAGACATTTTATTATTATTTTACTAGATGATGCCCGTGACTTCGTCCGCGTGGATTAAGATTTTTTTCATTCCCTAATACTAGTAGAGACTCTTTAATTTTCCGGGATAAAATGTATGTATATTTTAATCCTGGATGTGAGCTGCCTCCATTCCAAATTTCAGTTCAGTTCCAAATCGGTTAATTCGTTGTGGCGCGAAGGAGTTACAAACATACACACACATACAAACTTTCGCCTTTATAATATTACAGTGTCATGTGAAGTGTGATTAGGATTCCTTCCTCTACTAGCTACAACCCGCTATATCCTCTGCGTGGAATAATTTAAATAAGTATGTTTTTTAATCTTCTGTTTTTCTCACTGAAATTCTTTCAGGATAGGTTGCTGACCAACATATTGAGAGACCATATTTCGGATTCATAAATTATCACTGGCAATACGCACACGGATTCAGCGGTTAATCTCTTTCTCCAAATTAAAAGCCTCAATAGCCCACATAACGGTTAAAGGTGCGGACTGAAAACTTAAAGGTCACAGGTTCGAGCCTCACTCGTTGCACTATTGTCGCACCCACTCCTAGCACAAGCTTTTCGTTTATTTGGAGGGGAGAGGAGAATATAAGTCAAGTTCAGCTTGGCTAATCTTTTAAAAAAAAATTGAACCTATCTAGCTGGACTAAGTATGTGTCCCAGGTAGGTAGGTATATATACTCGTCCAAAATTTCGAGAGTCCAACGATTACTGGGTAGAGCGAAGCGGAGGATTTTGCTTTCTTCATAATTTATTTATTTTCAAGCAATCGCTTGCCTAGGTATGTGCTAGAAAATTATGTCCTCAGTTTCTTCATCAACTGATAGTTGTCAACTGCTGAAAATAGGATTCTTGTAGTGACTTGACTCGGTCTTAAAAAAAACTATGTTCATGTTATGTTCATTAATAAAGAAACAGATATTATGACGGTTCGACTTTTTATCATATTTATATGATCTAGATCTATAGATAGTATGACTTAAAGACAGCGAAAACAGGTGGAGGCCGGCAGCCTACGCGAAAATTCATATTTCTATCAGGCTATAATCAAAGCTACTTTACACCTATAGGGTACATAAAACAGAGAACTAGATATTAGGTACATTGTATTCCTACATTAAGAGTTTATATTATAGAGATAATTTATAATTTGCGCGTTTACTTACTTTTACCATCAGCACTATACGTAACCTACCTAATATTATTATGTGTTCTACAAATCCAGACAAGGTACAAAACTGTTTCTAAAATTATATGACTGTTGACTATCTTGCCTAAGCTATGGTTCATACAGGACCTAACTCCAATATTATATACATTAATTAACTAGCTTTATCACGTTAAGTTCGATTTATCAAACCCCTATTTTATCCCCTTAAGAATTGAATTTTCAAAAATCGCAACCCATGAACATTTTGTATGGGAAAATCAAGGGAAATTTTCCAATGTTTTTAATAGTTATTCTGCTATTCGGGACAGAGACAAATACAACAATTCAAAAACCATGCAAATCGGTCCAACCGTTCTAGAGTTATAAGTGTTTGAACAAACCCGACTTTGTTTTATATATTAGGAAGATTATGGCGTTGGCCGCATTATATATTAGCGACACCTATTCTTCTTCTATTGTAAGAAGTCTGAAAGTGTCCGCATTGAAAAATGTGTTATTTAAAATTGCTCGTGTTAACAATGCGGACACGATTTAAATCGCGTCGACGTCCGTCGGTTAGGAACAATCGCCTTACCAGCCTTATCGACCCTGGCTTCATAATCTCTTTATGACGACCTTGTCTTTTATTGGGAATGCCCGGGTAAGCTCAGGTCTTGTCTGCAGGTTTTCTGGTATATACCCAGTATATACCTAATATATATAGGAATAACATAGGTACCTGTAAGCGCTGCCTGTAAGTAACAAAAGACGAACCAACAGGCACGTTTCAGTTTATTATTTCCAGATCTTAGGATCTGCCTACGTAACTACATAATTATAGTAACAAAAACCTTGACATTGCTACACGAATTAATTATATTTTAGAGCTACAATCAACTATCAAAGTGCAGAATACGTTACTATCTCTCCTCGCGATGTAATGGTATTCCGTATGAAGCTTGCCAAACAATGAGCGCCAAAGACGCTTACGCTGATCCGACATTGGCAAGAGTCAAAAGGCATGTTCACGGTACATTGCACGTTACATAGAACCAAGATTATATTTAATCCATAACGAGTGATCGTTACGTCACTCGTGCTGTCTAGATATCTATCGATATTTCGAGGCTAACGGCAATATTTAGATGTACACGTGAAGGGAATGCTAGCTCGTCGGAGATAGTATATGGATGACAGGTGCTATTAGATACGTAATTCCAAGGTCTTTGGTAGGAACGATGCAATGCTAGGAACTTGGACGAAAATAATATTTCTATGATGCGTAAAGGGTGCTTATACACATTAAACCATCGGCATCCCAGCGCGTGGGTACCGACGGTTTGGTGCCTGGCATCCAACGGATTATCTTCCATAAGGAAAAGGGCAGACTACTCGTCGACCTGGGTGGCCTTCTCGGATTTTGGAGGGAGCTCGGCTGGCTGGAGAGATCCGGCGGGGAGCCATACCAGCGGAATCACGTAAAACGGGCGATTAACGCCTACTTGCGGAGAAAATTCCCAGGATTTGAAGAAGATGAAGAAGAGGGCAGACTGGCATCTTTATCAGCAGCGATCGGCGTTTTTGTGTCTGCATCGCGTTTTTGCGACTCAAAAGCGTTCGATTTGCAACTAAAAGACGCGAAGGTCAGCGTTTTTGTGACTGCACTGCGTTTCGGCCGTCTTTTGAACGCAGCAGCTAATACGCGGAACGCGACAGCTAAAAACACAACTCGTTCGCTGCGATTGGCGTTTGCATGTATGCCCAATGAAGCGTTCTGACGCAGAATCGAGCAGCTGAACAGCAACTATAAAATACGCGAAAATGCCAATCGCTTCCGGCAAAGAAGCCATTCTACCCTCTCCCTAAATCGCATTTTAAAGGATAAAACTAGAATTTCTGACAGTTTTTGTATTGAGAATCCGTAAAAAGATTATCTAAATAAAACATCGAATTTATTGGTCGGTTTTCAATCGGCGATATCAGTTAAGCTTTACTCCTTTTCAGTGAAATTGGCATGTAGTGTATAGTATAATATCTTTGCTTAGTATAGCTTTAGCGGATTTACAACCCTCGATTTTTCGACGTCTACAAAAGAAGTGTCAAAGATCCTGCCTCGCTAATGACATGACTCGTAATTAATATCCACCACAGACGGCAAGTGGCAATGGCGGCACCCGCTACCAAGGACGTGTCCACGTCGCGATCCGATCTATTTCGGCTGCGGCTAGGCTATTCCTGAAAGCTTACATTGTTTTATTTTGAGCCACTGTCCACTGGCAAGTACGCAGCTATTAGCGGTCTAATGACCATCAAGACTTCACAGTCTTTTATCTTAAATAATAGCTTTTTAAACTAACTCAATATCAGCAAGTTATATTTGTTCCTACTTTCACGCAGTCTACGCTGTTATTGTTTGACAGTAATTTTCTAAGGGAAGTGTACATTTTACCACCTAAAGTAGATTAGTCCGATCAATCCCTAGCGAGTCGTATTCTGTCGCTGGATACGTGCGGCATAAGATCGTGTTCTGTAGCAAACTTTGCAAGAGACTTATGTTCAACAGTGGATGACTACGCGCTGAGACCTAACCTAATCATGTCGGGTGAAAACTTTTTTCATACATTAGGGCTAGAAAGGGAAAGAAATACTTATGCATCATAATTTCCTTCGAGAAAACACTTGAAAGGATTCGTTGCGATTCCGGAACAAGCTCTTAGATTGCATTGGTGAAGACAAACGTTACGTAATTTTGGTACAGAATATAGATTATGAAATTCATATTCAGTAACAACATCATAAACTAATCGCAGAGTGCAGTGCACTGCACTGTTCTCGGTGCGTGTAAGCAACTGTATCCGCAAATTAACCAAACATATAGCCACATGTTTTATAATATGTATTATGAAACGTGTGTGATTTATGAAACTTGTGTTCCGCAAAATGCTTCCGCAATCACAGTAGCAATTGCTGTTTTCAATTTATAATTTTTGAGTTTTAAAAAGTTTTAATTCTACTAATATTATAAATGCGAAAGTTTGGATCTTTATACCTATGGAACATGGAGGAATCAAAGGTTTAATACTCCCAGCTATGGAAGGATGGATGTTTGTTACTCAAATACGCCGTAACGACTGATCCAATTTGGCACAGAGATGTAATTATAGTCTGAAATAACACAGCTTCTTTTTATCCCGGAAAATATATGAGACTTCCGGCGGAAATAAGAAAGCTCAATCCACGCGAACGAAGTCGCGGACATCAACTACTTTTTAATAGTTATTTAATTTAAAAAAAAAGATAGAAATAGAAAACGTAGTAATACTTATTACCTGCTGGACGTTCAAAAATAGTTACATATTTTCTCGGTGCATCGATAAACAAATTGGCAAACTAATAACGATGAGTGAAAGAAGATATATCGAGACAAGGCATTGTAGCGTAGAGTGTGACAGTGAGTAATGCAGGAATGCACCAGCGCTGCTGCGCGGCTGCGCGGCCGCGGCATCAATCATCAGCGACACTGTGGAAGGCCCTGCATCAGCTTTTTTTATACACTCGTGACGTACTACTTGGTAATGACATAGTTTGTAGACCGCTTTTACAGGTTAGGGACCTCGCGCACTACGCGCCAGCTAGGTTGCAACCACCACGATGTTCAGTCGTTGTCAGCGCAACGGACCAACCGGTCCATACCACTGGTGGGAGAACAGTGTACACAAGTAGCGCAAGTAGCTTTACATAACAAATAATCTGGGTAGAGAGTAGTATATTCCTTGCAAGTAATGGATGAAAGCGATGACAGGTGACAGGACAAGTTAAGATGGTAATCTTAGACTGCATCGTCACTTACCATCAGGTGAGATAGCAGTCAAGGACTATCTTGTCAACGAATAAATAAAAAAAGGTCTAGTACCACAGAGCTATTACACCACAGACATTGTATTTACCAATAGGATGGTCGCAGCAAATCAAAATTTCAATATTTAAGTCTATACCTATTGAATGAAATGTAATTGCTGCAATAAAGGCTATTTTTATTTTATTTATTTATTATAGGTTGGCTGAATTTATCCCTCCAGCCGCCTACGAAACCATTGCAGTCACGTGCAAAGAATATTTTGAATTACTACTAAAATGGCATTTTTGTTGCAACAATACATTTTAGACAATTGGGAGAAACTGTCAGCCAATTATAGGTGATTACGATCGTCACACTGTAGCAATCAACTTGGTGGCAGATCAATTTCGCGTGTTTAGTTACTGTACTTTGAAAGGTGCGCTCTCGGGCTGTGGTCATAATCGGGTAGTGTGCGAGGACCTGAATAGCCTATTCTCACACGGGAAGGCCAGTTTTCTCGACCACCGATGCGACTAATCTCGTTGGCTCATATATTTTTAGTTGCGTAGCCTTTGAAAATGCGTTTTCGATAAGTTACAAATTATGGTATAACCTAGAACCTACCTCCCTAGAAATGTATGTGTGCTATTTCATATTTTTACCTATTGAATAGACTTATTTAATCGCCCCGTGTAAGAATTGGCTTTCACACAGAAAGGAAAGAAAGAAAGAAAGAAAGAAAGAAAGAAAGAAAGAAAGAAAGAAAATAGATTTTATTTGATCAACACAATTCAAGAATTAAAATAAAGAAAAAAATAAAAATAAAATATTCGCATAATGTGATCAAATAGGGTCCCCACTCAGCATCATGCTGCAGCAAGCTGCAGCGCTGGTTTTCAGTGGGAACCTTATATGAGTGTGGTCACGGAAACATATGTAAGTACACAGATATATATATATATGGATAGAAATAGACTAAACTAAAAAGAAAACAAAAATAAAACAAAGTAAAATAAACCCAACGAACTACATAAAGAAAGCCGACAAACAGTAAACATAACAATAAACATATGGGACACAAGCCGGGGGGCATACAAAGTGCTGGAATGATTGGTAAGTATAGTTACTTAGTAAGTGTTGGTTATTTGTTAATTAGTGAATTTCATTTAAATCGATAATAATTTTTGTTGCGTTATAAGGTGTGTTTTTAATTTAGTTTTAAATGTTGCCAAAGATTTTAACGATCTTAACGGTGGTGGTAAGTCATTCCAGCACTTTGTTGCTGCAAACTTAAATTTCCCTTAAAAGCCGCTGTCCTATGCCTTGGCGTAGCCAATACAAACAGGCAATTATCTCGCTTAAGGCGTGCTGATTTATCAGTTAACCACATAAGTTTATCACGCAAGTATTTTGGCATTCCGTTTTTAAGCACCCCAAACAGTAGAGTGGCAAGATGTAATCTTCTGCGTGATTCCATTTTTAAGAAGTTTGCTTCGTTAATGTAAGGAGTGACATGTGATCGTGGAGGAATGTTGAAGCAAAATCTGGCACAGGCATTTTGAATGCGCTGAATAACCTTTGCAGTCCTGCTTAAAAGTCGAGGCCCATATACAGCGTCAGCATAATTAAGTCTTGATAAAACAAGCGATTCGCATAGACGTATTCTTAGCTTTACGCTAATATAGGGCCTTAACTTATAAAGCAACTTTAAGCGATAAAAGCTATTTCGGGCGGAATTAAGGATGTGAGATTCGAAGCGCAGTGCAGTGTCAAAAATTACTCCCAAATTACGAGCCTCCTTCACCTGTTCGATAATATTATTATTAATTTTTATTTCAGGATTAATCAAGTTTATTTTATTAACAACAGTTTTAGAGCCCAATACCATGCACTGAGACTTAACGGGATTTAACACTAAGCAATTCCTTTTTGCCCATAAACTTATTTGCTCTAAGTCCGAATTAAGTTTTAGAGCCGCTGCCCCTGTGTCTGCAGGATCAAAAGAGATGTAAAGTTGCGTGTCATCAGCATAAAGATGATATGAGCAGAAAGGAGAGTATCAGACTGCAAAAAAATCATGAGTTAGTAGTGTAACTTTTCACTTTTATCATTAACTACATGCTTGAATCTGTCAGTTATTACCAGCGGGAAAGAAATGGGAAATTTTCCGTCCATACTACGTGACAGATTAAGAAAAAACTACTACATAACTAAAATTTCCAATATTGATGAATAACTAACTACTTTTCTTAGGAGATTTTGTCTACTGTCATAATATTCTTCGTATTCGTATATTCATGGCTAAGGTTCAGGGTATTGTTTTAGTAAAAAGTTAAAAAACCTTGATTTATTCAATGCAAAATTACATTTTTTTTCGTAGTAACATTTAAGTTCAACCATTTACTGTATATAATTATGCTAAACGCGAAAAAATTCTGAGTCACCATCTTTAGTTTTTTAATTTTCTGTATGTTTGGTTGTAAATAGCATTTCATAATTCCTTTCCGAATTTCATAAATACATTTCAATTTCCATTAGTACATGCACAGAAAACGGAATGAGCTAAACTGCGAATATACTGGTTCATTTATTTTATTGTTACAATAAATTTAGTTCTAACCGTGCTTTGAGCGATATGACCGCTTGATTGCTCGTCCCAAATCGCTCTCAACCCGTTTAGCAGAGGTAATGAAGGTAATAAATCCCCCATTGAGTGTACATGAAGTATTTATAGTTCGTGGCGGTCACCAGACCTTGGCGCTAGGTGCCAGTGCCAGCTCGCGAGACTATTAAGCCTGAAACACATAAGACATTTGAGGGAAATCGCAGCGTTTTACACTAAACGCAGTTTTGGTAGATCCCTCCGACTATATCAGACGATTCACATGGGCAATTTGATACAGGTGGCGCAAGACCGACGGAAAGTCTGTAAGAAAGACCTTTGTCTATCGGTTTATAAACAGGAAGACATTAAACTTGACCTTATAAATTGACCTTATTAACATTCGTTTATAACATTAATTGTCGTAGTGAGCCCTGAGTGTAAAAGTCAAAAAAAATAAAATTTTTTTTAGAAATATGTTATGATCGAAATCTCCATAGGTACTAAATAACAGATTTACTCACATTTAACATTTACTAAATGTTACACTAAATTTTTTACTAAAGTTGCGCAACTTTAATTTATTTAGTTACCATTTAGTTAGTCATAAAGAGAGAGAAGAGATTAACATTTCAATGCGTCGATGTACAACTTCCTAGAGCCGCTTTGGTTACGTACGTGTGTTCAAGCCTACGGTTCTACGTAAGTTCTACAGTTGTGTGCGAAGAAATTAACGAACACATTCACGATCATCGCCAGTAGCAATTTATGTCTCTATGGTAGTGTGCACAAAAGCGTCATTTGCGTATTTAATGTGTTCATTAGTGTGTTAAGACTAGGTTAAGACTTTAAGAGCTCGTGATTGTATGCTCTTAAGAGATACTAGATCGAATTCAAACTCTCTTATACCTCGTAGAATCTACGGAATAAATATAGTCGATAGCTTCGACGAAATGTCATCATTATCATCATGAGCTCTCGGTAGAGAGTAATATAGTCCTTGATCATGAGCACCCCATCACCGTCTCACTACTGGGGGTTATAGGCTACAGCCCAATGTTTTCTTTCCCTGTTGAAGCATGTACATAACTCCGAAAAGTCAGAGGTGCTTGCCCGGGATCGACCCTGCGACGGCAGTCCTTACTATAAGGAGACGGCAGTCCTTACTATAAGGCTAGTACTACTTCTCGACTGCTGATTCCTTATCGACGAAATATATGGTTATAGCATAATTGGGATGGGACAAAAATTTCGTGGTCCCCGGATTTTGTGGGTTAACCCGGCAGAAAAACAAATCATTTCGAATGGTATTGTTCTAACTAGCCTAGCCACACGCTCGGTCATACAATTATTGAGTTGATTTTATCATCAAAAAACTTCAATTAAAACTTATGTCTTATGTGTATTGTTAGTTTAAATCTACGATGGTATCTATGGATATGTCAGATCTCGCTTGACCGTTCATACTAAATAAGAGATTTACCCCTCTAAAATTCAACCTTCTAATCGCATCCAAAATACACAATCTAAACTAGTTTAAGTCTAAAATAGTAAGTCGTTTTTTGAAAATCGAATTTTTTAAAGTTTCGTAGCAGGGCTACGTAATGTCTACATTATAATTATTGTCAGCATGCAGATTGTATGTTCGTAGCCGCCTTTAGCTCAACATTTCATGGCAATCAGATGTGTAAACTGGTACCAGATGAACAAATCCAGATGTCAGTGAAATTGGAGTCGATAATGCTGCAGCGTGGGCTGAGAAAACAATCTAGTGTAATTAAAATTTCTTCGAAATATTTTTAACGACCTTCCGTTTAATTTTAGTTCTTGAGCAACTTATGTTAGGTATATGCGTTACTATTTATGTAGAGAACCGTTTACGTTTCTTAACTCTTCTTTTATATTAAAACTACCTTTTGCCAGCGGCTTCGCTCTCGTTAAGTTCGATTTTTCAAACCCCAATTTCACCCTCTTAGGGGTTGCATTTTCAAAAATCTCTTCTCTTTCTTTTGATAGATCAGTCAGCCAGTCAGTCACCTTTGTGTTTTATACTCGTATATTTAGATGCTTACGTCCTTAGCTATCTGTATGCCAAATTTCAGCCTGATCCGTCCATTAGTTTGAGCTGTACGTTGATAAATCTGTCAGTCAGTCAGTCACCTTTGCATTTTATATATTTAGATAGAAGATAGATGATGGCCTCCCTACCTGCTGACTTAGGTGTGGCGACCCCGCACGGGAAAGCACAGTGTAAGGCAGCAGACCCCCTAGGTGGACCGACGACATAAACTCGCAGAGTCGCAGAGAGCCGGTTTCAGGCAGCACAAGACCGAAGCCTGTGGAAGTCAATGCTAATTTAGGTATTGTTCATGAAGATCATCTATGGGATTGTCTGAAAATGATTTTGTGTGACGAACACAATAATCTCTGATTGACTCTTACTCCTCCTTTAGGGGTTAAAAATTAAAATTCATTGATGCAGCAAGAACGCCATAAATTCAGCCACCTGGGAACTGATGCAATCATTTAAAAGATACCCCAGCTTTTCAGTGGATGGGCCGTAAAAAGGTAACAGATAGATAGACAGACGAACAGCTGTGTGATTTTCTAACAATGATTGCTACAGTGTAAAGATTGTAATCTCCTCTGATTGACTGACTTCGTTACAATAGATAGGTACCATTAGCAGGATGGAAAGAAGGAATTCGCTGAAACAACAAAAAAAATTGATCAAAAAAATTACGTCTAAATTAAATTAAAAATATTAATTACATAGTAATAAGTGAACTGATAAAATTTCTACATTGATTTATTATAGCTCATAAAAATCGTACAGGGCACTGTTCATAAAATTTTATTAACATCCTTTAGTTCGAATAAAGTCCGATCGATAACTATCAATCTTTTAATTTCTTAACTTCCTCCCGCTATTTTAAGATTAATCGCACACACACACGCACACCTTTTGTTGTTAATGCGTGTATGTTGCGCTGTGCCCTCATAAATTTATCCAAATAATAGATAGTTTACAAAGATGATCTTAGACAGATTGCCTTATTTTAGCTATAAATAAACTTAAAAGCAATCTTTAAAAAAAACATTATGTAGGTATCTACAATTCTACACTATATTTATAACTATAAGTGTCAATAATAAATTAACAAAACTAAAACTACTAACTAACTGAAGTAGGTATTTAGACCAGTACCTATCACCAGGCAAGTACCGATTTCGTAGCGCTACAAAATACAAAGTATGTGGTACTAGGTAGGTAGGTACTTCCTGGCGATGACCGTAACGGTGACTTATGTTCTCGTAAACGTTAAAAGAAAGAAGAAAAGTAACAGGCTACTTTTTATATCGGAATATTAAAGAGTTCCCATGGGATTATTAAAAACTAAGTCTACTAGGACGAAGTCGCAAGCATGAAGCTAATTACATATAATATACTTACTTGTATTGTAAATTTGTAAACCAAGCATCAGAAAATATAAATACGAAACCACCGGAAAATGCTAGTAGTTAGAGTAACGCAAATAAAACTTAACATTATTTATCCAAGATTGACTGTGAGGTGATTTATAAACTGTTTAAATAAATAAGTCGGGCCCATAACTGAAATGTCTAATGATAATTTTGATTTATTAGAACATTGATCCTCGTGAATGATTCCAGTGTTATATGAACGTACTTGTCTAAATCTTAAGATATTTTTGAGCTCTTACAGCATTGATCTTGATGTAATCAGTCTTCAGGGATTTGACCCGATTTATTTGTAGAACTATCTGCCTACTGACATACATATCTGAAAATAATATATTATTTCATGCGGCATGGAAATTCATTTGATAAGTATTGGTATATATGTTTCTGTTTATTTATTGTATTTCAAAGTTTAAAACTAACAAACTTAAATAAAATAACTTCTGCAACCCTGGTACTAATTAAATACGAGTACAAATCGAATAAATAAATGAAAATGAAATAAAATGAAAATTTATTAATTTCCCCTGATCAAATAGGCATAGGTACAATCAATACAACTTTTATGACTGAAATAACAGGATAAGGTGCTATCTAAATATCCTTTGAAGTCGGTTTTACTAAGTTAAAACCCCACTTTATTACCCCGCCTGCAGTTTGATAGTAGACTTCCGGCTTGCATTCCAATGATCTGCGCGCTTCTAAAGCAGATAGATACTCAAACGTTGATTCACGTGCAATACCTATCATTTACTCTACAACCTAGGTTTTTGTGGAATTCATATCACTGAATTCCTCAAAATATGATAAATGCGAAAGTGTATGTCTTTGTTAATTTGTTGGTTATCGCACAGTATGGTTGTGCAAAGGATCAGCCTGGCTGAATAGCGCGGAAATACAGCCAGTTTCTTGGCAGCATTCCACGCGAACATGATTTGTTATTAATAAAATAAGATAAATAAAAATATATTGTACTTATACTTATTAGCTACCTATTATTTTATAGAAAAATACTTAATTAGTGTTTAATAGAACGGAATCTACTTTAATTACATATTATATTTGGGACTTACCTATTGTCTTTCTCCAATTTATTTTTGTACGCGGAAACTATTTTATGAATTTCCGAGCTAGTCGCTACTGGCTAAATCTTGGCATGTAATAATAATGATCTACTGTGCAGCGACAGCTGCTCTATACGAAATATCAACATCACTGTACTCAAAGTCTAGTTCGAAACAAGTATTACAAACTGTGTATCTCTTGTAGGGCAGCTTTGCCAAAATCTATAACAGTCTGTGATTTTATTAGGAGATTTCCCAAAGTTCCGGGCTCGCAGTATTTCTGGATAGAGGAACTCTAAATACGCGCTGTCTTCCACTAACGTGTTGACTTGCCTATAAATAAATTTGAACATGAATATGACTTGACAAGATGTATGTGTACAGTGTCGTTTTGAATTATAGCAGCAAAATATCTAATAAGATCCTCTTTTACAATTTTTCTATATACATACGTCGTTTATCGAAGCTTTCTGTTTAATAAGTTATTATTTATTTGAGTAGCTCTCAATCTTAAAAGAGCCTTAAATCTTTAAATCTCTGTCGTAATAGAGCTCTATTGAAAACAAATGATAAAAAGAAAGAACAGAGTTTTTAAAATTCCAACTCTAAAGGGATGAAAAATATGGTGGTAAACGATGGTTTGCCGATGGGCAATAAGGAATAAAACCCAGGCATATAAATCGGGAAGTTAGGTAGAAGGTAACAATCTCTGTCGCTTAACTTCGTCAGCCACTCGGAATTTTGTATGGACAAGTGCCAGAGCTTCTTTTCAAATTAATTATTGTTTAACGTCTCTAAAACATTCTATTATAACAACACTCAAGCCGTGAGTGGTAGCTATTTTCGGTTCCGCAAAAATTTACGATCTTTTGATTTGTCCTCCCAATATTGGACAAGACGAAACGAGATTCTCCGTCGAGTTTTTTAACGATTTCTTAAACGGCTTACGTCATAGTTAAACCATCTAAATCTTTCAGGTCAGCATACTTTCAAAATACAGCTTTAACCATGTATAATTGTATAACTTATATTTATTGAGCCCTAAGATATCATATACCTAAATTAGTGAAAATAAATATTTCATGTTTAACTACTTATTCATCTAAAGATTCTTAGGATAAAAGAAGCTTAGAAGAAGATAGGATAGACGAAGAAGAAAAAATAAAATGATAGGTATTTTGTCAATTTAATCGCCTCACTAATTTTATATTTCATGTACCTACTTAGGTATCCTTCATCTAGATCACAAGCGGAAATATAGTTTTCAGCACCTCGGAATAATTACGTTCAGCATAAACGAGTCAAGCCAACAAATTTCAAATGAAACTGCTGAAAATGAGTTTTACGAGACCGCCGAATGCTCTTAGTGCATAATACCTAGGTATTTATTTAGAAGGAACTCCTTAGGAGCTTCTTCGTGTTTGATTAATATTAGCTATAGATACAGAATAAGGAACGTGGGATAGACAACCATCCCGCTGTCCTTTGATATCATCAAGATTGTGATGAAGCCTTGTGAGGAAGATGTAAGGAATGGCGTGCACATGATGAGGAGATCTATGTCAAATGATAGACGAAATAAAGGGCTGGTTAAGAAGAAATAAGAAGATACATATAGAAATACATTTTGCACATGGCCACAAAAGATTTCTCCGACTGACCGCCAAGCTTCAGTTTGAAGATGGATCCCCTTGATGATATTGCCTATATGCCTAAAGCATGCCTTAAAATGTGACCGAGCTATGTTTTTATGTTTACTTACTATACGTACAAAATATTTTTTACCTCCAAATATTTCACCATGTGCACGGATTAGTATATTAGATTGTTTATCTTCAGCGAAACGCCAAACTGTTTTAAAATATCGGAATTCCAGTTAAATTCAGTACAGTTATTTTCAAACGGCACCTCATATAATATGTACCTAATCATGAGCGAATGATAGTTATTAGGTGTTGACTAAACATATAAGTATAATAATAATTTTATTGTTGAAAACAGATTTGGATATTTATATAGCGGGATGTTTACAACCATGTTACAACCTTATATATTAATAAATTCTTAAGCATTAATTATAGAAGAAAATACTTAAGTTATTTTATTTTATATTATTTTCCTCGAAAAAATCAATCTTCTCGTTATAGTTTCAAAACTGCAGAAAGCATCGAAATTAGACCGCATCTATCAAAAATTTTCTGGCTCAGAGAAGTTTATGTGCCTTATTTTTTTTTTCTATGGAAGATCATGATGAACTATGGTCATCAGAATGGACGTCTGTCGGTTGACAAAGAAAAAAAAGATTCTCAGCGCGATCCGTCCAGTGATTTGAGCTGTTCGTTAAAATATCAGTCAGTTAATCCTTTTACATATTTTAGAAGACAATATGATAATAATATCTTATGAAGCTGAGCGAAACTCAGCAAGTACAATATATAATTTCCTCAACAGCAAGTGGGCATCTATACAAATGGTAGGTAGCAAATCAATTTCCAAAACATGTCGGAACATAAGCACGGGCATTTGTTAAGATTATTAAATCAGAGACAGCGGATATATTAACCCAATGTTTATGATATAAGGATGATTTACTCGCCGAGGTGAAATCACGAATTTTTTCTTTGCACAGCGGCCGTGAGCGTTGAAGGAACGTGATATACGAGTTCCGGGTAGACTTATTCCCGGGTTTCTACAGTAAATCTCTGTTTTATTATGTAAAGCATTGATACTAACGATGTTGGTAAATAATAAAATTGATGTTAGAGCTATCAGCGGAACATTTATTTTCGATTCCTTTTTTTATAGATTTGCGATTGCGAGGTGTTCAAATGGCAAGCTAGCACCGGCAAACGTAGCGGTAAAAGTCCCTACTAAATAGAAGAGTGCCACAAAACACCTGTTAAAAATTTTTTCAATCTAATGGGCCTAATGGCAATCGCCTTCCCCCTAATTGTAACTAGCCACGCCCACAGCCTCCCACAAGATCAGACCAGAGACAATTTAGAAATTATAATTGCCCGAATTGCCTCTGCCGGGAATCGAACCCGAGACCTTCCAGTTATAAGACCACAGCGCTAACCAGCCAGTGAGATCATCAAAATATCTAATAATAGTCATTTGAAAAATTACTTCAGCTGTAGTCAAGAAATGGATAAATAGCAGTTTCAAATTGAAACCCTGTCAAACGCATCACCGCGTGTATCGCCCTTGAAAGCAATGCGACCCTACCATTACTCAACATAATGAATATTATAATAGCTGGTGTCTCTTATGTCTAAACCATCAAGTAAAATCGTAGAGTTATGTTGGACGTCCATAGCCTCATGAAAAAGCTTTAATATTTTCCTTGCAATATGAAAAAGTCGTCATTTTATGTTCCGTTTACGAGTAATAAAACAAAGTGAACGAGGTAGTTTCCTGCTATAAATTACTTCTTCGCTTTACGTTATGAGAAACGCGTAAGAAGCAATTACGATCGACACTTCGTTCCAAAAACCATATAAAGAATCTGTACAGTTTATATTTAAACGGGTTATTACCTATGTATTGAAATTAAATGAGATTATTCGAAATTATGAAAATCAAATAATTTTTTTTGAATTTGAAATTGGATTTTGCACAAAGTTTGCACGCTTTCTTTTTTTAAAGTATTGTATCTGTCTGCTTTGGGTGATTAGGTAGGTACTCTTGAAGGAGTTTCTTCTGAAAAAATATAATATATTTCTAAGGTAGCAAAATTTAATAGGTGCATATTTTACGTCGTTTGAATTTTGAAATAAATTACTTCAGTCAAGTTCGAAGTCCCACCGTTCTAGAAACAACGATTCGACATAGAATATCATCCTTAAATGATCATAGTTAAGTCGTCTTTCTTCAGTCTGTTGGCGAGTGTGTGAAACTTTTTAGATTTTTTCCACCGTGAAGATTAATAGCGGTCTTGACAGAAATGTTGTGTGAAACGGTCGCGTAGTCTGCAGACAATAGCGTTGGCAAAGCCAGCAGAGCCATCGTTTTGTGCCAAGCTTACGTCCACTTACGTATCTTACTACTCATAAATTCCTACTTTCTACCGTCTGCCCTGATAGCATGGGCGGGAGAAATTTTATCCCCGGGAAAAGGATAAAACGTTTATCCCCTCGCTTAGCTTTATCTACCCGTCGAGCATGGGCACAGCGGTGGAAATAACACTCAGTGGATATACTTATAGAAATGTACATCGCCTTTTCCTCTGGCGCCATGCTTTAGCATAGGGAAAAGATAATTTTATCCCCTGTCAGTGGATAAAATCGGGGGATAAAACTTTTATCTCCTGCCCATGCTACCGGTGCTGGTGTTAAGTCCAAATTATTAAAGTATTAACGTCGTCTTTGTTTTTGAGCAATGGATGTCCAATTGTCCCTAGCTGACCATGTCTTAATCGATTGGAGCATTGTCTGAAAATGGTATAACGGAAATTACGAGAGCACTTACGTACTGCAATTCAAGTCAAGGATTTTTTTGCAGATTGAAAAGTTCTTGTGCGTTTGTACTGTTTCCTCACAGAACCACGCCGTAACGTAATTAAAGATAAGAACCAAGAATAGCAAGAATTTATATCGTACTGTATCCTCGACCGTACAAAGAACGTTTGCATTTTACTCAGGCGCTATGAAAGCGTCACTATATAGTTAATGAAGGTTTTTTCTAGTTTAGAAGTCGAAAAAATGAATTTTGAACGAAGAAGTCGAAAAAACGTATTTCGAATGAAGAAGTCGAAAAAATATATAGAATTATCGCCACCAATGCGTATATAGTGAACGCATATAGGATAAACTACTAATTTCATAAAAATATGACGTACTTAAAGCAAATTCTTTACAAAAAAATTACTACTTTATGGTTGGCTATTTCCGAAAACAAGGTCGATCGAGTCGATGCACTGGGGCGTCACTGGCTGAAATGCGATGATTGCGTCGCCAAATTACGTTATGTTCCGCAAAAATGTTCTCAGGTAGCTACATAAACATTTTATTTTTGTAAACGTTACAAATAACTTCTGGTGAGCCGTCTGTAAGTGTTTGGCCGTGGCTAGTTACCACTCTTAACTTCAAAGACGTGCCGCCAGCGATTCAGCATTCCGGTACAATGGCGTATAGAAACCGATTACAGTATAGGTAATTTACATTGCCAGTCCAAGTTAACCCGCTACCATCTTAGACCGCATCGTCACTTACCATTAGGTGAGATTACAGTCGAGAGCTAACTTGTCATAAAATGAAAAATAGGCGAGACGAAATCTTTTTGTAAAAAGAAAATTATACCTACCTCGGAATTCGGATCCAAGGTAGGTACCTACCTTGCCTGCAATATTTGCGATCTCTCAGCCTCTGATGATGATAACTACCTAGGTACCTATCTTATTCTAACGCGTGGTGTTGTAAATGCGTTTAAGTTTACAGTATGATAACAATCATCACTCATCAGAGACTGACAGAACGGAAAAACAATGCTGAAATTTTTTTCAAATACAAAGGACGTTTCGGGTGGTCTTAAACACCCACTGTATTTCATTTGTCAAAACAAAAAGTCATGATACTGAACATTCACGACTTTGTAAATACTTTCATAAATACTCTGAAATAGTTATTACCCGCGACTATAACCAGTAGTTTTCTCGCAAGACTACTTATTTTATATTTTTCCATTGTGAAAAGTTGTATATTTTTCCTCCAATATTTAAACTATCTCAGTGTCAAACATCAAAATCGGTTCAGAGGCAGAGCAAAAAAGATGTAATGAAATGGACATAATATCACAGTTTTGCATTTTTAATAATGGGGACCCGGCAAGCGTTCTCAAAGCGTACAAGTTCTCAAAGAGCAAGTAGATTTTTTCGGAAGTTGAGGGTCGTGACCTTGCCATTAATCACACAGCGGTAGTTTTCTTGACTAGATAATAGTACATACAGCCATAGAGTTCAACCCACATACGACTCAAACAGTACTCTATTTGGACTTTTAGGTTTAACGAGTATGTTAGTGGTAGCAATCGGGACTAAAGTGCCCTTCAACGGAGGGAAGGAAAAAACTTAATTTGGACCTTCAAACAACAAATTAAGGTCTCGTCCTTTAAGTTGCTAAATTCGTGTGAAACTAGCTAGGAAAATCTAATAACATTATAAGACCTTTACAATCACCACGACATCCTGCTACGCCGTAGCATTCGTAGCAGGCTACAAATGATAAATCAACAGCCGTATGTTCAATGCTTTACCTTCATCTAAGTAGACTTACAATAGACTTTTCTGCTTTTATTTTAGTTACATAATTCAAATATTAAATTAATTTTATATTAATTTAAAATATTAGCGAAATAATTAAGCTGGCATTTTGAAATATCTTTTATAATACTCTTGTTTCGTCTCTGTTACCATGTAACAAACTGTCTGTCACAAACTTAATGATGTGCATTTTGTTTTTAATAAATTGTAAATTAAAGGTAACGTCAAGAATTGTCAGTTAAGACAATTTGGTGAATGCTTTGCGATTTTTGCGATACGTGTCGTTGCATTTTGGCTCTTATTGCAGGGGATTAAAGAGAAGAAAGTGTATTGTGAAGTGCACGAAGCAGTGTTTTATGTTTGCAAAGAGCTAGCCGCTGGCAAATCGCCCGCCGCCCGGCACGAAGCTTATAAAAGACAGCCGCGTTTTGCTCCCACGCCCGGCGCAATCACAACGCTCTCCTCATGGGGTGCGCTAAGCTCATCCGATAGTACAACAAAAACAAATTAATTAAATAATTAATGTATTTTCACACGTAAAACCAGTAATTGGGACCAAGTGATAAGTGATAACGGTAAGTTAGAGTTTGAATCTGTGACAGTGTCGCCGTGGACTGTGAAATGTGCAATTAGTGACTCCAGTGATGCGAGTAAAGCGTTACACCACAGGATTTTAAGCGCTAAACGGACACCGGTGATGTGTAAACAGGGTTTTTCAAGGAAAGGTTCTTAAATGAACAGTGCGGAAATTACGGATGGGAATCGGATGCCAGTGTTCCTAGAAGTGAAAAGTGACGGATTCTAATAATTTTATATCGAATAAAGGTCGATTTCGGTTAGACAACCGATCGATGTAATAAAAGAAAACAAAATCTTAAAACTAAGATTCATGCCGGCTCTTCAACAACAAGCAACAGCTTTCCAAACCAAGACCACTTGATTGACCTCTTGATTAACTGCTTTCCGAACTAAGACCCCTTGATTAATTCGTCTTGACTTGTCATAAGCCACAAGTTGGCCTACACGATATAAATAATTTAGATTTTTTTCGAATCTGAAATGGTTTTGGGTGCGATAAATTTCCCCTTTGAAAGTGAAGGCCCGACATGGATTTTTGGAAAAATTCAAATGACCGAAATGTTCTTTATTAATTTTTAATTATATCCATAAAACAACTTTATTATTGTTTGTATACCACTGGTTTATTTCTCGAAATACTGGCAATTCCGTTACGCTTTTAATAAAACATAAAAAATAATAATTAAAAAGTAAAAGAATCTGTCGCCAATCCTAAAATATATAAGCAAAGGAATGTTAGTCGTTTCATAGTCGCAAATACGTCCGTCACCACCTCGAAACAACATATCACATATATGATGACGCAGATCTGGCAGGTTCCTTGCGCCAAAATTTCACTGGCTTTATATATTTAATGAGATTACATTACATTTTGTACATTTTATCTACTATAGTTTCAATACATTTGGAGAGCGTATAACAAAACTTTAAGCCAAAGTAAATAGAGACAATGTATGAACCATATAGGAAAAGATCTATATGATTTATAATTATGTCACGTATTTGGATATATTAACAACAATTTTATTTAACTCTATCATTCATTCATCAGGAACCCATAATAGTTCATCACAGCGTTCCAATGAATGGTTCACTATGAGGTATTCATTAGGGGTAATGAAAATGTATTTAAATTTTCTGAAAATGTAAGAAGGAACAACAAAAGCGTCACTCATCCGCGAAATTTCGTAAAAGTATTATAAATATGGCGCCTAGAAGTAGGTACCTACTTCGATGATAAAATATAATAAACTTTAAACTTATTTTCTTTAAGACTTGTTTATCAGAATTTTTTGACAGTAATTTAAATGTATGATTATATATTTATTTCAATAATTATTTGCATGCCTCTTATTAGGTAAAACATCGTGTTCTAACCAATTATTTTCTAACATGTTTTGAGCAAATAAATTGATTTAATTTGATGGTTCTCCGGTTCATAGAACTCAAATACATCAGCGGTCAATATTTTCATAAAACAACTAGCTGATGCCCGCGACTTCATCCGCGTGAATTTAATTTTTAAAATCCCACGGGAACTTTTTGATTTCCCGGGATAAAAAGTAGCTTAGGTTTTAGTCCAAGGTATAATCTATCTCCATTTCAAATTTCAGCCAAATCGGTCCAGTAGTTTTTGCGTGAAAGAGTAACAAACATACACACACACACACATACACATACAAACTTTCGCCTTTATAATATTAAGTGTGATATTAAAAACGGATTAAAATCTGCATTGAATACCTCAGAAAATCAAACTTATTTATACTCTTATACCTTTCCTCTTTTTGCTTCTGGGGATAAAAGGTTTGATTTAACTCAAATTAAATGAGAGTTTCTTTAATTATTACTTCCAAAAATAAGTTAAACAAGTTACCTGCAATAAATACACAAATACCTACATTATTTATTTTGCGTAAAAAATTACGTTTAGTCTGGTTATCGTCATCCAAGAGATATTAAAGTGGTTGTAATTTCAGTAAATGTAAAGGTAACTTCTATTTAACAATGTTAACAGTTAATTTGATGCTATTGGTTATTAATATAAACATGGAAAAATTCTACATGTAAAAATAAAAGATAAAATCAATACAATTTAAAAACTGTTAATATAATTTATGAACCTCGCGATTAGAACTTCCTAACCCGATAAAATTATACACTTAAACTCGGCAAGTAGGTACGTTAAATCAAGATATTAATTTTTACGACCGGCTATTAAAATATTCGATTCTGAAACATATTGTATGTGTGGTGTACAATAAAAGTATATTCATTCATTCATTCATATCGTGAACAAAGAAACTAATGTTCTACATACGTCCATTACAATAATATAAACTCGGGAAGATATAATATCATGCTAGAAGCCTCAAAACATTAGCTCATAAACCAATTTTACAAATGCGTTTTTTTAAATCAACACATTTAGAAGCGTATGCTTTTCTTTTGACATTAAACGTCACGAACGAGATTTTTTTCGAATCCGGAGCTTCTAACAGTTTTTTGTGAGCTCACAGTTTCCAACAAGATTGACGTCGCGATCCTATGATATTTACAAGGTTGCAGAAAAACGGAACGGGTGTTTATTCGATTCATGATGGTATATAAAATAGAATATAAATATTATATTCGTATGCATTAGTAATGTGACATGTGAACCCTTGTTAAGAACATTTGCTAAGGCTAATTATACTTCGAGTCATGTAGAACATGTCTTATGTCTTCCTTGGGCCTCCAAAAGACAACCCGCACCTGCCAAAGCAGATGGTTACGACACACTCAAGTACTATAATTCTATTTCGATTATTACCTTCGCCTGTTTATTTCTAGATGACGAATAGCTTTACGCGTATATGCTCCGATAGCTGTAACATCGTGCGTACGCATTGGCGTACATTGGCTCGTTACATTATCTTGGAATTTTAAAAGCTTGTTTTATATGTAGACTTTCAGTATCTTCCCGACTTCTATTACTCACGAGTTGTAGCTCTCAGTAGTTGATAACGACGGTTTTGTTTTATTTCCTACTAGCTGATGCTCGCGACTTCGTTCGCGTGGATTTAGTTTTAAAATCCCGCGGAAATTGTTTGATTTTTCAGGATAAAAAATGGCCTCTCTGTCACTCTCCGGGTCTCCAAGTATAAAAAATTACGTCGATTGATTACGTAGGTTTGTTACAGCGGGATTGAAGGACAAACCAACAAACCAACAAATTAACAAACCAATAAACCAACAAACAAAAACACTTTCACATTTATAATATTAGTAAGGATTAGTGAGAATACCTTATTGTGGCAGAGTTCAAATGGTCAGCTAAATATGTCGATACTTGTTCTTGATCAATCGACAGACGGTCTTACGCTGCCTGAATCAAGCGGCTCCTTGCGACCGTCTGATGTCGTCGATCCACCTAGTGGGGGGTCTGCCAACATTGCGCTTTCCGAGGTTGCCATTCCACCTTAGCCAAAACGACCATCGGACCATCACTTCTTCGAACTATGTGCCCCGCGCATTGCCACTTCAGTTTCGCGACTTGATGAGCTAAATAACGATTAACATGAAAAAATCACTTAAATATGGGATAGATCCCATATATGCATGCTAATACATTGCAGTGCAGCTGATGAACCATGTAGCCAACATTATAAATATCTACTAATTCATAATAAAATCGGAACAGGAAAGGTTGCCATAATACATATGCCCTTGGACTTTGGTCTCTTCTATCTTACGTGGTTATGGCACATTTATAGCGTTTATACCAAGCGCCAGCCTAACCTAATATCTTTGCAGGCTAACAGTACGATATTCTGAGTAAAATATGATCACAATATTATGGTCGATCGACAGTAGGATCGACATCAATTACTTTTATAATATTTTTTTTATAATAGCAGAAGCAAATGTTAGCGACTTCAGTAGCCTAAGCACGAACAATGTTCATTAATGAACATTTTAACTTTCGACTAGTAAAGGTGAAGTTAACGACAACAAAATTTTGTTTTTGTAAAATGTTCTTTCTTAGGCTACAGGTCAGAAGCTCTAGTGTAATTTTTCAAGTCAAATGTAACTGTTCTTGCGTCTCCCATAAATTAACTTTTGGGAACATGTTATAATTCATCATCAAAAATTACCAAACACAAAATTATAGTTAGATTTACGCATAGTTAAAGTTAATGTGAGAAATAGAGCCTCAGGATGAATATATTTTCCTTGGATTCTTCATTCAAGGAAAATACAACAGCCAATTAGTACGCTAACCTGCGGTGAAATATAATTAGATTATCTATGTTGCGTTTCATCCTCAAACCGAAAGTCTTAGGCTGACATCTCTAGACCGCGCTCTCACTCAGCTCAGACTCAAGATAGAGTTAAAACGAGACCGATTTATGTTAGAGCACATTTGTGTCTCGTTTTAACTCTATCTCAAGTCTGAGCTGAGTCAGAGCACGCTCTATACCTACATCTCAGTATTAAAAATGGTGACATCTCTAAAACTTTTGATTTATGAGTCAACATGAAATTACAAAAATTTCCTAAAAAGATTGCAAAAGTAAAATAGTTTTACAAGTAAAATAAGGCGTGTAGAGTGTTCTTACTTTGGCAGAGATAAATGAAACTCAATGATTTACAAAATTGAATTTAAGTAGGATAAACGAAAAATCTACATAATTATATGAAACTCGATGCATGCCTTGAACGAATAAGTAACTATACCTATTACCTAGCTGTCATTTGAAACAAACTGTGCCAAACCAGGGATCACAGTTTCCATTTTCTAGCGAATTTAAATTTTTCTTGTTTTCTCAGTTGTCTAAAACAAAGGATTCTAAAAAATTAACTCCATTCTGTGATAATAATGATGAGAAATAAGAAGGTGAATTGGATAGACGTTATCAAAATCTAAACACTTTCTTTTACCTGTGTAACTGGTAAAAACAGATAGTAAGTTAGTTATGTTTAAACATTGAATTACTTGGGCCAATATTGATAGAACTTTCACAGCCGAATATAGAACTATACCGAGTGATAAAAGCTACTTTTTATCTCGAACGGACGAAAAATGTTCTCAGGATTTTCAAAATACATAAAACTTGAGCTAAGTCGACCGAAAAAGTTAGACTGTGATATAAATTAACTCCCAACTGATCAAAAAGACATTACGATAATTCTAGACTCGAATAATCGTAAAAGCTCACACAAAGACACAATTTATTGTTTACAGACTGTATCATTTCACGTCTATTTAATGGTTTTTTGGAAATTTACGAAAGGATAGCATTATAAAAATATATATGCGGCATTTATCTATTCCCGAGCGTATGTATTTTATTTTATAACTACATTTTTATTCCAGACACAAAAATAGATGTTAACATTGGCATTCAGCTGTTTCTCGGTGATTTTCTATTTTCACTCTCTAAATAAATCCCAAGTTCTTTACACAAGGCTGACATTTCGGCGGTCCGCCGCAATAAGCGTTCAGATGATAGGTAATATAGCGTTCTTTTTGCTGTTAGATTTTTCATTTTTACTAATTTATACCCATATATAAAAATCAATTGCTGTCCATTAGTCTAAAACTCAAAAACGGCTAGACCGATTTGAATTTTTTTTTTTGTTCGCTCTAAGGTTTAAAAACAAAAACAAATAGGGAAAACCCAAAAGAACAGGTGAAAAATCGAAAAAATCAAAATTGGTAATTTTGGATTGGAATCATCGCTTCAGATTACTTTTAATAGATGGCAGGGACGAAGCCGCGGGTAAAGGCTAGTAAATTATAATAGTAAATTATAAAAATGTGTAACGCATAATTTGAATACCTTCAAGGCAAGGCTTCTTCTATCAAGCGCGCTGCAATCTATAGACCTCATCAATTTAACTTTCCTGAAACAAGTTAGCTGATTCGCGCCGGCTTTATCAGGATGTGCTAACCTAATTATTCTAAAGATAATATAAAATTGATAAATAGTGGTAAACAGCATTAAAATTCACTGAGAACTTCAGAAACTATAGGAGAATATACAGATAAACAAGGAAACGACTTTGTTTTGTACTATTTAAACAAGCACTTCCTGTGGCATAAAAACAAAAATCTATAATCGAAATGTTAATTACTGCATTTTAATTTCTTATAAATACAGTATAGTGCAGTATGTGAAAAAATTCGTATCATTATTAATGGTTTTAAATGGACTTTGGTAGACGAATAACATATCTTCAACTGTAAAGAACTGTCACTTACCATCAGGTGAGATCGCAGTCAAGGGCTATCTTGTCATCGAATAAAATAAAATAAAAGAATTTTTAAACTAAAAGACCCGGATGCGGAAAAAATCGCTGGATAATGTTATTGCACGTAAAGAGTTAATAGAGAAAATATAATTCATTTTATTGCAATCTAGGATCACTTAAAAAATAAGTGTTTTTCGGTTGGTATACCGAATAGTTACTAACTGAAAATACTAAAATAATTATTAATTCTATACATTTTTCTTACTTAATATATAAAGCCTTGATATATAAAAATGGACCTATGATAATATAATGTAGATACCTAATGCTTGAGATGTTATTGTACCCCAACAGAGTTTTCCAAATTATGACTACGACAAAATCAAAAAAACGTAATGTACTAACTTGAAAAATGCTTGGAAATCAAAAAATTAAATATAATAAATCTGATAATAATAAAAGTAAAAATGTCTAAGAGGGCCACGAAATTCAAAGCTTTAGTCCAAGCGTCAGCGTTGAGTCGAGCGGCAAAACTGTACCGAAGAGGGAATTTGCTTGACGGATTGACAACATGGCTCTAACAGCACACAAACAAACACAACACGTTTATTACCTATTTTAAGATTTCATAAATTCAAACTACAAAATTAGGTACATTTCAATCTTAGAGCTAGAGCCCGTAATGCCCAGATGCACAGTAAATTGCAATTAAACAGTCGAATTAAGTTAACATGTAGAGTTTTCTATAGTCTTTGGAAAATTATAATAATTAACATAAAGGCGAAATTCCAAAAGTTAAATCACTAGGAATTTCGTATGACGAACTCCCTTAAAAAATAAAGATTAAAACAAAAAAAAAGACGCTTAAGACGATGTCACTCGAAGACCTAACGACACCAACGTCTATCTATCCTTCGACTTTCAACAGCCCGCTGGTCTTGAGAGCTGCGTCGTTAGTTAAGTACTTGTTCTTTGGCGAATTACTTTATTTGGGACATTAATCCTCATAAAAGTTTTACCCGTGGTTTCACCTACTTACTGGGACCATGGGTGAACGCACGTCTGACCTCTTTCCGACGCTGAACTTCTCAAAGTTTGTGGGCAAGCCTCTCTGACAGACTCCACCCTTAAAATCGTAGGTAGAACAAATGTCAAATTGTATAATTTTATAAATTATAATAATAATAATTATTAATTATTTATCGTGTGTGATGTGGTTGTCGTGGTGTGATTTATTTCGAGACATAGATCATTGTCAAAGGCCAGCACGACTTGCCAGCAACACAAATGTCGAACTATCGGCGCACTTCCAATGTACTAGACATACATAGGTACATTTGCTAATTAATTTAACCACCCAACTGTGATAAATCCAAAGAAGGGTTAGGCATTTTAGTACTGTACAAATGTTTATACTACACCTGCTCGGAAAGTACGTTCTGATTTGTGTCAAATCGCAAAAGAGCGAGAAAGAAAATACGTCATTACGTGGAAACAAATCTGCGGGCTGTCAAAATATATGAAATTTCATTACTTACCTGCTTCAGCGGGCTGAAAACTGTATGAAAATCGTAGACAGAGAAGGCAATAGACCAAGGTACTGTGTAACCGCGACTGAAATAGAAATAACATGACGTAACGATGACGTCACATGACAAGTTCGAGTTTAATGTTGCCACAATAACTGCACTCCCCTAGTACCCCAAATTAGATGGAAAATTCTTCCCAGGATTTTTAAATAAAACGACAAAACAGATGCTGAACTGTTTTATTTTTTAAATAACATACCTACACATATAAGGTTGTCTGGGAGAGACATACCTATTAGGGTAAGCTTCTATTTTTTACATATATCTTAATATTGTGTGCAATAAAGAATTTATTATTCTTTATTGCACACAATATTAACTTCAACCACCACTTAAAAGTATAAAATAATTTTAGTTTGTACACGTAAGTCGGTTTTTTAAAAATATTTTTTTTATACTAAAGTTTTTTAATGTACTTTCATAGGACCAATTCACTAGATAATTATTTGCTCCTTAAAAAAAATATTGAAATGCCGAATAGAAATTTAGCATATGTGAGTCACTTTGAAAAAAGATGTATGTAACACAAAGGAAAATTTTTTTTCGTTACTAGTAAGAATGTTACAGAAAATAATTTGTAATGAACAGTTAAAATTTTCCTTCGATCGAGTAATGCTATTGAATTAAAAGCAACAAAAATTGTATATTTAGTCATCAAAATCATCATTAATGAAATTAACAGTATATTCCTTTTTTCAGGCAGTCGTATAAAACTGCAACTCTTCATAGTTTAAGTTAATAATTATTTAAAAAAAACATTAAAAGTCTGCCTCTAGCTATTTAAAAATGGCTTTAAAAATTAAGAACTTTGTAAATAAAATAATTCTTAAGATCGCCAACAGTTCTCGACTGGTTGTTGGACATTCGAACGAAACTTCAGGATGATTCAGAACAGTAACCGACACTATCTAACTGAATACACTTTAATCATCGCCGACATATATTATATTCTAGTATCCATCATCTTTCTTTTCTTTTCTCATAATATTCATTTCTTCCATCACGACTTTATTCTGTTTCAACAAAAATTAAAAAAAAATTGAAAAAGTAGCCAAAGTAACCCGCCGTTACGGTATGTCAGAGGACATTACTAAAAAAAACCTATCTCCGTGCCAAATTTCAGCCATATCGGTTTAGTGTGGCGTATTGAGTAACAAACATCCATATTATGTTTGTTACTCAATCACGCCACACTAAACCGATATGGCTGAAATTTGGATGTATGTATGGATGGCCCTACATACATTCAAACTTTCACATTTATAATATAAGTAGGATAGGGAAAATCGGGACATTGTATAGGTACCTAAAGCTGGCAACACACATAGATACTAAATTTTCTTATTAACTGTCAGTTTGTTTCGCACAAAAGTGTGTCGACCTTGAAAAAAACTGGTTACACGATGAGGGACAAAAAATTGGGTAGCTGCGTCTCTGTTTATCACATTAATAACTTTATTTCTGCTCTCTTTTTAGTGTGAGTGAGAAAGAAATCGTCACTGGCTCTATGTCTTCTCTCTCTACGATGAAAATCCATTACTAACGTGCTTTTTTTTTTTTAATTTTTGGTCAAGTCAGTTCAGTAATAACTTGAAAAACAATGAAATCTATTTCAACCTTTTTCGACAAATAGACTTATTATTTTCAAAGTAGTAGGTAAATATCTAATAAATAACGAACTAAAAATATAAAATAGTAATAGTAACTAATTAATAACTAAATAATAATCTATTTAATAATCTATTTAAGTAAATATAATAATTTCATTTCTTTGTTTAGGTCTACTTATCTATGGTCTAAGGTTATTTACACATTCAAATTGTTGTTAAAAAACAAATTGCTGCTGGCCGCTTGCATTTTCTTTAGTGAGTACATTATTTGAAAAATTAAAAAAAAATCGCGCGATTCGCTTTCTTTTGTTTTATCTAAATTTTCAATTTATAAAATTACTTAAAACGCAAAATGTCTAGTAGCGACAGTGAAGATATTTTGATGACGCCGCCAGAATCAAAAACTATTAGGTAATTTGCCGAACAAAAATATCACCCTAAGTTTTAATAATTGTATTTTTTTTATTCTATGACAAGATAGCCCTTGACTGCGATCTCACCTGATGGTAAGTGACGATGCAGTCTAAGATGGTAGCGGGCTAACTTGGATAGCCCGCAATATAGTAGTATAGCAGTGTAAATTCAACCCATACCCCTTATTGGCTTCTACACCAAACCAAAAAAAGGTATTGGTTGGTTGGTTTATGAATTTCAATATAAATTTCAATTAAATAATGTGTCTATTATTTTCCTCGTAGGTGTAGTATAAAGCACTATGTATCACTCGGGAGAAAGTGCGATTCCTAACTCGGGTGTATCGCGGCCCTCGGCTTCGCCTCGTGCCTCGAATGACACCCTCGTATGTAATCGGCCACTTTCAGCCCTTGTAGAACAATGTACTATTACATTTCCCAAAAACGACTACTCCATAAATTTTATGAATAGCGTGACGTGTAATATGACGTCATGAAAAATTTAACATGGCAGACAACACCAACATTAGGTAGGTAGTACGTCATTTTTACAAATGACGTTTTGTTTGGTTTCGCGCACGTTTCGCGTGAGGCTGCATGAAATTATTTATGAAAAATGATCTTAAAAATTGAATTACTCGAATCTAGCTTCGAATGCATGAAATTTAACTTTGTAGATTTAAGGCATAGGAAGGAATTGAGAAGAAATTTATGAAATGCCCACTATCGTCCACGTTAAGTTGGCCGCAACCTCGACACGCGCTTTCCCGCACTGCAACTCAAGTCACACCTTTTTCAAAGCTTTAGTAATCCGAAAATTGCTGTACAAAATTATACCAATTAAAATTTTTCGATTTTTCAGCTGAATTTGACAAGAAAATTATAAGGAAAGCGGTAAAGAACTTACCTATATTATTACCTACCTAATAGGTAATAAGAGTTCAGTTTAATAATGAAAAAAAATATAAGTATTTGAATAAAAATACAGTTTTACCGTTTTAAAATAATACAATCTGCTATATTAATCTACGTATAATTATTATATTAAGGGTAGGTACTTGTTCTATTTATCACCAAAACATCGAATAAAACTAAGAGTAAAAGTTTGTTTATAATATTATGTTGTATTGACGTCTACAATGTTATGTATATTATGTGTTAATAAATGTCCAGGTATAACAAAGACAATTGCAAATCTAAAACTATCCATATATTTAATGAGTTTACCTACAAATAATTTATCATCTAATTTATCATACAATTATAGCAAAATCTCTTAAATAAAAATATTATAAAAAAAAACATGAGTAAAACTGCTTAATCAAGGTAAGGGTCAGGCGGACCCTGGCCTTGCGCCCAGTTCTTGTAGGTCAAGTACGTTTTCTTAATGGGTTTGATAATGGTCTAAAAATCAGATTGCATCTGCTAAAATATTTTGTACGATAAGGAAGTTTTACGTTACTAACGAATACTGTTTTTACCTGTTGGAATTCAATGTTAAGACAAAAAACCGCATATTGTTGTACCGGGAGGTCGACCCGGGCAGCGGCCGCTATAAAAAGATCTACATAGGACGGCCGACAACGTCGACTGCGCGACATGCAACCCTGGAAAGCGACGCGACTGCCGACTAGTACTGTTGCCAAAATAATTAAAGAAATCTCCGTTGATGTCCCTCCGCCGCGCCCGCGCCGCTCTAAAATCGTCGCTCTTTGCCCGGGAGTCGATTCTCGGGGCGCGGCGGGAAAACATCTCCCGCGTCACTTTTATTTCTTCTTTCCTTCCCGACGCTGTCGAATAAAATATTTCAGTAAGTTCATACTACCTGTAAAAACGAATAAACCGCGAGTGTGCCAATATTCACTGTGAAATGAAGTGTCAAAAAAGTTGCAAAGATGACTGAAAGTTGATGATTGTGATAGTGTTACATAACGCGAAGAAAATTTTGTAGCTATTCCTCAATTTTAAAAATACCGCACTTTCTAGGCGCCTGCAAAATAAAAATAGCACTGCGTCACGTGGTTCTCTTTCAACCTATAGTAAAGCACCACATTTATTCCTTTACATTATTTATGTTTGTTGTATTTATAAGTTATAGTATTTACCTCTCAACTATTACTTATAAAATAATGGATATTTAAATACTCCAGAAAATTATTCATACAAAATAGTTATAAAAAACTAAAAAAAAGGATTATGGTTTGATAACATTCTTTTCTGACCCGGATAAAAGATGGCGCTAGCAACGAATTCTGTTTACGTCAGTCTTGGAAAAAATGACGGCTGGATTAGATACGTGTTGGTGTAGTTTATGATATTTACGAGAAAAAGTATTAGCTTAGTACAAACTATAGTTATTAAATAAAATATAGAATTCAGACAATTTATTTTAAGTGAAATATTTATTAAGAGACAATTTGCTCATGTAATAATAAAGTTCACGGTGAGTGTGCAGTGATCTGATCAAACGGTGCTTTAAGTAGGTAAAGGAGGAAATAGCTAGTTAACATCCTTCCAAAATTGCGTGCCCTGTTTACTACAGCACCTCAACTTCGAGTTGCAACATTGAAGATGTTTTAACAATTCGAAATAATAGTGGTTCAAGTGGTTCCTATAAAGCAATGACAGTTGCAAATTGCAAAATGAATAGTTTCGAGGTTAACTTACGTATATGCGTAATAAAATTAAATAATTATAATTATTCAAACCATTCACAGTTATTACAATTCATTGGCAACGAAAGATAATCGACTGCATCTAACTATTGCAGTTAGAACATAACCTCTGTGATTGATGATGACTTGTCATTTTCTAACCTATATCCTTTCTTGTATTTTAGAACTGAAGGCAACGTAGAAAATTCACCATGGACGACGCTCACTCGAAATCCGTGGATGAAGTCTTAGGATATTTTGGCACAGACCCAGACAAAGGCCTCACTCCAGACCAAGTCAAAAGAAATCAAGACAAATATGGACCAAATGGTAAGTAACTTAGTTTATTAAGTTAAACTATTATTGATAAACCATTTAGAGCAAGATTTTTACTTAATTAGATCTTTCTTAACTGATTATTCATCGTTGTCTCAATCCATCACCAGCATACTTCTGGGCACTGATCTCTAGTGATTATTACTTTCCTATTACTATACATATAAAACAATGTTTAAGTTTAATGTTAGTTAAGAAATAAATTGAATTGTTAACTGAACAACACTTGAAAATTAATAACATCTAATAAACTATTAAAGCATTTTTACATGAATGTATCTACAATGTGATGAACGTTCTGAATACAAAAGTTACCTCAAAATGAAGAAATAAGAATAAAAATTTAAAAACAATAGCTTTGTTTAGGTTATTCACTTTTTACACATCATTCATAATAATGAAGAATTTAGAAATAGTTATAACTTTTTAACATACAACAGGATAAATAAGAAACCACAATAAATAAAAAACATCTATAACTGATGGCTTGGTGATGACAGTTACTGAACAATTTGAGAAGAGTTTCAATCGCCCTGTACAAACAAAATATGATTCTTATTGAATATCTGCTTTTACCTGTGACTTCATCCTTGTGGAGTAGGATTTTTAAAATCCCTTGGGAACCTTTTTATTTTCTATTAGAAAAAGTTGCCTTTGTCACTTTCCAGGACCCCAACTATATTCATGCAAACAAACACTTTTGTATTTATAATATTAGTACAGATTAAACAGTCAAACTCAATGAAATTTTAATTCAGAGATTTACATATAAATCTTTTAATGAATATAACTTTTTGTAACACTTATCATATTATTTTTATACAACTGCCTGAATGAAGGAGTATATTTCAACTATCGTGAAGCAGCTTAAACACTAACTAACTGAACTATTTACAAATATAACCAACATTAATGTATACAGTGAGATGAAATGTTTTTTTTTTTCTGAGTATTTCTCAGTGAAATCTATTCTAAGACTATTAATACTGTGTCTCTTTGCTGATTAGTTGACTCAGCTAATTAAAAATAAAAGTAAGCTATAAAGAAAAATCATTGTACCTAGAATTTAACAAAACCAACAACATTCTGTCTTACTTTATAAAAAAGAATCAATAGCTTTGGTAGTTTTCTCTTAAGTGAAAGTTTGCTAAATTTTTTCAATTTTATCTATCTTAGAATAACCTGATTTAAGGGCATTATTATAGTAAAAACTGTTGATGATAGCTTAGCAATAACATCTCAAGACATTGTTTTGGTTGAGCAATGTTAGCTCAAGTTGATAATAGAATAATATGCGCCTCACACTAATGTACTGAAATTAAATCTTTATAAATATTCCATTTTTGCATCCTTTGTTAATGATACTATTAAATCCTTGGCAATTTATAAATGTAAAAGTTGATAATTTATAAATGTAAAGTTTATAAATGTAAAGGTCTTTCCTGATACTTTTTCACACTTAAACTGCTGAACTGATATTAAGAAAAATATGACATACTTTTTAACCCACTTCAAAAATGGAGGAGGTTCTCAAATTGATCAGAATCTTTTTTTTTATTTACCCCAATTACTCGAAGACACCTGCACCAATTTGGAAAATTCTTTTCTGTTTGAAAGGGTAACTTCCAGATAGTCCCATAGGTCAGAATCTTATGATGGAATCCTGGAGAAATCGAGGGAACTCTTCAAATTTTATTGGCACAATTGATATACTTTGTAGTGGCTTTTGAAGTTTGCTTTGTAAAAAAAAATTTTACATTTAAATTTTTATCCAAGACAATTCTTACTTTACATTGATGTAGACTTTGCAGGCTTTAGCTTAAATATTTTTTATTAACTGAAGCTTGGGTGGAAAATTTTTATCTTCAACATTTCCTCCAGAGGCAAGCTATGTTCTACCTTAATGTAATATTGTTACACTGGAAGACTCTCTTAATCATACAATTAACATCATGTTTGAAAGGAAGCTACCAGACCTTCGTGATAATGGTGAACAACCTGTGCATCCACACAATCACAAGCAGGAGTTCATATGTTATGTTTTTAATAAAAATAAGTTACTTCTGTGGAATGTTATCAATAATGCTGACTGCATTTCCATGCTGTATAGCCAAGATGAAATAAATTAAAATATTTATAATGCTATAATTTACAGAAATATTTTAACAATAGCAGTAAATTATCAGTTCAGCCTCATAAAATTTACCATGACAAAAACTGGAGACCAAATATCGTAGAACTGTGCTTCCATATGAATTGCATACATTTAACATTCATCATGAGCGGTCATTATGAGCAAGTACTTAAGATTGAACAATTTTTTTACCACTTCTTATATATTTTAATAAGTGTAGAGTTAAAATTAAAATTATTAAAATCAAAGAGTAAAATATAATTTGCTGTCTCCAAAATTGAAAACTGCCCCAGTGTTGGTTTATACATACATGTGGGTACCGACAAATTAAACTTAAAACAAACAAAATAATAATTTTTTCAGCACATTTTTTTTTTACGCCACGACGAGATGAGAGTTTAATATATTATGTGTTTTATAATTATCATAAGACGTTATTTGTGCGTTTTTATGCTACCATTTTTCTGAAAAACTACTAAGTCAATTTTATGTGGTTCTTTACATAACACAAGTATCACCTTAAGCAGGTTCTTAGATATATTTGTCTTAGATTTATTTTATCCACTTGTTCTTATAATAAATACATAAACTTCTAAAAGTAGACATCCAAATCTTAAACTTGCTTAAATATATTTAATTGGGCTATATGTAATTGGGAATATGCAGTTTCTTGCAATATGAACTTGTACTGCTTGATATAGGTTGAAGCCATGGCTTCATTCTTCAGTTTATAACTGTAACTTCTTACATAAACCAGACATGATTTTATGCATTTCTTGATTTCGAAATAGATGCATCTCATTAGGCTCATATTATGATTGTTTGATAATTTTTTGTCTTTAAGTCTTGATTAATCTTCGAAACAGCTGAACCGATTTGAACGGGAATTTCACAGGCAGTTGAGGATTCATATAAGGAGTAATCTAGGCTCCTTATATGAATCCTCAAGGCTCCTTTCTTGTATGTAAAAAATCTTAGTTCCCACGAGATTTTAGGAAACTTAAATCAACGCGGATGAAGTCGTGGACATCAGTAAAAGCAAGATAAAAAAAACAAGTGCCAAGAATGTTCAATGATCATGGCAAAAGTCCAATGTGTGAGGTTCGAAATTCGAGCCTTACGGTTTTGTTTTCAGTCGACCCTTTAGTGTACGGAACGCCGGGTAGTGTATTGTAGTTTTACACAGGCAAGATGCAAGAGTGCGTGCGTTATTGCATGTGCCACCAGGGCCCAATGCATGCGCTATTACCAACAAGCATGAAGCATGCGCACAGATACTTCTGCCACCCTAGCCATATTATAAACGTGTACGTAAACCGCTCACGCTAAAGCAAGGGCTCCCAAAATTTTTTATCGCACGTTCTATCCTTTCAGAAGGGAAGCGTGATAAAAAAAACTTTGGGAACCCCTGCTTTAGCGTAAGCGATCGTAGAAAGAGACGACACGTTTGTAATATGGCTAGGGCGGCTGGGCAGTTAGAACATATGGCTAATTCAAATTGAAAGCGCACCTGTGTGGTTAGATATATTATGTCCCCACTCGTGCGCTATTTCATTCACCTTGCGATTTACACGCATGAAACACCATAGCGCGTGTAAAATTGAAACGATGGCTAAAGTATACGTTAAGCTAAGCTGTACGTTAACCACAACCAAAGCATTCAACTTGCGTACACAAGACACAAGATAACGCACTACATGTGGACGTAGGTGTTAGACTTTATCCAGGCAATTTTTATGCCACAGTACACAAGTAAAGCTTCTCTCATATATGTGCGTTAGGGGCTATTTTTAAAAGCTAGTATAGAGGTTGTCGGTGATCATAGCGCAAGTGATCAATGGTGCGTGCCTCTGAGCATCGGCCCAAGCGCCCTCAGGCGTTATCACAACCCCTATATCCTCCTGCTTATACTTTATAATAATAGAAGTACATTTTCACTTTGTAGAACATTGTTCTGCTCCCTGATTCTGTAACTCAGTGCCTATCAAAAAATTAAAGCCACTGACATGTATTTTTTATCAATTGAAGATTTACTATGATATAGTAAATAACATTTCTCTTCAAACCTTCAATGGATGAAAAATGCCTATCTTCGGTGATAGGCACTGAGTTACAGAATCAGCCCCCTGGTCTTGGCTATCTTATTATCTGAACCTTCCATAGATTAAATAGAGTACCTATTTATAACGTTTTTTTTTTTGTTTTTAAACAATACAACAAAAAAAAATATTATTCAAATCCGTCAAGCCTTCCTTTAATTTTAGCGAGACTAACGAACAGCAGTTGATTTATATAAATGAGTTAGAATAAATTCTTCAAAAAATAAGTTTAGCACTCATATATAGGTTAGACTGTAAAACACACATATACATAATATAGACTTTGTTTATCTTTCATGAATGAATGGCTATGAGAAAAGGTGTTATAAAGATTAGGTACTTTCGCAGACTAAAGATATCGTTGTTGTTATCACTTGAGTCATGTAAATAATTACGTGTACCCACATTCACCTAGACTAACCAAGAAGGGTCATTGACCTTGTACAATGAACTATATTATCAGAGGCTCTAGTGTAATTTTAAAAACGTTATGCGTGCGTAAATCTGGCATTAATGGGCCGGGTCTGTCAACATATTGCTTTAACTGAGCTTTTACTTTTGGCTCTAACGGTTTTTTAGTCTGCAAATTGCAAACTTTTACTTAATATTTTGGAGATTTATTTTATGTTATTTAGGGCCGATTTCTAAGTCATATCCGAGCGTGATATTTTGACAGTATTTTCAATAGGGAAACTGTCAGAACGTCCAATCGATTCCTCGGTTAAACGTCACTAAACGTTGGTTAAATCGACACATATAGAGTCAGTTAGCATTCTCGCGACGTATAGCGTGGCAAAATATAGTTTAATATTGCCTGATAAGCCAGCTTGGAGTGGATAATTGCGATAACACGCTTTGTTTCAATATATTTGCATAAAACGTTACTCTGCCATTTCCCGCTTTATTTCTTTCCGTTTCCATCCTCCAAAGTCTTAACTAAATTAACATTTTCTTTTATCTCCACCTACTGAGCTAGTTAGTTAACATAATATGCATGTTCATGTGTGTTAACTACCTAGCTTATGTTGGTGTTGATGTTTAACTTACGATTAGCCGGCTAAATAATAAAATAGTCAAGATGAAAAATAACTTTCAAAAACATGTAATAGTAGACTACTATATGTTTTACTAGCTTTTTCCCGCGGCTTCGCTCACGTTAGGTTCGATTTTTCAAATCCCTATTTTATCCCTTTAGGGGTTGAATTTTCAAAAATCCTTTCTTAGCGGACACCTACGTTATAATTGCTATCTATATGCAAAATTTCAGCCTGATCCGTCCAGTGGTTTGAGCTGTACGTTGATAGATCAGTCAGTCAGTCAGTCACCTTTGCCTTTTATATGTATATTTAGATTACCTATACTTAATCTGTAATCGTATAACTTAAATGTCTAATAAACACGATACCAGTGTTTTATATTTTTAAACTATATAGCCCGCGACTTCGTCCGCGTGGATTTATAGTTTTTGAATTTCTGCCGGAACTCTTTGATTTTATAGTATAAAAAGTAGCCTATGTCACTCTCCAGGTCCTCAACTATATCCAGCCAAAAAATCACGTCAATCCACGGTTGCTGCGTGATTGAAAGACAAACCAAACCAATAAAACAAACACACTATCGCAATTCGCATTCATAATATCGACCGTAGCAATTAACATTGTCGGATCTACATTTTAGCGATTTTCATTTTATTGCATTCTTAAGGTCTTAGAGTAAGAATAGAAATGCTCCCACCAACTATTTTAAAATCAACCAACCATCTTTGGTTTTTGCAAGTGTAAAAAGTAGGTACATTGACTATTCTTCACTTTATACATATTTTTTGAAACTTTAAACGGCCGTACCCTAAAGTAGTGATTTTTCACATACGACTATGTTAATTGCTACGGTCGATTAGTAATATGTATTTTTAGATTATATGGTTGGTCGTGTTCCATAGAAGTTCATGGTAGATCGTTCGCCATTCTCTACCTATAATGTTTTTTGGTAACGCTTTCGCATTTTTCGACTTTCTCTACGTCACACTCGATCGAGTTTACTATTATGATTTGAATTAAATCTACGACATCAGTTATTTGACTGTTTTTGTCAAGATTGTAAATCAATCTTTTCACGATGAATACTACTCGATTTCATCTACCAAAACAAACCCCTTCGAATATGACGTCATTTAAACCGTATCAGTAGCTTTCACAAAACCGTTCAGTCTTAAAAATTCGTGTTTTTACTACACCTAAAACCGCGTTCACACAGCATTTTAACGGCACAGTTTTCGAAGGATACCTACAATCTACATCTAGTGAAATTTTATGAAGTATAGAACTGTGGTTGTATTGTATACTACTCCTAAATCTACCTAAACAAATCCCTTAGAATATGACGTCACCTAGACTACCATAAGTAGCTTTCTCAAAACCATTCCTATTCGTGATTTTATTTCACCTAAAACCCCGTTCACACAGTATTTTAACGGCACTGTTTTCGAAGGATACCTACAATCTACATCTAGTGACGTATGTTAGGAAGTACAGAACTATGGTTGTATTGTAAAAAAAACGTAAGTACACAACTTTAAATGTGTGAACGTTTACTATACTTGCTTAAATTATGCGCTAATACGTCATCCGGTACGATTTATCCTGCAGAAAACGTGTTATTGCTGTGTGAACGCGCTCTTACTATATTAAAACGGCACACCTAAAAATAGAGGGCTAGGTAGACAAGCGATTGTTTATTTTTGTAGCCTCAAACCACTCGATGAGAGATTAGTTTGCTCAGGCAAAATAATCGCCCTCGCCGTCCAAACTGTACGTCACTTTACTTTGAGGTCGGTCACAAAACGGAAAACTTCCAGCCAAAATAGATTCTTTGAGCTCTTGTTAATGAATTTCGATGCTCTAGGAGTCTGGCTGAGATCTATTGACCGCACTCTGACACTGCTCAGGCTCAAGACAGAGTTAAAACGAGACAGATTTATGTACCTAAGGAAATATTTATGATTCATTTTGACTTTGACTGTCTTAAATCCGAGCCAAGTCTGAGTACACTCTAACGGAGACGAAAGCGGATAGAGTACCTGAACTTGATTCCCGGGTCGTACCAAGAAAAGCTAAGTACCTATAGGATTTTTATGTCAAGAAATTATTGTAGACTTTCCTTTTTTTTAATTTCTTGAAAGAATAGTTAGGAATTTCATCCCATCGGTGTGTCATCCCCGTGCCACTGAGAGCACTTAAAGTCTTTGCTTCTGCGCCTGATCTCTTTCCAGCCGGTTTGAATTTCTGTCCCATCGGACTACGAGAGTGAGGGAATAGAGTCGATTAATATGAATAATCGAACTGATTATTGTATTCACTTATAATCATAAAATCTTGCAAATATCGCACGTAACTTATAATAAGCACGTAGGTAATATTATTACAACTTACTTTTTACTTGCGTGCTTGCACGTAGAACTTAGACTTAGGTATCGTATAATATAATGTGTACATAGAAATAGAAAGTACTCATAAGAACAAAATATTATTTTTACTACTAGGTTACCTCTATATATATTATATATGTACCTAGTAGGTTTTGATCTACATATTGTAATTTCCTGATCTTATGATCTAACAAAGGTTGTGGCGCGTGAAAATTCATGTGTTCATGTTACAACTTTCAGGATAAGAGGGACTTTCATATTCATCTTACGTGATCTCTGCATAAAATCAATAATCGCAGCGCACATTTTTTAATCTTCCAAACGAGTATTATATTAGGCCATGTGGGCATGTATACGGCTATAAAGCGAGCTTACAGATACCTTTGTACCTTCTCTCTTTGATATATAAATCAACGATCAAAGAAATTTGCTGGCCGTGATTTAATTAGAATACTATATCTTTCAAAGTGCACACCAAGAAATATTGTTATACCACTGATGGTATTTATGTACGAAACGGCAATGGCAAAATTATGATCATATGATTATGATCGGCAATGGTATAAGTTATGACGTATTCGAATGAAAAACGTAACACTCCTGGAATAATTAATTATCTCGGTGTCATAGATATTTTATTCAGAAGCTGATCAAACTGCAAGGATTTATACTTCATCTCAATTCATCACTATTAGGCACAGGTATTCTCTAGTAAGAGAAGGTACTTTAGACATACTATAGAAAATTTCAACTGTCTACGTATTACGGGTCATGAGATTCAGCCCGCTGACCCGTGCCGCTGACAGACAGGTGGACGGACAGACAAACAACGGAGGCTTTGTAATAGGGTCCCGTTGATTACCCTTCGGGTACGGAATGCTAAAAATTTTTTTTTCTACATTATAGGCACACGCTTGACCACTATCACAACTGATGTAAATTAGTGATGATGTGGTCTAAGGTGTAACGCGTTTGCCTGGAAGATGCCTATTCACTCTTGTTACATTACATACATTATGGAGAACCAGAGTTCTGAAGCATGTAGGTTTCCTCTGGATGTTTTCTTGCACCGTTAAAACAATATTGAATTCCTTAATTTCTTTCACTAATAACAATTTAATTTAACGAATGTTATGATGGAATATTCGTTAACACCATCCCAATGGTATAAAAAAGCACACATGTTTCGTAGTTTAAAAAAAACGCTACATCTGGCCTCGGCTCTATACCGTCGATGGTCGTTGCACCTTTGAGAGATGATTCATCTGCTTACGGGAGCAAAGTTTTATCCTATTAGCAGGATTGGTGTATTTTTCATTGTTATTGTACGATTTTTCCATCGATTTCTTCCATAGTTCAGTGATCTCTATAAAGTCTATTCGATATAAGATGAAAAGAGTCATATTGTCTGGTTTGAGGCTTGGACCGTGGCTAGTTACCACCCTGCCTTCAAAGACGTGCCGCCAAGCGATTTAGCGTTCCGGCACGATGGCGTTGCGAAACCGATTAGGGGCATGGGTTGGATTTGCACTGCTATACCCCTTCCAAGTTACCCCGCTACCATTTTAGACTGCATCGTCACTTAACATCCAGTGAGATCGCAGTCAAGGGCTATCTTGTCATCGAATAAAAAAAAGGCCTATGTACGCATAATTTTGTGACATGCAATTACGGAACCCCACACTGCGCGCGGCCTGACACACGCTTAGACGTTTATTAATTATTTAGAGCGCATTAACTTCTTACTACAATTATTATTCGTTTCACTATATTACTCGACCTGAATAATGGAGTCTGAAAGCACATACACACGTTGAAGTCCTCCTACGTAATCGCACTTAGCCTTTGAAATATTGTATGTTTATACACATTTACATTAAACTTGTGATAACAACTAGTTCTTTTTCTTACTTTAGTAATGGGCACCTACATACAATTAAGGCCAGAAACATACTTAATAAAACGTAGGCCGACCAGGTGTAGCGTCACGACTCACGCGACTTTTTGAGTCCCATCAATTCTAGTAGTATTTTCCAGGCATGCGACTTAATGCCCGGTATTTTTAGTGTTCTGTGCCTTGAATTGAGCGTTAGACTGAGACCGACAATTGACTTGAATCGGACATGAGACAGAATTAGACAAACATGCCCTGACATTTACCTCAATTATTTATCTGTCTTGCGTCTGAATCGTCAAGTGTGATCAAATCTCAGCCTAAATAATTTTCCAAAACGTAACAACTGATTCCACCTAATTTTAGGGAGATGTCAAATCACGACATTTGCTGGTCGGTACTAAATGACACATTTACCTCAACGCACATATCACTCGAATATCATGCGATAACTTAAAAAAGTTATATTAGAGCCTCTGTTCTACAAAATACTTAGTTTCTTTTATTTATTTATTTTTTTCAATTTATTATACTCTGGTATTATGTAGTGATGCGACGCCCGCCATCACGAGGGGTGGTGTGTTATTAGTATGTTTCCAGCCTTATTATATTTAGCAACGTTCTACTTTGGTACGCAATTATTGACGTGCGTCACATGATAACTTAGTTTAGTTTTAGGTATTGCATCGAAACAAGCTTGGATAATATTGCTTGTACATAAAAATACTACCGTCGTTATGACGTGGTTTAAGACCTTACTCGGTTAGTCATACTCATGCCTCTATGAGTTCTCTAGCATATCTCCGACGCGAAATCTAACAGCGGAAAATGAGGTAAAGAGGCCCTATACTACCTACCAACGCTTAAAGTATTGTTTCAATTTTGTTTTTATATGTCATACGATTTCAACCTTAAATCAATTAAATTAAAGTTGTCGTTATGAAAATATTATCCTACGTTTGGATGTATGGATGAATGGATGTTTGTTACTCGATAGAGTACGGCGTGATTACGCCGCAACGACTGTTCCGATTTGGCTGTTTGTCACAGAGATAGGTTATAGACTGGAATAACACATAGGCTATCTTTGAAACCATCTCTACGCTCAATAAAAGTTAATATTTTCTCGTGGCTCTATAGTAGGCGTATCGTTTGATGCTGAGGTGCTTCGCGAGTATATCGAGTGGGATGTGGAGGTGCGTGGCGCCCGAGAATGCTGACGCGTGATGCGATGAGCTCAGAGTGCCTAGTGACTGAAATGCTCTGCGTATGAATATAACATGTACGAGTAGGATGGATAAACGACGGTTTATTTTGGACAACTTTACGCTGGTGCCTTGCGTATTATGTATCACAGAAGAATGAGATTCGTTCAAGTATCGATCGCGCCGTTATCGGCTTTTATAATAATTCATAAAATACGTGCCATACTGATGCATTTTCAGGTCACAGAGAATAGTTTTAAAACACACGGTGACGAACAATTTTGTGGCCCTATAAGGATTCTGTATTCCACAATTTCATAAGCGTGGATTTAGTTTCCTTAAAATCTCGTGAAAACTATCTCTATGCCAGCAGTTCAACAATTAGACCATAAATTAAAGATTTTTTTACCAAGGAAACCGAGAAAATGTAAACTAGATCTCTCCTTATATAGTTCTCTACGTGCCCGTGAAAATTCCGCTTAAACCAGTTTAAAAAATTAGGCCGTACAAACTACAAACAGACCCAAACGAAAACTTTAAAAACGTGTATTATAACTTATAGTTTTAGGACACCTACTCGTACCGTTAATAAATACAGTAACAGTGCTAATCTTGAAAAGTGGCGTGACACGCATTTACGTTGGTCCAACAGAATTTTAATAATTTCCCACGTTTTTCATTACGTATGATAAAATTAATTTGCCTACTAAAACATACACTTTATATCTTTTATGATCGAAAATAGTTTTTCTTCAATGCTTTAATATTAAATAACTTTATGCTAATAATTTTGCTTTGCTTCGCTTTTGACTAAGTGCCAAATTATATAATATTGTGAACGTAGGTACTCGTATGATCTTTACGTAGAAAATACTAATTATGATATATTTAGAAAGTCCTTTTTACGTTATAAAAAGGTAAATTAGTAGTGATACCAAGTTATACGTACTAAATACAAAAGGAGCGTATTGAAATCAGCCCGGTAGTTTTGAAATGGTGACATAAAAACGCACAAAAATCTCTTACGTCAAACGCAATGTTTATAAGAGGAAGATATCGTTGATGGTGGAGAATATGTGAAAGAGTAAACATTGTCACTTAAACACTTTCACACATCCCCCACTCTATTATGCATTATGGTAAAGCTACTTCAGTTGTAAATAAAACTGAAACTACTTTATCTGAAAATAAATAAAACAGAATGAAAAAAATCCACTTAACGCACTAAAGACATTTAAGACATCGAAACCAGTTTCATTAACAATACGATTTTGCGTATCGGATCGGATACTAAGAAAACGCTCCAAGTATTTTGAAGCCACTAATATTGAAGTCACGTTCTTCGTATTCTATATTGATGTGCTAGTAGAGGGTCACTAGGAAGCGAGGCTCATTAAAACCGCCGCAACGGGAAGTCGTGGATACTTCTTCTAATTCGCGATTGTGGGCAGACGCTGACAAGGCGTTATTGACGGGTTGACTAATTGCTTACATTAGCATCGGTGTGGCGAGCTGCCGGAGCGTGCGCACAAATAGTCACAATGATTGACTTAGCACATGTTGCTTTGCGAGAACCGAACTCTAGTGAAGTAGGTACCCACGCTACAAAAACAAGATGGCGTGGACCTCGGTGTCGAGTAGAGGTCCGCTGCTGGACATAGAGGTATCTTGAAAGGATCGCCACAGAACATGATCTTGTCCCGCGCGTATCCAACTCGATAAGTCGAAATCGACTCCTATATACTTAGTGGTTAAAATCCCTTCTAATACTGCGTTTCCCGGTCGCCATTATTCCCGGTCACCATCTTAAGACTGTTGATGTCAGTGTCAGAATCAGAACTCTTGATTCCTACTAGAATGACCGAAGTGTATTTCAATCGATGCTTTATATCGTAGTACATGATGATAATCGATAAAAAAACTGTACGTGAAAATGACACTTTGGTACCTACAAGTTAACCGATTTATCAAAATATAGAAATCGAATTGAACCAATGAAACTATGAATGTTATACCAATGAAACTTATCTATTTATTACACAAGTATATGTTGTTCGAGTCACTGGTAGCACACAACACTAAAAGATTTCATAACTTGTTTATTCTCGTATTGAAATTCTTATAAAATCGAAATGTAAGACTACCTACTCGAGTCGGAAGTCTATTTCATTCAAGTCACATCGATTTCGATTCCTAAAACAAACTCACACCACCAATGATTTAGACATAAACGTCGGCGTGCCTTTACCGATATGTTGAATGTTCGCTTTACCCAGCAATGCAATAACTGCTGTTTGTTTACACAACATATTGCCACAAATGTCTTAATGTTGGGGCAAAAATAACTATTTTATTGAATGGCTGTGGCGTGGTGCGCTGGTTACGAGTAGTATAAGCTGCCCAAACTAGAGTAATTAATCTTAAAAGTAAACCTTTTTATTAGTTTGAGAATAAATATAGTCAAGCTGAAATCTTTATTATGTTTTCTTTTTTAACCCCCGACGCAAAAACGACGGGGTGTTGTAAGTTTGACGTGCCTGTGTGTGTGTGTGTATGTCTGTCTGTGGCATCATAGCTCCCGAACGGATGAACTGATTTTGATTTAGTTTTTTTTGGTGGGAAGGTAAATAAGTTGGGAGTGTTCTTAGCTATGTTTGATGAAAATCGATCCAAGATGGTCGACATGTGTTTGTTTGTTGGTTTGTCCTTCAATCACGCCGCAACAGAGCTACGGATCGACCTGATTTTTTTGCATGGGTACAGTTGAGGACCTGGAGAGTGATATAGGCTTTTTATCCCGGAAAATCAAAGAGTAAAATAATAATTAATCAATATAGAAAACGATCAGAACCTTTAAAAAGAATACTTTTACGTGTATTTAAATGAAACTCTGTGATAAATACGTGGTAAGACAACAAAGCCGTGCGTGCCTATTGTAAAAATCTGCTATCTACTTACTGTTGTTATCTAGAGATCAACACCCTAGGTAAAATTGTTCATGTAAATTTATCTTTCCTCATAACCCTAAACTAAAGAATAGCAATCTTAAAAACGATAAACGTTTCGCAATTACATTTACGCGCCATATAATCTTAAAGACGATAATTTTATACGCACCTTATCTAAAATCAGTAGGCACCACATTCTCGTCCTGTCCTGATACAAGATAAAATGATGTACAATTTTTATGACTCGAAATAAAAAAGTCTGTTTATAACAGCAATATAATTATGTATTAGGGTTGACCCACACTGAAGCGCAATCAGAAATCAATTGAAGCTGTGTCTACATTTTATATAGCATATTGACCTTTACCTGTACAATTTCTAATGATATATTTTAAATAATTTAACAAAAAACTACTTCCACATCTGTCTCCTCCAGCTCAAATATGCTATTAGATTGTCACTTACTTAATATTTTTTTAACACAATTGCTTACACAGTTAGTTAGAGTACAGTATAAATAAGCGATGAACATGTAGATAAAAATCCACTTCCCGTATAGGTACGCTTTACGATAATATAATATGGAAAACGCTTTATTCAGCAAATGATTCAAATTTCAATCCTTACTAATATTATCTTACAAGTATAAATGCGAAAGTGTGTTTGTTTGTCCTTCAATCACACAGCAACGGAGCAATGGATCGACGTCATTTTTCCTGAGCAATTTCAACAAACTTAAATCCATTCCACGCGAACGAATTCGCGGACAAAACCCAGTTTTTATAATAAAATCAATTGCTGTTCGTTAGTCTGACTAAAACTCAAAAACGGCGATTTTTTTTTTGTTTTGTGCGCTCTAATACAGTGGTTTAAAAAGAGAAAAAAATAGAGAAACTCCAATAAAACAGCTGAAAAATCGAAAAAATCAAAATTGGTTATTTCGTATTGGAATCGCCACTTCGGACTACATGCTTTTAACAGATGGCGGGAGCGAAGACGCGGGTAAAAGCTAATTAAAAATAATGAATGATTCTGTTCGATATAGTAATAATGAATCGTTTATAGACATTGAGTTTAGTTAACAAAAGATTAGCGGCGTACAGCCGAACTAGCGCACTCCCAGTCAATGTACCTACTACGTGTATTTATGTACCATCGTAACTGCCGAGATAGATCGCATGCCTGCTCTGACTGGTTTATCGTTTGTTAAATTTACCCCTTTGATGTTTTATTCAAAACTCTAATTACGGTTCTTTTCTGTTTTCAGAACTGCCTACAGAAGAAGGTAAGAAACAATACTGCTTCACACAAACTCACAAATATATACAAATCTCTCAAAAAATATTTATAAGAATCAGAATCTGTATTTATTTATCGCATTGTACTCTTGTAGAGTATGTTTATTAAAATCAAATGTACGGTACAAAAAATTGTTACCTGTGGTTTAATGTAAGTATAGGAATTCAAAGTCCCAAATAAAATATATTTTCTAATAATAAAATGATAAAGATCTATAAAATCTTATGGCTATGTCATCATCATCAACAGATGACCCGCCTCTCGTTTGATAGCTAAAAATATAGAAAAAAAATATATATATATCGGAGGAAGACTGAATCTAATTTGATATTGTTCTGTAAAACCTTATTGATTGATTACTTTTTAATATTGTGTAAAACCTCCTTCGATTATTAAAAGAAAATATGTTACGTCCAATCAGAGTCGAGGGCAGGCCTCGAGCGAGGTCGGGATGACATCTTGGCATTCTCTTGGTAGACGTGTGACTTAGCAGAGCTATGCTTATCAGTTATAATGAATAGAGAGTTGATCAAGGTGGATCCTTGGTGGATCATTATGGGAGAACAGAATGTGAAGTAGATATGTGTCGCGAACTCGCTGCTCAGATTGCATTGTAATTAGAAAGTGATTAATCATATGGTGTCCCTCAATATTGTGGAACTATGATTAAATTGTACAGAACAAGGAATACGTCGTTTTATGCTTGCAATCAACCTTGATGACGCCCACTAGCTATAGCGACCACTGATGATGTCTATGAGAACGGCCTTTTCTCCGATCGGAGGAAGACTGAATCTAATTTGATATTGTTCTGTAAAACCTTATTGATTGATTACTTTTTAATATTGTGTAAAACCTCCTTCGATTATTAAAAGAAAATATGTTACGTCCAATCAGAGTCGAGGGCAGGCCTCGAGCGAGGTCGGGATGACATCTTGGCATTCTCTTGGTAGACGTGTGACTTAGCAGAGCTATGCTTATCAGTTATAATGAATAGAGAGTTGATCAAGGTGGATCCTTGGTGGATCATTATGGGAGAACAGAATGTGAAGTAGATATGTGTCGCGAACTCGCTGCTCAGATTGCATTGTAATTAGAAAGTGATTAATCATATGGTGTCCCTCAATATTGTGGAACTATGATTAAATTGTACAGAACAAGGAATACGTCGTTTTATGCTTGCAATCAACCTTGATGACGCCCACTAGCTATAGCGACCACTGATGATGTCTATGAGAACGGCCTTTTCTCCGACATATATAAGAGAAATGATTAATCCTTTTCTTTGTGTGACCATCACTAAAATGTGTGTCAAGAACATCTGATATATATTTTCTTATTTTTGTACCCAAAATGTAGTAGTTATTCTGTAGAGTATATGACAAATGTTTGCCTAATTTAGGTAATTGACTACTATATTATACAAATTACATTACGGGCTTTCTGATCTTCAATGCGGAATTGCAAAACTTAGTAGTTCCTAGATGTAAAAGTATTCTACATGTGATATTACTTTATTCTAATATTTCCCTCAGATGTAGGTAAATTAAACATCTCAGTAACTTGACCTGGTTTTCATCCTGCTTTCAAATCAGTACACTTACACGCTTTAAACCCGCTCAAATTTCGTTTGTTCCACCCTGAAACAGCCTAATGAACGCTTTTCATCCATAGGCAAAAGTATATGGCAGTTAGTTCTGGAACAGTTTGATGACCTTTTAGTGAAGATTTTGCTGTTAGCTGCAATTATTTCCTTCGTAAGTATAATCTTAAGAAAGATATTATCTTCTCATATATTGTGTAAGATTTAGTTAAGCTACATGGTTGTTATTTCTTTACAGGTATTAGCTTTATTTGAAGAACATGAAGATGCATTCTCAGCATTCGTAGAACCTTTTGTTATTTTACTAATTCTAATCGCTAACGCTGTAGTAGGAGTATGGCAGGTAAATATTTCACATTCATGGAAACTCTCAGATGTTCTTTGTATTACCATGTATAATTCAATCATTGTTAAACTCTAATGTCGTATTACAGGAAAGAAATGCAGAATCCGCCATAGAAGCTTTAAAAGAATACGAACCCGAAATGGGTAAAGTAGTGAGAGGAGACAAATCCGGCGTACAGAAAATCCGAGCAAAAGAGATCGTGCCCGGTGACGTTGTCGAGGTGTCCGTCGGAGACAAGATTCCCGCCGATATCCGCCTTATTAAGATTTACTCTACCACCATCCGTATCGACCAGTCTATCCTGACTGGTGAATCCGTGTCTGTGATCAAACACACTGACGCCATTCCGGACCCTCGCGCTGTAAACCAGGACAAAAAGAACATTCTCTTCTCCGGTACCAACGTCGCTGCTGGCAAAGCCCGCGGTATCGTTATCGGCACAGGTCTCAACACTGCCATTGGTAAAATTCGTACTGAAATGTCTGAGACTGAGGAAATTAAGACACCTCTGCAACAGAAACTCGACGAATTCGGTGAGCAGCTGTCGAAGGTCATCTCTGTCATTTGTGTTGCCGTCTGGGCCATTAACATCGGACACTTCAACGACCCGGCCCACGGCGGAAGCTGGATCAAAGGCGCCGTCTACTACTTCAAGATCGCTGTGGCCCTGGCCGTCGCTGCCATTCCAGAAGGTCTGCCCGCTGTTATTACCACTTGTCTCGCTCTAGGTACCAGAAGAATGGCTAAGAAAAACGCTATTGTTAGGTCGCTTCCTTCAGTCGAAACCCTGGGATGTACATCCGTCATTTGCTCAGATAAGACTGGCACCCTAACCACCAATCAAATGTCGGTATCCCGTATGTTCATCTTTGAAAAGATCGAAGGTGGTGATAGCAGCTTCCTCGAATTTGAAATCACCGGTTCCACCTACGAACCTATTGGAGACGTGTATTTGAAGGGACAAAAAATCAAAGCTGCGGAGTTTGACACCCTCCATGAATTAGGCACCATTTGCGTCATGTGCAATGACTCCGCTATTGACTTCAACGAGTTCAAGCAGGCATTCGAAAAAGTAGGTGAAGCCACAGAAACTGCCCTTATCGTTCTCGCCGAAAAGATGAATCCTTTCAACGTTCCTAAAACCGGTCTCGACCGACGATCTGCAGCTATCGTTGTCCGCCAAGAGATTGAGACGAAATGGAAGAAAGAGTTCACTCTCGAATTCTCCCGCGACAGGAAATCTATGTCCACCTACTGCACACCCCTCAAGCCTTCCCGTCTCGGCACTGGACCTAAACTGTTCGTCAAGGGTGCACCAGAAGGCGTATTGGATCGGTGCAGTCACGCCCGTGTCGGAACTTCTAAAGTTCCTCTCAGCTCTACCCTCAAGAACCGCATCCTGGAGCTCACCCGCCAGTACGGTACTGGACGCGATACCCTACGTTGCTTAGCCTTGGCCACAGCCGACAACCCCATGAAGCCCGATGAGATGGACCTTGGTGACTCCACCAAATTCTTCACCTATGAAGTGAACCTTACATTCGTCGGCGTCGTGGGCATGTTGGACCCTCCTCGCAAGGAAGTGTTCGACTCCATCGTTCGTTGCCGCGCTGCCGGCATCCGTGTAATTGTCATCACCGGTGACAACAAAGCCACCGCTGAAGCTATCTGCAGGTATTTCCTCGTTACAATATCGGCTTCGAGTAGCTCGTCGTTTAGTTTAAAGACTGTTGTGGTCGTTCCAGGCGTATCGGTGTGTTCACGGAAGATGAGGACACGACCGGCAAATCTTACTCTGGTCGCGAGTTTGATGATCTCCCAGTGAGCGAGCAACGCCAGGCCTGCGCCAGGGCTCGTCTATTCTCGCGCGTAGAGCCCGCCCACAAGTCCAAGATTGTTGAATACTTGCAGAGCATGAACGAAATCTCCGCTATGGTAAGTAACTCGTATAAACAAATATTGAGAAAAGAATTAGCATTATTAGATCGGTTCGAAAGAGATTGTTTTTTAATACGTCAAATATAACTTACTTCGATAATCGAATATCGTGATATTTATTGCTTTACAAACAATATGTTCATAAATATATATAATATGCGAATGAGCATTATTCGATGTTTACAAATGTACTATTGGGAATGGTTTTCGAAATGTTTATGTTAGTCAGTTGGTACTGTTTATAAACTGTAGCACTCTGAAATATCTTGTCCGAATCGAAAGATACAAAAACAATAGCAAAGATAGATCCGTACTCAACGAAAACTGAATGATAAAAAACATTCAATTTGTTGTAAATATTCCGGCGCTTTATCAAATTAAACAAAGTGGTTGAAAACTTACCAGGTCTATAGCTACATCAAAACATTTTAGTTCACCACGTCATCACAAACTGGCAGTCGTTCACAACTTCGATTGTTTACAATTCTTTGCATACCTATTGTTTCCGCATATAAAATAAAACTTCTTAAAATCTATTCATATGGTTGATAATTCCAAGGGAATTCCCCTAGGATTATACGAGGCTAAAAAAGGATTATTCTACAAAAAGACCAAATAATTCCATCTTTACCCAAATGAACATATAAATTGGCAAAATTGGGAACAAAATTAAAAAGAAATAATGCTATGTGATATTTCAGACTGGTGACGGTGTGAATGACGCGCCCGCCCTCAAGAAGGCTGAGATCGGTATTGCCATGGGCTCAGGAACTGCCGTCGCCAAGTCTGCCGCCGAGATGGTGCTCGCTGACGACAACTTCTCATCCATCGTCGCTGCTGTTGAAGAAGGCTAGTTTCCAGTTTTTTTATCAATTTACTAGCCTTTACCCGCGGTTTAGTTCCCGCTATCTATTAAAAGCAATTCAAATTTGTCATTCCTACACAAAATTGCCAATTTTGATTTTTCATCCGGTCTTTCGCTTTTTTAAACCATTAGAGTTAACAAAATAAAAAAAATTCAAGTCTGTCATGCCATTTTGAGTTTTTCATTCTTGAGCCAGATTAACGAACAATAATTGATTTTTATATTATTTAAAGAATTAAAAATTCATGTTTCTAATATTTCATATATGATTCCAGGTCGCGCCATCTATAACAACATGAAACAATTCATTCGCTACCTGATCTCTTCCAACATCGGTGAAGTCGTGTCCATTTTCTTGACCGCCGCTCTGGGTCTTCCGGAAGCCCTCATTCCAGTACAACTTCTGTGGGTCAACCTGGTCACAGACGGTCTGCCCGCCACCGCTCTGGGCTTCAACCCTCCTGACCTGGACATCATGGACAAACCACCCCGCAAGGCTAACGAAGGTCTCATTTCTGGATGGCTGTTCTTCAGGTATTTCATCTTGACTTTAGGAAAGTGTCTTCTGCTTTACGAAGCTGTCCATTTTTTATTTGGATTATAGTTACTTTGTGCTTTTTTTTATTATCGTAATTCTATTAGTCTACTTCATTTTGATTGAGGGAACACTGAGTGCACCTATGATTGCTTACACACTAATGCACTATAATGTCTCCTGCGTAATTGGCTAGTCTCCAATGAGATTGATAGCATAAGGCTTGCTCTTGAAGACAATCAGAATCTAGAAGATGAATATACACTTTCGCACCATGTAAGAAAATAAGAACGCCGGAAGGACGTTCACCTTGTTGGTGAAAATTAGAACAAAACATTTCTTGATTTTTCGATGGGAAGCTTCGGCTATGATTTATTATATTAAAGCCTTTTATTACTGATCCAAACAAAACAAAATACACTAAAAATTTGGTTTACAAAATACACCATACAAATACTAAGTAAAAATATCCATTTTTTTTTTTTTTAAAGAACAATATCAGATCCCGTGCTGCCATATCCCCTTCCAAGTTAGTCCTCATTTACCATCAAGTGAGATTGCAATCAAGGGCTATCGTGCTAAAAAAAATCGGACCTAATGAGCTATGTTGCGTACAGGTACATGGCTATCGGAGGATACGTCGGCGCGGCCACAGTGGGCGCCGCGACCTGGTGGTTCATGTACTCGCCGTTCGGGCCGCAGATGACGTACTGGCAGATCACTCACCACTTGCAGTGCATCAACGGTGGCGAGGACTTCAAGGTTACTGCATATCCTATTATTTTTAATACTAGTATTTAATTCGATGCCTTAACATGGGTAGCCTAAGTATGTCATGCTCTCTTTAAACATTTCTGTGGTGGTGTCGTGTGGTGCGGGTTGTTACGTTCCCTCAAATATGGTTGAGCGAAGCAACGGCTGGATCATGCGTCGTGCTCGTGAACGGGTGCCACCAACAGGAATGGGTCTGCTTTGTGTCTACCCATCTTAACATGTGTTAGGTTGTGGTGGGTGGTTTGTGGAAACACTGTGTGCATAGCATAGTTTTGTTACCCATTGTAAAAAAAAAAATTTGAAAAGAGCAACTGCTGAGTTTCTTGCCGGTTCTTCTCAGCAAAATCTGCATTCCGAACCGGTGGTAGATTTATGACGTGTCATAAGAGCTACAAGTTGACCGACATGAAACAAATAAATTTTGATTTTGATTTTTAAATGCGAAAGTTTGTATGTTAGTTACCCAATCACGTCGCAACGACTGAACCGATTTGGCACAGAGATAGATTATTATAGTCTGAAATTGCGCATAGGCTACTTTTTATCCGGGGAAATAAGAGAGTTCCCGCGGGAATAAAAAACCTTAATCCACGCGAATGAAGTCGCGGAAATCATCTAGTTTCTTATAAAAATTGTCTTTGGTTGCCCTACTTTTTACAGTACATATTGGTGACATTACAGTTCTTTCAATTCATGAGGGCGCGTGGCTCATGGTTGTGTGCGTGTCGCAATCTGTATAAGTGTGAGCGAGAGCTTCTTCGCGCCTGACCGCTCCCACCTAGGCTCCTGACAGGCACGCACACTTACGCGATGTGTATGTACACGACGTAACCACAAGTAAAGTTCACGCGCCCTCGTGAATTGAAAGAACTGTAATGTCACCAATATACCATAAAATGTCTTCTTCTAATTATCTTATGATAATGCTATTGAATATAATTTCAATAGTTTGGGAGTTTATATTACACAAAATCATGTTTTTTTGTCTATCTCTTCTCATTTTGTTTATTCCCCTACAGATTTTTATAGCAATCCCACTTCTAATGTTAATAACAGATCACTTGATATAGGTCACTCACGGGTACTTTATCATTAAGAGAATGGTCCAAGGTGAGACCTAAATATCACACTCTCATTCCGCTCAGACTCGAGACAGTAAAAACGAGTAATCTTTTTTTTTTTTTTTAAATATATAGACTAGCGCTTGACTGCGATCTCGCCTTAATGGTAAGCGAAGATGCAGCCTAAGATGGTACGCGCTTGTCTAGAAGATTCCTATTCACTCTTGATTTAAAGACACCCACATTATAGTTAGTTCTTGTTTTTACTCTATCTTAAGTTCGATCCAAGTCAACAACTGTTGTACTCTATAGATCTCTAAGAGGTCTTCAGACTTTGTGGGATATTTTATGAGTCCAATACATTGAATTAATAGAATCTTTTCGCACATTCCAGGGCGTCGACTGCAAGATCTTCACCGACCCCCACCCAATGACGATGGCTCTGTCCGTGCTGGTCACTATCGAGATGTTGAACGCCATGAACAGCTTGTCGGAGAACCAGTCGCTGGTGTCCATGCCGCCCTGGTCCAACATGTGGCTCGTCGGCTCCATGGCGCTCTCCTTCACGTTACACTTCGTCATTCTATACGTTGAGGTCCTATCGGTGAGTGATTTGTTTTTCTGCCAACCTTACCAACGAGTATTTTGAAAGTTCTAAAAATAATTGTAAACCATTATGGAATTGAAATGTGATATGATATACAAAAATTTATAATACGAGGGTTCCTAACTTTTCTTGCTGGTTCTTCTCGGTTGGAACAGCATTCCGAACCAGTGGTAAATTCATTTGACGATTCGAAAGCATTTGTAAAAGTTTATTTAAATAAAAACTATTCTATTTTATTCTTGGTATGAGAAGAGTGACAGACGCATTTTTTTTTTTATTCTTACATATTACATTTTCGATAATATTTAATGAATATTAACATTTTGACAACAGTGAAATAGACAGGGTAGTCTGGTATGGCACTGTATGTGTGCGGTGCGTGTTTGTTGCAGGCCGTGTTCCAAGTGACGCCGCTGTCGGTGGACGAGTGGATCACGGTGATGAAGTTCTCGCTGCCCGTGGTGATGCTGGACGAGGTGCTGAAGTTCGTCGCGCGCAAGATCTCCGACGGTAAACGAACCCTGCTTGCCTGGCTCGACGGCATGCAATGGATTGTGCTCATGTGGGCCGTCTTCTTCGGCGTCATCATCTACGGACCCCTATAAGCCGGTCCCGCCCATCGCGCCCTCGCCCCGTGTGTTCACAACCTAATACCCCTCATCGCACCCGCGCTACCCGCTCCGACCCGCTCGTACCCGCTCGTACCCGCTCCGACCCGCTCGCAGCGGGTAGCGCCGGCCCACTGTGGAAACGGATGGACGTTGAGCTCGCGCTCACCACAGTGCTCTAACAGTTTGAATGCTAATCCCGGAGCACAGTGTGAAGTGATTGCCGCGCACGGTGCTAGGGACCGAGGACGCCAGTGGCCGCCGGAGTGACCGCGGCCGGCGACGACCCCGTAGTGATACGTTACGTTACGCTAGGTGTAATCCCGAGCCGCGTCTCCTGCGCCTGTACCACACACCCACACACACAAAACATTGATTCGCAACACATTCTAAAAGGATGACGTGATACATTTTTTTGAAGCTAACGTCGTTGTACAATAAAATCAGTTTTTAAGGCTTTGAGTTCATAATATGGAGCGGAGTAGGAAAACTTTATTACAATTTGTAAGTTGAATCAGAGAATCGTAGGATTTAAATTCAATTAAGGATGCTCAAATGAGAACTGGTGTCCATATCAATTCGTCCTTAAATTCTTGATAAACATCGAAATATAGAGACAGTAGTAATAGGTTTAGCTATCTCTATCTTGTTTTTTTTCTCCTCGCTGCCAAAGTTTTTCTACATAATTTTGACTGGAAATGTTTTTAAAAAAAGAACACGTTTTGTGTAAATGTCACTGCGCAAGCGCAGGAGGTGCGGTTCTAGACGTTATTTACGAGTGGCGCGAACCCCGCCCGCTCGTGTCGAATGCATTTTGCATGTGCGAGACAATAATTTCATTTAAACGATTGCGACCCCTCGGAGTCTCGTTTGTACTTTCCAGTTTATTTGTACCACGTATTGACTACGTATCGCGACGGCTTCACTCATGTATGTACGCTAGAGTATACCTGACTAGATTAAAACCCATCCGGGACTCTTAAAGCATTCTCCCAATCACGGAATAGGTAAAGAAGACTGTAACCGGTGAAGACACTCGTCTTAATACAAAAAAAAAAGATACCGGCCGAATTGATAACCTACTCCTTTTTGGAAATCGGTTAAAAATAGGAATGAATGCCTATCCATTCTCTAATATCTTATTCTGTATTTGACATAATTGACAAACAATAAAACTTACCACCGGCCGTTTCTGCTGGTACTTGCACTTCCAATATACTTCCGACATGAACAGTGGCGTGCACAGATGTACTTACAGGGTAGGCAGATGATACAAAATGGAAAAAATCTTCGGTGCGAATTTAAAAAAAACTTAAGGGTAGGCATTGTACAAATTATAAAAAGCCTACCCTTAAGTTTTTATAACTCGTACTGGCGATTTTCTCCATTTTATATCATTTTTCCGCATTATGCCTACCCTGTGTGCACGCCACTGGACATGAAGGCATGATTAAGATCCCCTTATAGATTCGAAATTCGTCGGGCATACTCCGGCGTACACACACACACACCAGTTAAACCGTTGAAATACATAGTTATAAAGAATTACACTCACTATACTTTAAACTTATTAAATAATAATATATTTACGCTATTATTTATTTATAGTGGCTGTGAGACATCATCGATCCAAATTTTTTCGGACACCAAAATTGTTTTTTTTAAAACCATAATCTCTAGTGAGTTGATGTGATTTATTAAATTTTGAATTGGGTATAAAAATTTTGTATGTAATACGAAAAGAGCTCCGTCGAATATGGTTATAGTGAACTCGCACACAGCTCAGTACCTTGTCCTCGTGGACTTCAGACAAATGTGGAAACTTATATATATGCTGAAATTTTAATGGTTGATTTCCTGCAGCGAAATGATTTTGTCTTGGTTGTACTATTGATTTATTTAAAAAAAAAAAAACGTGAGCATAAAACATAAACATATTAATAAAGATAACAATTATAGGGGTAATTACACAATTAATAATGGTATCCCTATAAATGAGCTGGCAACACTTAGCGGCCACTTGCATCTTTCTCCATGTCAGTGAGATGACCTCATAAGATTTTCCCCTACCAAAAATCCTAAAGAAGTTTTCACTTCAAAAATTATTAGGGTCATAAAATGGCAGATTCACAACTGAAAAACAAAACTCGAAAGCGACCTCGAACCAGTAGTAATATCTCGCGATAACTGCACAGCACAGACGGGCAAAGTTTATCCCGTATCTCTACGCGTGAGAGCCTATTTTGCTTTGAAAATTTATGAATTACTGTTGTTTCTCAGGCTTTCTTGTTAGTGATTATATATATACATATATATTTAATTGTTTCAAAACAAAAACATTTTTATTTTGAAGTCTAAATTTGGATAGCACTACTGAGGACAAATCGTTCTGCCGCGGGAAAATGACCATTAAAATTTCACGCTGTATTTATTATCTTGTAATATTCATTGTTAGCTTAGAAATAATTTATTATTAAGTGTATCGTTAGGGATGTCGTGTTTTCGACGGCTGTTCTTATTTAAATACACCTTGTTTCTACTCTATCCTATCTGGGAAACCCTTCGACGTTTCGATATATATTTTGTTAGGACGTTCGCAGCTAGCTTTTTGCTACTGGAATGTTCGGCCGCTAACAATATTAACAAATTTATGAATGTGTCTTCTTGCGCTTAAATCATTGTATTTAGATGAATTTCATCTGTAGTTTATGATGCGAACATGCCTCATTACCAACTCATTACGTTTAAATGTCCAGTGTCTATGGAATAAATAAAATTAGCTAAATAGTATGGGAGTTGTGTACAGCGATATAGTTAAACTATGTATGTACTAATAGATAATTTAATATAATTTTTGTTCAGTTTCGGTGATTCGGTGATAATAATTCTTTGGTTAATTATATTATTTCTTTACTAATTATGAATTTATTTCATAGCCAACTCTATAGATTTGGTTTTTGTACCGGCGATCGTGCTGATAGACATAATAATAATAATATATAATATTAAGTTATAGAAACAAAAGGGTAGCCTCCGTTATATTTAGTTTAAAACTGGACACACATTTTGTAACCATAAAGTTATTATGTAAAAATAATCCTTGCATGAGTGTATTGCATGGTTTCTCTTTTTTCTTTAACTGTATAAGAGTTGTGTGATTGAAACTAAATTTTCAATTTAATGTAATAACAATACAGTCCGCGAAGCGTAAGCTCAGCTTTGAACGTGTGTTAGTGCACACGGATAGTATAGAGTGACGATCGGTTTAAAACGCCACGCGTTCCCTACACGACATAAACCAGATTACTTTCTTTGAGTAAAAACCAGAGTTTTTACTACTTTTGGCGATCACATACACAAATTCAAATGTAAGGTTACGCCTCGCGGACTGTATTTCTCAATGTACGTATAAGGAAACACAAAGATGTTCTAAAACGAAAATTGAATGTACGAGGCCACTAGTTACGAACTACGTTATATTCTACACTGCACAATAGAGGGCATGCTCAAAAATTTGTTGTGAATCCCGTACCATCCCCCTATTTATGTATAGTAACGATGTACTAAAATGTTACAAAAACCTAAAATATACACATTTTACATTAAATCAAAAATTGCATATTATTCTTCTCTTGAACCATCCCTCGAATGTATAAATTATAATTCTCTTTATGTACCATCTAGTATAAATATCCTTGTCTATGAATACCGAGAAGTACCTACCTATTTATTCTTACAACAGGCCACGTCATGTTCTTTGTTGATGCACTACTAACAAACATGTTTGTATGATTTTCCCGTGCTAACAAACTAAAAGTTTTGCAAGCTTCAATACAAAATTGCTATTAGCTATCAATCAAAATTAATATATTTGAATATAAGAAAAAACTTTTTCCAAACTTTTATTGATTGATTTTTCTTTATACAAACTGTTTCAGTACAGCAAAATTTTCTTGAACAAATGTTTCTTGTGACAAATATTAGTATCAAACAAAACTGATCTTAGGGTACATGACTGATGCAAAATACTATAAAATGATGTATTATTGATGCTGCATTTTTTTAAATACAGCAAATAAAAAAGTATTATCTCTCATTTAAACAAATGTCGTAGTAAAACAGTACATAACACAATAGAGTCGTTCTGTGTGTACACAGTCTAAACTACATTGACCAGTCTACTAGATTTGGGGCCTGATTCTGTAACTCAGTGCTTATCAAAAAATGAAAGCCACTGACATATTTTTTATCCATTGAAGGTTTACTATGAAATAGTAAATGATATTTCTCTTCAAACCTTCAATGGATAAAAATATATGTCAGTGGCTTTCATTTTGTGATAGGCACTGAGTTACAGAATCAGCCCCCTGCCCTGGTGCTATCTTTTTCCGCATGGAGCACTATGAAAGGAACAGCACGAGATTTAGACATATCAATTTAGTTTAGAGATTGTGTACAACAAAATTAGCCATTGTGTTAACAATTTGATCTTGATTAAGTATATAGTTGCGATAAATTTTGATCCATGGAAGATCGAGTACTTATTTAATTTGTGTCAAAATGAAATCGTCACTTGTTAGTGGAAAGGGCGAATAAGCCATTTTTCTATGAAGGAGTTAAATTCGTTTGTTAGCTACTAAATCAAGAGGTTTTTTTATTAAATTTTATCTCGTATGTGTATAGTATTCAAAAATAATTTATAAGTAATTTTCAAGAAATATCAAGACAGAAATCTAAAAAATAAACTAAAGTAAAAATACTAATGATAAACGTATAAATAACTGTCAGAAAGTTTTGTCCCTGGCGGATTCGCCTTTTCTACGAATCACCAACGAAGTTATCAGTCATGTGCCCGAGAACAGGGAACACGGTTCTCAATAATTGCAAAACTTCCCCCTCCCTCGCCCCTCGGCCCGCATGCACTAACTCGCTGTTGTCTGCCCCCAGCCAAGCCATCGTGGAACTTGTAAGCGGCGGAGTCCTCGCAGCGCCCCTGCACGCATATTCCATGAACACTCATTGTTTGTTGTGATCCCGCAGCGAACCCACACATTTAGTAACGTACCACGCCACGGTTCACGGTTGTGATCTCTGCACGAAGACCTCGTAAGTTCGGACGGCGGCACTCGCGCGCACCGCACCACTCTAACGATGACGTTGTTTTGCAGCGAACGAGGTGGTCATTGACAAGTGGTAATCGCCACAAACGTAGGTCCCCACCGCTTCTCTCTGCGCCTCGTCCGCGCCGTGTGCGCGATGCGCCGCCGCCGCCGCGCCGGGGGACTCGTTCATGTGTATATACTATACGTATACTTAAGAGGGTTAATCTATTTGTTTAATTGCGTTGTTCTATTTGAAGACTACATGGTGCCCGTCGACAGAAGCAGTGCGATAGACTATGTGTACTTAAGTTGACAGCGTGCTATTATTTATTATTATTGTTATATTTTTATTCTCTTTATCTAGTTTGCTTATCTAGCGCCGATAATTATATTAGTGCTGACGCCTCGACGAGCAATGTGGTGTCTGTAAGGGAAGGATACGATATTATCCGGAGTTTGGGACCTAACTGAGTCCAGATTTTAAACATACCTGTACATTTTAATGTATTATTGTTTTGTACAATAAATCGTTATAAAACAATTTACTAATGTTTCATTACTCACGTAGCATTCAAACCGCGTTTTTGCGCGTGTAACCCGAGGGTCACGAGGTTCAGCGCTCAAAGCGGTTTTCGCGCTGTGCTGCGGATTTTCCCGTCTGCGGAGAGTCTGGCATAAACAACCTAACGACTATGCGGGTGATCCGTATTCATTTATCAACATAAAACTTACGATTTCATAATAATACCGCAAGCATAGGTTTTAAGTTAGGCTGTCCAATGAATTTCTTGCACAATCACAGAGTCCTTATAATTTTAGTCCTACGTGCACAATCAAACCTTTTATAGCTGTTTAAATACAAAGAGTCTGGATTTTAGGGATAATTTATTATTTCTTTTATTGTTGTTTTATTTTTAAGCTATTGCATAGCTTCGATCGCGGGCCTTGAGCGTGGAGACCGAATCCAGAAATTCCGTAACGAAAATAACCTGACACGGGACTCCTCTCACCGCTAGATGGCGTTAATAAAAAATGCTATGCAATAGCTTAACCGCGGCAGTCCCCGAGTGCCACACGTCTTTTTTTTTCTTATTTTTTTTTTTTTGAGTTAAGTTCACAAAAAAAAATTAACTCTATTTGCAGCGATTTTATGTACCTAAAGGAGCACGCTTGACGCTGACGTACTCTGAGCGTGCGTTTAATCACGTGACCCACGTGATTAAATAAAGCACACAGCGGGCTAACTAGGTATACTGAGTTAGCTTTAACCCAAAGATTCCAGCTAAACTGAATTTTTGCCGCCCTCCTACCACCATTCAGCAGTGCCGTGCCGAACGTCTAAAGGCACCCCGTCAACAAACTGTAGTTACTTAGGTATCAACTAGTTATCGGTCTGAGACTAACTACTGTTATTTTAGCTCGCATAGCTTCACTCGGCTCCAATAGTTGGTTGCACGCTAGTTCACGATGTGGTTTGCGCTTTACACTGATATTTGGCATCATGAGACACCGACTCTCGCTCTATACCATCGCACTTTATTGTGTGCTGGTAAGAGTCACTATTTATTTAAATGATTTTAGGGAGTGAATTTCTATTGTTAGGTACGCTATGCATCACAGTCCACCATACAGTGTGTCTAATATTATTCAAGAAAATAGTTATGTTTGTTAAATAACGTGCGTTCGTTGCTAACTACCACTGATCAACTGTGCGAGGAAAGTATAATTGAGAATTAATAAATCGTTCGAGAACTTTTTTTTATTTTACTGGCTTACCAAAAATGCCTGATAACTTAATAGGGTAAGTGGTATTTAGATAATTGTTAAGTACTTATTAATCGACCGATAGACCAAAGGCTCGCAAATGCAAATATCGATATTATTACGGAATATCGACTTTAAAAAACTAAAGTATTGCACATCCCTCTTTGTCGTAGGTATTTATTTTATGATTCACAGTGCCGGGCGGTGAAAGGGTTAAATAATATTGAGGACATATTTTCCACATTTTCTGGAGTCGAGTTTGGCAAATTTTTTGCCAGTGTCGGGCAATTTGCTGTTTTTGAGATGGCCACACTGTACTCTAGAGTACAAAGTTAAGTAGGTACACAGAGTAGGTAATATTAAAAGTCAACAAAAACAAAGACAAAAAATCAAAATCACAGAGTACTACCTACTTTTGACCAAAACATAGTGGTCCACAAAACACAGAACACTATCACCGTAGAGCGAGTATCTTCTAGAATCCTAGACCAAGCGTGTCACCGAAAGTAATAGGTAATAAAGTACATAAAATATTAAAACAACACAAGTGAACGCACCATTGTTCATATTCTAGATCAGTTTTAATAACTTAAAAACCCTCTTTATTTCGGGTTAAAATCTTCAATCCGAAATAAAGAGTGCTTTAATTTTAACACTAACGTGGCACGCAGTGAGGGACGGATATAGATATAGCTGTATCTTATTCTATCTTTTTTAACATCGCTATACTGTATATCGTAGAAGAGATGCTTCTCTTTCGTGTGGGAGTGAAAAGGAGATATCATTAAGTCTTAAACACGTCTTAAAGTACTTCTATGTAGTGGTCCTAGTGTTCGTGGTCTGTGGCACAGAGTACTTTGTATAATGGACTATACGTATAATTTATGGGACAATGGTCTGTGGTCTTCGGGCAGCCCACCTGTGGCAGTCTTTTTTTTACGTAGACAGAGAAGGCAATAGACCAAGGTACTGTGTAACCGCGACTGAAATAGAGATAACATGACGTAACGATGACGTCACATGACAAGTTCGAGTTTAATGTTGCCACAATAACTGCACTCCCCTAGTACCCCAAATTAGATGGAAAATTCTTCCCAGGATTTTTAAATAAAACGACAAAACAGATGCTGAACTGTTTTATTTTTTAAATAACATACCTACACATATAAGGTTGTCTGGGAGAGACATACCTATTAGGGTAAGCTTCTATTTTTTACATATATCTTAATATTGTGTGCAATAAAGAATTTATTATTCTTTATTGCACACAATATTAACTTCAACCACCACTTAAAAGTATAAAATAATTTTAGTTTGTACACGTAAGTCGGTTTTTTAAAAATATTTTTTTTTATACTAAAGTTTTTTAATGTAGTTTCATAGGACCAATTCACTAGATAATTATTTGCTCCTTAAAAAAAATATTGAAATGCCGAATAGAAATTTAGCATATGTGAGTCACTTTGAAAAAAGATGTATGTAACACAAAGGAAAATTTTTTTCGTTACTAGTAAGAATGTTACACAAAATAATTTGTAATGAACAGTTAAAATTTTCCTTCGATCGAGTAATGCTATTGAATTAAAAGCAACAAAAATTGTATATTTAGTCATCAAAATCATCATTAATGAAATTAACAGTATATTCCTTTTTTCAGGCAGTCGTATAAAACTGCAACTCTTCATAGTTTAAGTTAATAATTATTTAAAAAAAACATTAAAAGTCTGCCTCTAGCTATTTAAAAATGGCTTTAAAAATTAAGAACTTTGTAAATAAAATAATTCTTAAGATCGCCAACAGTTCTCGACTGGTCGTTGGACATTCGAACGAAACTTCAGGATGATTCAGAACAGTAACCGACACTATCTAACTGAATACACTTTAATCATCGCCGACATATATTATATTCTAGTATCCATCATCTTTCTTTTCTTTTCTCATAATATTCATTTCTTCCATCACGACTTTATTTTGTTTCAACAAAAATTTAAAAAAAAAATTTAAAAAGTAGCCAAAGTAACCCGCCGTTACGGTATGTCAGAGGACATTACTAAAAAAAACCTATCTCCGTGCCAAATTTCAGCCATATCGGTTTAGTGTGGCGTATTGAGTAACAAACATCCATATGTTTGTTACTCAATCACGCCACACTAAACCGATATGGCTGAAATTTGGATGTATGTATGGATGGCCATACATACATTCAAACTTTCACATTTATAATATAAGTAGGATAGGGAAAATCGGGACATTGTATAGGTACCTAAAGCTGGCAACACACATAGATACTAAATTTTCTTATTAACTGTCAGTTTGTTTCGCACAAAAGTGTGGCGACCTTGAAAAAAACTGGTTACACGATGAGGGACAAAAAATTGGGTAGCTGCGTCTCTGTTTATCACATTAATAACTTTATTTCTGCTCTCTTTTTAGTGTGAGTGAGAAAGAAATCGTCACTGGCTCTATGTCTTCTCTCTCTACGTTTTTTTACATTTTATTTTTGTTATAGTGGGTTATATTCTCTTGGGTTATAATAAACGGAGTGATTACATTCTCTTTGGTTATAATAATAAATAGGGTAGGTATAAAAACGCAGTGATTTAATTGGATTTAATATTATTCTTTTGGGATACAGCCTACCTATATAATAATTAAATTAAATATTTTTAATTCATGTTTTTTCTATTTAATCATCAAAAATATTATGTTTGTTTCGAATTGAAGTGAAGGGAATAATTAAATAAAGATGGAAGCGTCCAGGTTAGTTATTTTACCAGTTATTACAATGTGATTTCAAAGTTGAAGTTCTGGATGGAAGTTCTTTGAGGGATTCATATTTCACATTTTATTCAATAGAGCCACAAGTTCTCTACAAAACATTCAGTCCTATTTCATGTTTGATTTTCCAGATTAGATCCGGAGCTACCACATAAAATGGCAAATTTGGATATTATGGAAATAGGCGAATCTAGCAATCAAAATGTTGTACCCGAATCAAGTGTGCGTTTGTTGAGAAAAAGGAAATCCCTGGCCCCTGAACCTAGTAAATCCACAAATCGTAGAGTCAGTATGAAGCCCAGAAAACACATCTTATCTGAAACTGCTAATCCCAAACAAATTGAGGCATTGTATCTCAATAAAAAAATCAAAACACCAACACAAACTTTAGAAACTATATATGAAGAACCCAAATCAAGTAGTTCTGACTCTGAACAATTTATTGGGAATCGAAAAGTGAAAAGACTATTGACATTCCAGTTAGGCAGCCATTATACCAAAGAAAAAATAAAGAAACGCAGGGCAAAAATCAAAAAGCTATTGGGTAACAAATCATTCCTTAACAGAAAGAAAATACCAATGAATGTTTTTTTGGAAACTATTCATTGTTTAGAATTAGATGAAGTGGTGCATTCTGAGATTAAGACTGAGGAAAATGACTCTGTATCATAGTGATATTTACCTGTGTATTAGGTTAGGTGTGTAGTGTTCATTGTTATATTTTGCTTTAGCTCCTATTCTGTATCACATGGCCAAATAAAGAATTGTATCTGGGCATTTTTAATGCTCTAGCACCTCTCTCAAGGTCTTGCCAGTTGGACTGCAATTGTATAACTGCGATTTTGCAGTCAGTATATTCTCAAATAGTATGTCTGTCTAAGTACCAAGCTATGACTAGTATATGACTATTGATGTTTCTATTTTTAAGAACTTGTTTTATTTAAATCAAAACTGCATTTTGAAGTTTACAGTACATTTTGATACTATAATTTTTTGTATAAAAGTACATAATATTTTGGAACAGATGTTTCTCGTTCTTTACTATGCTAATAAGCAGTTTAAGACTAAACCATTTTAAGACTAAATTCAAATAGATATGGAATAGGTATAGTGTAAGTAATGGGGGAGTTTTATGCATAAAAACTAATAAATTGTATATGAAATTTTGTATCAAACTTTTATTTTACAAGATTTTTTGAAAGATACTTAAATATATTTAAAATTGAAATCCAAATTAATTAGAATTACTTAAATCGTTCAATCTTCTGAAACAAATCCAACAAACATTCAATCTTTAAATTGATTCAGCATTCACTTTAGATATAAAATAATTTCAGATCACATTTCTATGGAATGAGGTACTTTAATAATAATACTTAAGCTTAAGTGTAAATATTTTGCTTTGAGCATTTAAAAAAAAATACAATGTAAATAAATAAGTGAGAGAAAACTTAATATAAAAAATTATTAATCAATAATGAAGCACTCTGTAGAAATATTTGGACATCCAGTGTACTCTTTCAACTGGCTCGAGTTAATTTTATCAGAATCTACACAAACACATTGAGGTTTCTCTTGGCCTGGTGTAAACATTTGACGAGGTACTCCCACCCAATCTCTAACCACACCACCACTGAAAAAAATGAAAATAAGTAATTAATTCAGTAGAATCATCAACCAATATGAAGGTTGAGTAGGTGAATGATGGTACAATGGAGTCTTCTGGCATAGCTAATTTAATTTTAGACCTAGCTCTAAGGGCACAAACATGAGCAACCTACAGTAATAAATACCTACAATACCAATCAGAGGAAATTTAACAGGTGCTATTGTTTTTTTTATATTAGCCAAGCTGAACTTAAGTTCTCCTCTCCCCTCCAAATAAGCAGAAAGCTTATGTTAGGAATAGGTATGACAATAGTGCAACAGGCTAGGATCAAACCTGCACCTGCAGCTGTAACTGTTAGGCTATTGAGGCTTGAATATAATGTCTGAAAAAGCTGTAAAATACTACACTGTTTATCAATGCATTTCGGTTCACAATTTTTTACAGTTGGACACAGTAAGACTAAATTAACCGAACTTGTGTGTTTAACAATTTACAATTTTACTACTTTAATTTTAAGTACAATGACCAAAAATTAAATTTTTCATCTGTTATGAGTAGGGAATGCAATCTCGATCTCGCGAGATCTCGTTTTCGCGAGATCTCGGCCTTTTTTAGCGAGATTGATCTCGGCCGAAAAAAGGGCGAGATCTCGCGAGATTAACGAGATTGCACTGGAGCATAAAAAAGTCTTATTCGAAGCGCGGACTGACTCTGACGGAGTTGCGACCTGTCGGTTTCGTTCGGTGCGCGAATTAATTTTTAAATTACTAAAAGATTTGCGTTTGATATTAGAAGAGAAGACTGGTTGTTTTTCTCATTTGTTATTTCAAATTCAAAATTTATTTATTTCATGTAGGCCAACTTGTAGCTCTTATAAATCTACCACCGGTTCGGAATGCAGATTCTGCTGAGAAGAACCGGCAAGAAACTCGGCAGTTGCTTTTCAAAAAATAAAAAATAATTTTTTTTACAATAGGTAACCAAACTGTGATATGTAAACACTGCCCTCGTAATTGAAAACACAGTAACTTAAAGGTAACTTCTATTTAACTTACTTTGTTTTCAATTATGAGGGCAGTACAGTGCTTCCACAGTGATTTGATAGAAACGTACGTCAAAGTTTACTACTTAGAAGTTTATTAAAAAATTATAGACAATTTGATTCATAAAAGTCTATCGAAAAAATTCGTGAAAATAAATGTTATCTTATAATACTTATAATTTTTATTATTTTTTTTCTAATTTATTCAAATATTGTGATTATTTGCAAAAAAAAAACACACAAAACTGCCAATCTCGCGAGATCTCGAAATTGGCGAGATCTCGCAGTATTGTTATTTACAATCTCGCGAGATCTCGCTTGAGCCCCAATCTCGCGAGATTTGCATTCCCTAGTTATGAGTATGCAGGTGAATATCTTTCAACTCTGAAATATGAATGAATCTCAAGAAAAGCCTGATATCTAGCATCCTGGAGATTGATATAGGATACTTTTCATCCCAAAAAATTTCTAAGTTGCTGGCATCGATTAAAATAGATGAAAAAATACCTTGACTTTGTACACCAAACTTTAGCACCATCCTCTTCAGTCCAAGCCATATTGCAAGGTGGATACAACTGATCCTGTTTTTTGGCTAACTCTTTTTCTATCCTACATTGCTTAACTTTTTCCTTCAGCTCTTTCATGTATGAGGTTTCTGCACCATTACTGTCATAGTATCTACCAGCTAGTACACCTAGACAAAGATCGCCAACATTATTTTCAATGTTTATTGAATACCTTGATTTTAACTCAGCTTTGAATAGATATCTTAGGTATCAGTATGTTTTTTATATGTATTTACTTTACATTAAAAACTTCAGCTTCCTACTACATACTAGTTTTAGGTCAGAAAAACTAGAAAAATAGTCAATGGATTGATTTTTCATAAAATGGACTCACCAACATAAGTATATTTTTGTTTAAAAGTCTGCCTCCAGTGCAATATTGTAAGGAGATCATTACAAGAGAGATCAAGCACATGGTCTTTATTACTGCTTTCATCATTAAAATCACCAGTGACAAGAGCTCTTGTACCATCCTTTCCTGAAAATTTTAAATTACTGTTAACCAAATAATTACTGTTTCATTTGAATGTGTCTTGAAACAGAAATGAAGAGAGTGGAGGGGGGGCTAATAAGATTATGCCTTTAAGAGCAGATTTCATCGAGCTTGTTGAATTTGAAGCAAATTATCATGGAAGATATTTACTTTCCAGTGTTACAAAATAGTCAAAATTGGAAACTATATCTGTACTGAATTAATAATAGAATTACGGATAAAAAAACTCAGAAGTATATCATACTTTATTCAATAAAGTGAAAGTTATAAGCTTACCAATAAAATAATGATATGACGATCCTTTCATATAATGTTTACTGCCATCGGTAACGTCGAAAATGTTTCCAAGGACTGCCAAATAAAGTTTCTCTTGTTGAATTCCATTAAACGTTGATAAGTCTTGCAAAAAAAATATTTTCTTCTGTCCATTGACTTTATAGTTTGTACTTTTTGTAAATGTGATTTGTTGATATAGTATTGCTCCAATGACAACAGCAACAGTAAGCCCTATTAACTTAATACTCGTTTTCAAATTCTTTATCACAGACATGCTTAATTTTTATAAAGAAAATTATTTCCTATATTATTTTATTTTTGTTTACAACCGTATTTACAACCACGGAGTGATTACATTCTCTTGGTTTACAACTTTATAAACATTTTATAAAAATCAAAAAACGTAAATACGTACCATAAACAATATAGATATAGATTTTTTAATAACTGGTTTTACGGCTCAGGGTTCTAGCCCATTTAAGCCATACCATAGATATATATACACGCAAAACCACAGATTACTATACAACTCAGATGAAATACCTACACCATGGGGCTCATTCTGTAACTCAGTGGCTATCAAAAATTAATTTTTTAATTAAAATTAAAGCCACTGACATATATTTTTTATCCATTGAAGGTTTACTATTAAATAATAAATGACATTTCTCTTCAAACCTTCAATGGATAAAAAATAAATGTTTTGTTTTTTCATAATTTCATTGATATTTTTTTAACCTATACTTATTTCAAATTATGAAATAAATAATATTATATTTACCTGCAAAATGAATTCACTTCAACATTTACGTAAATTCGCTAAATATCCACCTAGAAGAAGAGTAGTGGTTACAGGAGTGGGTGTAGTTTCACCCCTAGGAACAGGAACAGCACTAGCATGGAAGAACCTTCTGAAGGGTCACTGTGGTATAGTAGCACTTAAAGACGAGGAATATTCGAAATTACCGAGCAGAATAGCAGGAGTTATACCCATTGAGCCAGATACTGAGATAGCGAAGGCATTGTCCAAGTCAAATTTAAAATTGATGGCACCAGCCACTTGTATAGCTCTCATTGCAACGGCAGAAGCATTAAAAGATGCTAACTGGATACCAGAATCTGACACAGATAGAGAAGTGACAGGAGTTACTCTTGGTATGGGGATGATTGATCTGAAGGATGTATGTGATACAAATAACGCCTTAAAAATAGGTTATAATAAAGTAAGTCCATTTTTCGTGCCAAGGATACTACCGAATATGGCTGCTGGGCATATCAGTATTAAGTATGGTTTCCGTGGACCTAACCATGCTGTTTCAACAGCTTGTGCAACCGGTGCTCACTCTATCGGCGATGCTTTCAGGTTTATCAGGAACGGTGATGCTGACGTCATGGTCAGCGGCGGTGCAGAGGCTTGTATAAGTCCTTTAGCTATAGCTGGATTTTGTCGCCTCAGGGCCTTGAGTACTTCATTTAATGACGAACCACTGAAAGCATCAAGACCTTTTGACAAGCTTAGAGATGGGTTTGTGATGGGTGAAGGTGCTGCTGTCTTAGTTTTAGAGGAATATGAACATGCTTTAAAAAGGAATGCAAGAATGTATGCTGAAATACTAGGTTATGGTTTGTCCGGGGATGCTGCTCACATTACTACTCCTAGAGAAGATGGCAGTGGTGCTATTTTATCCATGAACAGGGCACTCCAAGATGGTGCTGTGCAGCCCAATGAAATCTCTTACATAAACGCACATGCTACTTCTACACCAGTGGGGGATGGCATTGAATCCACAGCTATTAGGAAGCTTTTTAAAGAAAATATCAAAGATATGATGGTGTCTTCTACAAAAGGTGCACATGGACATTTATTAGGTGCTGCTGGCAATTTAGAAGCAGTCTTTACAATACTAGCATGCCATCATGGAATTGTACCACCCACATTGAATCTGGATGAACCAATCGATGATTTAAATTATGTTGCTAATATGCCACAGGAGTGGCCTAGAGAAAGGAGAGTTGCATTAAAAAATTCATTTGGTTTTGGTGGTACAAATGCAACACTTTGTATATCTAGTATTTGAACATAATTTAATAAGTAAAAAATTTAAGGAAATAAAATTTAATAGGTCTTTACCAAAAAAGGTAAAAAGCTCTATGTAAATATTAATATTATGAAATAAAAACATTTTTTAGACTTGATAGTATATTTAAATTGAATTACAAATGTTTTCAGATATTACAATGGCCACTGTAAACTCCTTAACACTAAGCTGCTTTAGCACTTCCATAAGGAGCAAAAATAAACCATTGTACACCACATATAAGACTGAGTCACATAAAGCATGAAAATAAACAGATTTGATCAAAAATGCTACAATAAGTAGTTCCATTACAAAGCCTTTTAATTTTTTTACTATAATAGTGAATATTTATTAAATGCTGGCTATTCATTCCAGTCGATTATAATTTCACAATATCATAAATAGTTGGAATCATTCAAACATGCACTTGAGTTTAAACTTATAATTACAAGTTGTATGTAACCATTACAAAACATAATATACATCCTATAGGCATCTTTTCCTTTTCCAACTTATTGAACTTAGTTTATCCGAGGAACATGGCATTACTTAGGAATTCAAGAGACATTAAAAAGCCCTTTTTGAATATAATTATATAATCTTTATTGTAACATAAGCCCTATGAAAACCTAGTTCGGCCTTAGGAAAGCTTATATTTTCGCTCTCTAACATGCATCTAACATTGTGTACATGGAATAAAATAACATAAATTATAATTAATGGTTATATAATTTCATAGAAGAGTAATTTTTAAAGACTTCACTACTGGTTTGAGGTGTTACGTGCAGTTTGAATGTTACAGTATTTTGCCAGATTATGCAGTATTCTTGCCTTGCTTCAGTGGCACTGGCTGCGTCTGTGGGTTTACACATAACTGAGCAAATTTCTGCCGTAAGTTCTGTCTGAGCTCTTGCCTTTTCTCTGTAATGTTAATACGGGACTTAAACTCCAATACTTCTTCAATAGGAATATAACTGGTGTCTTGCTCTTCGTCTGATGAACACGTGTCCTGCAAATTAAAAAAATCGCTATATATCTTATTTTTTTATTCATGACAAGATAGGCTACAATGTAATCTAAGATGGTCTATATACATCATCCTGCCAGAACGCTAAATCGCTTGGCAGCCTGTTTTTGTAAAAATAACTTCGAATTTTAGGCCACACACCTACACCTAGCAAGGACATGTACCAGTAGAATCACCTGGTAATTTTTTTCCACATTACACCATTGAAGAATAGAAGCTATAGAAGTACTTGTTTCCACAAAAATATTCACTATTCTACCATAAACATAGTATTCCTTACTACTTAGGGATTCTACTAACAATTAAATGAAAGCCATCGCTTTCAACAGCAACCTCCTAGAAAAAATTTATTGTTCCTAGGCAAGTTGGTGCTTTTAAGAAAATACCAATGTGTATGCCATTTTGTTAATATGGAAGGGCCGATCCATAATCATATGAGTCCAATAAAACTACAACTGTTATACACAAGCTTTGTGGAAGGTGGTGAGAGGAGGGTCATGATTTTCAAACCATAAGCTATCACATTGTGAAGTTTCATCAAAATCCATCCAATAGTTTTGCCATAAAAGAGTAACAAACTTAAAAGAGTAGTAATAATATGTATTATTATTATAAGTAGGATTAAAAATAAATAAGCATACTCACCAACATTTCTTGCAGAGATAGTGTGAAACCAGTGCATGAAGTAACCTTTTCATTTTTATGGTCCAGACAATCCCCTCTATCGTGATTACAGAACCCTTCCGAACAAGCCACTTCCGAACCTTCAGGAGAGCTCATTAGAGAAGATGAACCAGACATAGTCTCACAGCATCCACCGTTATTTCCTGATGAGTAGCCACAATCATGGTGTTCGTTAGGAGATAGGTTTCCGTTCTTAGTTCGTTGCTTGCCTAGTTTCTTAGGTGAACAGTGTTTTGTATAATCCTCTTGACACGATTGGCAACTGTCAGTAGACTGCATTCCCTCAAAGCACGGGTTATAATCGCGTGGCGAAAGCAGGTCGGTCGGCGTGTCTCGTTCTTCCAATAAACATTCTTCACATTGGCACTTTTCTTCCGGTTCCTCGGAGTCCGCTTCCTGTTTGGATTAATGTATTACAATGTTAAAAGAAATGTTGGGAATTTTTATATCAAATACCAGAGAAATCTGCCATTGCCATTCAACCTAAAGGGACGTGAAGGATCTCACGCAGTGTGGTGGACAAGAGAATTTTAAAACCAATCATAACCCACAAGTACAATCTGCATCCTATCCTGAGCCACAAGTACAATTTGCATTCCATCCTAAACCACAAGTACAATTTGCATTCCATCTCTACAATCTGTATCCCATCCTGAACCACAATTACAATTTGCATCCCATCCTGAATTACATACTCTTAAGTCGTTGACAACAGCTGGAATCATCAGAAACATTAAGTAGATTTTGTTCACCAACCTTGCACTTTCCTTCGCCGGCCTGACGCTCCTTCTTCTTGCGTCGTTTGAGTTTCTTCTGTTCTTTTCTCTGCTGGCGCGTCAGTTCCTCTTGCGTGATCTCGTCATATAACAGCTGCAGCTTGGAAACTCCACTCTTGTGCTCCACCGCGGTCTCGAACTTGCGGTAGAGCGCCTCTACGGCGACCGCTGCGAGTGTCTGGCAAGTGCCTTCTTCCTCGCGCAGTCGGAGAGATATGCGTTGAAGTCGCTCGTAGATGCATATGCCGAGACATATCAACACCTTTAATATAGTAAGCGATATTACATATTGGGGCTTATAAAGAGGCTTTAATAAAGTGATATATTATATGATAGTGATATTTTATATGATAGTGATATATTTAGGTTAAGCGGAAATAGCTCCCAAGAATAAAATCAACTTTTAATACTATAATGACATTCCTACTTTGTGTACATAAACATTTAAGATTTTTTGTTTAAACTTATCAAAAACTTAATGGATTGATTTACTTTTATCAATGTAATACATATTTTTATTAACATTCAAATTAAAATCTCATTTAAATCTCAATATTAAGTACTTAGTTTTACGTATTAGTACAAAATTTATTCTATTCAATGGGAAAAGACATACCTCTTCTTGTGCAATTTCTAATGTTTTGGCATGTCTCTCTCGATGGTTTCCTAGTAACTCTGGTTCCGCCCTGGCTATGAGATGAGCAATGTAGTCCGTCTTGGCTTGCAAGTGTAGGTGCTTGTCTAACAAGCAACGTTTGATGCCGCCATATAACGCTCCAACGTAACCCTTTTCTTTTTGCGGCTCTTTCTCTTCCACCAATAACTGATAAGCTCTTAATACCTGTGAACAAATATTCGATACAACTTACAAAAAGCAAGAAGCCTTGTACCTCCTTCATCATTCTACCACAGAACTGCAAGAAGTCACGAGTGTTGACATCCTTTTGTGGTTGAAATCCAACCTAATCGCATGAAACTCTTTAATCGTACACATCTTCTGCTATATAAGTATAGCCAGAGACCCTACAAGGCAAGAGTGAATAGTCATTTTCTAGGCAACCACGCTACAACCTAGTCCTCATCATTGCTTTTAATCATGATGAAAAAAAAAATCTTTTATGAGTCACGCTGCACAGTAGCTGCAGCACTACCTGGGTTAAGCCATTACCAGATATTTGTGATAACATCTGATGTCGATGGTTGAATGTGCCTTCCAAGGCCTGAAGGAAGGGTAAATGCCAATTTCGCCAAAAGCCGTCAAAATAACTTGCCAAAGTTGATCATCTCATCCACTTACAGACATGTTCTTGCATAAACTTATACCATGCGCAACTTCTGGAGATTGTGATTGATATACCAAAGCAGCAAACTCTATTTAATCATTAAAAACTGTACCAATTCGGACTGTATTTCGGACAACAGATTGAACTAAGAAGTAGACAACCTCCATGGCGCAGTGGTGAGCGCTGTGGTCTTATAACTGGGAGGTCTCGGGTTCGATTTCCGGCGGTGGCAAATTTGGATTTTATAATTTCTAAATTGCCTCTGGTCTGGTCTGGTGGGAGGCTTTGGCCGTGGCTAGTTACCACCCTACCGTCAAAGACGTGCCGCCAAGCGATTTAGCGTTCCGGCACGATGGCGTGTAGAAACCGATTAGGGGTATGGGTTGAATTTACGCTGCTTTACCCCTTCCAAGTTAGCTCGCTACCATCTTAGACTGCATCGTCATTTACCATCAGGTGAGATCGCAGTCAAGGGCTATCTTGTCATCGAATACTATTGTCTTACAGAAATTGAGTTGCAATAAATCCACATTTCATTCATTATCTTGCTCAAGATTCGTGTTTGTAAAATAACCATAGGAGATATGTGTAAAGTTGTTATCAAAATGATAAATCACTCACTAAACTAACTGAATGCTTATACATTTTATTAACAACATTCTTGATAAACCTTACCGTAATAAGGAATACTATGTTTATGTGATAAATAGATAGTTAATTAACAGTTAAGGTTTGTATAAAATGTTTTATTACTTTAACTTATTAGATATAATTCAACCACTTGCAAACATGTTTGTTTTTCAATCATGCAGCAATGGATCAATGTGATTTTTTTTTTGAGTTCTTGAGTATAGTTGAGGACCTAGAGATTGACATAGGCTGTTTTTTTATCCCCGAAAACCAAACGGTACCCAGAGGAGTTTTAAAAACACATGCACGAAGTGATGGACAAAAAAATACATATTATAATAATTCGACAGAAAAGTTACCCATGTAAAGCCAGGTCAGATGAGAGAGTTAAAAATATTTACCTTAGTCTTGCAATCAGCGCAGAATCTGTGCTTGCGGAGGTAATTGTGAAGGGTGTCATGCAGCGTGTTGAAGTGGACCAAGGTGACGTGTTCGCGGGCCGAAGTGCGCATCGCATCCCATGCCGCCCGCCAGGCGGCTCTCCCGCCCCACCCCCACGCGCCCCAACCCCAGCCACAGGTGGAGGTTGCACCCCATCCTCTTGCTGTGCCAGCCTCCAAAGAATGTAATGTGCAACGCTGCGATTTCTTCCACCTTGGTTGACTGAGTATTAGGCATTCAATGCCAGTACTGTAAACAACTAACAAGTTTAAAAACTATAACCTGATTATGGAAAATTTGATATAACATACATCACATTGAATCTGTTCATATAAAATGTAACCTATGTTACCTAGACCATAATAACAAATCCATTGACACCTCATTCATCAAAATGGTATATAATTCATAGACTGTCTTCCTTTAGGCTTCAACATAGTCATGTAAAAAAATCACAATAACACAAGCCAGAAGTTACAAAATGGTGGAGATAGATATAATCTATTTATACAAACGTAAGCCATTTAATCATAAGATTGTGAAAATATGCAGACATGGCTAAAGAGACCATCAGATCTTACCTGTGACCATTCAACAAAGTAGAGAGTGACTGCGGATGTACAATTTTATCTTCTCTTATTGTCATAACTTCATCTGGTGTCAAAATAAGTGGATCTAAAGTTGGATGTCCTGATTTGCATAACTGGTAAAAGAGCCTTTCAACGCTGAAAAATACAAATAATAAATTATTAATTTAGGCATAATTAATAATTTCTTAATTGTCTCTGATGTGAGGATAGGAGACTTCATCATGAAGATGTCTTATCAACCTATAGCAGCCACTGCTGGACCAAGATATCTTGCATGGATTTCCAGTCTTGGTCTTATGCCGCCAAGCAGTCTAGAGTTTAAGTATGATACCACAAAAAAAAACAATGGGGAGTGCAATCCAATTCCAGCTAATGAAACAAAAAAATCATTGAAAAATTGACATCTAATTAAAATTCCAATCACAATACAATACAAAACTGTAATATGTTAGTAACGTTAACTTTAGTCAAAATTAAGGTAAGGCAAAGAATAAGGGGTTACCTTCTTCGGCAGCCGACGCAAGGAATGCTTTGATTCAAAACGTTAAATATATCGGAAGCATCGACCCTTAGCGCTGATTTCAATTCGTCTGTCGTAAGGATTCTGTACTTGCGCATAAACTCTTCATATTCGCGACCTTTCACTTGAGGGTTGTCACAAATAAGGCCCATTGTATTTAGATCCATAATCATCTGCAAATCATACTCAAATATAGAGATTAAACAAAGAAATTTTAAAGAAAATAAGGTCATTCTAAGACGTCACATCGTGTTTAGGAAATCGATCAAATTTACCAAACGAATCACAGTAATGCGAATTTATTCAAATACTAAGCATTTTTATGTCCGATAGAATAAATTAGTACTTTAATGAAGCACATGATTAAATTCCTATCTTTTAAAAGTAATCTGCGTTTGAGGTAATGTCAAGGAGCAGCTGAACTTACAGTTAGGTTTTCGTAAATAGTAAGTGGTAATTGCCGACGTTTAATAACGGGCTCCTTTTCGCAATTGTATATATCGACCAATTTCGCCATTTTTCACGCTTAATCACATAAAATCGCCGACAAAATACACAAATATATCAGTGCACAAAATGACGGCTGATGACGGCCAACTTTTACGAAATACACGTCGAGTTGCAAAGATAATTAAATTAACACAGAGCACGAAAAACCGGTAAACCGGTAATCGGTACCGCTTATGGGATTATGTCTTATATACTATAAAGACGAAACGTTTTTAAAAATACGTTTATTCCCACTTTATTCGGAAATAAATCACAAATGTTTTTTGTGACAAAAAAAAATCATAAAAAGCCACTATATGTTTGTCGGCCTTTAGCGTAGACAGAGAAGGCCTTTAAGAACACTTATTATTTCTACGGGTTATGTCTTTGGATCACACTATAAGGTTAAAGTTTGTGTGTGCGCATGTGTGTTTGTGTGAGTGCGTGTGTGTTTGAGTGTGTGCGTGTGTGTTTGTGTGTGAGCCTGTGTGTCTGTGTGCGTTAGCGAGTGCGTGTGTAAGGAGTCCCGAGACGAGAAGAAGTCGGTTAAAAATAGTAGTAGGTTCCACGGAGTGATTACATTCTCTTGGGTAGGTTCCTAAACCCAGTGTGGCCAACGTAGGCGATTTATCGCCATTTAGGCTACTCAGAACAAGAATCGGCGATGAAAAAATCCGAAAGGCGACTGGTCGCTTTTTAGGCTACTTCATATTGACCAGGGCTATTTATATAATGAGCCAAATTACCGAAATATCATCGCAAACTTATATGTTTGCTTGCGCTCACTAAATCTACTTGATGTACACGTTCCGTTTGCACAAACTTTTATTCTTATAACTTTTATTATTATTATTTATTATTTATTTTGAAATAGGTAATGATTTGATTGAGATGTGGGTTCGAATCCCGCAGGCCTCGGAATTTTTGATATGTATTTATAAATCTATTAGGATATTTATTTATTTTTTTTGGATTTTATTAAGTTTATATTTATTTATTACTTATATTTCCGTTAAGTGTAGGTTAACACTTTAATAAAAAATTGTTTCAAGCAATATGGCATCTCTAGTTTCTTAAGAGCTCCATTGTAATATGGGGTCTTGGAAAAAGTAGATCGACAACTGTAATGTGTCGCTAACAGTTGCTATAAAAATGAAAAAGTAGATACATATCACTAATTTCGCGGCTAACGTGTAGTTCAATTTGATCGTAGTGTAACGGTTGACACACTCAGGGCGTGATTCCTGAGAGATGAGGGTTCGAATCCCGAGCGCCTCGGAATTTTTTATGTGTATTTATAAACCTTTAAGGATATTTCCTTTAAGTGTAGGTTAACACTTTAATAAATAATAAAAAAATCATAGCGATATTTTGGCGTTTGGGCTACTTTAGGCTACATCAGACATCAACTGAAATTCGGCTACATTAGGCCACAAAGATATAAGAGTAACTCACTCTTATATGTTTGTGCATTAGGCTACTCAAGTTGTGAAAAATGGCGACTTTAGGCCTTGTGTTGTTGGCAACACTGCCTAAACCTACGTTTTGTGCGGAGTGATTACATTCTCTTAGTTTGTGATTGGTTTGTGATGTTCCTTGGTTTTGTGGTTTTGTGCGTTATTTAATCCAAATCATTGAATTCATTAAATATGTCTAAAATATTTACACCAACGAATCAAATTCGCCTAACAAATGTGGCTATTGTGAGGTTGAAAAAGGGTGGTAAAAGATTTGAAATAGCATGTTATAAAAATAAAGTAGTATCATGGAGAAATAAGATGTAAGTTGTAGAATGTAATGAATTTGATACACCAGACACCCATTCAGCTGCACTATTTCATATCATTTTACATGGAATTAAGAACTACTTATTTGTTAATGTTATTTTAAACTAATCTGCAATTTTATCAATATAAATTGTTTTTTTAGAGAAAAAGATATAGATGAAGTACTGCAAACTCACACAGTATTTACCAATGTGTCAAAAGGTCAGGTTGCCAAAAAGGAAGACTTGTTAAAAATATTTGGTAAGGAGGACCACACAGAAATTTGTAAAGAGATATTAGATAAAGGGGAGCTACAAGTTTCTGATAAAGAAAGGCATTCACAAATTGACTCTCTCTTTAAAGATATTGCCACAACTGTAGCTGATAAGTGTGTAAACCCAGAAACAAAAAGACCATATCCTGTGTCAATTATAGAAAAAGCTATGAAAGACATTCACTTTTCGGTCAATGTAAACAAAAGTGCCAAGCAACAATCGTTAGATGTAATACCACTTATAAAAAATGAAATTCCTCTTGAAAGAGCTCAGATGAGAGTAAGAATACTTTTGGGTGGCAAAGATGCTCGCAAAGTAAGAGATAAAGCTGTTAAACTTGCCATGAACGTTGAAGAAGAAAATTGGGAGGCTGGTACAGCAAATATAATATGCCTCATAGATCCTGGTAGTTTTAGAACACTGGATGAGATGATCAAAACAGAAACAAAAGGACATGGGCAGTTTGAATTATTAAATTTGAAAGAAATGGTTGAAGGCGAGCAAGCACTTTAAATATTTCATTTTAATAAGTACCTATTTAATCTATATTCTAAGTCAAGTAAAATATAATCTTTTTACTCTCATAATAATGTTATGTTCGTAAATTTTAAATAAAAACACAAATTTTTATAAATTTTTATTCATGGTGTATCAGTGGATTTTCTATAGCTGGACTGGGTTTAGTCCTCTGGTGTTGATGGTTGTCTGGTGAGTGGTGACATTAGATATGGCTTATAGTCATGCCTTACTTTAGTGACTGAAGTTGGCTTGGACAGAGGATCTGCCATCAGCCAGCAAGGCTTCATTGCAGGTTTACTGTAGGTAGGTATCTATCCAGATGAATATAAGCCACTAAATTGTACCTTTTAAGATAATAATATTCTATTTTTGATTTCTAGTCCAGAGTATTTAATTTAGTGTTGTGGATGAATAGTCAACTATCGATAGCATGTTGATAGTTCTATCGATAATATCTATCCTATAGATTGTATCGATAGTTTGGAATTGGATGACATACCATTGATGGTAAAATATCGCTTTAATATCTTATTAATATTATAACTAAATGCGAAAGTTTTACTATATGGATGGATGGATTTTGACTCAATCACGCCGCAACGACTGCGCCGATTTGGCTGAAACGCACAGAGAATAGAGATAGATTATAAAACTGGAATAACATATGGGTTACTTTTTATCCCGGAAAATTAAAGAGTAGGTTACCACTTCTAATGGGAATTAAAAAAACTGATCCACGCGGACGCAACAGACTTGTGGGTATCAGCTTCTAGATTTAAATAAAGATGTTTGTTGTGAAATCATGATTAATTAATCAATTAATTTAAGTTGGTGCGTCATTCGCGCCATTTGCAATATTATTAGTTCCACGGAGTGATTACATTCTCTTTGTTAGTTCCAGAGACACTCATATCTATGCTTAAAAAGTTAAAATGCCAAGATGGCGTCAATCAGGTAGTTACTAGGAGTATTAAGCCCTGGAGTGGCCATAGGCTGCGTACCCCTCTGTAAGTTTTTATTTGACGGGTATGCCCAGCGGTCATACCCGTTATATAAAACTGTTTGACTCGCGTCACGCGCCTGTCAGCCTCTAGAAACTCTCTTACTAGAATATTTTATTTCTTTGGGTTAAGCAACATGCCGAAACTAACGGGTGACATCATATTGCCAACATAATAGTGTCAAAAAGGAGTTATTTAAAAAGAGTTGATTCTTGGTTCGACTGGCTGCGCATTATGAAAAGTCATCAAAAGAAGAAAATCGTTGTCACTTCTCAGTCAGTTGTCAGTATAATAAATAAGAGAAAAATATTTGTCAAACATTTTAAATAAATATTAATTCTATAAATAATTAATTACTAGCGGGAATTGTTTATTTGTTAATTCCTCAATTAAATTTGTGAATCATCTTGGAGGATAATAGAAAATGTGAAGTTTGCAGCATGAATGATAAAAGTTCTGAGAAGTTCTTGCTTTTCCCAATGGTATCAAACCGGTAGAATGCCTACCTACGATTATTTTAATTTTTATCTGCTATTTTATCGAATGGGATAAAAAGAAGACTGCAGTGATACTTTGCTTTGCTTAGCAGATAAAAAGATGCTATTGCATTGAAAAAACTTCTAGAAAGAAAGAAAGAATTCAGTTTAAAGTAACTAATTTTGTTTCAACTAGTTGTAATATTGTGAATAAAAATGAATAAATACTAGACTCATATTGATCCTTGTTTTATTTACGCAACTTTTGAACTTGATCTTAGAACAATAGATTTGGTAGCACATCCCTGTTTTTTGTCGATATCGATAAAATCTAATTATCGATAAGACATATCTATCGATACATTACATCCTTAGCTTTGACAATTCTTTCTTCATAACATGGGTTGGTAGTATTGTTTTTCTTTTATGAAGTTGGCTAAAATAAAAACAAAGTCTCGAATTTTTTTTCTTTGAAGTTCCGCCTCTTAAAACGGAGTGATTACATTCTCTTTGGCGCCTGTCAACAACGTATGGTTAGCGGAGGATGAGCTCCGGTATAATATGCCGACTATGAGTGATTTTCCTTCTAAAAAAAATACCAAAAATATCCAGTTTATGAAAGGATAACATTACTTTTCTCCTGATATATTCTTTTATCCAATTAATGCGCTATTTAAGGAGAAAACTTAAAAATACTGTTGATCCGAAAATGTTGCTACGGAATCATACAAGAAATAATTTAGGGAAATTTAAAAAAATTAACCAATCTACTTATTACTCGATTGGAGCCCTTTATCATGAACTGCATAATGATTTGATTACATACAATTAAAATTACTATCGAATAGGAAAGGTTGGGGGTTTATATTTATATTAATTTATAAACTTTAGGCAAACAATTTAATCGGTTATTTTGAAAAGGGTACGAGTCACACATTTCGTCAAAACTGAGTTAAGTAGAATATTCGTTAACATTTTATAATATTTTCTTGTCGTGTGACTGAGATTTTGTTGGTCTTGCATAGTAAAAATATATCATTATCTGTAGTAAACTCTTACTAGTAAACTGAGCTACTATTGTAGCTATGTCACTATAACTACTTTTTAACATTTTAAAATTTAATAGAAATCCGACCAAAATCAGACCAAGTTATTTATACCTTTGCCTTAATCCTTACCAAAATAAATGTTTTTTCAAGCAAGGCTGTTTAAATACCTGCAAATTACTTTTTAGTTTATTAAAATCGGACATTCCATTCGAAAGATATTACGAATTCATTGATGTCATTTATTCTGTTATCATTTTGTTTTCAATCATCAAGTCCTATACCCAAAGGGAGCCAGCGATACACTATTGCTAAATACATTATTATTTAGGTATGTCCTGCATTTACTATGCGTTTATGCCAAAATGTTTAAAAAATAAATATCCACCCTTGCGTAGCCGGGACGGGCCGCTAGTATAATATAAGTAACCGGTATAATTGCATGCGCAAAAATCATTACAAACATACACAGATTTGTGATTAAAAAGCCTTATTAATATTCAATCGCCACAATTAAATGCCCTCGTGCCACCTCGGTTTATGAAAAATTAAATTGTAATAGGTATTGTACCCATTCATAAAGTTGGATAAGCTTATCATTAACAGTATTTTTAAGGTAGTTTTTTGTTCAAAAATGAGGATTTTATTTTAAAGAAGTTGGTCACACTGCAAGAAAATTAGGGCTGGAGCAGAAATTATATCGATATTGATATTTTCGGTGTGTATGGTATAGGTATATCATGTATTTTTTAATTTTCTTATAGAACCAGTTAGTGTTCCAACAAATGTCTACTATCCATTGATAAAACATGGATAAAAGTTTAAAAACTATAAACTCGACTACAAAATTGTATGTGGCATTTCTTAAATTTATTTATTTACTAGCTGATTTCCGTGATTTCGTCCGCGTGGCGTAGTTTAGAGTAACTTGCTACTATCCGCGAGAAGGTATGTCCTCTATCTCCGATAATATTTATTAGATCTTCACCAAAATTGAATAAAATAGTATTTTTCAAAAACTTTCATCCCCTATCGCGGATGAACCTTATTGTTTATTAGGATAAAAAGTATATATATATATACATAGTATATATATATAGGATATATTAGATTCAGAACATTCGATTTAGATTTATATTCTCATCTTATACAATTCATTAAAAACTTTTTAAGTCTTAGCCAGACCAACGAACAGTAATTGATTGCTAAATTGATTTAACAATATTTTAATTTATACTATTAGTTGAACTTCATTCATTCATTAATTCATTTAGAACTTATCGAAAGTCGATAATCGATAGTGTCGCAGCCCAAAATTGCTTACATAAATGACATGATTGTTTCGTGTAAGGATAGAACGTCCCTGTGTGTGAATTTGGTTGTGTGCGTATACTTTAAGGTTGTGTTTGGTAGTTTTGTCGTGTGCGTGCATAGCGACGTGATTGAAAAATGCACCTGTAGTAAGAAATTGTTTATGTATGCTACCTCGCCCCGCACCGTAATTGACAGACTTTTTTGCATAGAAATTAGACGTCAAGGCGTCTCCATCTAAAACACAAAATTTTTTTTCCTCCGAGGGTAGTTACCTACCTACCTAGGTCCAAAAAATAAATCATAGCAGCAAGTCCAGTGTTTCATAGATTAAAGATGTAGGTCAGTGGCAGGTAGGTATCAACTTCGTTCATATTACTTTACCTAGGTACCTACCTTACCCTCAAAGTTTAATAACTTAATATTGATGTCTTATAAAATGTTCAAGAAATCGGATTAAGTATTTGAATATTTACATAAATCGTTTTTAATGAAACGATGTTTAATTAATATTACACAAAAACCGATATTAAATCGAAACGTTTAAAGGAACGTTGAAGTGAATCATAGTAATCTGTGAAGTGAATGTACCCATACCCATCAGCAAATGAATGACAAATTAAAAAGTTTTATTTTTCTTATATTGGTACGAGATTTTATTGATTGTTTTCTTTCAAGATTTTCGGCCAGACGGCGACTGAAATTGCAAGTTACTGTGATATATTTATTTTCAATAATTAACTATTCTTATCAACCAATTAAATGAGCAGGGATATCGAGTTATGTCTATAAGTAATGGAAGGTACAGAACTGGGTGGCGACCAGCAATTCTGTTTGAGATGGAACAATTTTCAAGCGAATATAACTTCTCAATTCGAGGCACTGCGCGATGATGAGGACTTCGTGGATGTCACCCTGGCGTGCGAGGGACACAGGCTCGAGGCCCACAAAGTGGTTCTTTCGGCGTGTAGTCCTTATTTCAAGGAATTATTTAAAGTAAGTCCATCTTTCACTCCCCACACTTTGATGTGTCACCATTACAATGACTCTAGTGAAAGTTGTTATGTATAAAACACTTGATCTACTTACAAATGCCATGTCTCGCGATCCGGTTAAGTATTCGTGATTTCATTATTTGTACCTACTTTAGAATTCTGTTTCACAATTTCTAATTAATTCATTGCTATTGGGGCTCCCAATAAAGCATTTCGTTTGGAAAATTCATAATATTTGCATTTAAACAATGATTTACAAAAAAAGATACCTTTCTAAGCATTACCATTGACTTTTCCCTTTCTATTCAAATGGTGACCACATTGCTTTAATGACTTATCACTCAATCTGAAAGGCATATTTTTATTTGAATAATGAAATTTCAATACACTTTCATAAGGAAACATACATGATTTGCAATTCAAATATATAACTTTAATGTTAGTGTTAAACATCTTATCTTTAATAAGTATGGTTTAAATACACAAAATAAAAATATTTTGCACTATAAATTTCCAGATTAATGATTAGTACATTTGCCATCTTCAATCAGAGTACATATCAGTACTACATATTTTAATAGCCAAACCAAAAAGGATAATAATTATTTAATATACTTGTCATAATATGGTCTAAATTGTTAACATTTAAAAATGCCAATTTTGACAGTAAATAATTTGACTTACAATATATTTTCTTATGAAAATATCTGAAAAGTTGTATGCAGTATGTACATTAGGTTATTATAAAAACTATAAACCACAGCACCATACTACGTCACTTGCTAATGGGCCAATTAACCACTAAACATTTTATGAAATCAGTTTATTGAAAGGTCTTTGCCCTTACTGTAGTAGCACTTTACATATTATTATCTTCTACCTTTCATTGTAGTTAGTTATACCTATTATAATTATAAACCAATCTTTTTAAATACAAATCTTGTATGACTAATATCTTGTATACCTATAGTCTTAAATATGAAGTTATTATGGCTTGATTGTTAAATTGAAAAATGGTTTTGTTACAATGATACTAAATCTGTTGTACACAGTCTCTAACCTTACATAAATTGACAACTGTTACTGGATATAGAGATTCAACTCACAAAGGCGTGTGGCTCATGATTGTTTGTGTATCGAATTTGTATAAGTGTGAGCTAGAGCTTGCTCACATCTGACCGCTCCCACCTAGGATCCTGACAGGCACGCACACTTACGCAATGTGCATGTACACAACGTAACCACAAGTAAAGCTCACGCACCCTCATGAATTGCAAGAACTATACTATGATTTTTAGACCTGTCAATTTAGTTTAGAGATTTTAAATATTTTAATAATTTGGGAAAATTGGACATAACATCTGTCATATTGATTTGGTTGGTATAAAACATAGCCTATGTCACGAAGACCAGCATAAAAAATCAATTGACACCTCATTCATCAAAATTGGCTCAGTAGTTTATTTGCTGCAGTGGAAAATTTGTAAATTGTCACATACATAGAATGCTAAAATCATAACGCTTCTTTTTGTGCACTGCCATAGGTGAAAAGAGGGCAGCTTCTCAGATTTTCATTACAAGAAACATTTTTTTTCTTAATAGCACCTTTTCTGACTAACTGCTTTCTTAATTATCATTGCACCATACATAAAATGCTTTTATTATATTAAGTGCATGAATATTTCTATGATATACATACTACCTAATGATATTATTTCTTAATATGCACTCTATTACACATACAACTTACTATAGTAATTATACTAATAATATAGTATTTACAATACCAAGTATAAAGTTAGAGTTTTAATTATTATTTTTGCTCTACTAAAAAATATTTTAGTCAATTCAATAGAATTACATGGATGATTGCTAAAATTATGAAAAAATATATGTTTTATCTTAATAAACTTTTTATGAAGAAATAAAATTGTTCAGTTCACTTTACCATACACTGTTTATTATGAGAGATAAAACTACACTTAAAGATAATATTGTGTAAAAAATTAAACAAACAATTACCTAAGCTTATAAAAATGATAACAATGGCAAACCCAGCTCACAGCATACAAGTAAAGTTGCATGGTGTTGCACGGTGATGTTTGAACTTTAAGTTCATAGTACACCATTATCATGATCTGTCAATGACCTTTTACAAAATTGATAAGATTCTGAGATTGTGTTGTTCACAACTAAGTAGATCTTCATTGTATGTAGGGTTATAATCATTGAACTGTAACACTAGAACAGAAGTTTCTAACAAAGTTCCACTCCAAATGAAATGAGTGTGTCATGTAATTATTCTTTGGTTTTGGTACTGATAATTATGTTTTTGATAGCTATTGTGATGAATTAATAGTAAACCTTTCACAGCACTATACATCATTTTTTCAACAATTTTCTTCAAGCTCGTACTAACCCAGTAATACTGTGAATTCGGCCTATGAAGACTTACTAAAAATGGCTTATCACCACATCCACTATTGCTCTTCTAATCGTTATAGTTCTATGGTATAATCTTAGACTACGTTATTCTTTTCTGCTTAGATGATTGAACAAAGCTAGTGTAGTGATTGTTAAAAAAAGATATTTTTTAAACAAATAGAGATATATATGTCGGAGAAAAGGCCGTTCTCATAGACATCATCAGTGGTCGCTATAGCTAGTGGGCGTCATCAAGGTTGATTGCAAGCATAAAACGACGTATTCCTTGTTCTGTACAATTTAATCATATTTCCACAATATTGAGGGACACCATATGATTAATCACTTTCTAATTACAATGCAATCTGAGCAGCGAGTTCGCGACACACATCTACTTCACATTCTGTTCTCCCATAATGATCCACCAAGGATCCACCTTGATCAACTCTCTATTCATTATAACTGATAAGCTAAGCTAGCTCTGCTAAGTCACACGTCTACCAAGAGAATGCCAAGATGTCATCCCGACCTCGCTCGAGGCCTGCCCTCGACTCTGATTGGACGTAACATATTTTCTTTTAATAATCGAAGGAGGTTTTACACAATATTAAAAAGTAATCAATCAATAAGGTTTTACAGAACAATTTCAAATTAGATTCAGTCTTCCTCCGATATACAGGGTGTCCCACGGCTATGCCACATGGAGGGGAAGTACCTTAAATATTGTAGATGGAACATTTTACTGAAAGAAGACTTCATTTTAATTTAAAAAACAATTTAAACTGCATTCATAGATTTTTAAATAATTGCCTGGTTGAACCGGGACTCGAACCCGCTATACGAGAAAAAAAATTAACCTGTATCTTTATCATACCAATCGGAAGGCTTCATCATAAGGATTATTTTTTGTTAAATAACATAGCATGAGAAATAAAAGGAAGACCATAAATTTTAGCCTTTGATGTAAAATTTTGTTCAGAAAAATGAAAAGCTGACATTGGCGTATCGACATACAACTGACATGAACTATTACTAATGAGTATGCAATTCGTAGCTCTGTTGCAGCGGAATTGAAGGACAAACCAATAAATCAACAAACAAACGCACTATCGCATTTATAGGTAATATAAGTAAGGATAGTAAGCATAGTAAGGATCGGGAAATTATGCGTACTTCTCAAGTGGTTCTCAATGGCAGCTTTTCATTTTTCTGAACAAAATTTTACATCAAAGGCTAAAATTCACGGTCTTCCTTTTATTTCTGATGCTATGTTATTTAACAAAAAATAATCCTTATGATTTAGCCTTCCGATCGGTATGATAAAGATACAGGTTAATTTTTTTTCTCGTATAGCGGGTTCGAGTCCCGGTTCAACCAGGCAATTATTTAAAAATCTATGAATGCAGTTTAAATTGTTTTTTAAATTAAAATGAAGTTTTCTTTCTGTAAAATGTTCCATCTACAATATTTAAGGTACTTCCCCTCCATGTGGCATAGCCGTGGGACACCCTGTATATATATATATAGAGAAATAGAGTATATTGTTTATTGTCTTGTCATTTCCCAATGCTCTTTTATGGAAATATTTTTTATTCTGTTATAATTATTGATTCTTTATTGGAGAATACTGACCTAGATTTAAAATAGTCTGTGACTATATTAGGCTTGAGGCATATTTGTGCAGACTCGAAGTCGCAGACACGTTTTTTATAAACTATTTAAAATAGAATGAACCAATAAAAAACCTTTTTTATAGGTTCTTCATGTTTAAAAGTGATCCAAACAGATTCCCCTCCTCGTTTTACAAAAAAATTATATTAAAAAAAAAAAAATTTTACGCGAATTTTATTTTTATACTAATTCTGATGATATCTAATTTTTAAAGCTAAAGCGTGTGATAATCGCCCCCGGTGACTTTTTACAGCGATTCAGTAGCGATACAATCGCAAAAATACCGTGATACAGTCGCAGGTCGTGTACGCCTTCGCCCACATAACAACTATTCTGCGTCGATACAGACGCGATGCAACATCGATACAGTCGTACGCTGTAGTGACTATTTGTGAATCCTGTGAACGCCTGTGCCCCCCGATCTTCTTTACCCGAAACAGTTACGCATTAGCAGCGATGCAAGAGTGATGCTTAATCGATTCTATGCAATTGTATTGCTGCTGAATCGCTTCTGTTCCGCGTTGCAAATGTGACGAACCGCCGAAAGTAGCAATGCAGACGCGCGACTGAATCGCTGCAAAAAGTCGCGTGGGCGATCTCCATGGTAATAGTTTATCTATAGTAGTAGTATGTATTTTGTAAATTTGTTTGTCTGGACCAATTGAGATGAAACTTTGGCAGATCGAAAGCATAATCAATACTAACACTTCTCGACAAATTGAACCACTACAGAACCTGAAATGCACTTTGATTCGAATTTTACGTAGATGATATTACGAGGAATTAGATACTTAGTGATATATTAATAAAAATAAATATTCAGAATTAGTAATTAACCATAAGTTCTAAAGTTTATGATTCAGATGCTAATAAATCATTTTAAGAATGACTACAAACATATTGAGCAATAAGAATTTGTGGAAAATTTTCGAGTTAATTTGTGAGTAATTTGCCTTATATTTTAATTAATTCCTTATACATTTTCTTTATAACAAATCATCACTAATTAGTAATTCTTAAAGTATTTTCCTCCAATACAAAAAATGTTTAATATTACACGTATTATAGCATGAAAGGGTTTAATTTGCATATTTTATAATTTTAAGGTTTTTGTTTTCTCCTAAGCTATTTTGTGACTTACCGTTAAAACAAATAAAAAAAAACTGATCAAATGCGAGTCGGATTCGCATTAGAAGGGTTCCGTACGAAAAACACCGAAAAAAGAAAACACGTTTCTAGTGGGGAAACCCCTTCAATTTTTAATTTATTTTTATTATTTGTTGTTATAGCGACAAAAGAAATACACATTCTCTGAAAATTTCAATCGTCTACCTAATACGGATCGTGAGATACAGCCCGCTGACAGATAGACGGACGGACGAACAGCAGAGGTTTAGGAATAAAGTTCTGTTGGCTTCGGGTAGGAACCCTAAAAATAACAGATCCTTTTATTTCCGAAGTTTCCAAATTGAAAAATCTTAAATAAGTTATTAAAGTTCATAAAATTATTAGGTACTTAAATATTACAGGAAGTCAAAAGCTATATCTCTCCCTAGCACAGTTTTTAATCTAGTTCAATGATTGTGGTCCTTAAACAACAGTTTTGGTCTGCGATTGCTTTCTATCCAGTTGTGCTATATATCATTTCATTACACTCCCTGCGGAAAGTATAGCCTCAGATTTAGATCTGTCGATACAGTTTAGTACAGTTTATTAGATTGTGTATAACAGACTTAGCTATATTGTCAAACGAGTTTTTGCACGCTGCTTCGCTCTATTATAAGTATCTATTAAAAATAATTCGAACTGGTGATTCCTACACAAAATTACCAATTTTGATTCTTTCGATTTTTCAGCTGTTCTATTGGGTTTTCACCGACCACCCCTGTATTAGAACGAACAAAATAATTCAAATCGGACAAGCCATTTTTGAGTTTTAGCCAGACTAAAGACAAAAATCAATTGATATGTCTATATGTACAGATAAAATATATTATGTAGGTTTTATTTTATTTATTATTGTAAGTTCATAATTTTTAGCACTTACACTTTGTAATTATGAATCAATACTCGTAAAACTAGTTGCAGCAGTACAGTAAATATACTTTAACAGAACAATAATTAATATTTATTTATTCATGAGTGTCTGACAATAATGTTTTTTAATTTATAATAAGCCTACTCACGTTAATTCTAGTCACTTATTAACATATGAACATCATTACATATTTATTAAATGGAGTGAACATTTGTTTTTTACTGGGTATGGATTGTTTGTAGATAATAATTGTACGCTATTTTGCACTGAAGGTATTTTGCTTTACCGTTGTCACTTTGTCTTTAAAACGCTTAGATAATTTGATAGAAGTAATGTTTTTTTTTTTTTTTAAGAAATTGAAATTTATTTGTTTTAATTTAACTTCACTTTAAAATTAAATATATTAAAGTCTTGTAAATAGTTCTTGTTAGATAAACCAGAAATAATATTATATAAATGTAAAATAAAATAATAATGAAAGATTTAAAATGTTGCAAAAAATGTAAATCGAAATTGAGAAAATATTAAGCAAATCATTCTAATCATTGAATAATTAATAATCATAAATGATGATGACATTAAAGTTTAATATTCGTTTTGACGCGTAGAAGAAATCTATAGAAAATGCGTGTAAACTCGTTAAGTGGATGTAATTAACCTAATTATTATAATCGCCATTGTATCTACTTCTTGGTATGCCTTGGATGTTATTTTAAAATTTAGAATTACTTAAATGTTTTCATCGCCATGCCAATATAGTTGAAGTGATCTTTTGATGTTATATGTATAATTTAATTAGAAAGTATAAGTATATAAATCATTTCTGAACCTCAAGGAGACAGAGGTGGAGACTTTTGGGGTAACGTTAGACCATTTTACCATCTTTAAATCCATTTCGTCTCAGTTTTTACATTTTGAGTAACATAATCTAAACTTTGAACTCGTTTTGTTACTCGCTTTGAACACATTACTCGTTCAAACGGCAACTCAAACAGATGCTCAAACAAGCTTTGGCATTTATAATATTAGTAGGATACTAAGATAAGTATTTATCTTCGGATATAAATTGAAGAAAAAAGTGTTTGTTCAAGTTGTAATGAGAAGCTACAATGTGGGCCAATTTTACCCAAATAGTGTTTGTTCACTATTTTCTGATTGTAAATTTTGTAATTGTTCTTGCTTGTCCTTCCAGAACAATCCATGTCCTCACCCAATAATTTTCATGCGTGATTGCGAGGTGTCGCACGTTCGCGCGCTCCTCCAGTTTATGTACGTGGGCCAGGTGAACATCGCGCAGGCGCAGCTCAGCGCGTTCCTGCGCACCGCGGACGCGCTGCAAATACGCGGCCTCACTGATTGTTCACAACACAACGACAAAGTATGACATGCACCATTCACCTCTACTCGTACAAGTATTCTGGACTGGCTTTGAACGATGTCATTATCGCCATTGTGGCGCTGATTGTTAAAAGGTTAAAAGAAGTAAGAGTGATGGTACTCAAAATTAATTTGAATTGTGATTAATTGTATTAGGAACTTTCAAAAGTTTCAGATCAGCACAAAAAATAATTGTCATTTTGTATTCAACATACTTGTATGAGTAGAGTATGTGCTAGTTAATTTTTTAGCTTCTGGTTTAAGTAAGATTAGTAATGTGTGTAATATTTGTTTGCAGAAAGTGAATCGAAAGTCTCCACCTTCCCAACTCCGTAATTTGCTCAGCGCCAAGCCGTCACTTTCTACCTCCTCATCCAAAGCCGCAAGCCAAAATGTGGAATCGACGTCAGCCGACGACCTCGACAAGAGCGCGAGTGCCAGTCGCCGTTCCGAGAGAAATTCTCCCGACGTTGCCAGAAACAATCTCAGCGAAGAAGCTTCCTTTCAAACTTCTAGTCAAATGAGGCCTAATAATGACGACTATAACCAAACTTGTAACTACCCTACTTTGAGGGTGAAAACTGATCTCGAAGCAACTGAAATTAACAATGAGGACAACGAAATCCTCATGGACCCGGGGGATTCCGAGGGCGCGGACAAGGGCCAGGAGTTCAGCGCGTCGGACCTGCTCGAGCCCAAGATGGAGGTGATGGAGCAGGAGGCCAGCGACGAGGAGCGCTCGGGCTTCCCGCCCATGTACTACAACGAGAACAACGCGCTGGCGAACCCTTTCGCGACTATACAAGGTACGCACTCCGCATCCCGCGCTGTTGTCTCAGCCCTGTTTGGCTCTTGCAACGATCGTCTACTGGTGGAGATCGTCTGTTCAACTAGTGTTCGAGGGAGGGGAGTATTCTTGCAACACCATTCCTCATTTTCCATATCGATTGATCGTAATCGAGGTTTGCTTCCGCAGGTAATATCGATCTCATGGGCGGGATGAACACGGAGCTGCGGGACGAGAACGCGGAAGGTAACTATGCCCATAACTTGTCACGTCACTTCATTCACGCACATGTCGAGTCGGACAGCCGCGCCCCCGGCGAACCTCTTCTCTGTAACTCTTGGATCGTGGCTAGATAAAGATCGATACGTACACGAAGAGAGCGCGCGCGGTGTTCAAGTCGGATTGACTTTGAGTCAGGTGCTAGGCGCGCGGGTGTCGGGCCGACGCGCCACCGCCTCGCCGCCTCCTACCCGCCCACTGCCCGCCCCCTGCCCGCCCACTGCCGCCCACAGTCGCTCACTGCCGCCCACTGCCGCCTGCAGGTCGCAGCCGACCGAGCTGCATCTTGTCGTCAATAGGTTAGGTTAGACATTCGAACAGACCTGACAAACGTGCACGTACGATTCGAGCACTAAAATTGGCGTATCGTATCATTACGATGCCTTGGATGTTTGCGTGTTTTGGTGTTCAATACATGTTTTATTTAAAAATAAGGAAGCAACCGCCGCAACATGGGCGCACCATTTGTATGGAAATAGGCTTTTGTCATCTCCACTTTACGTATAGGGTTTCATTTAACTCCAAAGATTTTTCTAGAAAATTAAACTTCGCCTTTTCGACAAAAAAGAATTTGGCTTGTAGCCTATATCTATCTAGAATCGTTTTTTAATTGCTTTTTTTCTTTTTCTTAACAAAACTCTTAATTAAGACTCGATCTTAGCATAAATATTAGCTGTTCTATTCGGGCTACATAATTGAATTCGAAATATCTAAACACATTAAATATAAAAAGTCAAGTAGTATTTTGCTGTGGTCTGTAACGGACGGTGAGTGGTGCCGTGGGTGGAGGGCGGGCGGCGGGGCCGGGCGGGCCGGAGGCGCGTGGCGGGCGCAGTGCGAACGTGGTGTTGTTGGCAGCGGGCGGGCCGGGCGGCGTGGGCGCGGGCGGCGGAGCGGGCGTGCGGTGCGCGCAGTGCGGCCGCCGCTACTCCAACGCGTCCAACCTGCGCCAGCACGTGCGGCTCATTCACGAGGCGCAGCCCGTGGTGTGCGCCACGTGCGGCCGCTGCTTCAAGACGCCGCTCTACCTGCGCCGGCACACGCTCGCGCAGCACCCCGCGCGCCTCAAGCCGCCGCCGCCGCTGCCCGCGCTGCGGCCCGCGCACCACTAGCGACGCACGCGCGCTCTCTCCGCTACACGCTCCACTCCACTCCGCTCCGCCCCGCCCCGCCCCGCCCCGCCGAGAAGCTGCTCGACGACTCGATCGCACTCGCACGCATTGTAACCGACACCTATAAACTAATGACATTCCTCGATTCATGGCATGCCCGATTTCGTACTTCCTACTAAGCTGTAAATATCTATACGTTTTGAAATTTTCGGCAGAGCAAATTATGGCGTGCGAAAATCCGCCTGTCATACCTTTGGTATTTTGTATGAGTTAAAAATTTACGCTACGCTGACCCGTGGCACGTAGAGAATGTGTGAATGAATTGCGACGAATTTTTGAGCCTATACGAGGCGCGCCAGGAATGCGCAATACTTGAAAAAAAATTCCAAGGTCGTCTTACAATGTGCGGTGAGAAGCGTCGAGCTTAGAAAGAATTCAGACAATTTTTCGAAACAACCTCAGTCGAGCGAATCGGCCGGCGCGGCGCGGCGTTTGGAGTATTATTGTATCTCTTCGTTGGGTAACATCGTGATATGTGGCTTAACGTTATAAAGAAGACTGTCAGTAGATGTATCTAGTCTGTGATCGGAGTGTCGCCGGGGGCCTATCTGCCGTCACACCTCTCCGCTTATTGCGTGCCTTTCAATATTATACCGAGTGCCAACGCGAGTCGCTTCAACGAGACCCCATTGACAACTTTTTGCAGCTTCAATACCGTTAACGGTACATGTAGTTGAAATGCGGTTCCTTTTTATGGAGGAAATAATGGACTTCGTGAGCGACAACGAGATCTATAGAGCAAGATCTGACTTGTATCGAACTTGAGACTCAAATATATCCTCACATAAATCCATTAGGTCTACGTCACCCCGCGGTGACGTAGACCGAATGCCACGTGGGCTCTCGTTGAGGGGGCGCTTGAGTAGGTACCTTCCTTTCTGACAATAGACTGATTGTTGTTAAAGCATTTGTTGCGACCGGTGCTGATTTATCATAGGTTATTTACAGGTTACATATTATACATACATTACATTATACAAGTTACCCGCAACGCTCGGCCCGTTCCACCGCCCTCCTAGCGATTAATAAATATTTTCTTAATAGAGTATAATATTTTGTACTGCGAACACGTTGGAATCGGCCGAACGTATCCGTTTTTTGTGTCGAATCCGCGAGTTACACGACCCGCGATCAACAACAATAACAATAGTGATATTTTTATACACAATAGTTTTATCTTTACACAGATGTTATATTGTTGAGTGATTGGACGGCTCCCGGTTAATATAGTTGTACAAAACGTCACATGTTATGGTTAATATTTGATATCTTCAGATTTTCGTATCCAGTAAATACCTTATATAATAATAGAATAGTTGTTAATGCTGTTATAATTTAATCGAAGCCTTGCCACGGTTCCCAAACACAGTGTCGTTTCACTAATAGGCAAACCTAGAAGATAAGTAAAGGTGTATTTTCTTTATTTCTTAGTGTAAATTTCACTAACGTCGAGTGACATTTAAGCGAGGAAAAAAATTGACGTTCTGACAGTTTTTGTTTTGAAAATCTGCCAAAACATCTGTTTTCCTCAGTTAAACGATATTTGACTATGCTGAAATTGGCACTTAGTTGTCTACATTTTTATATGTCCATTGATTTAATCTATCGACTGTTTTGTATTTTATCTGTATTTTTTTTAATAATTGCCATTAAAACGCATCTAGTCATTAAAAAAAATCTGCATTTAGGAAAGAAGTTAAGATGGGGGAGGTATGATTAGGGTTGTGAATTACAATATTAGTTTTGTCGTTTGTAAAAACATAAATAAATAAAAATGTCTGATTAATATTAGATCTCATGTCATTAATTTAATATTCTCTTGATCTCTAAATTTTTATCTGCATTTATTTAAAATATATTATTGCAGAGGGTAAAAAAATAAAAAAATAATTGAAAATATATGTACCTATGTAATCAAAATAATGTTAGACATGTATTATGGAGAGCACTTCTAAATTTTACTTAAAATTAAATCCATCACTAAGTTAAGGTGCAGTTTTCACTATAATCTTTTAAATCGAGTAATATTTAGAAAAAAAAAATGAATCTCATGCGTTCTCACTCAATCAAAAACATTAATAGGAAGATTATTTTAGAGTTTAATCTGTATGACGATAGCAATGTTAATAAAATAAATATGACATTAAAAACAAAATAATAGAATATAATATTGAAATAATAATAGTGATTTTCAAACAAAAATCGGTTTAAAAAATCGGGTTTTTGAAAATGTAAGCAAAAATTCTTTGAAATAATTTATGGTTCTTTTAAATCTTGCTTAGGCAATTTATCGATTTTTTAAAGGTATTTTAGTATTCAAGCGGAGGAGCTAAAAAACCTATAGGTATTGCTGATCGCATCTAATAACTTAAAAAAACAGTGCCATTATTATTCTGTAGTTAGTAAGCGAATACAAAAGTGGCTGTAAGGTTCGTATATAATTTTTTTTTTAATAAAGAATATTAGTCAAGCTGAACTTGACTTATATTCTCTTCTCCCCTCCAAATAAGCGAAAAGCTTGTGCTAGAAGTGGGTATGTCAATAGTGCAACGGGTGGGGCTCGAACCTGCGACCTTTCAGTTTTCAGTCCGCTCCTTTAGCCGTTGGGCTATTGAATTTTGTTGAGCTACCTTACAGTGACCTAGGCAGTAACTACTTAGTTGGCCGAAATTGGCCATTCTAAAGTCTTTTTCTTTCCCCCCTGGTCACGTTTAGGGCATTTCTCTTTTTTTTTGTGTAACATGGCGCGGTTTCGGTGATAAGTTTTCGGCACCGCATGTATTCTGCAGGGTGGTGCCGAAAACTTACTGAGCGCTGATGTATTTAAATAAGTGCTGATTGGCGCAGTATGCGCGGGATCGTTTCTCACTGTTTCGATCGGTATTCAATGCAATATAACATACGAGCAACATAAAGCCGTCAGCTCAGCTGGTCGACTGCGGAAAAGCTGTCTCTGTTATTGCTACAATCTCTATTGTGGTGATTGGCTGAATTAATGGCGTTCTCGTTGGACCGTAGCCTCATTAATGAAAAATACTACGCAGAGAAAGATTTAGCACCATCTACACTGAGCGTGCCCATATCGTACCGAAAATTTAAGATACGGCCTTGAGACATAGAAATACATTAAGATAGAAATGAAAAATTTGGGGGGGTAACGCGTGTCAACAACTAGCAATATAGTCCAACAGTTTATAAATAAAAAAAAATAAAAACCCTTGAAATTATTTATATATTAGGTATACTAATTAATAATTAACTATAGAAATAAATGCTTGGAAGTTTGTCTCAAAGGGGGTAAAACAATATTTTCAAACAACACGGACGGGGCGCGGTTTTGTCCACAAATAGGCACGCAAGAATCCTTAGTAAAACAATGGTGATTACCGTTCTATTTCGATATATTTTTGTGGTATGTCAAAATATATATATGTATATGTATAAAAATAGTTGTTATGTAGCATTTATTTCTAAAACTGCTACTGTATAAAGACAAGTACCTATAATATTTGTTTAAATGAATAATCATTTTGAATCACTGTCGCAATAATTTAGTCAATTTATTAATTGCCAATTGCAATTCCTGTTATACATATAACTTACTAATGGTCCATGCAATAATGGAGTAATTATTTATTGTAGATACAATCTCCAGATAATAATCATGTTCATCTGAGCAATCGCTTTGTGCAGTTCCCATATTATTTAAACCTTTTATGTATGTAAATACAATTATTAATGTAATTTTTTACTAAATACGAGGAAAAAAATAAAGTATTCCGAATACATATTTGCGATTTTTAGTTCCATTGTTTGTTAACACTATACATACCTTTAGTTTAACACTGGCCAATTACATGTAAGTATTCCATTTTTTCTAAGGAAGAAGATCGATTTTTTATTTTATTTTTTTGAGGTGCGTACATACGTCCTATGGGTTGAACGAGTGCTAAGTTCTTTGGGACTCAATGGTTCCTCTGGACCATTACTATGCTTATCTCTATAAGCATAATATAGATTAGGTACTGTTAGTACTAGTACTATCCAGGGATCCTTGGATTTGTTGTTATAGTTCACATACGCATACTCACGCGACAATCTGTAGGGCTATTCTCTAAAACAGTGGCTTTCGAAATTTTGCTAACTACGAATTGTCAATTCATTGTAAAAATGGCAGCTGTGAGATTGTCTAAAAATATTGCACCAGTGTGACGACCGCAATGACCTTTGGTTAAAATGTTCTTGCTGCATCATTGCATTCTAATAGTCAATAGCAAGAAGCACCAGCCTATCAGAGGTTGCGATCGTCACTGATGCAATCGATTTTAGACAATCTCAAAACTCGTATTACAAGGATCGTGTGTAAGATGTTTTAACAGTGGTATTAAAGCTGATCGGTTCATGTAATGTTGGTACCAGCAGGCAGCGGCCGGTGGGACGGGCGGCGGAGTAGGCCCGTGCCGGACGCGGTGTGGCTGGAACAGCATCGCCGGGCCCTGCCCTTTGTGCTCAAGCGGGAGAACGAACGGGGCGTGCCGGCTCCTCGACTTGTGAGTACATTTTACCTCATTAAAGAACCCAGAGCTATAAAGCCAGCTACAAAAATCTTTGTTTGAGACATCAGCCGTGGCTACGCTGTCGTCTAAAATCTGAGAATCGACCAAGAGAACTGATTAATTCATCTTAGACTGCATGGTTAACAAGCACCAGGGCAGATCACAGTTAAGGGTTAACTTTTCATGGAACAAACAATAATTAGTAATTTTAGGGATCAAACCCATATAAAATTTATGATGACGCCATTTAGCGTAGAAGGCAATTCATGACTTAAAAAATTTTTTCATTACAAAATATGAGAATCCTTCCTAAAGTGGTTTAAACACAACAGGTAATTTTATCGAACACGATGCATACTGCTCACTTTAATATAATGCGCTGTGGACGCAGCTTGAGATGCGTCGTCAGGCCTGGCGGTGACGCGAGAGTGGTGTTCTCAGATCAAGCTGGGCGAGGGCGTGGAGATCCGCGAGGAGCTGCTGCGCGGCGTGAAGTGGGGCGACTACCGCAAGGTGACGCGCGGGCTGGCGGCGGCGCTGTTCTCGCCCATGGAGCTGGCCACGTGCTCGGTGACGGGGCAGCGCTGGTCGCGCGCCGGCCAGGAGTCGCGCCCCACCAAGCCGCCGCTGGACCGGCGCCGCGTGCACGCGCTCATCAGCTACGTGAGCCGCCACTTCCCCGACGTGGAGGTCAGCCGCATCAAGCAGGTGCTCGCCTACAAGTGCAAGGAGAACTGCGCCGCGCTGCGCATGCGGACCGCCAGGTGACCCCGCCGCACCCCGTGCCACACCCCTTACACAATAACACAACCCTCATACGCAGACCGCCCTTACCACAACATTACCATTACACACAACAACACTACACATCCCTTACATATCACACGCAGACACTCCTTATACAACATGTCTATTACACAGCACACCCCTTACACATCACACTCCTGTCACAGATACTCCACTCCTTACACAACATACCCATTACACAAAAAACAATCTTTTATACATGAAACCCCTCTCACACAGACGTGTGAGAAGGGGAGACCCCTTGCACAAAACACTTCCTTAAACTCACACACAAAGTTGATTGTTACTTTAAAGTTATTTTTAGGGAAGGAATGGCTATCCACTGTACAGAGAATGATTTTGTTTAATGTACTTAATTTATTTTACATGGTACAAAAACACCAACATCAACCACTTATACAATACACACGAGAAATCGCTTTTATTCGTGTATTAAGTATAAATGCATACGTGCATATTCGTACATGTAATTTCAAGTCTTTTAAAAAACTTTACTTACAAAATAAATATGTTTATTAAAAATTCCCATAAGTAATTGAATAAGACAAATTCACTACTTAATTAATAATACACTAACATTATTTTATTGTCAATGAATTTATTTTTATATAAATTAACCAGCATTATTCATTTATGTATGACCAAACAAAACACCACCAGTAATCAGGCAACAATACACGCAAGGCAATAATATATAAAAATTACATGGATTATTTTTGGAAAACAATCGATTTTTGTTATTATACACTATTTTATTTCTCTTATACTCTCGCTACTAAACATAGTAGACTTTTGCAATACGAAACTACGCTATACCTTTTTATATTACAATTTTTTATTGTAATACCTAATCAAGGAAGTGAAATAATAAGTATGTCACTTAAGTAGTGCCAATATTAACTGCACACGCTAAATACGAGTATATCAATTGATTGCTTTCCTAATCACCAAAAGTTTATGCGTGTGTGTTTAAGTGTAAGTAGGAACAATTTAAAAAAATGTCCGGAAAATGAAAGACTTTGAAATGAAAGAGAACAGACATGTATGTCCGTCTCTTTCATTTTCCGGACTAAAATGTTAATCCCGGCATGAGCTAACTGCATTCCAAATTTCAGCCAAATCCGTCTAGTAGTTTTTGCGTGATAGAGCAACAAACACACACACACACACACACACACACACACACACACACACACACACACACACACACACACACACACACACACAAACACACACACACAAACTTTAGTGTGATAGTGTGATGTAATGAATGCAAGCGCCGCATACCGGCGCACTGGAGGCAGTAATACAATTTGAAGCAGGCTGTCCAACTGTTTCAGCGAGTCCAGCAACTACCTGCTGAGCGCGGCGGCGCGGCCGGCCGACGACGCGCCGCACCCGCACGCGCCGCCCGCGCACCCGCCGCACGCGCACTCCGCGCCGCCCGCACCGCCCGCGCCGCCCGCACCGCCCGCGGCCACGCGATCCCCGTACTCGCATTAGTAAGTATCCATTTATTTTCTTAAATTCATGATCTTGCACCAACTGCACTAACTGTACTTATTTTCTAATATATTTTTGAGTTTATACATATTATTATAATCAAGGCAAGCTAATAATAATTAAATTTAGTTAAGTACATATTACAAAAAAAAAATTAGATCAAAACTTTAATAAAAATTTCATACAATTTGGCCGAGGATATTTTGGACAGCCCTAGCACAGGCTACAGTCTAATTGGGTTGCCAATTGCAATCACCAGCCACAAGTTTTAGTCTAATGCTTTGGTCTATAAATTATGGGGTAAATTGTGTTCACTTTTTTTAAGTCTTTAAATAAATAGATAAATAAATGATCAGCATTCGTGTTTCCTGCCAAGGAAGCACCTAAATCATAAATAACTATTAGAGTAGAGATATAAACCACATAATGCCATGCAGTATCTGTAAAGTATAATAAAACATGAGATAACGGCATATTGTTTACGTTCAGATATAAACTCATTGTCAACTTATCAGAATTAAAAAAAACTTTACATGGCTTTTGGTGTTCGAGTTAGATATATTCTATAAAAGAAATGTAAACAATGTTGATAAAATATATTTAAAAAATTACCATAGACATAAACTGATGCTCGCGAATTTTCTTGAGTTGATTTTGACCTTTTCCTTTTAATATCGTGGGAACTTTGGATTTTCCAGGGAAAGAAATATTCTTGTCGTGAATTTAAAAAAAAAGTTTGACAAAAAAGGTTCACAGATTGAGCCTTGAAAAAGTGATAGATAGATAAAGCGTGTGCTTTAAAGTTTTAAGGGTCTAAGCAGATGATGTACATATATTTGAACTGCTAGCTAATTGCAAAATTAACTCGTTTTTTTTATAATGTACTAAAAAAAGTTCAAATGCAAGCAATGTTTTAAAGAAGTTTGAAGGAAAATGTTGGAAGTAGATTTGCTTATTACGTTTTATTGACTTGACACCTGCAGCATGCTATAACGCAAAAAAAAATAGGTGAGACTGTAATTTACAGTATCGTAATTTTTTTTTTCAATTAGGTACATTTTATACGGAATGTATCTTGTACATTAAATGATCGAACAGGATAATAATATGTTCTTAAAAGCGCGATATAAATTTTTGGAAAGCTATCGAAAGTCTTTAGACACGATCATTGTTCGCTTTCAAACGTTTTTTGCGTGCATTGCCTATTACTTTTGCATTCTAAGAAATGAAACTATATGAACGTGACCCTATTATAGATCTAAATACTTAACGGCAACTATAGAAAATTTTGTCTTTTTATACCGACGCGCGACATTATTTATTTACCGTTCTCATTTGTTTGGAACTGATAGACTGCTATTTTTGGAAGATTTTACTGGGTCCTTCCAAAGCATAGTATTCTACTTAAGTATCGAAGTCCGTACTCTTATTTGAGTTGTAAGCAATGTGGTTTACAAATCATCGGGATAATTACCCCGACAAAGAACACCCATAAATATTTGTAGTCAAAATGTGACCTAAAATAGAATTGAATTTCATAACTTTACAGACAAAACATTCAGAAGTACTTTTTTTTTCATGTAGTGAAAAGTGTCATTTTTTGAGTTGTCTGTCTTTTAAACTAGGATGTGAGTGATGGGGCACGACTCTTAGCCTTTTTCTTTTTTTATATTTCATTATATAATGTTTTCAGCGAGGCGGCGAAGGGCGGCGGCGGGGGTGGCGGCGGTGGCGGCGGCGGCGGGGGCGAGGACGGCGAGGCGCCGCACTGATGAGCCGCATATCACTTCCGCAATCTTGTTATTTTTACCAAAAAGAAACACCGACGCCCGCCGCCGCGGCCGCGCGCCATTGCGGCGGCGGGCTCGCGGGCCGACAGATTCGTATTTATTTAGGTGATATTTTTCTATTGGCTACGATAAGGTTTATCTGGTCGCGGGTCGCGGATCGCGCTCGAAGCTCTAGCAATAATTTATCAGGTTCCTAAGACATGTTTTTGTAGTTAGGTTCTATTTGCACGAATTTTCGCGAGACACTGCCGCTTTACTTCTAAACCCATTTTTCTTCTATATTAGTGGAATCGCTTCCTTCGTTTTACGATAATAGTCAAGTCTCCTTCGTTACGTTTAAAAATTGTATATGAGGCATTTAAGTGCTGTTCGAGGGACCGTTGCAATCGCAAGTGAATATATCAAAATGGCATAATTTTTAGAGCTAACGTAGATATATTATATAGTCATTTCGTTTAATAGATATAATGTAAAAGAGAATTTATTTTGGAGTGCGTCGAGTCGGTGTAATGAAAAGTCTTCGGAGAGCTGTGATCGTGATGGTTATAAAGGAGTCATATTTTTAAATATTTTTAAGAGTTATAGTAATTGTACAGTACGCGGCAGTAAATATTACACGTCAAGCTTTGGAAAACGACACTTGGCCGGCTTCGACTTCGTAGAGCGTCGTCTCCGTCGCATGAACCTGTGTGCACTGTTTAAACACACAGCAAGTGGTTTCGCCCGTGGACACTTCGCGACAGACACGACGCTCTACGGAGGCTCGGCTCGGCGCCGGTGTTCCTTGCGCGACGTGCTGTGTTCGCGGGCGGGTACTGTAGCTCGTGTACAGCGCGCCTGCCGCCTGTACGGAGGGAAACGTGTCAATTGTGGCGAAGGACGGGCTACTGCACATCTGCACAGGGATGTATTTATCATATCATCTAAGCAATAACTATTATTTGATAAATAAAAAAGTAATAAAGAATTTTTAATTTTTAAATACTATTTTAACCGTGTTGTTATAAAGAGTAGTTAGTAAATAACTGAATTCTCTAAAGTCCATGATCATTTATACTGTTCTTTTGAACGATGATCTAATCCTCATAATAATTACTCGTCACATATGGAAACTTCATATCAATGTTATTTTACGGAAATTTGTACTATTTTAGTCGTTTATCTTATAGGGACGAGCAGATATTGACCGCTAGCGATTAGCGCTTATTAAACCCTACGACCTATTTTTTTGATAATACTCGCTTATATTTGAGGAGATTCGGTGTGCGTTGAAATTTTAATAACAGAACTAAACTCTCATATAGTCTCGAACGCAATGCGACGGAACAATACTCATGATATCTGCTTGTTGCCCGCTCGAGAGGTCGTGTGTGTATATTGAATAAGTTGCAGTTACCAAGCGGTGTTCCAGTAGGGAATCTTACCGAGTTGTAATAAGTCTTACGATGCCAACTGGATGTCTTTAATGCTCAATTTTTGCCAAATTTTACTTGCCGAAAGTCTTGTCTATATAGTTTCGTGGAATGCTTTACGGTCCGGGCGGACGCGATGCTTTTAGGAACGGTATCGAAGCTCCCGAAAAGCGACTAAAAACGCTGAGTGCCACCGCTAAAAGCATCGTGTCTGTTCCGGCCCTTACAGCGCGCCGTTCCGCCCTATTCTCCTCGGATCTCAGGTCGGAGATGGCTCGACAGATTTGCTCAATGACAAGCGTTATTATTCCTTTGGATTCTGTTCGTGCGTTCGCGTAGAGGTTGAGGGATCGGCCCAATGAAATTTATATCGTTAGAGAAATTTTTTAATAAAAAATTTAATGGTAATTTTAGAGAATGAAACAGATGTTTATCGAGAAATGTTAAGTATAAATACTTATTGTGACGAATGCTCGAGATGCAATATGTTTAATTTAGTGCCAAATGATAAGTTAACTCGTAGCAATATGTCGTATCCTAAATGCTCTTGTAATTTCTCGCGTAGTGTTAATCGACCTATGAGGTTAAAAGGTTTCTTTTACAAGACTATAATAATATATTTATACAGGGAAAGAGTTAGGGATGTACGGTTCGGATATAAGAATGTTGTTGCGGTATAATACTCATTGTGGCAGGGTGTAAAAATAACAGCCAGATTGAGGCGAGGGGGGAAAGGGGAAGCGAGAAGACGTTGAACGTTGATCACACGCGAATCACAAATGCCAAACTTCACCTACAGGGTAGTCTTATTTAGTGTTATCTTTGCTTCGACTCGATTATTTTTACACTCTGTTTTAGAAGCACTGAATGAGCAATGGAACAGAGAATTTATTTACTCAAATAAGTCTTTTTTTTATTGATTATTTATAAATATTTTTTTTTATACTAAAATATACATTATTTTGCATTTTATGATTGTAAATGGCAGCTGTCCATGGTTGCGGCGACTGATATGATCGGTCGCTGAGTACTCGAGTAGGGTTTCATAAACTAATTAGAAACGAAACATCGAACATGACATATTGGGCACAAATATTAGAAAAGAAATCTATGGCTTACTTCTGCTTGCAATACGTAATATTTAGAATGTGATCTTTCCGAGTTTATCGGAATGTATAATATGTGGAGCCCTAGTTATCAAATCTATATTTTTATTAGCTATATTTTCACTGAGCAATACAACTATAAAATTATGTATTAAGAAGAACAACATCGATGCCACTGTGCCGCGGGGACAGTGTTGTGCCAAAATTAAGTGCTAGTCTTTAAAAAAAAAATGTTGTTATCATTTTCAGATTTTTATTTAGTCCAGAATGTGTTTGTTCCTGTGCTGTGAAAAGTAATATTTTCTGACAAATCAACACTCGTGTGTGATGGATGATTAGATAATATAGTTGTTTTTGTTCAATTAGTTGTTAGGATTTAGCTGGATGTTACGTAGTTGATGTTATATTATACAATCTATTCACCTATTTGAATTGTTTTTGATTCTTGATTTATACAAATTGACATGGGAGTTGGGAAGCAACTATATTGTCTGATAGGGGGCGTATAGGTCGACAACATCACAGGGTTTGTCGTTATAAAAAATTATGTAAAGATATTGATAAGAGTGAAAAATATAATATAGTATGTTAGAACTCTCGAGGCGAGTCGTGTATTCCTTGGGTTCTAATTCTATTTACTGTGGTCCATAATATTATATAGTCAGTTGTCGTCCTATAGTGAAATTGTGATTCGAGTCATAAATGTAATATATGATGAGTTGTGTTGATTTGTTGCTATATTTATAGTATTTATATTGATGATGATGCACACGATAATTTAGCTCTGAGCTCGTGCAATATTATTCCAAATTGTTTATAGGGAAAACTGTTATGATAATTTCTAAATTGTTATATAAATATTTTTGTAATTATAAAAGACATAGGCAACTTGAATTCTATTTTTGTTGTGCATTTATTCTCAAATTTTATCGCATTACAATACCACAAACCCACTGTGGACTGTAATGTCTGCGTCTGTGAACTTATTGTTAAGCTGCGCTAGAAGGTTTGTTTATATATCGCCGATGTTATGAGTCAACCCTAATTTTGAATATACATAATTCACATTAATTTAGAATAATTATTTACAGTAAATCAATTACAATTGCTCAACCGAGATGCGACACTAACTGCAATGTAAACAGAAATAATTTTTATATTGTCCTTTTTTATATCGTTATTTATAATATAATAATTCAGTTTAATTAATTTGTGAGTTGTGGCAGCGCATGTTATAGTCTTATGTTTATTCTTAATAGAGGCCAAATGTTGACTTGCTTATGTGAGACTGTTTTGCCAAGAATCAGAAAGTATATTACCTACATTGTTTTAAAATAAATGCTTTTATATAAAACCTTAGTATTTTATTTTCATATTTACCCAAACTCATTCTATCTAGGTAAATAAAAAAAAATTGGGAGCAAATAAATCGAACCAGCGAGCGTTTTTCTTAGAAAACGGTATAAACCATGTGCAAACAGTGATATCAAACGTCGATGTAAAATAGAACTAGAGTCTAAAAGTTGGAAAAGCAATTAAAAGTAAGTATAGGAGTTGCTTTGTGAAAATCTATAGGAAGCCATGTAGGCTTGGGTGCAACCAGGTGCAACCTTGTTCGACATTAGTGAAAACAGGCATTTGTCTATTTTTCAGATTTTGTATCACTTTTAGTTTAATAGATTATTATATACTCTTTGTTATAAGTTATCTATCTTGACAATCTTATTTTTATTCTTGTCTGTGATTCATAGTGACATTGACATGACATAATATTTGACATCATCGATCAATTTGGTAGATCTGTCATCTGTGGTCAAAGAGTCTGTGGTAGATATTCTAAAATTGAAATGAACTTTATTTTTGTTTGTGATTAATTCTGTTTATATATTTGATTTTTTATTCATAAATTATTATCAAGTTGCTAACGTGAAAGGGCTGTATGACTGATTTAAAATTCGATAAATCGGATTGTATTAGATGGCGTTTCCTCAACCAAATGCACAAAGAGGTTAGTAACAGTACCCCAGGTAAAAAACATTCTTGACGTTAAATTTAAATGAAAATAGAATATTCTAAATGAATAACTTGTGCTTCTCCATTAATAATTCGAAACGTTTCCGAGAAATTAATTTTTGAAATTTAGAGGTTATATTTACCAAAATTCGGACTATTTTTTTATAAATACCCAGAAAATCTGAGTGCGAAAGCACTTAGAAATTTTGTAGGTTGGTGGGTTTATAAGCATGAGAAAGTTGTTGCCTCCAGAAGCTCTTAGTTGTATTAGGTAAAAACAATTCTTTAAGTTGAATTTTTTGCTGTGCAGAGTTGACAAATAGAAAGATTTTGGAGGAATTGCAACTGAAAAAGCAGATGCTGCTGAAGCAGGGTGCCGTGGCCCCGCTGACTGCCACCACCATCTCACTGACTCAGCCCAACCCCGTCAGCCAGCTGCCCATGTGCTCCATCCCACCACTCTCTGCTACAGCTGTATGTTTGTTTGCTATGTCTATATAATGATAGAGGTTTTCTTATATAATAATGCAGTGGATTCCCAGATGTTTTCACATAATGACTTGGTCAAGAAATGAGATTTCAACTCTCAAATTTTATGACATATCTGGAACCATCTCATTTCATTTATTATTATATCAGCTGTGAGATTTTCCTTACAAATATTGCTAAATGTTCGCAATAACTACTCATTGGCCGACACTCTCTTTTAAACGGTAAAAATGCAATAAATTCAACCAATTGTGATTGTCACACTAACAATCAGTTTTAGATGACCCACACCAAAATGTTCATGATTATTATATCTGGGGAAGAGCATCTATTTTGATTAAACCCATATTTTGATTTCCAAAAAATATAGTTACATTAATTTTTACTTACAGGGATTTCCACAGCTGCCTGAAGCAAACATAGTTAACACAAGTCACAGAGCTGCATTGCAGCACGCAAACGCGACATCTTGCGGCTACTTTGTGTCTCAAGACTCATCATTTGGCAACCAAATACTGCCCGTTCTGCCCAGATTTGACAATAAGTGATAAATAACAGCCTGCATTTATCTATTGCTGGGACTTTCTCATCTAGCCTCTTCCCATTAGAATCATGTCCGCAATTATCAAGTTGAAGACCTTAGAGGGACATTTGGGGACCTTATCAGGGTTCTCCGAACCCAGACTTGAATTGGAACAGTATGAGACGCCAGCGCATATTGCTGCAGTTGCACTTTATACTATACAGGCAAGAATATAAATATTTTTATTATATTTTAGACAAACGTTTTGTATTAGCTGCATGCTTTTGTTAAATGTACTTAGTAGATAAAGAATTCTTTAGTGTTCTCTAGAAAAATGCTTCCACCAACTTTACTTTATTTAAATATTTATTTATTTACTTTATAAAGTTTTAAAATGTGTGCGAAAATAATGGAGTTACACATTCAAGGTCAAAATTAATCTTTTTGTAACTTTGAAAAAAATATTTATTGGGGTACAAAAATAATTTTAAATGTTATACGTTATTTTGATTATAAAGTATGGTATTTATTTATCTGCTCCCTAATTAATGTTTCAGACTCAATTTGGAGCACTAGAAAATAAACTAGTGCTAGATGCTGGCTGCGGCCCTGGCATGCTTTGTATGGGCGCAACACTGTTGGGGGCAGGCGCTGTCATTGCACTGGATATAGATAACACTGCACTGGAAGTGCTACAGGAAAACATAGATGACACTGGTGTTACTAACATTGATGCTGTGCAGTGTGACTTTCTTAACTCTAACATTATATGCAGGTTAGTTACATAAATTATTTAATTCAAATATTTAATAATACTCAAATATGAAATGTAAAAACATTAATTGTTTATCGTAAATAAGTTTTTTTTTTCTAAACATGCTGGTTTCAGTTGAATTTATGGATTCCACAATTATATTACCATATTGATTGCACTGAATATCTTCTGATTGTTTCTGTTTCATTCAATATCTGAACTGCATTAAAGTCATTTGATCAAGTGCAATCCAAATTTCTGTGACTTTCCCTCAGTGTTAAGAGAGACATGAACCATTAAGTAGTTAGATTGCAACAAGCTAGCTTTACTATATTTTGTCTTTATGAAAAGTTAATTTTGTTTTAGGTGGGACAATTACTTTGACACGGTTCTCATGAATCCCCCATTTGGTACAAAGAACAATGCTGGTATCGATATGAAGTTTCTCAAAATGGGACTGGATCTCACTTGTGATAGTGTTTACTCTCTGCACAAGTCATCAACAAGGTACCTACTCATTCTTCTATTTTGTTTGTATTTTTTCTCTTGTGAAGAATTTATGCACAACACTGAAAAAGATGTCACATTTATTTTTTTCGATGACAAGATAGTCTTTGACTGCAATCTCACCAGATGGTAATTGACGGTGCTGTCTAAGATGGTAGCGGGCTAAGTTGGAAGAGATATGGCAGCATACATTCAACCTATACCCCTAATTGGTTTCTACTCGCCATCGTGCCCGAACGCTAAATGGCTTGGCAGCACGTCTGATTTTAGGGTGGTAACTAGGTATGCGTTTTGGTGAATAACGAAATCATATTTTTTTTATTTTAGATCTCATATTCAGAAAAAAATAAGGGAGTGGGGCGTTAAAGGAAATGTGGTTGCCGAACTACGGTACGACTTACCAGCCACATACAAATTCCATAAACAACAGACCAGAGACATTGCCGTGGATTTATGGAGGATACACCATCCAAACTTATAACATTTTTTACATTTGCATTTTATATTTTTAAGAAATGAGTTGGAGTTGAAAAAAAAAAAACTTTTAAATTATGTATTTTATTGTCAAGGATAACAATGTATTTGATGATATGTATTAAAAAAGTTATGTAATACATAATTTTTAGTGTATGTTTATAAAATGAATCAGTCTTTAATATAATTTAATATAGGTATGGAAACAATTAAAAAAATATGAAATATTGCTCTTACTAGTTTTCATTATGAACATAGATAACAAAGAATATTAGTACGAGCGTAGCGAGCGCGAATTCTACAAATTCTTATAAAATTGAGACCATACAAACGTCAGCGTAAAAGTATTTTAGTCATGATATATGAGAATAGGGTATTTTACCCCTACTAAGAAATAATCTAAAATTATATAAATTAGATAGTTTAGGTAATTACAAATCGGGAAGTGTTAGTTTCAGTACACAAAATTCTAAAATAAATTTTACATTTTATTTCAGTTTTCACTTTTTTTATCTGTGCTACAAATATGCGAAACGGCACCCGCCATAATACTACGTCATAGTGTCTGTAAATAAAGAATCTTTTATAATGTTATTTGCTGTTGTCATCTGTCACTGTGATAGGTACTAAACTACCTACTCAGTGTGTTTACTGTCAAGATGACGTTATCTAGCGTTTTTGTCTATTTACGCGCGAAAACTTAAAATGAAATTTAAATGCATTGTTTTGGTACTTATCGATTGAATAAAATTTTAAATAATATCACCTTAGGATTAAATTGAGACACTTTTCAAAAAAGAGTAAAAAACCCTATTTTTCCGGATCGTTGGGTGCACGAAAGCATGAAATCGAGTATTCTACAACTTGGTATAGTTCATTCATCGCCGAACTTGATGTTCTGCGCCAGCTTGATGGCGCCGGAGTAGTTGATGGTGACGGTGGAGCGGCGCATGTACGCCTTCCACGCGTCGGAGCCGCACTCGCGGCCGCCGCCCGTGGCCTTCTCGCCGCCGAACGCGCCGCCCACCTCCGCGCCGTTGGTCGGGATGTTCACGTTCACGATGCCGCAGTCGGACCCGTGCGGCCCGATCCACTGGAACACAAATACGCGCAAACTTGAGAGCGTTTTGTCTGGTGGAAGGCTACCGTCAAAGACGTGCCGCCAAGCGATTTAGCGTTCCGGCACAAGGGCGTGTAGAAACCGACTAGGGGTATGCGTTAAATATAAATTACCATACTCCTTCCAAGTTAGCCCGCTACCACCTTAGACTGCATCGTCACTTAGCATAAGGTGAGATCGCAGTCAAGGGCTATCTTTTCATCGAGTAAAATAAAAACGTTCTTTTACAGTCTGTTAAATACAACTAAATGTAAAAATTGCCAACCTTGAATTGGCTAAATTGCCCGATGTTAAGACATCATTTTGTAAGCAAAAAAATAGAATACCAGATTGTGTCTTGATGACATCGAAATAACAACTATACGATTTGTGATATAGTTCTTGCAATTCACGAGGACGCGTGAGCTTTACTTACGGTTACGTCATATACATACACTTTGCGCAAGTACCTGTCAGGAGCCTAGCTGGGAGCGGTCAGGTGCAAGCAAGCTCTCGCTCCCATTTAGGCTATGTTCAGATGGCTGAATTGCGACGCGCGTTTTCAAATCGCGCGCTTAGACATCCTAATATATACCTAGCAACCGTTCACATGCGCGCACGTTAACGCGCGTCAGCGAGCGTCAACGCGGCGCTCAGAGAAAAAGTTTCTAGACGCAGACAATCGCGCGTTGACTCGCGCTTTGATATTAATGTAATGTCCGTTTGCTGTTCAGTTGAGCGCGCGCTTTCATCGCGATCGCATTTAATTTTGTTAATTTTCGTAATTATATTTTGTTTTCGCATTTAAAATGAGTGAAACTGAAGATGTTGACATCGACTTACTAATCGATGAAGTAGAAAAAAGGCCAGCAATTTGGAATATAGGTACCGAACTAGACTGACGAGTACTCTCGCAACGCGCATTAGCGCTCATCATCTGAACTCTCTTCAAATTTGATCGCGCGTTGACGCGCGTTAACGCGCGTTACATGTGAACATAGCCTTATATAGATACGACACACAACCATGAGCCACGCGCCCTCGTAAATTGCAAGAAGTATAAGTGATGTGAAGATTTAAGGGAATTAGAAAGATGTTTTCTTAAAAGATCTTTAAATTGTCTTATGAACCGATTTTTAGGATGGCTTCGTAAAAAATAAATCAATGCAGTCTAACCACTGAAACGATCTTTAAGAATTTAGGTAAGTATAGACACATTGATTAGTTACTTTTCATACCGCAAAATAAGTTTCCACGTTATAAAAAAAAGTTTAAATACGCATGAAAGACGTCGCGAGCATTGTCTAGTTATTAATGAATCAACAAACCTTGAACACATCACTCAAGTTCTCGGTAAAAATGCTCGACGACAGTCCCTGCTCGACCTCGTTGTTGTACCGGATGCCGGTGTCCAAGTCTGGGATCTCGATGCAGTAGACGATGGGCGCGAAGCATTCCGACATCACGAGCGGCGAGTCGTGCGGCAGGCCCGTGATGATCGTTGGCTCCACGAAGTAACCTTCGCGATCCATCACCTGCACATTTGACGACGTAGCATACCTCAAACTTGTAATCAAGTATAGTTCTTGCAACTCACGAGGGGGCGTGGCCCATAGTTGTGTGTGTGTCGCATCTATATAAGTGTGAGCGAGAGCGCCTGAACGCTCCCACCTAGGCTCCTGACAGGCAAACACACTTACGCAATGTGCATTTACACGCCGTAACCACCGCCGAAAGAACTATAGATAGGTATAATTATTTATATTTGATACTTACATTCGAATAACTTTTCAATATCTTTAATGTATTTAGGTATTTATATTCGAATAAGTTTTCAAGTTATTTTTTAAGTTATTTTCAAGATTAGGGTTTTGTATCTTATATCTACTTACTTATTTTTTTTTTTTCAATTGATCATTTTGAAAAAATTAGGATTGATTCAAAGTTATATAAAAATTGCAGGATTATGTTAATATCCATTTTTTGATCAAAACCAAAACATTTAAGCATTTTTATAATCCTCAACAAATCCAAGTTTTTGATCAATGATCTACTTGTTCAGTGTCAGATATTCATGACAAGCTAATTTCATCTTAATCGAAATGATTTGACTTTAAATGTCTATTTATCTTATTTAAGTATTACCTTTCCTCCAAATTCAATAGTCGCTCCTTGTTTGACGGCCTCAGCGATTGTCTTCTTGTAAGCTTCGACAGCTGCGGGCGTGTGAAGGGGGCCGATCAAGGTCTCGGACAATAATGGATCGCCGATTCTGTTGATTACATTGGCGTACGCTTTCTTTAACCTCGACACTACTTCGCCGAATACCTGCGGAAATAAAGAAAATTTCATACATGTTTTAATGTTGTTCTTCATCAAACCTCTTCGGGGCAGGCAAAGATCCATATCCATACAGCCTATATTTAAAGGCAAAGGTCCATATCCATACAGCCTATATTTTAAATTATACGTCCCTAGATGTACTACTACGAAAAAGTCGATTTTGATGAATGAGGGGTCAATCGATTCGTTATTACAGTTTTATACTAACAAGATTAATTTGGGGGATGTTATATCCGTAGTCGGGATACAGTTTTTAAACTTTTTTTTCGTTGAAGATGGAGACCGACTTACTTTGGTGTGTATGAGCAGCCTCCTGGTGGTGGTGCAGCGCTGGCCCGCGGTGCCGGCGCACGCGAACAGCGCGGCGCTCAGCAGCAGCTCCAGGTTCGCATCCGCGCCCACCACGATGGCGTTGTTGCCGCCCAGCTCCAGCAGGTGGCGCCCGAACCTGCGCTGCACTTCCACTCCCACCTGGACAGTGGGAAACATACTTTTCAACACACTTGCTCATAAAATGGCTCCCGGTTCACCGCAATTAGGCACACAATGACACCTTTAACTCAAACTGTGACTTTTTATTACCATTATTCACAATGTGAGTTATAGAATTTTTTTTTTAATTTTATTGGTTTCCTTTGTTCTTAAAAAAGTTTCTATTACAAAAAAAAATCCTACCTATTGCCAAGATACCTATTGCTTGCTCATTTCATACAACTTCGTATTTAAATAGATAATTTCAATTTATACGTGTTTAATAAATAAAACTGTCACTCAAATATAACTTTTGTTTTTTCTGTAATAAAGAAAACTGGAAATTCCCCATTTTGTACGTGGCTATAAGAGAAAAGCCAAAAAAAAAAAGAAACCTCATTATTTTAGTCTATGGCCAGTGCGCGCGCATTCCGGAAAACGGATTAAATCAAATAAACACCTGAATAGGCTGTATGGTCGTCGATCTTTGCCTGCCCTCAAGAGCATCTCAAGAGGGCGCACAAAAAACAACATTAATTTTTCCCGCCATTGCGAAAAAATTTTCACAACTCGTTTTCACTGTTTTGTACCATAATGTACTATTTTAGTATTATTTTCTTCACAAGTGTGTTGAAAAACGTCGTATGATACACGTGTATATTGATGATTACCGTCCTCGGCTACCTTAAGACCCTCACCTGACGGCTCGGGTCTCAATAGCGCCTCAGCGGTAATCACCAACTTTTACACTTGTACCATAATGTACTATTTTCACCTCACTAGCGCAAAAAGGGCGCCTTTGCTGTCTAAAACCAATGAGCAAAAGTCGTTTTTACTCACTGGTTTTAGACAGCAAAGGCTCCCTTCTTTAACTATTTATTTATTTATTCTGTACATTATACTCTTAAAAACTAACAACTACTACTACTAGTGAGGTGAAAAATTGTATGTATCACACGATAACAAAGTTTTTGTTTCTTGTGCCTTTGAATCTCTCACTACACTCAGGATTCTAACTTCGCCCCCTCGGGGTTCAAACTAGGCACTCGCAACAAAAATGAACTTTGCTATCTTGTTGAACAAATAACTATAGTTATATATATTTATATTAATAGCTTATATTATCTCATTCTAACCCATTGTCAAATCTTAAACTCGAAAAAGGAAAGTCAAAAGTTGACTGGTTTATATTATAAAACGCCACGCTCATTCCTGCAGATGACATTCGGTCTTTCTTGAGGCTTAGTTATTAGTGTTAACATTTACCTGTTGTCCAACGGCTGTGCTTCCAGTGAAGGACACCAGTTTGACCCTAGGGTCTTGAACGAGCGTCTGCCCTACGTCGCGGCCGCCGACGCAGAGCGCGGCCACGGCTCCTGGGATGTTATTCCTGGTGAGGACGCCCTCCACTATCTTGGTGACCGCCACAGCTGTGAGCGGCGTCGTGTCCGAGGGCTTCCATATACTGACGTCTCCGCATACCTGGGAAATACATATGAAATTTTTTAAGTGAATAGTATAGTTACCTACTAATGATGAGATCTATAGTAGAAGTATGTCATGCTCTCTTTAAACATTTCTATGGTGGCGTCGTGTGGTGCGGGTTGTTACGTTCCCTCAAATATGGTTGAGCGATTAAGCAACGGCTGGATCTTGCGTCATGCGTTGGATTGTGTACCTACGTATGCATTTTTGAAGCTTCATTGTGGAAGCACTGTATACATAGCATAGTTTTGTTACCTATTGTAAAAAAATTTTTTTTTTTTGAAAAGAGCAACTGCTGAGTTTCTTGCCGGCTCTTCTCAGCAGAATCTGCATTCCGGACCGGTGGTAGATTTATGATGTGTCATAATAGCTACAATACCTACGTGGCCTACATGAAATAAATAAATTTTGAATTTGAATTTTAATATAGAGCGTGCTTTGATCCAGCTCGGACTTAAAATAGAGTTAAAACGAGACACAATTATGCTGTGACACGAATCGGTCTCGATTTAACTCTGTCTTGAGTCTGAGCAGAGTGAGAGTGCGTTCTATAAATTTCAGCCTAAGTATAGGTAAGGAACTTAAAGCTGAGGCGAATTCCGCAAGAATTGCTGCATTTCTCATACAGCCAAAGATAGAAGGGAATCATCTTCTTTGTCAAGCGATATGCGTCCACAGCTGGACAAAGGTCTTTTACATGGACTTTCACATTTATTGACAGAAATAACTTCCAAGCATAACGTTTTTTTATTGCCAGAAATAGTTCCTTATGGTTCAATTAGACGGAACAATTTAGACGGTATTTCTTAGGTGACTGGGAATGATAACAGTTATTCATAGTCATTTTAGTTTATTGACCATTATATGTATTTTATCATGGCTGATCAACTTTGCGATTACCTCCCTGCTGCTTTTTTTATCAAATACCTGTAAAATGATTATTTTTATCTACATACACCGAAGAGGTATTTAGTTATTTAAATACACACCCTTGATTAGATAATATTGTAAGTGAGTAGGTACCTAAATAATCAATAATATTTAAACAATTAAATATCACTTGCTTTAACGGTGAACGCATAAATAAATTATAAGGGTCGGCGATGGCTTGAGGTTAGTGGAGGAATAAACACTTACCATAGCTATAGCGCTGTTCCATCCATAAACAGCAACGGGAAAGTTGAAAGCACTGATGATGCCGATGAGACCGAGAGGGTTCCACTTCTCTATGAGCACGTGTCCGGGCCGCTCGGACGGGAAGATGGTGCCCGGCAGCGTGCGGGACAGGCCCAGCGCCAGGTCGCACACGTGGATGTATTCCACCACCTCGCCTATCGCCTCCGGGAGGATTTTACCTGGTTCGGAGAATAAACAGTGAAGTGTCTAAACAGACCATGCCGAAAATACGCGACCGATGTTCCGTCGCTGATTTTACGTTCCGACGCATTCGGCTGATATGGCACACGATAAGAGCCGAAATTACGCGGCAGAAATTCAGTTGCGTAACTTTGTGTAGGTATTCAGTGTCCCCACCCCCGGATCTTCGTCGACAATCGAACCGAACTTCGGTCGCTATACAAAACATTGCCGCCGAATCGCTGCTGAACTTACGTCCGACCGAAGTTCGGCTGTACGCTATAACGCGACGTAATTTCGGTTTAGTGTGTCATCAGTAATATAAAATACATTGGAGGCGTAATCACGCTGAACTTCGGTCGTGTATTTTCGGCATGGTGTGTTTAGACACTAACAGTGCGCAGAATGCCAGAAAAAAATCTCCGCGATAGTTGAAATAAAACATGCCGAAACCTCGGGTGAAGCGCGACAGATACTAGCGTGTAGAAAAGCTGATGCAAAATAATTTTTTATTCAAATAAACTTTTAAAAGGTACTTTCGAATCGTCAAATAGATGGCGTGAAGGTATCGGTTGAATGTACACTGCCATACCTTCCAAGTTACACCGCTACTATCTTAGACTGCATCGTCACTTATCATCAGGTGAGATCGCAGTTAAGGACTATCTTGTCAACGAATAAAAAAAAGAACAAAATCTTACCCATTTCTAATGAAACTAATTGTCCAAGCGGCTGTAACTTCTCCCTCAGTGCATCTCCAATCTGCCTGACGATCTCCCCTCTAGAGGGAATGGGTAATTCCGCCCACGCATGCCAGGCCTCTTCAGCGGCTTTCGCGCATTGTTCATAGTCAGCTGTATTCGCTGCCTGCACCTCGGCTATTACTTTGCCGTTCGCTGGACTGTATGATTTTATTAGCTAAAAATTAAAGAAGAGAATGAATCGATTTCGTAGCGGATTTAATAAGAATAAAACGCTTAAAAGAGGTTATCGCACTTTGTAATCTATTAATGCACATATAAGATCAATTTAAAGTCACTGGCAAAATTAAATGCGATATGTATGTACTACTCGTAGCTACATAAGGTAAGATAAGGTGATATTTTTGGGCGGTGACAGCCTGGCGTTTCATCGAACTCTGCTGGACCTCCCGGTTCGAATCCCAAATGAACACTTCAAACTGTTGGGAATTATCCCTTACTATCCTTACTAAATATATATAATATAAATGAGTGCGTTTGTTTGTTGGTTTGTCCTTCAATCACGAAGCAACGGATCGACGTGATTTTTTGCACAAGTATACCTACCAGTTGATAACCTGAGGAATGACATTTAAGCTATTTTTTATCCCTGGATAAAACGAAAAAACAAAGGGTGCCTGAAGGATTTTAAAAATGAGGACAAAGTCGCGGGGAAAAGCCAGTTTTAATAATTATATTTGATGGGCAGTGGCTTTGTACCTAGGTATACCAGGAAATATTTTAAAAAATAATTTTTGAAAACAAAGAAAGTGATTGAAATGTACCTTACCTGGCCATTTGCTTCCCAGTTGCCGTTAAATACGCCCACGTTTTTCTTATCCAAGCCCAGATCCTTCAAGAAGGAGTATTTGGGATCGTCGATAAGATAAGACGCGTTCCTGGCCATTGGCGAGCTCAAACGCAGGGCAATAACACTGCGGCATAAAATACGGCTCATCGGTGCAACGAGCGCTAATCAACTATTTACGAACGCGATACAGTACCCCCGAACAAACAGTATCTCGAGAGATCGACAAAGTTACAGGAGGTGCTCGATTAAAGCTGCAAGCTTATGTGGTGGTACTTTCGACTAAAATATACCTTTCAATAACCTAAAGAATCATTAACACATCTTCTATGGTCTAGTGTAAATTAAATATTAGCAAATATTTTCCAATTTTTAGGGCTTGCGGCAATGTCCCAAAGCAGGGTAAAAACATATTATTTTGAACTTCATATTATTGGTTTATATCACCATATTGTATGTTTTATTAAAGTGGCAAGCAAATTAAAATACTTGGCAGTTTCACCTAAAATTTTATAAATAGCTAAGCTGCAGACTGGCTGAAAGATATAATCAATTAAATTATAAACTTTAATGTTTATCAAGCACCTCCACAAAAATTCCCACCAGCTGCTCAACTAAAAACATTTCTTATTATGAACAATAAACATATATTATTTTCGTCATTAACTCATTACTATTGTTGATAAGACAGTTGTTGGGTCACGCCATCAATTTATTTATTGTTGCATGTTTACTTATTAGTTATCATTTTAATAAAGATATAAGAAATATAAGTTTTGCTGTTCTTAACTTGCTGATTAAATTAAGATAATTTCCAACGTAATAAATATTTTATGATGATTATTTCTATTAATGTGCGGGAAAAGAGGATATAATTATTTAATAGCAGGATGGTTCTGTAAAAGCGCACTTTTGTCTTATGCTAAGACAAAGAACATATAGAAAGACCTATATATAGATAGTATTTTTCTGTTTATCTATGGCTGAGATCTATAGAGCGTGCTCTGACTCAGCTCAGGCTTAAGATAGAGTTAAAACAAGAGACAAATATGCTCTGACATAAATCTGTCTCGTTTTAACTCTGTCTTGAGTCTTGAGCTGAGTGAGAGTATAGATTTCAGCCTTAGACTGCATTGAAACTTACCATCTGCAACAGTGAGATCACAGGTGTATTGTTTGTTGCATGAAAAAATAAAATTAATAGGTTATGAGCCACAAATGTTAATTGCAAACATTTATCAGATTGACTAAATAAACAACTCAGATATACACATATAACTCGGTATAACTTATATTTACCTAACTATCTACATTACAAGCTTTGTACATAACTGGCAGTAAATAAATAACATCTTACTTCATTACAAATTCATTTCTACAGTCACAAACATACAGTCGTTTTTTGCGTGTACGTATAATAACTTTTTAACTTAAGGAGGCCATACAAATATTGAACAATTAAGTTTAATAATGAAGATGTGGACATAAATATAGCTGAAAACATTTTGTAGTGCAGATTATTTTTTATTTAGATAATAATTATTATGAAACTTGCAATTTGTATTGAAACTATGTCGCCAGATTTGTAACGGCTAAAATATATTGGCTAGATATCTTTTAGCACTGCAATATATTATGAAAGTACAGTAAAGCCCGAAAATAATTTGCGTGGATAATATTCAAAAACCAATGAAATACCTACAGCTGTTTTTGAGTTCTAGCCAGAATAAGGAACAGCAATTAATTTATATAATATACATATAGAGATTTGAAAAACAAAAGCAACAACAGAATTATGTTATAACATCATAATAGCAGTTGCCAACATGCTGCATACAGAATAGCAGGCAAAAATATTTTCGTGCTTATCAAAAAATAACATCCACATCAGGCTATGAAGTTCGAAATTATAATAAACTTATTTCTGAACATGAAAATCTGTTTTGGCCTCCTTTCGCAGTAAAATCACTCATGAGGTAACATTTGGTCTTTTGGTTCCATCAAAACTATAATAGTAACTACATAATTGAACAATAGCTCTTATCACTTTCTTCTGCCTTGCCTTCTTTCATTTCTTTAGCCTTATACGCTAGGTATGTGTTCTCGTCCCTCTTTACCATCCACTCGGGCAAGGGTTTGTCCCAATCAGACGGTGGTGCCTCCCGTTTTGTCCAAACATCATTTTGATAGTGACCTCTTAACCTTTCAAGCCGACGAACTCTTTCGCTTTGTATTACTGCTTCCTGAAATAACATTTGTATATTTGTTTTTACATTTTGGCTTCTTCATGCAGTGAAATGAAAAGAACTCTGATTTTTTCCTCTACATATTTAGTAGTGGTACGTATATTATTTAGACATTCTGGCAAATAAACGATAATTTATTTATTTATCAAGCATGTCAGGTGGAAGAGGTGCCAGTACTGTCATGCTCTTGGCTATACTTGAGCTGTTACAAACATGCGAACTGAGTCATAAATTATTTTTATTAGACCTCGCTCGCACATGCATGCTTTATGGAATTGCCCTGGTGGCCAACATTATGGGTTGTTTCACACTGTTCTTTTCTAAATTGTTATGTAAGAACAGTACAAAATTATACCACATAGCCAGTCACATACCCTCCACTGATGTGAGAGCTCAGTCTCTTTTACATTTTTTGATTTTATCTTTTGAAAAATATGCAAAATTATTAGATAATTATTATCATTTAGTAGTAAACTACTAACTGACTAGCTAATGCTTGACTTTGTTTGTGTGGATATTGGTTTTTAAAAATACTGAAGGAACTCTTTGGTTTTCCAAGATATGAGTGTCTGATATCCTTCATGTTCAGGATGCAAGCAACCTCTATGCCTCAGAAACATCAGTATCAGATAAGATAAAATAAAAGGTACTGTTTATTCAAACAACTGTCAACTCACTGCAGCTTTAATATCCCCATTATCAGTCCATTTACAGCAGTTATTGTAGTCTTTCTTCCATTGGTTGCAGTCTAAGGTCTCTCCATAAATGAAGTATTGGTGGAATCTTCCTCGAAAACTTGTGCACTCTTTGTATTCATCCTTATATATCTCACAGTCTCTTATCTGTTACAAATACAACATATTTATTAATTTTTTATGTATCTTTGACATTTACATTGTGAACACACTGTTGTCTGTGATTTCAGTGTGCAATTATTTTATTGATCTCTATTCTTGTGTGTATATAATATTTTTTCAATATAAAAGCTTTTTAAAACTTAGTTGTTTTTCAATATGCTACCTACTATGTTTAAAAATATATTTTTTTAATGTTGATAATAAAAAATATAGTTTAATGAATGGATACTTACTTATTTGAAAAGAGAGAAGGAATGAGACAAATTATACATAATTATAAGAACACAATTTCCATTGTAGAGGGTACATGTACAATGTGTGTGTGTGTGTGTTTGTTATGTACATGTAAAATGAGATGCAATTACTAAATACAAATACTAGTGACAAATAAAGACTAGTGCTTATACTAGCCAACTTCCCTCAGATTCTTGTTTCAATATTAATTAGCCCTGTGTAACATTGACTAACAATACCCCTTATCCCTTTAACTAACCATAGAGCTTGTGTGAGAAGTGGTCAATTTTTAGTTCATTTCAAATCTTAACTGTTGTGTTATTGAGGTTTATATTTAATGAGATGAGATAATGAATGAAACTAAAGGAGTTTTATCAGAATCTGTTAATTAGTGGATACTAACCAGCCATTTGTCTTCCGGTTCGTTTGATTCAGGTTGTTCAACCGCCTTTAGTGCGGCTTTTTCATCCTCAGACTTTTCTACTGCTTTATCAGTCACATCAGATTTTTTACTGGTTTCATCAGCCATATTTAAAATTTTTACTGCATGACTATTAAAATTTAATCTTAATTTATTACTTGCTTATATTATGTATACAAATTGTTTAGATTTAGTTGAAATTACATAACCTATTTCATATAAAACAGATATTTATATCACTGATGTTATTTGAAGAGCTTAATTCATTTCCGACTAAAATAAGATTAATAAATAACCGTTCGTGGTTCCTATTATTTTTATAAGGTCGAAATTAATTGAAGCTTAAAAACAATAAAATGGAAATATAACCTAAAAAACACAGACCAGAAAAGATACTAAAAAATTAGTAAAGTTAGGTTAGGTTCGTAGACAGAGAAGGCAATAGACCAAGGTACTGTGTAACCGCGACTGAAATAGAGATAACATGACGTAACGATGACGTCACATGACAAGTTTGAGTTTAATGTTGCCACAATAACTGCACTCCCCTGTTACCCCAAATTAGATGGAAAATTCTTCCCAGGATTTTTAAATAAAACGACAAAACAGATGCTGAATTGTTTTATTTTTTAAATAACATACCTACACATATAAGGTTGTCTGGGAGAGATATACCTATTAGGGTAAGCTTCTATTTTTTACATATATCTTAATATTGTGTGCAATAAAGAATAATAATATTAAAATAAGTATTTTTAAAAAACCGACTTCAACCACCACTTAAAAGTATGAAATAAACCGACTTCAACCGCAATACGTGTACAAACTAAAATTATAATTTTAGTTTGTACACATATTGCGGTTGAAGTCGGTTTTTTAAAAATATTTTTTTTATATTAAAGTTTTTTAGTGTAGTTTCATAGGACCAATTCACTAGATAATTTTTTGCTCCTTAAAAAAAATATTGAAATGCCGAATAGAAATTTAACATATGTGAGTCATTTTGAAAAAAGATGCATGTAACACAAAGGAATATTTTTTTTCGTTTCACAAGTTACTAGTAAGAATGTTACACAAAATAATTTGTAAAGAACAGTTTATGATTTTCCTTCGATCGAGTAATGCTATTGAATTAAAAGCAACAAAAATTGTATATTTAGTCATCAAAATCATCATGAATGAAATTAACAGTATATTCCTTTTTTCAGGCAGTCGTATAAAACTGCAACTCTTCAAAGTTTAAGTTAATAATTATTAAAAAAAAAACATAAAAAGTCTGCCTCTAGCTATTTAAAAATGGCTTTAAAAATTAAGAACTTTGCAAATAAAATAATTCTTAAGATCGCTAACAGTTCTCGACTGGTCGTTGGACATTCGAACGAAACTTCAGGATAATTCAGAACAGTAACCGACACTATCTAACTGAATACACTTTAATCATCGCCGACATATATTATGTAGTATCCATCATCTTTCTTTTCTTTTCTCATAATATTCATTTCTTCCATCACGACCTTATTTTGTTTCAACAAAAATTTAAAAAAAAAATTGAAAAAGTAGCCAAAGTAACCCGCCGTTACGGTATGTTAGAGGACATTACTAAAAAAACCTATCTCCGTGCCAAATTTCAGCCATATCGGTTTAGTATGGCGTGATTGAGTAACAAACATCCATCCATACATACATCCAAACTTTCACATTTATAATATTAGTAGGATAGGGAAAATCGGGACATTGTATAGGTACCTAAAGCTGGCAACACACATAGGTACTAAATTTTTCTTATAACTGTCAGTTTGTTTCGCACAAAAGTGTGCCGACCTTGAAAAAAACTGGTTACACGATGAGGGACAAAAAATTGGGTAGCTGCGTCTCTGTTTATCACATTAGTAACTTTATTTCTGCTCTCTTTTTAGTGTGAGTGAGAAAGAAATCGTCACTGGCTCTATGTCTTCTCTCTCTACGGTTAGGTTAGTTAGCTTTCATCTGTCAATGTCAAGTATTCGTATTTTTTGATTGGAGGCTGCTTTGTGCTGTGCGTTGTGGCTTTGTGGAATAAAAACCTATAATTTATGAGCTATAGTTTAATACAGGTTTTTTGAACTAACAATAACAAAACAAAGTAAAATAGTCATTATTTACCTACCTACCTATATAAATTGGACTAAAGTTACTGAGTAAAGGTAGATACTCAGCGACGATCTATAATTATCTGTGGTCAACAGGGAACCCGCACGTACCTACCTACCGTCAATCAAATGTCAAAATATACAATTTATTGTTTCCTTTCCTAGTTGTTCGGTCTATTTCTTGTAATAAGTATTTTTAATTAATTTGCCTTATCTAAATCAAGTACTTACCTATATCATATTGCAAGAAAGTTAGCAAGCTTTTTGTTATAGTTGAACTGTGAACTTCGCATACGGATAACGCTTACCCACTGCTTTATACCTACTTGGAAAAATAATTTATTGTCCTGTGTCGATCTATTTAGTGCGTATCAACAAGGAAAAATATTGTCCTGTATTTGTGAAAATTAGTTTATAGCCCAGAATGTCGCTAAATAAACTCGTCGGTGGAGACTGTGGGGGCAACAACTCGCTAGTTCAGTTAACGAATATTGTAAGTCGTGATGCGCCAAGTACATTATCTCAAGCTGATAGATACGTAAATGAGTTCATGGCTCAAAACTCTCAAGTTCCTCAGACATTTAATATGAACACCTTGCTTAATAATATGCCTGAAGTAGAAAATACTATGGCAAAATCTTCACAAGTGCCTATGTCAAGCCGGACATCACTAAATACACAGACACATGCTCCTTGGTTAGCAGGACCTTCATCATCTTTTATGCCTGCTCCTATGATGCCATTTCATATGCCATATCAACCTATGTTTAAGTCCATGACACATTCCAATGTTCAAATACAATATGTTAGTGAATCTGAACTACAACAAGCTTCTGATAATGTTCAAGCCAAAGCCCAAGAGTATGTAAACAGTGTTAAAGAGGATGATGAACTTGCTTATAATCAATTTATGTCATTCATGAAGAAAATAAGTGCGGGAGAAATGAACTTAGGGGAAACGTTAGAAGCAGAACAGAAACAAGCAAACAAAGATAAAATAGTGGAAGAAATGGCAGAAAAGTACAAAGATGAATGGGCTAAACTTAGCGATGTTAATGATTATTGGAATAGCGAAACTGCTAATGGAATAGCTAAAGAATATTTGTTCACAGAAGGCAATGTTATGTTGGAAAATAAAAGTGCTTTGGACATAGGTAAAGAGAGGTTAAAAATGGGCGATGTGCCTGGTGCAGTGCTATGTTTTGAGGCAGCCACACAACAGCAACCAGAATTGGCTGAAGCGTGGTTTCTCCTGGGCACCACTCAAGCAGAGAACGAGCAGGATCCTTTAGCAATAATTGCATTGAAAAAGTCATTGGAATTAGATCCAAGACAACTAGAAGGCTATATCACTTTAGCAGCTGCTTACACTAATGAGAATATGCCTAAGTATGCATACACAACATTGATAGATTGGCTGAAGGCCAGCCCCAAATATAGTGATCTAATTCCACAAGATATAAACCCTCAAAATATGAACCTAAAGGAATTAGAAGCATATGTGACATCCTTATATCTTAAAGCAGTACAATTAGATCCTTCACAGGTTGATCCCGATGTACAAAATTCTTTAGGAGTTATATTTAATATAAACCTACAATATGACAAAGCTGTTGATTGCTTTAAGGCAGCTCTAATGGTGGCACCTGATAATGCTAAATTGTGGAATAGACTTGGTGCTACACTGGCTAACAGTGATAGGTCAGAGGAAGCTGTTGACGCATACCATGAAGCCTTGAACTTGGAGCCAGGCTTCATACGAGCTAGATACAATGTTGGCATTACTTGTATGAACTTAAAAGCTTACAAACAAGCAGCTGAACACTTCTTAGTTGCATTAAATCAACAATTTAAAGCAAAAGGCATGTTTCCAAATGATTCAACAGTTGACAATAGTTCTTCCACTATTTGGACTACACTAAGAATGGTGTGCTCTTACATGGGAGAACATGATGTTGCAAGATTAGTAGATGAAAGAAATTTATCAGAACTTAATAAATTCTTTCAAATAGATTCTTAAGTGACACAGATTTCGATTTGTAAAATTAGATTAATTATTATTATGATAAGCTATCATATGATTGTGATATATAAGAGGCAATGGGCAGTATAAAGTTATTTTTTATATGATTTTTATAGTATAAATTGAATATGTATGTTTATTGGCAATTTATGGTTTGTTGATAGTTAAAAGTTGGGAAACAATTTAGTTTTTTATTAACATAAAACACCTGAAAGTTTTTTTTACAGAAAAATTATAAAACAATATTTCACTAATATGTCAAAAATTCTCATGTAAAAAACTACACACAGTCCCACCCAAAGGACATCCTTGAGGGTGATTATTGAAAAACCAGCATTTTTTTACTTGCATTTTTACATCAGCTCTATTTTTCTTACCAATCATGGTTCTTTTCACTTCATCTATTGTTCTTGGGAACCTTAATTGCACTGATCCCTTATGAACTACAAAAATGTGGTGATTGTTTCTTAGAAGAGTTTGTAAGCCACCACATTCTGATTTTAATGCTTTTAACATGTCTGATGGTATTAGTTCCACAAGTTCATTTATTTCGACTATCTTACCACTTGACCAATCAGACTCTGAAACACATTCTTCCAGCAAATAACTTGTAATACACTTAATTATATTTTCAGTTACACCTTTGTCTATTTGTGTACAGTTTCTTACTTTTTCAACAGTATCTCTAGTTCTAAAATCCTTAAGTTCATTATCAATAATATCATTATTGCTTAATCTAATATGCTTATTGACCATATCTTGAATAACATCACAATATTTGTTATATTTATCTTCCTTATACATTCTCTTGGTTGAAATAAGGCATATCCTTTTTGTACTTGGAATTTTGAGTCTGTCAATTTTGATTTCAAACCCAAATTTTTCACATAACTTTTGGATATACTCCAAATATTCAGTGTACTGACTTTTTGAAGAGTTATGCCTTTGATATTTAGTACCATCAAAATTGTAAGCACAACAAGGGAGTAGGAAAAACTTGCATTTGTATGAAGTCCTAGCAGCAATTACCGGTATCCAAGGTGTGAGCTCATCAGAATGATTGCCTATAATCCAATTGCCATGTGATATTGTATGGATATTTGTAGGGGTTATTGTCATTTCCTGAAACAAAATAGACCATGGCCTATCTATTGATACTTAACCAGACCTGAAAGTATTTTTTATTTCAAGTAGATTCAATCGTCAGTTGCCTATTTATCAAGTGAAATCAATCAATTTCTTAATATTTATGAAAAATAAAATATCAAAGCTTATATAAAAATATACCTTTAATTTTATGTTGTCTGGATACATATCCCATATTTTCCTTTTTCTCACATCAACACCCAATCCATTATGTCCTTCCATAGTAAGTATATAAACAAGTAATCCATTACCACATCCAACATCAACAAATGTTTGTGGAGTCATTTCTTCTTCCCATAGAAGTAGCAGATATGTTGAAATGGCAACATCTTCATAAACAAATTTTGTTGGGTCTGTGCACTCTGGCCACATCTAAAATATAGGTTATATTTAAAAAAATATATATTATATGAGAAAACATGCTATACAAGCAAAGGTTAGATCCCTGGCTCTCATCTCTGACTTCTATGTGTTTTAAGCAATTAAATATCAAATTGCTATAATAAAATGGGTCCAAAGCATTCTGAGGAAATATGTATACCAGAGATCTCTATAATTTTCTCAAGTATAAAGTCTGCAAATCTACACTTGCTACCATGGTAAACTATTAACTTTTATCTCATTTGAGAGGTGACCTGTGCCCAGTGGTATGCCAGCAACATGTTAAGACGAATAATTAAAAATTTTTGGTATAGAAAGTAGTATAAGTACCTTAACCATTTCCTTGCCATATTTAATTTTTAGATGGTTATATTTTTCATAGTATTTATCTTGTGAGACTAGAGCTAATGATTCATTGCAAATTTTATTGTTGTAACCCAAAAACTCTTTACTCCACTTGGTAACTTGAGGCAGAACTATATCTTTTAACCACTGATTGGACTTATCTGAAACATCTGCAATAACAATAAAAATTACAATTAATAAGTTTGTAGAAAAATCTTTTGTCCTTTTCATATATCTGTCTGTTAAATTTTCTCAGCTTATAATGAGACTTACACTTCACATAATGTAGTACAGAGATAGTTTACATTGTTGAGACATTGCTAAATAATTTTCATATGCAAGAAGTCAAAAGATTAGCTTGTAGAAATTATCATAAAAATAGAAAAAATATTCAGGCCGAAAATCTTACTAACCAGGTGCTGTGAATAAGACTATTTCATGATTTTTCAAGTAAAATGTATATGAAAACTTTGGACACAACTTTTGTTTCATCTCCAGAGGTGTAACATCAATAAATTTAGCTTTTACTTCTGCCTTTTGTATACAAACTAATTGGAAGGCATGATTTTCGGCATAGCTTTTAGGCAGGAGTTCTACTAATAAAATTTCAATCTCAGTCACAGTTTCTTCCCCTTTTTTCACATTCAAATCTTCAAAAAGCTCCTTAAAAGTTTCTGTATTTATATCATTCTTGAATTTCAAAATATGATCCGATATTGACTCAAAATTTTTTGGTACTAATTTACAACTGTGTTTACATAAAACTTTGGAGCCCCACAACCTCTTATTAACAACATGTGGTTTCATAACTAAGATATTTATAGCCTGCCAAAACGAGCTCACAGTTCCAGCCTTTTCTTCCATTGTTTGCCCGTTTGTACTTTGTTTGTAGTGTTTTTAAAATTTCTTTAAAATTCAGTTTTTGCAAAAACCACAGACTTTTGCAAGCTTGACCATGGGTAGTAAAACGGAGTGATTACATTCTCTTTGATGGGTAGCACAGAGTACTTTGAATAGACTGATAAGTGATGGGTAGTTTTCTCACAGACCAGTGTAAACTGTAAAAATAATCGATTTTTATTTAAATCGATTATTATTTTCTTATATGTAATCAATTTTTTACTATCGATTTTTTTTAATATTATTAATCAATTTTTGGTAAATCGTTTATATAAATTACTTGTTTAAATCGATTTTTTTTTATTCAATGGCAAGATAGCCTTTGACTGCGATCTCACCTGATGGTAAGTAACGATGCAGTCTAAGATGGTAGCGGGTTAACCTGGAAAGGGTATGGCAGTGTACATTCAACCCATATCCCTAGTCGGTTGTTGATAACGTATTTGTTCAGGATTTTTAATGATCGTTTTAAATATTTTATTCAAATGTAAAATAGGGCTGGATATTTATGACAATAATTATTATTTTATTGTTTAAACTTGTAGATTATCGAAAGATTTATATTTTAGTTTAGTTTTTGAGACTGGAATAGTCGTTTAGTTTTTTTAATTCTCATTTTAAGTATTTTATTTTAAAACTAGTCATTTGGTTTCCTAATTCCTTGCCTTGCAATTTTAAAAGAACATTTGATTTTAGTTCTGAATTGGTTATTTTTTTATTCATATTATTTGATTTTTAATCTGATAAATTGTTAATATGAATCTCTTAGGTTTATTATTGGAATATGAAAAGCACGTACTTCTAAATAATACAAAAAATCGAATTTTGCATTGAAATCGATTATTTATTTTTAATAAAATCGATTCTTGACAAATCGATTAATTTTGAATAAGGAAAAATCGATTTTTATTTAATCGATTCTTTTCCATCAATCTCCATCCCTAATTTTTCTCTGTTTTTCTCATAGAGAACCAAGAGAATATAATCACTATGTTTAGGTACGTACAGATTACTATAGACTAAAGTGAAGGATGTAATTTTTCATTTTTCTAGCCTGTCCAGTAACCATAGACTAACGATATAGGTCAGAGAAGATAATACGGTAACGTAGACAGAGAAGACAATTCTCTGTCTACGGGTCAGTTATATCTTTTCTGGTCTGTGGTTACCTACGTCATAAACGTCAAACTCAAAAGTCAAATCACAGACTCAAATCGACTAGATTTCATTCATTAATTTTAGTGTTTTACTGTTTTTTAAAAATAAGTTTATTAGTTCTATATTAATATTACTGAAAACGATTTGTGTCGACCTAAGAAATAACTAAAAGAATCTATGTAGGTGATGTCATATACTGAGCTAGAGCATGGCTATCAAGGGCTGCGACAAGCTACTCAACCGCAGTTTTATGTCGGCGCAGATGGAAATCTCGTTCCTATAAGGGCCCCCGTAAGTACAAAAAGAACTTATATTAACTGAACTCGTAAAAAGTAAGAGTAATACTTTAATGGAAATACTAATTCAAACACAAGACTAACTTGCTATTAATGATACCAACTGTATATAAAACACATAAAACACGATCAAGTCGCTATTAGGTGTGTTCAATGAGTGAACTAATATTCCTTGTGTATCCATTCAACAATAGCACAATCTAAACAGGATATTCCTAAGCCTATATGAAGAGTTGAATCCATTGCTTAGATTAACAAAGTAAATATAATGATAATGGGCAAGATGCAAACATCTGTGTAATATAAAGGCTGGTGGCCGATTGTTTACTATCATAGAGTGAGGATATTTATAGCTGCTAAATTGTAATGACAATGACAAGTGAGGTAACACATTAATTTGTCAGAATGTTAAGCTTTATCATGTGTTTAGTGACGCCCTATCTTTAGTTACCTCAGTGTTAGTACTTATCAGGGAGTGCTGTGTGATTATGATAGTGTTGTGATTGTGTGTGATGGAGTGGCAGTGGCTCAAGGATTGGTGGCGTTTGAAAAGATGGAGGAATAAAAAAAAGCAGAGTGGTGATGAGTGCTGCTACTGTGATGAGTGCTTACCCGATGTGAGAATAATTCAGATTCAAAATAAGTCTTGCACTTTCTTTGCCCTTTTTTTTGTATAAACATATTTGACCTTGGCTGGTACTATCCTAATTAGATTATGACATCATTAGGCTCTACAAATACTGTGTTGTTGGAGAAAATATTCCTATCATTGCCACAGTCCTATGAAAAATTATAAACACATTTTTATGATTGATATTTGATACAGCATGTTCCTGGTGTTCGCTCAGATGAGTAAATAACCAATTAGAGGCAAAGTTAAGACCTATTTTAATTTCTGTTTTCTTAAATATATTCTTCCACTTAGTGTTAGCCCATTAGTTTGATGATCTCCCTGGTGCAGCAGTAAGAGCTGTTGTCTTCTATCTGGGAGGTCTCTGGTTCGATTCCCAGCAGTGACAATGGGATTTATAATTTCTGAATTGTATCTGGTCTGGTCTGGTAGGAGGCTTTGGCCGTGGCTAGTTACCACCCTACCATCAAAGATGTGCCACCAAGAGATTAGCATTCGGGCATTTCGGGCATTGTGTGTAGAAATGGGTATGGGTTGAATGTACACTGCCATAGCCCTTCTAAGTTAGTCTGCTAGCATCTTACACTGCATCATCACTTACCATCAGGTGAGATTGCAGTCAAAGACTAGTTATCAAATAAAAAAAATAAAAGTGGTGTCCCCATACAGGTTATTCATAGTATTGTACCTATCACAGTACAGATGTCTGAAGTAGGCCAGGTCAAGGCCAAAGTCTGTTTGGTCTGTTTACTTATTCTTGTTGTGGAGCCTTGGCGTGCTCATTATACTCATGCTAGGTGATTTTAAATAATTGAATCTTGAGTAATAATAATAAAAATTCTGAATAGTGAAGGATATAAATATATTATTATAATATTTGCACGCTGAAATGGCAGAATATGTTGAAAATGACACTTTACTTTATGATAATACTAATTATTTTGTTCCCATGTTTGAACAAATAAAAATATCTATTATTATTAATATCTTTTCTTTCTATCATTTACTGCTATCTTTTATCTTTATATTCTATCTTTATCTTTAATATTTTGAAATTTCGTTCTAAAAGGGCGAGTTGGATCTTTGCGAGTCACTGGATCCTCAGTCCGATGGCGGCGGCAAGAAGGTTGTGGTCGGCGTATGCGCCATGGCCAAGAAGTCGCAGTCCAAACCCATGAAGGAGATCCTCACACGCCTCGACGAGTTCGAGTTCATCAAGATGCTCGTCTTCCCCGAGGAGGTTATCCTTAAGGTTTCTGCTCACTGTCTAACCTAAAGTGGAACAAAATTTATAAGAAAATTCCTAAAGCTGTTGCACATCTGACCGCAGCGTGCATGCCGTACGCACCGCAATTGTAAACTTACTTCAAGAAAGAACGTGAATTCTTTATTCTCGCTCAAAACATAGAGAGTACCTAACTGTATTTCAGCCTAAATACAGGGACTTTAGCAGATCGCGCGCGATATTACTCGCGTGATTGTCTAACAATCATCACTTGCTATTGGCTAAAATGCATTGTTGCAGCAATAATGCTATAAATTCAGCCAATCCCCAATATTGAGACTAGTAATGATTGATGCAGCTTTTCCGCAATCGGTCAGCAGAATTCTCTCGCGGCCAAAGTGAATAGCTGCTTTTCTAAGGCCAGGGATAAATCTAGCGGAAAATCACGTGTCCGCGCACATATGGCGGTCCACATATACAGTGTGGTAAATCGTAGCTGAATTTCGTCCCTGGCCTTAACCTGATCACACATTTGTCCGCGTTGTTCGTGCCGCACGCAGCTAAATATACACAAATAAATTACACTACTTGTATAGTCTGAGTCTTACCTTCAATAAATTTTGTGAACGTCTGCTATATAATTTAAAATACATTATTTTGTTTCACTATTACTTTTATCTTATTAACACACTCCTGAATGATCATCAGTGAAAGTCTTTTATTGTTTGCTTTATTATAAAGATACAGGGTGCTAACGATCAGTGTTGTAGTAAAAAAGTGGAACTGTAAAAAGTGGAACTTCTTAGTGTCGAAACTACGTTCCTGTGAGGACTGAATGAAATCGGGAACCTCGTTGCGGCAGCTTATATCTTCGCAATATTCCGCAAAACTACACAAATGTGCTTACATCTTTATCGTGTTTACTCTGTGTATTTATAATTTAATTTGAGCATAGCATTGTTTATTGCATGTATGCAGCAGTAATGTTTTCATTCAATACCAGTAACTGCGTTTTGTAATGCATAAGGGCTTTGCATTGTGGATTGTGTGGTCGAGGTGTTTATGATACTTGTTCGCCATTCGGAAAACTTTCAATACATGGGTGTGGGAATTTGCAGAAGCCGGTCGAGGAGTGGCCGATATGTGATTGTTTGATCTCATTCCATTCGAAAGGCTTCCCCCTCGACAAGGCGATCCAGTACGAAAAATTGAGGAAGCCTTACGTAATAAACAATCTTCACATGCAGTACGATATTCAGGTAAGTTTTTTAAATATAGACATTTTAAGGTGATCGCATAACAAGATATGACCTGCATATACGCAGTTGGCACAAGAGTAGCATGAGGTACGTTATAGAATACTGAAAATGTGTGTGACAGAATTTCGGTCCATACTGAACGCATCGAAAGACTTGTAATGGCGTCTGGGGTGTATAAGATTTTCAACAATAAATATTCATCACCACTAAAATATCTAATTTCTCTTTTTTCACTACTATATTGCAATAGATATAATATTTATAATCGCATGCTTTCGGATTTGCTGACATTCTTCCCCTATTAGGTTCGGTTTGGTTTCAATGTTTTCGTCAACCGATGTCTCCGACACATTATCGGCTTGCACTTGCCTGAGAATATTACTGCCAATACACGAGCAGATAAAACGTCGTAAATGGGGTTGGATTGGCCTTAGTCTGAGTAGGGAACTTATAATAACAGCAAGCCAAGCTCTTGACTGGACCCGTTCCTTACGTTGGGGAAAGAAGAAAGTTTTGGCAGAGGAAGTTAAGATAGTGGTTATTTGGAACAAGATCAAGGGTAAAACTTAATATTGCTAAAAATTGCTACGAATCGCGAAATACGAAATCTATGCAAGAGCACCTTAATTTTTAATTTTTTATTGAAGTGTTAACCTACACTTAAAGGAAATAACCTAATAGAAATCTATTAAGAGTTAATTATAAATCTATTAAGAGCACCTTAAATTTTTTAAAATAAAAGTTTCAAAGTAAAATGTCCACTGATTCTAAGAAAGTGCATTTATATTTCTATTAGGATCGCAGAAGAGTTTACGCGATATTAGAAAATGAAGGAATTGAAATACCGAGGTATGCCGTCTTGGATAGAGATTCGCCGGACCCTAAACGTAAGTTCTCAATCTATACCTACGGGCCGTTTATTGTTTTAATAAACCATTCTGAGGATGTTCTTTATTTTTCTTGTTTAGTTTGACTTGTGTTTTTATCAAAATTGTACGAAATTCTAAAAATAATGAATTATTATTATGTATCGTGATTTGTTTTAATCTTTAATTTAATACAGTATGATGTACAAGTAGGTACATTAATCTTTAACCGAATAAATGACGGAGTAAGTCTCAAATCATAAATAACATTTCTTTTACCTTGCATACTTTTTCTATCAGATCACGAATTAGTAGAGTCTGAAGACCACGTAGAGGTGAATGGAGTTGTATTCAACAAGCCATTTGTAGAGAAGCCTGTATCGGCGGAAGATCATAACATTTACATTTACTACCCCACATCGGCCGGTGGAGGGAGTCAACGACTTTTTAGAAAAGTATGTAATCTATTCCATAACATAATCGGTAATTTATACATATACAGACACCTGATCTCTATAGTTAATCTATGATTTACACTGAATTTGCTAACCCCATTTAAATGACAGCTTAATTACGGATCGATTTGAAGCGCCACATTTGACATACGAGTGTCTCTGGAACTAATAGTATTGCAAATGGCGCACAGACCTCAATAATTAATCTATGAAATCATGCAACAATAACAATGAAATTAATAGATTAATTATAGAGGTCGGTGCGCCGTTTTCAATATTACCTATTAGTTCCAGAGACACTCGTATCTGCTTATTGCTTACAGCGCCAAAATGGCGACAATCAAGTATGTCCAAAACCAGGTAGGACAGTGTTAATCATAGATTAATTATAGAGCTTAGTGTATACGGTACAGCACATCGTAGATAGTAATGGTAACCGGTTCAAATATTATCAAATATTTTGAAACAGAAAAGATTCGTATGAGCTTTTGGTGGAGTTCAAGAGTCGTACCTATTAAATGCTGAATAAGATCCATTAATACCCGTGAAATGTAATTTGCGCATCATATGCACAGAGTGTTGACTAAAACATGTTGTGGTTTCCAGATTGGAAGTAGGAGTAGCATTTATTCTCCAGAATCCAGGGTTAGGAAAACTGGATCATTTATTTATGAAGATTTTATGCCGACGGATGGTAAGTGATAGCACAGAGCTCTAGGAATATTTTATATGTCGTTTGGTTTTCTTAGTTAGATACGGCCTCCTAAAACCGAAAATAAGTAGTCGAAAAAATTTTCTAAGCCTTCTGCAGCTTTTCTTATTTGAACTTTTTTTTAACCATGGGCTTGCCCACTTGTTGGCTTGCTATGTGTTCTTCATTCTATGTGGTGTACAATAAAAGTGTATTCTTCATATGTTCTACTTAGTAGATTTTTAAAATGAAACTTGTCATCAATATTGTTCTCACACCTAAGGCATCTGGAAGAAATCCACATTTTGTAGCGATAAGATGTCCATGTATACGATTTTTCTATAATTAAGTTTAGTTTTTAAAGTTAAAATGTACAGAATAAATAAATAAACTTTCACTCCAAGCATGTAGTATACGTAATTTCAGGTACAGACGTAAAGGTTTACACAGTTGGGCCGGACTACGCGCACGCAGAGGCTAGAAAGAGTCCAGCTTTAGACGGCAAAGTTGAAAGGGATTCCGAAGGAAAGGAGATTCGATATCCGGTTATACTGTCTAATCAAGAGAAATTGATATCAAGGAAAGTCTGTCTTGCTTTTAAACAGACTGTTTGTGGTTTCGACTTGTTAAGGTAAATTAAAATATTAAATTGAGCATGTGACATATTAGAATTATTTTAATCAGTAAATGATGCAAAAACATTCTCTTGAAAACTAAAATATTATTAGTATTCTACAATTGTTTCTTCCGTAGCCTTAATTTAAAGAAACAATTATTTATTATTGTACAAGTACAACATGGCGTTAAAGCTTGGTCAAAATCGCTAGATAAAAACTTTGAAATTTTTGAAATGAATTCTCTCTGTCTTAGCAGAATCTGCTTTCCGAAATAGGTAGATTTGGTCAGTCCCCTGATTCTGTAACTCAGTGCCTATCAAAAAATGAAAACCACTGACATATATTTTTTATTCATTGAAGGTTTACTATCAAATAGTAAATGACATTTCTCTTTAAACCTTCAATGGATAAAAAATATATGTCAATGGCTTTCATTTTTTGATAGGCACTGAGTTACAGAATCAGCCCCCAAGTTAGGTTAAGGTATTGATTTGTTAATACAGCCACAGGTAGGCCTACATGAAATAAATAATTTTGAAGTACACGTTTCAGAGCCAATGGAAAATCGTTTGTGTGCGACGTGAACGGGTTTTCGTTCGTCAAAAACTCCAATAAATATTACGATGACTGCGCCAAGATACTTGGGAATATGATTCTGAGGGAACTAGCGCCGACTTTGCATATACCCTGGTCGGTGCCCTTTCAGTTGGACGACCCTCCGATCGTGCCAACGACTTTCGGAAAGATGATGGAATTAAGATGTGTCGTGGCAGTAATAAGGCACGGGGACAGGACGCCTAAGCAGAAGATGAAAGTGGAAGTTCGACATCCAAGGTTAATATATTTGTTAATCTTTACCCCCACAAAATACCCAACTACCGTCCTTTTCCAGTTTTTTTATTCAATGACAAAATAGCCCTGATGTTAAGTGATGATGCAGTCTAACATGGTAGGGGGTAATTTGGAAGAGGGTATGGCAGTTTTTAATTAAACACATACCCCAATTCGCATTCTACCTTTTTCAACATGCCTTCGTGCCGTAACGCTAAACGCGACATCATTGATGGTACGTAAGTACCTAGCCACGATTAAAATCTGCCAGACAAATTATTTATTATATTGATAAAACTGATGACTTTAAAAAAAAAGAATATAAGCCAAGCTGAACTTGACTTAAATTCTCCTCTACCCTCCAAATAAGCGAAAACCTTGTGCTAGGAGTGGGTATGACAATAGTGCAACGGGTAGGGTTCGAACCTGCGATCTTTCAGTTTTCAGTCCACACCTTTAACCATTGGATTATTGAGGATTCTGTTTCATTGGTGGTGGTTGATTCTAAAACCTGATTTGTAGTAAGAGCCACAAGTTGCCTTTAAATGAAATAAATGCCGATGCTTATTTTGTGACTTACTACCGTAAAACGTTGCCGGTATCGCACAATCATGATAGTCTGATAATGAGACGATAACACAGTTTAATTTGAGCACCTGATCGTAATCTCAGTAATAACATCTGCACTTTACTGATATAAACTCTAGGAAATGTAAATGTAGCGTTGCTGTATTTTTTAAAGTTGTGTATATTAATTCTCACGGATGTAATGAATTAAAATACATACTTCATGATTTAAATTAAGCTCTTTCAATCTAAAATAACTCAGCTTTTTCTAAATTCAATTTTCCCACATTTTTAGGGGCTTTTGGAATAAAAATCTCTGGTCAAGATATTTATTCCAGAAACTTTAAAATACTCCTGTGTGCATATGAAATTGTCTTAGATTTAATGTTTATATTTATTTTTTATAGCTATGGGTATATACTGTTATTTTTGACTCTTACCAGAAACTGCATTCTTAACCGGTGGTAGTCTTGACTTATCATAAACCATAAGCACCATTGTCCCGACAATAAAAAAATTAGATTAGAGATTGTATAATTATATTATTGGCACTGTTATTTCAGGTTCTTTGAAATATTCGAGAAATACGAGGGTTTCAAGCGCGGTCACGTGAAGTTAAAGAAGCCCAAACAACTGCAGGAGATCCTGGACATAGCGCGCGCGCTGCTGGCGGACATACACACGCGCCACGCCGACCCCGAGATCGAGGAGAAGCAGGGCAAACTGGAACAGCTCAAGAGCGTGCTGGAAATGTAAGTCCGAGAAGTACTTTAGAGAATTTATTTACTGCGTTTTAAGCAATTAAATATCACTTGCTACAACGGTCAACGAAAACATCGCCAGGAATCCTATGTATGTTGTATGATGATTTCATAGATTAAATAAAGAAGTCTGAGCGCCATTTGCAATATTATTAGTTCCAGCGACACTCGTATATACTTACAGCGCCAAAATGGCGTCAATCAAGTAGGTCTAAAAAAAATGACAGCAGCCTCTCCAGTGTTAATCATCCTTTCTAATATTATTATAAATGCGAAAGTGAGTTTTTTTATCTTTCAATCACGCCGCAACAAAGCAACGGATCGACGTGATTTTTTGCATGGGTATAGTTGAGGATCGGGAGAGTGACATAGGCTACTTTTTATCCCGGAAAATCAAACAGTTCCCGGGCAACTAGTACTAATCTATACATATAATAAAATTGTAGAAAACTGGTGTCTGTACAATGGAAATATATAAAAAAAAAGTAGCAGGGGTTGTTATTATATCGATGCCGAACCCGAAATTGTAATTAAATTTTTTTTTGTCTGTTTGTCTGTTTGTCTGTGTGTTTGTGCACGCTAATATCAGAAACGGCTTATTCGATTTAGATACGGTTTTCACTAATATATTGTAGTAAGCTTCACTTAACATTTAGTGTTTATTTCATGTCAATTGGTTCATAAATAAAAAAGTTATGTCAATTTAAAGAATCACGGCGAACATTTTTAACGTACAGAGTACGTACTACACGCCTCGCGCCTGAGCGTCCGTGGCTATATAAAGCGCGCTGAGAGCCGCGCCCCGAAAAGTCACTATTCCACGCGAACGAAGTCGCGGGCACAGCTAGTCTATTAATATATAGAGCTCAGTGGAGGAAACCCTTGTTCTGGGGATATGTTAATGACGATGATAGACAAAAGATTGAAAGTGGATACACATTGCAGGTACGGGCATTTCTCGGGCATCAACCGCAAGGTGCAGATGAAGTACCAGCCGCGCGGCCGCCCGCGCGGCTCCAGCTCCGACGACGGTAACGCGCCCGCCACGCACGGTCCGCCTCTCATTACCTTACCTACCGCCTACCGCTAGCCTATATCACTACTATGCACTATGTACTATGATACATTATGGTTAAATTAGAGGGTTCATTTGTCGAGATTTATGCTTTTTTTGCGAGGCTCCACCGATGAGTCACCGAAAATGAACCGTCTAAACACCTACCGTTCACCGTTTTTTGCCTCTGCGAAATCGACGAAAGATTCAGTGGTATCATGCATCGTTCATCGCAAAAATGTACGATGAACGGTGCACCGTCTGATATGGCCCTAAGGGTTCTTCCACATAAACGCTAGAAATTGTTGTGAGCGTGCTCCCACATAGAAGTTAAAAATTGTTGCATAACATTTGTTAGGTAACAAAATTGACGTTATAAAATGATTTTATCATAATTTATTAAAAATGTTTTCGAGTCTCCTCAAAAGTTAATCGGATGATTACTATGTTTTTTTAAGCGGAACTTGACTTATATTCTGCTCTCCCCTCCAAATAAGCGAAAAGCTTGTGCTCAGAGCGGGTATGACAATAGTGCAACGGCCAACGGGTGGGGTTCGAGCCTCGACCTTTCAGTTTTCAGTCCGCACCTTTAACTATTGAGCTATTGAGGCTTCTAAATATTACATGATCTAAGGGTTGAGCGTTTTACGTTTAAAATTTAAATTAGTTGAATTGAACATTTTACGTGTAGACAGTCATATTGCATAGTAGTATTATACTTAATGCCTAGTTAGTAATTACATTGTATAATTTTTTGTTCCAATTTCTTTCAAGTTTAAGTTTATTTGTAAATCACCATTAATACGAAGAGAAACTAGTATTAATTTCACTATAGGACGCAGTTTGACAAGCGTCTCAGTTATAAATTCATGCTTTTTAACATATAAAATAGAAAAGTTTGAAATTCCCGAATCATTGGTCCATAAATGCTTCGTTTTTACAATTTTTCAAGATTCAAATAAATCGCACGAATACCAATACGATTCATAAAATTTAGTAATTTCGGTGAGCTATTTTTCAAATTCCACGTAATTATTATGTTTGACACTATGACAAGAGCAAAGGAAAAAATTGAGTCTCAAATCTCTTGAGTATTAAATGAACAGTTTTAACACAGGATAGGACGTCATAGTTTCGACTCTCAAAATCTATTACTCAGCAAGTTAGCAACGGATCGACGTAATTTTTTGGATGGGTATAGTCGAAGACTGCGAGTGACAGGATTTTTCCACAGAAAACAGAGTTAATTAAAGAGGAGTCGCGGGCATAAGCTAGTTTATAATATTAGTAAGGATAAGGATTAGATCTATAACTTTTTTTTTTTTTGAAAAGAGCAACCGCCGAGTTTATTGCTGGCTCTTCTCGCCAGGAAAGGTATTCCGAAACAGTGGTAGATTCGACGATTCAAAAGCACTTGTAAAAGTTTATTTGAATAAAAAATATTTCTATTCTATTCTATTCTATATAGATTGGACTATGTATCATATAGGTTGTGACGGCGAGCCCTCGCTAGTGTTGATACTGAAGTGGGGCGGCGAGCTGACGCCGGCGGGGCGCATACAGGCGGAGGAGCTCGGCCGCATGTTCCGCTGCATGTACCCCGGGGGGCAGGGCAGGCATATACCAGGTCAGGATGATGCTTGTACAGGAGATTACCTAATCTCTGTGCAGAGAGTTTCTACATTATCAAATTTCCTTGAATATTTCGACCGTTCCGTAGAACAAAGTCTCATCTGCTAAATTCATAACTTGAGATTTGAGCCTTGCAGATGTGACTTTTAAGGCTCAAATTTCAAGTTGTGAATTTAGCAGATGAGACTTTGTTCTGCGGAATGGTCTATTTTACTCTTTTTTGAAAAGTTTCTCAATTTAATCCTAAAGTGATAATTTACTACTAGAAAATTTATTAAAATTATATTCAATCGATAAGTACCAAAACAATGCATTTAAATTTTTCATTTTTCGCGCGTAAATTGACGAAAACGCTAGATGACGTCATCTCGACAGTAACCACACTGAGTAGGTAGTTTAAGTACCTATCACAGTGACAGATGACAATAGCTAATAACATTAACTGACGAGGTGCTAAATCAAAGATTAAATTATTGTGTACATATTAAAATGAGTTACCATCCTTATTATTGTTGTATTGTTTCTGAATGTAAGAATACAAGTATAAAAACACCAAAGAATTTGTGGATTGAAGTGCCAAACAGACATTATGACGTAGCTTTATGGCAGGTGCCGTTTCGCGTATAGCACAGACAAAAAAAAGTGAAAACTTTGAAATAAAATATAAAATTTATGTTAGAATTTTATGTACTGAAACTAACACTTCCCGATTTGTAATTACCTAAACTATCTAATTTGTATATTTTTAGATTATTTCTTAGGAATAAAATGCTCTATTGTCTTCAATGACCACTGTGGTATATCAGTGACAATTTGCTCAGGTGAAGGTGGAACCCAAGGCTTAGGTCTGCTCCGACTACACTCGACCTTCCGCCACGATCTCAAGATCTACGCCTCGGACGAAGGGCGCGTCCAAATGACAGCGGCCGCCTTCGCTAAAGGACTTTTGGCTTTGGAAGGCGAACTGACGCCCATACTAGTGCAAATGGTCAAATCCGCCAACACGAACGGACTGCTGGACAACGATTGTGACTCTTCGAAAATGCAGAATATGTAAGTAATTGTAAGATTCTGATTAAAGCTAAAACGACTGATGTCTTCGAACACTGTGTGTTGCCATTGATGACTTATAGATCCGAGATCATGGTCTCCTATAAAGAGAGCTAGGCTCAGAGTATTCATGCGGGATTTAGGCTTCTTTAGTGGTTTAAGGACGTATTTGCCAAAAGAATAGGGATTAAATCGCACTTGTATACATGCACCGTTCACATGCACACACAGACAAGGGCAAGCTGCGTTAAAAATGAGTGAATCAACTTGTTTTGAGACTTCGATATTTCTTTCTTTTATTTTTTATCTATTTTGCTGTACCCGCATAGCTAGTTATATTGGAGGTAAAAAAGATCTCCTTTTGATGAGATCTTTCTTACCTCTGCACTTGGTGGAGTGACCTGACGGTATATTTCGAAGACTACTACTGATACGAACTTCTGGATGTGTAGACCAAGTGTTAAAGAAAATGAAAGGGGTTGATTTGCATACCCTTTTATTAATTAAGCGGAAATTATGCACATAAAATACGTGGTCGCGTCCTTCACCCAGCCGCGTTCAAGGTGAAATCATGTCCTTCATAATGACGACGTCAGTCTTCGATTTAAGCCGCAAGCGCCTGTCTGTTTTAAAAGGCAATTGCCTGCCTTGAGGTATACAGGCTTTGGCAGGCGTGACCACCAAGACTTATTTACTTCTTCTTTTTCTTTTCTTTTTCGTCTTCTTCTTTTTCTTTTTCTCGGAAATCGAACCCGTCTCGTCATCCGCAGTCGAACGTGCTAACCACTAGTGGTGGTTGGTTTAGACCAACGAGGCAGTTTAAGTGCTAATATTAATATAGAATAACCATCAGGGCGAAGGCGCGCCTGCACGAGGCGATGCAGGTGGACCGCGAGTTCGGCGCGGAGGACCGCGCGCGCATCAACCCGTGCGCCTCGCTCAGCATCGCGGCCGCGCTCGACTTCGTGAAGAACCCCGCGCAGACGTGCGCGCACGTGCACGCGCTCATCAAGCACCTCGTGCGCATCGTGCTCGCCAAGAAGGACGACCCCAAGACTAAAGGTGGGGGCTTCTGCTGCTGCTTCTGTGTCAACCGACTAGTTGATGCCCGTGACTTCGTCCGCGTAGAGTTATGTTCTTTTAAAATCTCGCGAGAACCTAAAATAGAAATATACGGCACTCTTTAGGGCCAACTCAAAAAATCCATGCAAAAAATCACAAACCACAAACCTAAAAAGTCTTTGTAATTGTGCATTGTGGAGTCAATATCTCCTGAAGATAACAGTTGCTATAAACCTGATTGAAAAAGTAGATACATATCACTAATTTCGTGGCTGACATTTGGTTCAATTTGGCCGTAGTGTAACGGTTAACACACTCAGGGCGTGATTCCCGAGAGATGTGGGTTCGAATCCCGCCGGCCTCGCAATTTTTTGTATGTATTTATAATTCTATTAATCATAGGGTTTTGTTGCTACAGATACAATATTATACCACGGCGAGACATGGGAGCTGATGGGCCGGCGCTGGGGCAAGATCGAGAAGGACTTCTGCACAAAGAACAAGACGTACGACATATCGAAGATCCCCGACATCTACGACTGCATCAAGTACGACCTGCAGCACAACCAGCACACGCTGCAGTTCGACTTGGCCGAGGAGCTGTATATCTATGCCAAGTACTTGGCTGACATTGTGATACCACAGGTGAGGAAATTCTTGCATTAGTTACTTAACTCCATACTTTTTTTTTTTTTTTAATTTTTTGTTCAAGATCTATACAAGAATATATTTTTTAATTATTTTATATGCCATCCTCCAGGAAACTTTGCGTTTATGTTGAGGATGGCGAGTTCGCATTAATACAATATACTAATAGACTTGAAGCAGCATTATTTTACAGCTCGTTCCCGTGGATTAAGGTTTTTTTAATTTCCGCGGGAACTCTCTCATTTTTCGGTGTAAAAAGTAGCCTATTTGTTATTCCGGACTATCTATCTCTGTGCCAAATTTCAGCCGAATCGGTACAGTTGTTGTAGCGTAATTAAGTAACAAATATCCATCCATCCAAACTTTCGCCTTTATAGTATTATGTGTGATGATTGAAGTCTAATAAATTAAAATAAGAAAATCTGCTGACTAATGCATTTAGTTTGGTAATCAAAAAATACAATCTATAATTTTTTTGTAGGAATACGGACTAACAATGCAAGAGAAACTTACGATAGGCCAAGGGATCTGTACTCCCTTGCTCAAGAAAATACGTGCAGATTTGCAGAGGAATATTGAAGAGTCAGAAGAGAATGTCAACAGGCTCAATCCAAGGTATAGTAACTTTGTAAAGTTGGAATCTGCAGAAGAATTGCGAAACAGTAAAAGTTTTGGCCAAACTAGTCTGTTTATGTCCATCAATGTTACGATACGATACTTCACTACGATTTATAATATGCATGAGTTTTATATAATTGAGGCCTTAATGTTTATAATAGACGATTTAAACATTGTCTAGAAGGCATTTTCTTCTACGACTATATGGCTTAGCGAAGTAATAAATATTTCCCATAAAAGCTTTCAAAGTAGTTTATTTACGAAACATTAATTTACCAACAGATACTGAAGAGTTCAGAGTTCAGAAGGGCTACCACAAATATGTTTTTTGGTCTCCTTTAAAATTTTGTCAATCTCACTTACTAGGTTTTGAAATGGGGCAGCCGAGGCTGGTGTCATTTTTTTTTAGACCTACTTGATTGACGCCATTTTGGCGCTGTATGTAGATACGAGTGTCTCTGGAACTAATAATCCTATTTATTTATATTTATAACATTATAAATGCGAATATTAAGGTTTTGAAATGGGGCAGTCGTATAGAGATCAATCTGTCATTCCTGCTTTGCATACATGCCCCTTTTTTCAGTCAATGGTTGGTCGGTAATGGTGAAATAGGCCCTGGAGTTTGATTGTCGGGTATCCCTGTCAGGTACAGCCACGGCGTGTCGAGTCCGGGCCGGCACGTGCGCACCCGCCTGTACTTCACGAGCGAGAGCCACGTGCATTCACTACTCACTGTGCTGCGCTTTGGCGGACTGCTCGATGTAAATAAAATTTCATGCTATATCTATTAATTTCAGATAACTTTAGCTACTTAATTAAAAAGGAATTTTGTATCTTGTATCTGAAAGGAAATATCCTCTGTTGTAAACAACAATAGAGTCTAGACCACAGACATGGTCACATCTATGGTCTACAGCTACAGACTTAAGTGACAGGGACAGACGGCAAAAAAGAAACTTCTTTCACATTCAAATTATCTAACGTCATCGAGAGCAATAACGTTTTTTTCCCCCTTCAGAGAAATTAACGTGAAGCACACCAGCGCCCAAATTACAGCCAAGAGGGTAAAAACCTCTGCAACACAGGTTTTCCTAGTGCAGAGGCTAGGGACTAATAGAAATTGTAAAATACTAGCTTTTGCTCGCGGCTTTGCTCACGTTTAGTTCGATTTTTCAAACCCCTATTTTACCCCCTTAGGGGTTGAATTTTCAAAAATCCTTCCTTAGTGTGCGCCTACGTCATAAAAGGAACCAACTGTAAAAATTTCAAGTTTCTAACTTCAGTAGTTTAGGCTGTGCGTTGATATCTCAGTCAGTCAGTCAGGACTTTGAATTTTATATGTATAGATCAATAAATAAATTCTTTTCCTAATGAATACGTGTAGATCCTGAACGACGAGCAGTGGCGGCGCGCCATGGAGTACGTGTCCATGGTGTCGGAGCTCAACTACATGTCGCAGATCGTCGTCATGCTCTACGAGGACCCCACCAAGGACCCTTGCTCGGAGGAGAGGTAATATTTTTTTGTCAAACCAGCCTATCGTTTGAGATAATTGTCTTAAAATATAAGTTTCTTTTATTGGGAACACTGAGTTGCACACTCCTATATTTATTTATGTTTTTAAGAATATTAGCCAAGCTGAACTTGACTTTTATTCTCCTCTCCCCTCTAAATAAGCGGAAAGCTTGCGTTAGGAGGGTACGACAATAGTGCCACATGGTGGGGATTGAACCTGCGATCTTTCAGTTTTCAGTCAGTTATTATTATATTTAATAACTTATTATTTATTCGTAGATTATTAATTATTAAGTCTCACAAAAAGTGACCCTACCTCAAACCAAAACGTCGTATAATTCAAAATACGAATCACTTGGTAAAGTACTCCAAAATTTGACGTGTGCTCGCTTTTCCGACTGATGACGCGCTAGACACCACACGACTTTTGTGGGGTCATTTTTTTAACGCAGTTAAATTTCGTGACTTATTATTTATTCGTAGTTAATAATAAATGAATAAGGTTCCATCACTCGCGCAGGTTCCACGTGGAGCTCCACTTCAGCCCGGGCGTCAACTGCTGCGTGCAGAAGAACCTGCCGCCCGGGCCCGGCTTCCGGCCGCACAGCCGCAACCACTCCACCACCAACAACTCGGTGAGGGCTGCGTCAACTCTTGCTACATTTCTTTTTTTTTTATTAATCGATACCACAGTAAATATATAAGCTAATGCGGTATGGAAATTACGAACAAACGTTCAAAACGGTAGATTCACACAGATGCCGAAGGCCAACAAGGCCCCTAATCTCGCTGTAGTTGGGTGCCGTGTCGAGACGGATGGTTAGGTTTAAAGAATTTATTCTCCAAAGAACATTTTGCTCACTTACAGAGAACTTAAGACTAAAATTATTATAAAATTACAATCATATGAAAAAACAAAAAATGGTGACTCCTAATAATAAAAGGACTAGTTTCTAGAAACAGGTATTTTGAAAATGCATTCTAAGTTTTTTTTAAAGTTACAAATGACTTTTGAGCTACAATCTCTTGAGGCAGACTATTATATTGTTACGACCACTCAACACTAGATGGCGTTAGTCTCGAAAGTGTTACGACCACACTCAACTCAACTCACTCGACACTAGATGGCGTTAGTCGCGAAAACCGGGTACGCGAATTTACCAGAACTATCCGTCCCGGCTGATCACTTCCGCGCACGTTGGGAAGATTCGAGAAAGGAACGTTCTGGAACGTCTCGGCTCATATAAATAGCCGTAGAGAGGCGCCGGAGAGGAGTTCAGTTCGAGCAACCGTCGAGGCGACTTCGAAGCGAAACCTAGTGATCAAAAGTGCTACCAGTGAAACCTACGACTTGGCTACGACCTAGGACATTGTGAGTGCTTAGTGTTTGGACCTAGTGCTTTGTAGTGCTAGTGAATAAAGTCTTTCAAGGAGTCAGCAGGTCTTTCCAAATCCAGCGAACCCTAGCACGTAACAACTGGTGTCAGAAGTGGGATTTGGAGATGCCATTGACTCCGAGAGAGGACTTCAAGGAGGGCGTCAGGACAAGGGCACAACGAGCTGCGGAGGCCACACCCAATGGGGACCAAGCTCCACCCACTGGACCCACCCACCAGGCTCCGCCCACCGACCACGCCCCTCAGGCCCCGCCCACTCAAGGTCAGGCTCCGCCCACTTTGGCCCAAGCCCCGCCCACCGGACCCACCCACCAGGCCCCACCCACCGACCACGCCCCTCAGGCTCCGCCCACTTCAGTTCAAGCCCCGCCCACTTTGTGTCAAGCCACGCCCACTGGCCACGCCCACCGGGCTCCGCCTACTAGACAGGCCACGCCCACCATCGGCACCGCAGCTTCTACAGCCCCTCAAGTGGCCCTTCAATTAGGAAGTTTAATTGAATTAATGGAGCTGCAAAGGGCTGAAATTCAGGCAATGAAGGAATCGCACGAACGCAAGCTCAACGCTTTGCAAGAGTCACAGGAACGCAAGCTGACTACGATTCAAGAGTTTCAAAAGGCTGAAATCAGAGCGATTCGAGAATCACAAGAGCAACAAAAAGACCTCCAAGAAAAAGCGCTTTGGGCTATAAATGATGTTAGTGACACGGTGACTAAGCTTCGAAAAGATGTCGACGTAGTGGAAGAACGAGTTACCGGGTTAGGATTGGATGTTGAAAATGTGAAAACCGGCCTTACTGAACTACAGAAGAAAGTAGTGCGCCTCGAAACCACGGGAGTTGCGATGTCCAGTGGAACTACCGGAGTGGCGCAAGGACCAAGAGTGAAAGTGCCGCCATACGACGGCACTACTTCTTGGAGCGCTTATCGTCAGCAATTTCAGACTGTTGCTACTGCCAACGGATGGACGGAAGAACAGTGCCTGACTGCTCTCACTGTTGCGCTCAGAGGGCAAGCTTTGTCAGTCCTGGAAGCACTGCCACATACAGGGAATGGGTTTCAAAACCTGATGGAGGCACTTGAATCCAGATACGGGGAGCGACACTTGGAGCACGTGTTCCGTGCTCAACTTCGTGACAGAGTTCAACGCTCAGGAGAAGGACTACAACAATGGGCGTTGGAAATTGAAAAACTCGTCAGGAAGGCACATCCAGGAGCCAACTCCAAGATGGTAGACACGAATGTGGTTCAAGCATTTGTCGACGGAATCAAAGACCTGGAGGTCAGGGCTGCAGTGAGGCTTCGTCACCATACCTCGCTAAAGGAAGCATTGGCGCATGCTTTGGAGGTCGAGGCTGTTCGCCATGACATACGGCAGGCCCATAAGATCCGCGAGGTCTCTGAGGAAGTCAAGGAGGTTAAGGCTCCTATGAAGAAACGTTTTGGAGTCATGTGCTACAAGTGCGGCGAGAGGGGCCATCTTCAGCTCAACTGCCCGCAGAAGGAGACCCAGATGGCAAGGATGAAAAGGATCGAGGAACAAATAGAGGAGCTGAAGGAACAAGGGGTTCCGTCCCCCTGCCCGGGATCAGGGAAACGAATAAGAGCCAGGGCTAAGGGGCGAGTACTGGCTGACGCGGAGGGAGCCCCGACAACTGTTATCTCCCAGGCTTGCAGCGGGAATAGTCTGGCGATTCAGGGGACTATTAACGGGACGGATTGCAAAATGACCCTAGACACAGGAGCCTCTAGAACAATAGTGAACCCAAACCTGGTAAAAGCCGCAAGGGGACACAAAAGGAGAATTAACTGTCGGCTTCTTACTGCCTCCGGCCAGCCAATACCCGTCCTGGGAGAAGTGTCAGTTACGATGTATGTAGGGGAGTCCTCATACTCTCATGACGTTATCGTGGCTGAGATTATGGATGATTGCATCTTGGGTTTGGATTTTATGAAGAAACACAACTGCAGAATTAATGTCGCTGACGGAGTCTTCAAGTGTGGTGAAGAAGAAATCTTCATTCTTGGAGGTGCCTGCGGGAAAGTCGCATGTGTAAAGAAAGTGATTATACCTGGACGAACGGAAGCTCAGGTGCTGGTGAAACTGCCGCCAGCTGGAAAGAAAAAGGCAAACAGATGCGTGTTGATCGAAGACACACCTACCAAGACATCGGCGCAGAAACTGATGACGGCGAGAACCCTTGTTAGTGGAGGCAGTAACGCTGTAGTCAAGGTTTTGAATCTTGGTGATCGCGAGATCTGCTTGAACAAAGGTGACGTCATTGGGAAGTGCGAGGAAGTTATCTGGATGAAAAAGTGTAGTTCGATGACAGGCGCAGACTCAGCAAACAGCAACAACTACGGATTAGTGACTGAGTTACTCGATGACTGCAAGAGTAATCTGACTTATTCGCAGGGCATGAAAGCTAAGAAGTTTCTACAGCGCTACGCGAATATCTTCTCCAGTCAAGAAGGGGACCTTGGAAGAACGTCGATGGTTCAGCATAGGATAGATACCGGAAGCGAGAGACCAATTCGTCAACGAGCAAGACGGATACCGATTGCAAAAGAAAAAGAAGTTGAAGGCCTTTTGGAGGACATGAGAAGGAATAAGATTATTGAACCGTCTGCAAGTCCGTGGTGTTCACCTGTTGTATTAGTGAAGAAGAAAGATGGTAGCACGAGATTTTGTGTGGACTATAGGCGTCTGAATGATGTCACTAAGAAGGACAGTTACCCGTTACCTAGAATCGACGACACTTTGGATACCTTGAGTGGCATGAAATGGTTCTCGACCCTAGACCTGAAATCTGGATACTGGCAGGTGGAAATTCATCCAAAAGACAAGGAGAAGACAGCTTTCTCGACCGGCAAAGGTTTATGGCAATTTAACGTCATGCCCTTCGGATTGTGCAACGCACCTGCCACATTTGAGCGACTCATGGAGTGTGTACTGGCAGGCTTAGTTGGAGAGGCTTGCTTAGTCTATTTAGATGACGTCATCATTGTCGGCCGTGACTTCGAGGACCATTTGCGAAACTTGGAGCAAGTTTTCGCCAAAATAGAGGGAGCCAAATTAAAGTTGAACCCGAAAAAGTGTCGTTTATTCAGGAGAGAGGTCAATTATCTCGGCCATGTTATCTCCAGTGATGGAATCCAGACAGACCCGGAAAAACTGGAGGCAGTTCAGAAATGGCCTACCCCTAAGGACAAAACCGAAGTGCGGGCATTCCTCGGCCTATGCTCATACTATAGGCGTTTTGTCAAGGGATTCTCAGAGATAGCCAAGCCATTACATCGGCTGACAGAAGATAAACGACAATTTAGTTGGGATGGGACTTGCGAAGATTCTTTCCAGAAACTGAAGAAACATCTGTGTGAAACACCAATCCTGGGGTATCCACAAGCTGAAGGTCAGTTTATAGTCGACACGGACGCAAGCAACACGGCCATTGGAGGAGTGTTATCCCAAAAACAGGGTGAAAGAGAAGTTGTTATTGCATATTTCAGCAAATCTTTATCCAAGCCAGAGAGAAACTACTGTGTGACAAGAAGAGAACTCTTGGCTGTTGTGAAGACGCTACAACATTTCAACAAATATCTCATCGGCAGACAGTTTTTACTGCGAACTGATCACGCAGCCTTGAAGTGGCTACTGCAATTCAAGAACCCAGAAGGTCAAGTAGCTCGATGGATTGAACAGCTCCAGGAGTATGACTTCAAGACTGAACACCGCAGCGGAAAGACGCATGGGAATGCCGACGCACTCTCACGAAGGCCGTGTTCAGAAGACTGCAAACATTGTGTTAAGCAGGAATCCAATGAAGAAGCATTAAAGCTAACGAGAACAAGTCCTTTGGGTCCCTGGGAGAATGATGCTATGAGGGAGGCTCAAGAAAGAGATGACGACCTTCGGCACATCATCACATGGAAGAAACGGGGTGATGTAAAACCAATCTGGAGTGAGGTTGCACCCACTGGCGCTGTCACTAAGGCGTACTGGGCGCAATGGGACAGTCTGATACTCCAAAACGGAATACTCTACCGGAAATGGGAGAAGACTAACGGCAGAGAGTTCCATCTTCAGATAATTGTCCCAAGAACGAGAGTACCAGATGTTCTCCGTGAAATACATGATGGCGTATCAGGAGGTCATCTAGGTGTCAAGAGGACGTTAACAAAAGTGCGAGAACGATTCTACTGGTTGCATTGTCGAGATGATGTACAAAATTGGTGCCGCAAATGTACCACTTGCGCTGCTGTAAAAGGACCACAGACCAGGAGCCGTGGGAACCTGCGGTTGTATAACGTCGGTGCACCGTGGGAACGAATTGCAGTTGACGTAGCTGGGCCATTTCCTGTAACGGAATCGGGAAACAAGTATTTTATGGTCGTCATGGACTACTTCACCAAATGGCCGGAAGTGTTCGCCATACCAAACCAAGAAGCTACAACAGTCGCTTCTAAGTTAGTCGAAGAAGTGATATGTCGCTTTGGTGTGCCTCTAGAAATCCATTCAGATCAGGGCAGGAACTTCGAATCGCAAGTATTCCAGGAAGTGTGCAGAATTTTGGGCATGCATAAGACGAGGACCACTGCGTACCATCCACAGTCTGATGGAATGGTGGAGAGATTTAACCAGACCCTTGAGAGGCATTTGGCGAAAGTGGTAGACGACAAACAAAAGGATTGGGACAAGTATATACCACTCTTCCTTCTGTCGTACCGAACCGCCGAGCATGAGAGCATAAAAGCTACCCCGGCGTATGTCAATTACGGTAGAGAACTACGAATACCAGTAGACCTATTGACAGGAGGGTCACCAGAGGAACCAGAGACCGTACCAGACTATGTCTGTGATTTAAAGGAAAAAATGCGCTATATACACGCCTTGGTTCGGGAAAATGGATTACAGTCAAGTGAGAACATGAAAACCAGATACGACCGGAAATCGAACACGAGCGGCTTCGAGGAAGGATCACTGGTGTGGCTGCATAACCCAACTCGCCGGAAAGGGAAATCTCCAAAGTTGCAGACCAAGTGGGACGGTCCATACAAAGTGGTGACCCGACTGAATGAGGTGACTTATAGGATTCAAAAGCATCCAAGGGGGACATTCAAAGTGGTACACATAGACCGCCTGGCGCGTTACCATGGCAGTAACAACGATGCTCGGGACGAGCATCTCTAAGAGGGGAGTAGTGTTACGACCACTCAACACTAGATGGCGTTAGTCTCGAAAGTGTTACGACCACACTCAACTCAACTCACTCGACACTAGATGGCGTTAGTCGCGAAAACCGGGTACGCGAATTTACCAGAACTATCCGTCCCGGCTGATCACTTCCGCGCACGTTGGGAAGATTCGAGAAAGGAACGTTCTGGAACGTCTCGGCTCATATAAATAGCCGTAGAGAGGCGCCGGAGAGGAGTTCAGTTCGAGCAACCGTCGAGGCGACTTCGAAGCGAAACCTAGTGATCAAAAGTGCTACCAGTGAAACCTACGACTTGGCTACGACCTAGGACATTGTGAGTGCTTAGTGTTTGGACCTAGTGCTTTGTAGTGCTAGTGAATAAAGTCTTTCAAGGAGTCAGCAGGTCTTTCTTTCCAAATCCAGCGAACCCTAGCACGTAACAATATTATAGTAGTGCTCTCTCAAATTGTATAGTTTTCGCACCATATGTTTTTGTTCTAGCTTCAGGTACTTTATGTTTCTTTTGCGCCACGGACCCGTTGACAATCTTTTTAAAAATGCCAGGTGACTCGCCAGCTCATTTGCTCGCTATTCATTAAAAAAAAAACTTTAAATAAGTCTATTAGCATAGTTTGAATATAATCAGTTATACACTCGCACACCTTGCTTCCAGCAGAGCCCTTCGGACGAAGTGAAATGCATCGAAGAAGAAGGCGAAGATGACCAGATGGCCAGCCAGGAGACTTTACAACCCGTGAGTTAAACACACCTAGAATATGTCTGTCTGTATGTCTGTTACATTCTCTCAGCTGAACACAGATAGTTGAACGTGGCACAGACAGCAGCTGTGGGATTGTCTATGACCGCTAAAGGGTGACGATCGCAGTCATCTTTGGTTGGTGAATTTATGGCGTTCTTGTTCTTGCAATTCACGACGGCGCGTGACTCGTGGTTGTGCGAGTGTCGTATCTGTATAAGTGTGAGCGAAAGCTTGCTCGCGCCTGACCGCTCCCACCTAGGCTCCTGACAGGCACGCACACTTACGCAATGTGCATGTACACGACGTAACCACAAGTAAAGCGCCCGTAACTTCGTGAGATAAACGTACTATAACACATTCTAAGTTTTAACCAATACTGAGAAAGTATCAGAATAATATAATCAGAGGCGATCGTGGTCATTATACTGTAGCAATTATCCCACAACAGGATCTTGATAGAGATATCATATATCTGGGATAGGATACATTAGTATCCTGAGATACTCTGTTACGTGAGTTTAATAATCCTAATAACTGGACAAAGACAAAGTGAACATGTTGTTTCAAAAAGAAAATATCACATAACCTTTGTTAGGATTTTAGAATATGGCAACTTTTTAGTTTTAATTCCAGACTATTATTATTTTTATTAGATGAACATTTTAAGGTCATACAAATATCACTTATTGGAGTATTTACTATTTCAGGACACTTTAGATGAATTGGACAACACATTTTCGCCGAGAAAAATATCCAGTAAATTGAGGCCGTCAGATCCTATACCTATTTGGTAAGTTTTTGTTAAGTTAGCAAGTCAGTGTACATACAATGTAAAATTATTAAAAAGACCTTAACCCATACCCTAAGTGGCCTTATTCGGCCTTATTAGGTTGAGATTTTTAGGCAATAAATCTAAATATATAAAAGGCAAAGGTGACTGACTGACTGACTGACTGATCTATCAACGCACAGCTCTAACCACTGGACCGATCGAGCTGAAATTTGGCATACAGGTAGCTGTTAGGACGTAGACATCCGCTAAGAAAGGATTTTAGAAAATTTCAACCCCAAGAGGGTTAAATAGGGGATTAAAAAATCGAACCTAACGTGAGCGAAGCCGCGGGTTAAAGCTAGTTAATAATAAAAACTGGAGATGTACCGACTAGCCGATTAGTCAGTTGTGAGAGGCCGACTAATCGGCCGACTAGTCGACCAAGTCGATCTCGTTTTCGGCAGTGTTCGACAATTTTGAAGCTTCGTTAGAAACATCTCTAATAACAACACATAAAAAACTATAAAAGTTCTGCATTGCACATAATTTGCAGTAATCTACACTACACGGTGAGTGGTCACGAGGCATCGACGCTGGCGGCGCGGCTCAGCGAGGAGCTCCGAGCGCGCTCACACACTCCAAACATTCCGGTAAACTATCTTTTTTTATCTAGGTATTACAATTTTTTTAAATATCACTTTCAACAGTGAAGGTGACACCTGCTTGAGAGTTCTCCATAATGTTGGCCAACACGGTTATGGCCCAAACTCTTCTGATTTGAGATTTGATTAAGTTTATTTTGACAAATTGACAACGTCGTCTCTCAATAATGTAATTCGTCCGTCGTGTCTAACACACCCTTAAAAGTTAAATAATAGTGCTAATTCTGTAGTAGGTAATCTCTAAATTACACTAAAAATACTTTCCCGTAGCGTACATTGTGGAAGGAATATTTTTAGATCTGTCAATGCAGCAGTTTAGAAATTGAGTGCAGCATAATTAGTGCCAATAATAAAGGGGCTATCTAAACAAATTAAACGCTAATATTGTATTAAGAATTTTAGAAGAATAATCCCATTTTATTTTAGAGTGAAGAAAAAGAGCCAAAAGACACTGAAGATCCCCAACCACGCGCGCGCAGTTACGATCAGCACAAGCAGACACACGACAATGGTAAGTGTGCGCACACCACACACGTAGGGAACACTAACTTAGTCGCGTGTGTGCGTAGACTAATACTAATAATGATTGTTAATTGTTAATAAAAAAAAAAACATTCCAATAATATTCCAAAAAAATTCATATGAAAATAGCTCTCAGCTCTCTGTAGGGTTAGTATAAGATTTATCGTAATCATATTCGATAAAATTAGCGTCAAAGTAAAATGAACTTTAACTGTATTGCTTTAAAGTCACAAATTCAGTACAACCGATTTTAATTTGGAACGCATAAGCATGCGTGCATCAAATTGCTCTAATTCAATACTGTTATGGTTCATTTTACTTTGACGCTAATGTCATCGAATACGAATTAAATCTTATAACTAACCCTACTGATATTGCGACCGCTATTGCTGATTGTACATTCTCTCAAATGTCGCGCGATGCAGTCTCTGTGATTAAAATATTCTAAAATATTGCGTTAATTTCAATTATTGCAAACTATGATGGGTAGCTAACTAAATATTGCGTTAATATCAGTTATTGCTAGCTTACTTTTATCAATCTAAAAAAAACACCCCTGATTTAGTGTGATTCTAACTATAAATTTAGACTATCTAACTGTGAATCTTTAAAACAGTAATATCGTAAAACATAAACCTTTGCAGTGTTTTTGAATCGTTTATTTAGAAACACAACATAATGGGTGCTCAGCGATTTTATAGTATTACTCTAGATACAATATGTAAACGCGATTATTATGTCATTATGATTATAGTAATGATCGTTTTAACCCAAAGTAATGGACGTCTAAACTAAGTGTAGATGTTAGTGGGGTGTTCCACAACATTTTTCAATTACACATACATCATAATACGTCTTAATAGCTCCGATTAGCTAGAGAAATCTTCACTTGCTGCCTGTCCACGCTTTGGCAAATGATCACAATAGTTCCACTTTCCAGTTCTATTAGGCTATTCTTTGCTATCTATCTACATTTGCTAAATCAGTAATCTTTTAAAGTTTTCCCTATATCAAAAGTATTAAATAAATAAAATGTTATAAAAATCGCATAGAATTTTTGGTCATTAATTTAAAGTATTATTTTAGTTAGGCGTAATCCATGCATGATTCATGACTCAAGTGAATATAGAAATCTCTTAGTGCTTAAGAACGTTTTTAATAGTTTTGTCCGATTTTTTGAAGTTTTGTTCATATAACAAATGTCGGAAAATAGTCGCCAAGCGTTTTGAACGCTCTTAAGTATAAAGATACATTTAAGTATTGGCCTTTTTGTATTTAGCTATAACATCTGTAAGGTTAATTAGTAGTAGTATTTACACGATAGAAACAGCGACAGGGCTATCCGATGAGATCTCAAGGAAATTAAAAAAAGAATTATACAATCCAATCGATTTTATTATTGAATTTTTATTTTTATTATGTATTAAGTAAAATATAGGAATACTGCCTTATATCTTATGCTGGGTCTCGTTGGATCGCCTGCAAGTGAATGTACGTCAACGTAACATAATTTTTATTTTTCCAAAAAAAAATAAACATTGCTATGTTGACACATTTATTTTCATAATAGGGTAGTTTCCAATGTTCGATTTTGTTAGCAATTGTTCTTACGCGCTAAAGTATATACCATTCGAAAAGAATCTTTCTGTAAAAATAGCATTCATATTGGTTGTAAATTAATAAATCAGTAATTTTAAATGCGGATATGAGAAAGAGTGGGGGCTTAATACTGCCGTCCACAAGCTATAACGCCGTTAACTACCAAAACCATATTTCCTAATATAAACCCTAATTTAAATGGTTTTGGATTTATATTAGGAAATATGGTCTTGGTAGTTAACGGCATTATAGCTTGTGGACGGCGAATAGCTATCTCCTTCGTACGCCCGTACTTAATGGCGGTAGCGTCACACCTAACTGTGATTTGACAAATACCCCTATCGTCTCAAAGAATAAGACGATCTATTCACTTATGAATAGGTTTCAAGTTGCCTAACCAGTTTGGTGAAAATTCAAGATGGTGACCAAATCTTCGAATCACGTCGAAAGGCATCTAAATAACTTATTCTTCAGAGGGTTTGTAAATTGCGCTTCGGAGTAAATGTAACGGAATTTGCGGATAAAACTCGAGCCAACTACCCTATGATTTTGTGTATTATTTGACTTGTGTATTTTGGAGTGTGTAGAAACTTGGCCTCGGCGGCGCCTCGCTGCCGACTTGAGCTCATTCTGGCCGGCGATCTTGTGTGTGTTTGCGTTGCATTCTTGCTCCTCGCGATTGCGTGTGTGCGTTTGACTACTGTTTGAGTTGGCATGGTGTTTCATACTAACGAGTAACAATTAATACCAGTTATCTTGACGACCTCTGTGGCTCGGTGGTGAGGTCCGTGGCCTCATAAGTAGGAGTCTACAAGGACAATTTAGGAATTTTTAAATTCTAAACTGTCTCTTACCAACATAACTCGAAGAACTGATTGTTGTTGTCCCGCACCGGAAAGCGCAGTGTTGGCAGACTCCCACTAGGTGGACTTGCAGTATCAGACGAGTTGCAGAGAGCCGCTGAATACAGGTGGCGCAGGAACGATGCCTGTGAAAGTACAACGTCTATTGGTTGATAAAGAAGAAGAAACTATCTCCGGTCTGGTGGAAGACTGCAGCTGCTTCCATCTTACCGGCAAAGCCGTACCGCCAAGCGGTTTAGTCTCCCGGGTCGATTCCGCTATAAAGAGGCATGGGTTTAATAAAAACAGCCATGCCCTTTCCAGTCTAGCCCGCTTCCTTATAGACCTTTAAACTGCATCGTCATTTATGGGAGATCACATTCAAGAGTTAAACCTGTGAAACAATGAGAAAAGTAATGTTACACACATATTGATGAATGCGCAACAAACGCCGGCTTCAGTCGTGTTCCTTCTCCCTCGATCACACGCGTGTGAACGCGGGAGTAGCACCGCGGCGAGAGGCGTCGTTTGTCCAAACAGTCGTCATGCGCCGCGCGCTGTGGGCTTCCGACTTGAACATTATCTCGAGCGCGTTCTATTGCAGTCTATCATTCGGCACGCTTCGACGCACTGTACTTTCTATCTTCCCTTTGTCTTACGTATACGTATACTTTTATATACTATCTCTATTTTATTTTTCTTATATCTTCTTCTGTAACATCACAGACTTGTATGAAAAAGTTAGACAAGAAGCGCGGCAACATAAGTGTTTACAAAAATGAATCTTGTTCTACTTATGTAGAAATTATATTGCGCAATCGACCAGGCTTATCCCATGGTGATGCTTGCGACATTTTTACAAACCTCCTCTGTTCTTGTCTTTAAAAACACTAAAGCTAAAAAAATTGTACTTACTAAGCTGTTGCTCACGACTTTGTCTGCGTCAATTTAGAATATTAAAATTTTCGGGATAAAAAATCTACGTGTCTGAGTCAAACGTCAAGATCGGTTCATAGACTGATCCGTGAAAACGTGACAGACTGAGACGAAAACGTGTCTTCAAGTTCATTTGCTTCAAAGTAATGGTAAATTCCTTTAAAAATAAGTATACCGATATTTTTTTTATTGGATCTGGGCCTTCCGTGGAATGACCCATCTCTTTCAACTAAAGAAACCTATTTCCCGGAGGTGTAGTTGGTCGCCCGTTTCCCGTCTACCTTTTTCGTGGAGTCCGTGCGAGACACTAATGTATTTGTTTGTATCACCACCCCGTATCTAACGACACTCCGCTCGCATCTATCACGTAACCGTTCGTGTCGCACCTCGTCTAACCGAACACACCAGACTTGCCATTACTAACCGTAACGCGGTCCGCGTCGACCCTCCTGCCGCCCGGCACTCCGCCCACGCCGCTCGAGGCGCCGATAGTGAACGTGGAGGGGGTCGAGTCGTCCACTAACGAGCTGCCGCTGTCGGCGCTCACGTTCGGGGCGCGCGGGCCGAGCGGGCCGCTCCCGCTGCGGTCGTGGCCGGCGTCGCGCGCGGGCTCTCCCGCGGTCGAATGTAGCGTGTGGGGCGCAGGGCGGCGCCAGCGGCACAGCATCGCCGGCCAGATGAGCTACCTCAAGATGCTCGGCCTGGCGCGCGGCAAGCTGGGCAGCGCGCAGGGCCTCTTCAGCACCGCCGTCATCTCCGGCTCCAGCTCCGCGCCCAACCTGCGCGTCATGATACCCACCGCCTCCAACACCAACAGTGAGTACCACGTTCGCTGCCACTTGTTTACATTCCCTGGATGAGCTTTACTTATGCTTACCTTCTTCGCAGTCTGTATTTGTACAATAAAAATGAAACTCGACTGCTCAGAAGCCGGTAGGTGGGATTTTTTGACACATACAGACCATATACAGGAAATAAATGAAAACAAAAAAATATATTAACCGCCCACTAGGACAGTCGAGTTAAAATGTTCAAATAAGTTTGTGAGTAATAATAATAATAAACAGCAAAAAAAAGATAAAGAGAAGATTAAATTCAAACCATCAAACTATTATTCCAAGACGAATTATTTTCAAATTCTAACGTTCACTTGACGATCCTTTCAAAGTAGAAAAAAAATTCGATGGTTCTATGAAAGTTAAATGCGCGAAACATTGGCAGCCGCCCTGGAGGGTTTCGGCGGCGTGCCGGCCATCCGGCCGCTGGAGACGCTGCACAACGCGCTGTCGCTGCGCCAGCTCGACGACTTCCTGCAGCGCGTCACCGAGGCACCCGTGCTGCTGGGCACGCCGCCCGCGCACCCCGCCCTCCCCGCGCCCGCCGCCAAGCAGCCCTCGCCCACCAACAGTCAGTGCGCTTTTATACCTTACCGATATTATAAATGCGAAATTATGTTTGTTTTTGATTCAATCGAGCTAGAACAGAGCTACGGATCGACGTGTGTTTTTTTGCATATTCATTTTTTTGTAGGTTGAAGACCTGAGGAACTGACATAGGCTAGTTATTACCCTCGAAAATTCAAAACGTTCCCATGAGATTTTATAAAATAAATAAAAAGAAGATAAAATGTAGAAAGAAAAACAAAATTGAGAAGAATACGCTAAAACCTTTGTGTCAACTCAGGCGCCGGCTGGAGCGGCCCTTCGTCCCTGATGTCGTCATCGGGCGAGCTGCCGAGTGGCCTTTCGTCCGCCGGCCCGTCCTCGCCCAACTCCAACTACGCGTCTAACTCCGACCACAAGAACAACTCCTCTGAGAGGTATACGGACACACTCGCCTCATCTCGCCCCCGCGAACCATAGACCACAGAATTCTCAATAAACCAATAGACATGCATTTCTATTTCCACCATAGAGTACTTATAATAACGTTAGTGCATTCGAGTGGCGTTGAACCGCAGCGTCTTATATAAAAGTAAAACAGCTTTATTGACTCACACATGTAAAATTCGATACGCTATCATAATTACTATTTTGCCATTTAATGTGGAAGGTGCCTGAGTGAGTGATTGACACGTTTTTTAAGTTGTTACGCTAAGTCTGTTTTCTATATATATATCGGTGAACAAAATGACTGTACTGAATTTCTAAATGTCAAAAGATTCAAAATAATTCCTATAGTCGCCTGGATAAAATTAATTTTCCGCACACGCGGTAAGTACATAACTAAATTTTTTGCTGTAATTCAAGTCATAGACAACACTTTTTATTCGACTTTGACGTATTTCATATTTAACATTGACGTTTTCTAAACGTCAATGTTAAATGCGAAAAATAATATCCGCTAAGTGGTCTAAAATAATAAACCTTACGCACTTTACTAACTCTAAATTGTTATTTAAGCAATCGTCTAAACTATCGGGCGATATGAAGTCTATGTTTTGCGGGGGTCTTACCATTTACATTACCTCATCGTGCATGTATCTGAGGGTGTAAACGAGGTAATCTCACTTTAGCGGTTTGAAATGTTAGTTTTTGACTGTCACTGATGATAAACTTAAACATGTCTTCCGAACTTTTATACTCAATTGCTACAGCAGCGTCTTAAGGAAGGTTTTGACGACTTTCACATCGCGTGCCAACCTACAGCTAGCGCCATCTAGTTAAAAACTAATAACAATTGACTTGAAAACCTTGGACAATTGGCTTAATATACCAAAAAGGTGTATTCGGAAAACATTTTAAGACTACTTATCTTCGCTAATTGTCTTGTCTGTGCTATTTTAATGAAAAAGTGCTAATCTAAAGCTTTTTTATTTTATTTTTTGGTGTTCTTATAGTTTATCATTGAAACCGGCGTTGATCTATAGAGCTAAGTTTTTAGTAATATCACTGTACTACGTGTTGTACATACATAATTTTCTGTGGCTAAAAGGAACATCTCACAAACGCAGTGCCAGCTTTTGTAATCAACGAAAGAGACATTAATTTACCAATATATGGACTATAAATAGATTTCAATAAAACCATCCCTTATCTTCTCCAATTAGGCTTTATTTTGAGTATTTTATTTTTCTTTGCCGTCTTTTAATAATTTTTAAAGACTAAAATATTTGCCTAAAGTGAGCGACTGATAAAGCAAAATATTCAGATTTTATTTTAATCTAACTTCTCGGAATCAAGATTACCAAGGTATATATCACATATCAAAGTATATCACAGAGATAGATAATAATCTACCTCTTTGATACTTCAAGATACCTTCAGCATTTGAGCCGTGAAAAAGTAACAAACAGACAGACAAAGTTACTTTCTCATTTATTTGAAGGGATAGAGGTTTTAATGTTTATAAAAGTTATACTCGGGTAAGCGTTAAGTTGATTACAAAGCTGACCGCTCGCTGGGGTCGGGGGGCGACGTGCATTGATCATTGTGGATTGCAGTAGCAATTGGAGTAGAAATGTGGCGAGAAAAGCGCCCGAGTGGGGCGAGGCGGCCACCTTGTGCGCGCTCTCCAGCGGCCTGCGCGCGCTCGTGCCCGCCGCGCGCACCCCAGGTACCCGCACGCGCACACACAGGCAAACACACACTCGAGACTTAAACACTGTTGCAGCCAACATTCAAATGGGGAAGGACGTGTTTAAAACATATAACAAAATAATATACGGTGTCTACAGTCTCCACACATGCGACAAACTAGAATTCCCCTTTCTATCGTGGGAAGTGGTTTCACACACAGTGGTAATGTAAGACTGAACTTCTGGTGCGCCAGAATCCCCAATATTATAGTTACTTGTAAATGGCCACAGATAGACACAAATAAATTGCAAAATTGCACTTCTGTCGACATACCTGCAATAGAAGGACGACCCCCTATTTTATGACTTATGGTGTATGTGGAAATTTGGTTTTGGATTTGACTCGGACTTAAGACGGTAAAATCGAGACAAAAATATGTCTTGATATCTCGTCAAAAATATGTCTGTCTCGTTTTATTTCTGTCTTGAGTCTGATTACAATAAGTGCGCTCTAAGATATCAGTATGTGAAAAACTGTAGATTGACTCGCAGCCTTCGATGTTTGTCAAAGAGCCGGCATCTAAAATGGCACCATACTTACTTGTCCCTTTCAATAAATAGAATGACACTGCCCTAATAAAAAATTAAAATATGCGCTATGCGCATTTAAAAATGCACATGCTGTTGAGGTTTCACATCCCGCACGATTTCTGTGTCTAAACGACGTCATTGGTTGACTGTATTGGTCTTTAGATTATGTTTGCTGCCTTGTCTACGCCCAACCTTTTATTGTTCTTCTGGATGCGGCTATACAAGTCCTAAAATTCCTGTAACACGTCGACCGTCGCCGATCTATTGCAGCAAAACCTTCCTGCAAGCAATCTCTTATTCTTCAACACATTAAATGAAAATCGACCACATACATTTGTTTCATAAAATATTATTTCAATTTTACACAAACACACAAATTAAAGCGATGACAAAAAACAATATTACGTTATGTTAAGTATTAGGAAGAATTTGAAGTCATGTAACCTAACCCAAAATTTTTAATGATAAGTTAATTTGCTATATTTTTTTGGTCAATTTTAATAAATGTCTTCCTCTACTCCTTTACTACTCTTCTGCGAAATGAACGATTACTTCCATACATTTCGGTGTCTGCATGTCTTCACTGTACATTTGCACGCTGATTCCTTTCAAAGTAGGTTAATGCCTGTTTTCACGGAACGTTCCCTGAATTCTAGGGACCACCTAAACTAAGTTAAGAAACCTTTACTGAAATTTCATTTTCAATCATAGGGAACACAATGGATGAAAATGACTTTAGGTGGGAATGTTTTAGGTGTGACAGATGAAAACTGGCATAATTTTCTCAAAACTACCAGTGTTTTGAACTGCATGACTAAATTAAAATGATTGTAGAGATTTAAATTTCCGTTGCATGATCACCGAAAATAAACCTACTTTTCTACATAACTCCCTGGCCAAAACAGTCATTATATACTCATCAATCTAAATTAACAAAGTTCCCTACTGAAAACGATAGCATTATATTTAGAGCTATCAATTATGAACTTATGAGATTCTTATTGAATCGAATAAGTCCCATATATAATATTGGGTCAATCAAAACAGCGTGGCTAATTCTGAAGTACGTAAACTTTTGATTAAACCAAATTGACTGGTCTAAGCCTTGTGCTGTCCTTTTTCGCTGGAAGCATTACGAAAGGGATAGCACAAACTAGATCTGCCAGTTTAGAGATTTGTATTCAACAGAATTAGACACAATGTTTCACTTACCACAGTTTAATGAAATTAAATGACCAATTAAAAAATCGAATACACAAATAAATGGAAAGGTGCAATGGGCGACCTTATCGCTTAGAAGTGATCTCTGCCTGCCTGGGTTGGGTTTATAAATATAAGCCCAAAATTTCGCTAGTTTTGTTTAACATTTGGCGTATTTGTTGGTCTAGGTTCGTCTATTAGCGGCGACGTGACGCCCGTGTCCATCGCCTCGGAGTTAGATTTCAACAGCAATGAGGCAACTGCCGGCTCCATTACTGACCACGACTTATTGGTAAGCCCTCGATATCAATTATGATTTAATCTTATAGAGAGATCCAAGTACTACTAGTTCTCTCCATTGCCCGTTTCAACCTCATATAAGGATTTTTTCCCAATTTTTATGGAACTACCCTCTTTAATACAAATTTTCTAAATTGAATTTTATTTTTACTTCTTCCCTTGCCTTGGAAAGGAGCCTTTTATTTTCTAATCCATATTTTTACGAACGTTTTCTTCCAGAGTGCAGAGGGTGAAGACGATGAAGAAACCTTATCAGCAGACCCCTGCGGTTCCCCCGTCAGAGTCATAAAAAACGATCTTACTCCACAAGACGAGTCAAAAATCACATTGAGAGTAGAAAGCGATGATACTATGACCCCTGTACCCCTTGACCTCTACGGTCTTAGCTTCCAGCAAACAAAAGAACACTTTTCCAAAGAAATGCCTTCGAGTAGCAAAAACCTTAATGTTGATAGCGACAAAAACAAATGTGCAATGGGTCGCCTGTACGCTAGCAACATAGACTCCCTGAATATACAAAATAGTAGTAAATGTAAAATAAAAAACAATGATCTACTAAATAATGGCAGTAGGAGATATAGTGACAGCAGCGCCCAAAAGAGTAATAACAATTCTCAAATAGTTTCAGGTAGTAGATTTACAACAACTTTAGTTGATGAAGATTTATTTAGAGCTGGCACGTCTGGTGAGAGTAAATCTTCCATAGATCAGGGTCCCATTGTACCAAACGATACCGGTCCGATGGTAACTAAAGCTAAAGCGGTTATTGTTAAACCAGGCTTTGCAATTAATGAAAATCAGTTGAGTTAGTAGTATCCTATTATTAATATTGTAAATGCGAAAGTTTGAATTGATGTTTGTTACTCAATCACGCTGCAGCGACTGAACCAATTTGGCTGAAATTTGGCACAGAGATAGATAATATACTGGAATAGCATATGGGCTACTTTTTATCCCGGAAAATTAGATTTACCGCGGGAACCCAAAAAAACCTCAACCCACGCGGACGAAGTCGCGTGTATCAACTAGTATTACAATAAATAAAAGCTTGAATGTGAGAAATTCTTAGCTGGTGCTTGTTACAGCTGAAAGTTGTGCAATACGAAATATATTCCTCGACAACTCACCACGGAAATAATTGCGAATGAAGAAGTACAACTAAATTGAAATAAATATACAGGGTGTCCCACGGCTATGCCACATGGAGGGGAAGTACCTTAAATTTTGTAGATAGAACATTTTACTGAAAGAAGACTTCATTTTAATTTAAAAAACAATTTAAACTGCATTCATAGATTTTTAAATAATTGCCTGGTTGAACCGGGACTCGAACCCGCTATACGAGAAAAAAAAATTAACCTGTATCTTTATCATACCGATCGGAAGGCTTTATCATAAGGATTATTTTTTGTTAAATAACATAGCATGAGAAATAAAAGGAAGACCATGAATTTTAGCCTTTGATGTAAAATTTTGTTCAGAAAAATGAAAAGCTGACATTGGCATATCGACATACAACTGACATGAACTATTACTAATGAGTACCCACTTGAGAAGTACGCATCATTTCTCGATCCTTGCTATCCTTACTAATCCTTACTTATATTATCTATAAATGCGAAAGTGTGTTTGTTTGTTGATTTATTGGTTTGTCCTTCAATCCCGCTGCAATTCGTAGCTCTGATGCAGCGGGATTGAATTCATTTTTCTGAACAAAATTTTACATCAAATGCTAAAATTCATGGTCTTCCTTTTATTTCTCATGCTATGTTATTTAACAAAAAATAATCCTTATGATGAAGCCTTCCGATCGGTATGATAAAGATACAGGTTATTTTTTTTTCTCGTATAGCGGGTTCGAGTCCCGGTTCAACCAGGCAATTATTTAAAAATCTATGAATGCAGTTTAAATTGTTTTTTAAATTAAAATGAAGTCTTCTTTCAGTAAAATGTTCCATCTACAATATTTAAGGTACTTCCCCTCCATGTGGCATAGCCGTGGGACGCCCTGTATAGATACTGAAAATAAAACAAATTCCATAAAGCTAGCCGAAAATTTAGGCGTAAGCGTATTTGTTGGATACTTTCCGTAGTGTAGACTTAATTCTATATATACGATAGATATAAAATAGCTAGGCCTATAGGCCTGGTTCATTTTAGAGGAATCATACAAGTTATTGCATTTATCAAGCACCTAGAAATTTACTATGGTCTCTCAGAATAAATAATTTTCTAATTAGGTACAGTAAAATTGCAGTACAACTTATCTACTCCGCAATATTTTTATTCATTGAAATATTCTTATTATTTTTAGCAAATTTTTTAAATATTTTTTCTATAAATAAAAGCTTTCGTTTATTACTTTTCCATTGAATGAAATATATTTTTTTACGTAAAATATGTATATTGTGGATATTTAGTTAGTTCGTAATAAAATCTATGTTTTCTGATACATATTATTGACTCTGAGCCTTCAGAGAGTACCGTGTGATATTTGTGTAAGCTTTCTGCTTGTCCATTAACTTACAGTGAAAATGCGTTTTTAGAAGATAGTTATAAGAATTTGGACAAAATAAATTGCTTTAAAAGTTTCATCCGTTTTTTATTTAATTTTACATGGTGCACAATGCTGTATTGTCTGTTCAAGACCAGTACCTATCGCTTGAAATGCTCAAAGGTCACGCGGCCAGACGCGTCAAGCGAAATGCTCAAAGGTCACGCGGCCAGACGCGTCAAGCGATACTGGACTTTAGCGATTATGTAGATAGTTTAAAATTATTTCACACTGAAAGTGCTCGCCGCGCCGCTGTCATTCCGGTGTAGATCGGGCCTTAAGCATGGCAACAGGGGAACGAAGTATATCCACTATGGATTAAATATCCATTCCACCGTTTTGCCCAAGCTTGACGGGTGGGTAAAAATGAGCGAGGATTGACATTTTATCCTTTCCCCATAAATAATATTATGTCCCCTGCCCATGCTCACCCTGCAGAGCCCAGTACGTCAGTCTTGAGTGAACATAGGCTCTTGTATGTATAAAATGAAAAACTTTTTATACTAAATTTCTTTTAATTTAACCCAATTCACTTTAAAGCTCATAATGAACAAGCTAAGTTAAACTTAAATCAATGACCAGACCATTACATCACAATATTATACAACAATAAATACTATGGATAGGTAGCTATATTTTAAAACTCTTAAAATCAATATTGTACCTACTATACCATGCCAAGGTCGAAATTATGACCGAGATTCCAAATTCACAATCTGTATTGAAAATGAACCATAATTTCAAAACAATCCATAATCAGAAATCGAACAATTAAAAAAGTAGGTGGGTACCTCTATCAGATAGTCTATTATAAAATTATGAAAGTACGAAGATGGTGAATTTAAATAAAACCAATAATATAATTATTCTCCTAATTAGCATGAAACTGAGGTCAGAATATCGACGGACAACAATGGCGATTTATGTTACAATACAGATTGGTAATATTGCATCATAGGTTTTGTACAGCCATTTACGGACTGCGCGTTCCAGTGTACGCCTAGTTTAGTTATGTCATAGATGAACAGAAACTATATGTTCTTTGGCTATGTTGAACACGCGCACAAATGGAGACTGTTGAGAGCCTAAACGCGCCAATGTGAAGCGACCCAATAGCCACGACTGCATTTTTCAAGCGCTTTAATTCATAAGAGTCGCTGGATATAGGCGGCGCAAGACTTTGACCTGTAGAATTCTATGAAAAACACTTTTGTCCAACAGTGGACGTCGTCATAAAGACGAAGGAGAAACTAAAATCAGAGCGCTCAACAAAATACTGCAGATGGAACACGCATTTGACTAATACTGGAAGGCGTTTTCTCGTCAGTTTAGGTGAACTGTAAAGCGCAAGGCACACCAAAGAGTAATGCCGAGGCGTGGTCTTAATCGTAAGTTAAACTTAAGCTAAATTTAAATTATGATTAAGACTTAAGCTTCTCTTTTCCGAAGTTCTTTTTAAGAAGTGTAGTTCATGTTTTCTTTTCATTACACTTATCTGAAATGTCTGTTTAAAATAAGAATGTAGTATTATAACAGTAATAAATAAAGCTAAACAAGTTTCTATCACGAGACACTACACCTCAGTGATGCTCATAAGCTGGCACTAAACATAGACTTTAGCTAATGTTAATCAAAAGCTTACTCATAACTCATAACTCACTAAGCATACTTCTATAGAACTATATAAGCTATCCACCAGGGAGACAGTTGGAATGTGTAAAATGTTATTTCATGCAAATATTACAAAAAGAGTGCAGTTCCAAACATAATAAACATTTACATTGAGCAGATTTTTGTAACTTGACCTACCCAGTGGATGCTAGGCACAGAACAGTTAAAAAGTTAATTATCACAAATATACAAAAGAGATCATATAAGGTACAAATTTTTAAAAGTGAAAAAGTTACTTTTGAATACAGTCTCAAAATAACTTCACTCAGTTTTGGAAGCAATTTTTGGCACTTTATAAATTAATGATGTAAGGGTGCTAAAGATCCCCCGTTGTTGGATACCTGGCCACAATAATACAACAGATGAAAATATGTATAGTAGAAATACATTGTTGATCGTTGAAGCCATCCAGGCCAGAATGCACAGCATGCTGATGGAGATTATGTAGTACTGAAAACCAAAAACCATCACATTAAAAAAAGGTTAATTCTAGAGAAGTTCTAGCAGAATTCTGTTGTATACAATCTGTTAGACTGAATAGGAAATATGTATTGCTTAAATTGGACTCAAATATTTTTTTCTATAATAAAAACCATCCATTTTTTATTTAAATTTAAATCCTGTAGAACTATGTAATTTTATCACTATAATGTCTTTAAATCAAGAGTAAATAGGCATCTTAGGTTGCATCTTCACTTACCATCAGGCGAGATTGCAGTCAAGTCCTAGTCTATATATTTAAAAAAAATAGGGTCTGTATAAAGGCATAAAGCAGAAATATAGAACTTACAATAGAAGGACTATTCTCTCTCATAGAATAGAAAGATTTCACTTGGTCCAAGGTCTTATTATAATACATGACAATGCTCCTGCAAATGTCTTCATACATTTTCTCTTTTTGTCCAGTCCAGCTAGTAGGCCCATACACTGTGTTGCATATGATTGGGACAATGAAATCAAAAAAGTTCAGCATCAATCCAAGAACTGCGAGTGATGCAAGCGTGTTGAGATCCATGAGCCAAATTGTCAAGAATAACATTGACACTGATGCAAGTATGGCTAACGGATGCCATTGTTGTTCCCACAGGAAGACAGACTTCAATGGCAAAAGTGCCATACGCCAGCCTTCCAACAGCCTCTTCAATTTCTTCACTTGTTGTTCCTGAAAAAGAATTTAATTCTTTTTTTGGCAAAGACAGTCATTACATAGAAACTTACTTAACTTAATGTCTAACTTATTGATAGACAAAACATTGCCTAAAAAGTCATGAAATAATTTATAAAATTCAAGAGCACTGAGCAGAACAGTAGCTATCAAACTAGATAGAAAATAAATTAATATACTAAAGACAAGCTGTAAACCCCACACTTTCAGTCACATAGTCAGAACTATTATGGCTAGTCTAACAATTATCATATAGTTTAAACCAGTGCACCCAGAGATTTGAAATTTAAAGGAACAATCCATTCCCAAGAAGTGGCTTTTAGGCCACAGATAACTGGGTACAGATTTGAGGAACTATTACTGGAGTACCTATATAGAGCACTAAATAAAAAAAAAAACGATCTCAAGTAGACCTGTAAAATTTATGTTACCTGTCATATTCAATTTAAAAAAGCTAGAAATCATATCTTAAACTAATCTGATTTATGAATTTACATAAATCATTAATATTGTGAATACATAAATCAGAATATTATAACACTATTTAAATCTGTCTTCTTTTATTTTGAAAGTTAAAGTATTATGATGAATCTTGGACAGAAAATCGATCAAGTGTTGGTGAATTTTGAGTGCTTTTTCAAGTGTCTGATTTGAAGCTAATCTTAAAATTGAAAATATTTTCTTTTTTGAGAACAACCAATCTAATATAGGATATGCACTGATTTTTCTGTCCCATCCATTAGTCGGCAAAAAATTAAATGTTTACATAGGAATGTTCTTTTGTTCTGTACTTGGTATGAAGTGCCTATTTACAGACTATTTTTACAAGTGAAAAAATGGTGAAAAGCTTAATCAATTTCCATAATCAATAACTTAATCCATAGAATGGAAACTGATGGGGCTTTTAGACGTGCAATAATATAAAGGACATTGAATAATTCGATTTAAAATAATGTCAAAAAGGAGTACCTACCTGAATCGCTTCTGCCATTTTGTTTGCAGTTGGATTTTTATATTATCAAAGAAAACGATGGCGTTATAGAATTAATTGATTCTTAAATAAATCAATAACTTATCTCTTTGTCTAAACAAGAGAAAAGTAAAATTATCAATTAATTATTTAGAGAATAATCCGACAAGAGCTTCAGTTTTTCAGTCACTTTTTTTCTTTTCAAATATAAAATATTATCTGTCATCCATCTGTCATCTGACTTGATAGTGTTGCCAACTTTAATTATTATTAATGGTTTGCACCGGAGGAGCAGTGATCACCGGAGAATCACCGGTGATTCTCCGGAGAAAGTAATCGGTGAAAACACAGGAGAAAAACCGGTGTTTCACCGGTTTTTATTGAATCATAACTCAAGTAATTTTATTTAAATAAAAGAAGTTTGTTGATGAACATTGTTCATTATTTAATAAAATTTATTCAAATACAATTACTTTGTAATTATTTCCTCCCTCCTTAAATAATAATTGTTATCATAATAAAGTAAAATATTTTTTTCTTAATTTTTTTAAAAATTTCAAACCTTTTCAATACATCTAATATCATTTGTAATTCACACAATATCGAATGCACCTAAAATTCTATTGCAATGTACTAGAACAGTAACAGTTAAAAACATTTTAATTGATGCTAAATCTAGGTTCGAATTCACCGGAGATCTCCGGTGAATCTCCGGAGAATGGCAGATCACCGGAGATTTTCTCCGGTGCTCGAAATTTCGCTTCGGTACAAACCTCTAATTATTATGGGATCGTTCTATAACACAACTTCTATAAGGAAAATTAGAAATATTTTCCTACAAATTCTTGGAAAAAAAATAGTAGGAGTTGTACAACATTGTTAAGAAAATAAAAAAGACGTGTGGCACTCGGGGACTGCCGCGGTAAACCTATTGCATAGCATTTTTTATCAACGCCATCTAGCGGTGAGAGGAGTCCAGTGTCAGGTTATTTTCGTTACGGAATTTCTGGATTTGGTCTCCACGCTCAAGACTCGCGATAGAAGCTATGCAATAGCTTAATAAAGATTGTGTTCATGAATACCTACATGATCGTAAATCGTATAAGCTCCAAAAAGATTTGAATCGTAGGGTTGGCAGCATTAGTATCCAAGGAACGAAGGAACTGTATTTCGAAGGAACCAAAATTGGAGAGGGCACTAGTTGACAACTGATAGGTTATACCACAGGGTTATTTATACTTTACCTAGCATTTATTTTTTGGTAAGTAGGTACTTCCGTACAAGGGATGCACCTTTCATTAATTAGTTCCAGAGACACCCGAATGTCAAATGTGGCGCTTCAAATTGATCCGCATTTTAACCTGTCATTTGTAAAGGGACAGCCAGTCCAGTGTTAGTCATTGATTAATTATAGAAGTCAGTGTTATTAGAAGTATAGTTTGTGTGTCAGAGCAACACACAAACGCCATCTACTGAAACAAAACTACTTTACTAGCGACCTAATGTGAAAGTTTTATTATAGTTGTAACTAAAAAAGAACTAAAAAACTTTGCGCTTTCAACAATTTCAATCCAAGCAAATATTAAGAAGAAAATACAAGTTAAATCCGTAATTCAATTCAAATATTTAATAGGTAATAACATTATAATTTAGTCAAATATATAAAACAAAAGTATATAAAAATAAAAGAATGTATAAGAATATAAAAAAAATAACTTAAGTGTTCACAGCTTGATAGACAATTATTTAAGACAAGATTCTTCTTATAGTAGCTTGATTAATAAATTTAAGAATTCACTCTTCGGAAATATCTTTTCCCAGGCGTTTTTGCCTTCTCGTGAGTCAATGTCTGTAAAAGAAAAACACAATTTAGCCACTTACTTAATTGTGGAAATGGACCTAAAAATAAGCTATGATTGTGGAAAAAATTTATATTTTACAAATAAGGTATATTTAAGCACCATCTAATTTGTTTGGTCATAATTTTCATGACTATCCTAGGATCTTATATATTCCTGTATGTATAATATATAACGTCATTATAAATACTACTTCAATCATCAATCAGGCATTTGGAAATCCACAGCAGAACCAGAGTTACTGACACTTATCGAGTCTCTAAGCTGAAGTAGGTTCAAGCAGCTGGGTGAAAACTGAGGACTGGGACTCCATGCAAAAAACGTCCAAAAATTTTACACTTACAATAATACATTCATCATCAGTGAACATGTAATGTCTGCCGCATTTGTCCCCAGTCTCTGGGATAACAGATTGGGTCACAAGCTCATTGTCGTTGACAAGAGTAGTTATGCTCTGGAATAAAACAAAGTAAATATAGTATAAATAAAACTAGACTTAAATATATTTTTTTTACCCGACTAATTGAATGGCAAGCTTTATTATCCATAGTCTGCTGCAATCAGTTAAGGATCAATCGGATGAACTCACATTCCCTGGGATGTATAAATGGGTCATTATTATTCTCAAATACCGGCTTTGGTCCATGACAATTTCTAACATAAAGAGAGACCCTTAAGCAAGCACAATATTGGCTGAAACGACAACCCAAGATCAAACTACTCGGTGCAAAAAAGTGAGGAGACCTGACCCCAAATAACAGGGAAAAGAAAAGGGCAAGGAGGAGGTCAATGACGGTCAATTTGGATGGGCATACTTCAAAAATATGAATTTCTACCCTGTTAAGTGTAGTAACTGTTACTGACGGACCTCCAAAAAAAAAGGCTAAGCATATGCTGAGACATAGGACACAGAAGTTTTTTTTAAACGTAGGAGCAAGTACTCAATGGCCTAGGCATGTATATTAGCTGCGTTCGGTTTATGCTTGTGACTGTGATGCAAGTTCTGTACAACGCTGTGCAGAACCAAGGGATGCAATACCCTGCTTGTTCATGATATCTATTCTATTATTATCTAGGTATTTTATTCATGATATCCGGAACACCAAATGTTTCTTGCATAAAGTTGTACAGTCATAGATTAATCATTCATATAATAATCTTATCAAATTATTTTATAATAGATAACAATGTAATTACAGCCTTTATCTTACACCAGATTTGAAATTGCTGCAACAGAAGTTAATTTTTCAGATAGGGAATTTATCTTTAAATTTTTTTTTTAAATAATATAATGTATTTTTATTTAATTTTTATTTAATATAATGTATTTTTATGTATATGTTTTTTTTTTTTTAATAATATAAGCATTTGATGTAAGCTTATTATTGCATGGAATGATCACAACTTATCATATAATTTTCTGGTTAGGTTAGCACTGAAAACTAGTTTATAGACAAGTTGCTAGTTGAGTCTGACCATTATATCTATAATAAGGCTTTTGAATAAGCCTACTATATCGTTGAACAGTCTCGATATATAACTGATCAGTTGCTATACAGTTTCTGTGCGCATTCTTGACTTAAGGGTTTGTGAACTTCATAAATACCTTAATTGTTGTGCTTGGCATACGTTCCTCATATTCTTCCCCCAACTTGAATTTCATCTCAACTGTCCTCAGTAATGAAGAATTTTTGATGACCATATTGTCCCCATCAACTGTTATTTCCATTAGAGGTGAGGCCAGGGCCATCATCTTCCTTCCCATGAAAGGTACACCTACAATAACAATTATTATCTGTATAAAATCATCTCCACAGTACTCTATCCAATAGCTCAATTAGGTGTTATGGTGTACCTTGAAAAAGTTCTGTGCACAAATGCTTATATTAGTTATACTTAGCACAGATAAAAGCTTGTAGTCTGGAGAAGGCCATTGATTACTTTTATCCTGGCAAATCAGAGTTGCCAAAGAATTAAAAAAACCCCTAAATACATTAAAAAAGCATAAACTAGCTGGTTCATTAATTACAAAATAACTGTACGTAAATAACACTTACCTACAGCAATGAAATAATCATCAATGTCCTCATTTTTGTAATGTTGATATTTTCCAGCAATTGAAGGCATTTTATCTTTTTATTTTAATACTCCAGTCTAAAAATAGAAAACTTGTTTATTGGTGGTAGAGCCTTAACTTGCCGAAAATAGTCTTGTGCAGTACATGTACGAAGTACTATTAGAACGAACTATTCCAAATGCTTAAAAGTACGTCATCCTCTTGTTTCTTCATTCACTTAGCTCAGAATGAGCAGAAAAAAAGGACTCAGGTAATTATAATTGTACTAAATTAATTATGTACTTATAATTATAGTACATTGTTCCTTGTGGACCTATTTAGTCTGTGATTCTGTCACTTGGCTCGGAGCTACTGTACTAATATTACTAGAAGCCCAAACTAGTATAGTCTTTTGAATATATTAGTATGGAGCACTCCTTTTGGTAACTGAGCAAGGATAAGCCTAGTTGTAAGAGCTCTTACTTCATTATGTAAAAAATGTGAGTGTCAGCCAGCCACATTAAGTACATATATGTGCATTATGCATGCACTTAATATCAGTGTACTACGAATTGGTTTTTTTATTACAAATCTAGACAAAGTTTGTCAACTATCAATTAAAATAAAACTATGTATTTTAATTTAACTGTATAAAGTGATAGGTATTTTTTATTACCTACTCACGTACAAAGATTACAACGGCTGTAAAAATGACCGATAATAGAATACGTTTCAAAAGCGAAGAGCAGTACGCTCTTCGCTTTTGAAACGTATACTTTGTCAATTATTATGATTTTATCATTACGGTAAATATTAGAACGGTGTTTATATAGGTACTCCTTGGGTAAATAGTAACTAATACCTAATGTGTGAGGTAAATATATGCAAAACATGACTATCATTTTGGCTTTCTTAATGGCTTTAACAAAACATTTTAGAGGAAGATAAATAGGTATACAAGATTATAAAACTTATTGACCACTGAAAATTAATAAGTTTTACATAAATGATTATATTTTATGAGTCGATAATCACTATAAGTCAATAACAAATTCCAATTAGTTTAAATACACACCTTTTTTTTGTGCCGGCGCGAGTGAAAGTTCCACTTGTTGCTGAATTCTGAATCTGAAACTGTGATCTGAAATTTTACGTCTTTTCGTGAGTTCGTTAAAACCTTACTCGATTTTCGACTTCGATTCGAAACGAAACGAGACGAGTTTCACAGATCCAAAAACGAGTTGATAGTTGATAGACAAGAAAGAAGTGGCTAGCCCAAAGACTAAATAAAGCGCGTGATACACATGCTAGTAAATGGCATGCTAGGTGCTGGCACAGGGTGCTGGAAGCTAGCACGCCGTACTGGCAGAATGTCGGCGCGTGATATAGGTACCTACATTCTAGAGAACGGTATGCCAGTACGGTAGAAACGCTACGTTCTACGTACGTAACGTTTGTAAAAGTTCATAAAATGAATATTTATGAAGAAATAAATAGTGTTACAATACAACTCGCAATTATATAAGCAAAAAATAACAAAAACAAGCACAAAAATTAAAACGTTACGATCTGTTTCACGTACTTGTAGCTGGCAATACGAATCTCCCGTCCCACTTCCCTCAAGGGGGAAAAATCAAACAGCTTGCGATCTACAATACTCGTATGCTTTGTACTGGCACGTGAGTTACTGGCAGAATCTCGATACACATGCGAGTAGCTCGGTTTTGCTTAGAACTGGCATGCTTTTGTGCGAGTAACAAGCTTGTGTATAATGCACTTAACACGACGTGTGCCTGACATTTTAGTTTGTCATCATGGAATCAAGAAGTACCTACTTCTTAGAACCACTCTGTCTCACATTTAAGCTGTGCCACTGTGCACATAGGTACCTACTTATGTTTGCGGTTTTCATTCGCTGGGTTGGAGATTCTATTATCTATCCTACCTACTCAGTGTTCCATCTGGTTCCATCTATTGGTCTATACACTATGCTCGCTGACTCTGCTCTATCATTTTCTAGTCTATTGTTATTCGAATACGATTTATGACGTGTGAGCAATGTTTTTGGAGTGCGAGTGTTTTGATTTTTATCAAATTTATAAAAACTGTACATAATCACAACGCGAGTACACATATTTAAGAGAAAGTGAAATTAACATAATTTTAAAACTGTTTTAGTAAGGTTGTTTTATTGTGTCAAATAGTGTTAACTGATATAAGTGTTTAATATCCGTAAACAAGGAATTGTTGATTGTGTGATAGTATTGAATTTATTTTGTGTATTTTCTGAATAATTTTTGTGTATAATGGGTGATAAAGACGACTATTTGACTTGTTACCGGGTGTTTTTCGAGAATTTCGCGGCTACCGTGGACCCGGAGGACCAGTTGCCCGTCAATATAGCAGGGTACACAATTACAGAGGCGGAGGTGCCGGGGGAAGTGATATATTGGACCACACAGTATTTGACCGAGAAGTGAGTAATTTTGTATCGTTTATTATGTAGGTTATACAATTTAAGCTATAATATAATGATATATTTCTCACTATAGTATATGTCATGTAATAAAAAAGTATTTAAATTGCTTGTTAATGAATTTTAAAACTCTTAATTTTTTAATTTTTTATTAAGTTAATTATCTCGTTAAATTATAAATTTATATTACTATCCTTTGTTTACAGTTATTTTCAATCTGTTTTTGTTTAGACAGACTTGGAATTTATTTTAATGGCTGATATTATAACTTTATCAAGGTTAAAATAATAATTTATTTAATTTATCATTTTGTGTACAAAATCTTTACTGCAAAAATAATTCAATTCATTATTCTTAGAGGCTCAGATGTTTTTAGCTTGGATCAAAAAAATTCATGATTGATTTAATTTATTTAATTAAATTTATTGGATGACAAGATAGTTCTTGTCTGCTATCTCACCTGATCAGTGGCGTGCACACAGGGTAGGCATAATGCGGAAAAATGATATAAAATGGAGAAAATCGCCAGTACAAGCCTTAAGGGTAGGCTTTTTATAATTTGTACAATGCCCTTAAGTTTTTTTTAATTCGCACCGAAGATTTTTTCCATTTTGTATCATCTGCCTACCCTGTAGTACATCCTGTGCACGCCACTGCACCTGATGGTAAGTGACGATGCAGTCTAAGATGGTATACTACACTTATTAGAATTACTTAAATGTTACTTTCATTTAATTATTACACTAAGCTATTTTCTTTTACTAGTTTAAAAACACTTCAGAAATTAAATACTGCTATAAATTTTATTTAAATACTAATAATTAAAACTCATGTTTAATTTAAATAGATGTAGTCTGTGATTTCATTTGCATAGATTGAAGTTTTTTGATTCCCGCAGGAACTCTTTAATTTTCTGGGATAAACAGCCTATGTGTTAATCCTGGGTATGAGCTAACCCCATTCTAAATTTCAGCCAAATTGGTTCATTCATTGTGGTGTGAAGGAGTAACAAACATAGGTACATTGATGACATACATGACAATTTGAGTACCTTCAAGACAAGAGTGAATAGGCATTTTCTAGGCAAGAGTGCTCCAACCTATACCTCAACAATGCTTTCCATCATTGATTTGTCAATGAAGCATAAGCCTATCTCATAAAAAAAGTTACATTTTAATTTAAGCAGACAGTACAACCAACCTAGAAGTTTAATATAGGTACTGATTTTTTCTCAATATCTGTCTCAGTGACTGTCTTAAATGACTGTCTCAGTGCGCCTTAGCCCTTGTTTTCACTTTATTCTAGATCATTCATACTACATTTTACATTATGGTTTTGTTTTTCAAACAGAATTAATAGCTCAATATGGGTATAGTATTATATAGGTTTTATTAGATTTTGGCAGAGCGGCGTAAGTCACCTGAAAGTATATTTATGTATATGCCAACTCTGCACGGTTGTCGGACTTAATCATTTACAATTTTATTATTACTAGCTTTTCTCAAGACTTTGTCTGAAAAATTCCTATAAGTTTTCTTTTTTTACATGCCATTTTTAGTGCAAGAGTGAGTGTTGAAGATTTTGTTACATAGGTTTGTATCACATCACACTTATATTATAAAACCTTTCTATGGCACTACCAAATAACTTCTACATAATATAAAGGTGGAAATGTAGACTATGAATAGATATAATGTTATAAATGTATTGCACATTAATGTATGTGTCATCATACATAAGTCATCCTCATCACTATTCAAAATAGCCCTTAGGTAAAATAGGTAGCTCATATTGAACTTGTTTTCTGTTACAAGGAAAAATAACTTAAATCAGTAATAAGTCAACCAATCCCTGAATTCGTAACTTAGTGTAAGTTACGCAAGTAGGTTTGGTAATTGGGCTGAGACCTACAGACTGCACTCTCTCTCTCTGCTCAGACTTATGTCAGGGACATAATTATTGTGTTTGTGTTAACTGTATCTCAAGTATGAGTCAAGTCAGAGCACGCTTTATAGATCTCAGCCTTAGACCTATTAAACTTTATGACGTCTCGGAATTTAGCCGCGAGTGTATGTTCGCGCAGGTAGTCAAAAGGAAATCGTCCTGTTGATACCTAATTTTGTATTGGGCATCGAAACGCACGATGCTCCGAGAAGTCATAAAGTTTGAATCGGATTTAAAGGTATTTTCATCTATGTAGGATAAAGGATTCACAAAATTGGGAATGCCCTTCCGGCTTCCGTTTTTCCAACTAACTATAATGTGGGTGTCTTTAAATCAAGAGTGAATAGGCATCTTCTAGGCAAGCGCGCACAGTCTTAGGCTGTATCTTCACTTACCATCGTGTGAGATCGCAGACAAACGCTAGTCTATATATAAAAAAAAGGATAAGTTGGCATTCGGCATTCATATCTTCCTCGACGTCGTTTTTAGAGGGAGGAACATATTATAAATAAAAAACAACATTGTTGTCATAGGTCTTGTGTAGGGATTTCCACACTACAATCTTGCGGCAATAGTTGGAAACCATTGCAGCAACGATTTACTGTGATTGGTTACTCCTACACAACTAAATATACTTCTTAACTTGGAGGAGTTTGAAGTTTTCTATGTAATTTACACAATGTGTACAGAGAAATACTTTCAGGAGCGTACAATACTTACGTAATTATTATGCGCATACAATACAATAAGTTATTAGTAAGTAACGTTATCTAATCTTTTTCAATTTAACTAGACCGAAAAGATTTTAAACACGATTGTTCTATGGAATGGATTTTTAATTGCAGACCCTTGCCTAACACAAACGAACGGCCAGACGTTTGTGTTGAATATCCGTATATTTAGGAAGGGTTTTCAAAACATATCTACTACGAATTTAGGAAATATTGGGATACCGTTGGAAATTGTTTTATGTTAATATTCCATATCCTCTATATATAGTAGTCTTATAGTTGATGGTTTTCACATAAATGAACTATATGTACCTACCTACCTATCCTAGATCCGTCACCTCCAAAGACATGTCGCCAAGCGATTTAGCGTTCCGGCACGATGGCGTGTAGAAACCGATTAGGGGGTATGGATTGAATCTACACTGCCATACCTGTTCCAAGTTAGCCCGCTACCCTCTTAGACTGTATCGTCAATTACCATCAGGTGAGATCGCAGTCAAGGACTATCTTTTCAACGAAAAAAAAAAAAAATAGATCATTCCTGGTGAATTCCAAGGCAGCTTTGCGGTTCCGTAAACCCAAATCTTTTAGGGGATCGATTCCGAAATAAAGGGTAGGTACTTCAAGCTTCACATTTTTGATGAAAAGCAAATAAATCATAGGTGTAATTATGATCAATTTTACAGACATTCACATTCCACTTAGTGTTACCTATTCCGGTTAAGCGGGCGTAAGTTGCGTGTTACGATGCGATATGCTTTTACATAACTATCATAGTAAACTCACTCCATTAATACCAGTAGTTACAAGCTATAGTAATTAGTAATGCGATGTTGATTTCTGTACTTTGCAAAGTACTAAATGGTGCCCGCGTCTTTGTTCGCACATATTAATAGACTCTTTTAAAAACTCCTGAAAACTAAGGAATTTTTCGGGATAAAAAGCATGTTATGTCTGTTTTCAGAATGCAATCTATCTCTGTGTCCACCAAGATCATTTAGAAGGGGCTCATAGAATTACATAGTAATGTTGTGCCTTTGTAATTTTTACCAAATATTTTTACGAATCTGGACAAGCCATAGTATCCAGAATTATTAGTATCCGGAGCGTGCCTACAAAATCTCCATTAAATTGGATGTATTAAGATAATATTAAAGAAAAATTGAAAATTGAAAACGACCGCGACATGCCGCGAGAGTTTATCTGTCAGAAAACTTCTAGGCGCCACAAATTAATTTATATAGTAGAAATCTTTGCTAGGCGCATCCTAAACGTGGAGCGTCAGAAGGGGATGTATAATCCGTTTTATGTTCTGAGGCTTGTGAGGTTTAGTATAATTTAGTATAAAATATATAAGCAACATTCAGGCACGCGTCATAATTTTGTCTGACAGAAAACTTATGAGCTGTCCGCTCTCAAAACGTAGACTTCAATGCGGTTTTTAGGGTTCCGAAAAAAACTTCGGAACCCTTATAGGATCACTTCGTTGTCCGTCTGTCTGTCAGTGTGTCACCACCGTTTTTCTCGAAAACGGCTTATGATACTAAGTCGAAATTTATACTGAATATAAAGTTCAATGGTCTCGTAGTGTTTTAAGAATATCAAGCTTATAGCTTAACTCAGTGAAAAGTTACAGCTTTAAAACCACGGCTTTCTCATTATTAAAACAAATTAAGGGACATCTTCCAAAAATCGTGTTTTTCCATACCTAATTCTTAGTTTCATAGTAAGTGCCGTTATATTTTACAAACACCAGCTTTAAAGTCTTACAAATGACGAACATATTGATATCTCTAAACATAGTAAGAGTAACTTAAACAGCTAAAAACCAAATAAAAACCTACCACTTACTATGACTTTTAAAGTACTGTAACGAGAGCAAAATACCTAACGCTAAAACACACTATCAGATACATCCGTAAGCTGCGACTGAGAGCCGCGACAGATAAGGTTTCACAGTCGTTTGAGATCAGCAGGCCCAGATTTCTATCGGACGTCCGAAGACTCAAGAATGGCCCAAGGTTACGTCCGCTACTACGTCCGATAGTGTGCACAATTCAATGTACATTCACTATCCAGCCGCGGTTGACGCGTCGGATAGTTTGTTCTAAGCCTAACTTTTTAACGCGTCACAACACAGAACTGTCACAACTTTTGTAGACTGACCTCTATAATTACTCTATGATTTGTAGAATAGACCAGGTATGTAATAGAATCTGCAATGCCATATACAATAAGAAAAATATTTTTTATCTATTACCTATCTCTTTAATTAATTTATGCCGTCATATTTTGTATTCTCATCACACTATCACATATCACACTAATTAATATTATAAAGCCGAAAGTTTGTATGTGTATGTTTGTGTGTGTATGTTTATTACTCCTTCACGCCACAACGAATTAACCGATTTAGCTGAAATTTGGAATGGAGATAGCTCATACCCAGGATTAAAACATACGCTACATTTTATCCCGGAAAATTACAGAGTTCCCATGGGAATTGAAAAACCTTGATCCACGCGGCCGAAATCGCGGGCATCGTCTAGTATAGTTATCGGCAAACTTCTTGGGTAAATTTTAGGTCTCATTTGAGGCAAATAAGCGGGGTGGCGGGGTATCGAGCGCGTGATTGGTAGATCAGTCAACCTTTGCTTCCCGCACCGTGTACAAATGCGCCAACTTACCCCCACTACGTCACCTTGTGCTCAAAAAGTTTGCCGGCACCAATACCTACCTAATACCCCTCCATTTTTTTGTAGAATAGGTAGATATGTAATAGAATCTGCTATGGCATGTACAATCCATAGTTAATCATAGATTAAAAATAGAGGTCAACGCAGTCTTATAACCCAGTTGTCAAAAGATGTCCATGTCATTGTCTTATTAAATAGGTAACGTTAAAATATTTCGAATGTTCTCAGTTCTAAAGAAAATCAGAGATATAAATAGGAAATGAGTTTTTGAAAGATATTGTAACAGTGTTAATGAGAGGATGCGTGAGGATATTTAAAGGTGCGAAGGGGTGGTTAGCTAAGGGAACTTTCATCAAGGGTGAAGTTGAATCATTGGTGGAACATGCCGAAAAGACATTAATTAAGCAGGAGGTTGACCAGTGCATAGATAACTACCATCCAGTCCAAGTTAAAGCGGCACCTCAGCAGCTCAAGAGTTAAAAGATGAAGTGTCCATAGCACAGCGGCTGAGATTATTGAAGCAAGGCAATACATTCGTTAAAAAGAAAGATAGCATTAGAGCAAGTAAGGAGATAAAAAAAAAGTCGTACAAGAATAATTACTCAGTGGATGGAGACGTACTCTGCAAGGATCCAGGACAATCGTTGGTCATACTCAAGCAATTGGAAAAAGAAATAAACACTAAGGACATTTTTTCAAAGAGAAAGAAGAATTGGAAATATAAGAGGCGTGGCTCAGCTGACCATATGAAAAAATGGCCGAAGTCCAATAGTCGATAGAGATTAATAGTAGGTAAATAGTACTGTGAGGAAAGAATGAAGGTGACTGTGTTGAATGAATGTGTATGTATTAATATAGTTAAGTAGATGTATGTAGTTAGCTTTGTCAACAGCACCGCCAAGTATATTGTTATGTGTTACACTGATAATAATATGTTTGTACATGATTTTGTTATTACCAACTTAAGAACACATAGTGAACTCATAGTGAACTTGTTAGAATATACTAAGGACATTTATAATAATAATAATAATAATTTTTATTTATTCGAGATAAAAATTTAAATTAGATATAGAAATTAATAATAAGTAGAAGTTTAAGTTAAAGTAATATTACTTATTAGCCCACAGGCTAGATGGTAGTATAAAATAAAGCCACTGTTACATGGTGCTTTATGGTAGGAAAAAAAACCAACTTAAGTATACCTATGGTTTTTTAAATTCGAGATCAGTCAAATTTTATTTTATTTTGTAAAAGAAATATTTTAATAATGTGTGACCATGTATAGTTAATACTTACTAGTGTTTAGATTCCTTATAAGATGTCATTCTGTATTGGTTAACTTAAGATGTATTATTGTTGAGAAGGTATGAAGTATGCGAGGAAATATGAACATGGTAAAGATGTACGAAAGGAGAAGGTATGTCTGGGGACAAACATAGTTGCAGGATGACCGAATGTGGGAAACGGAATGTAAGTGTATGACAGAGATGGATATATGCAATAGAGAGTGGGAAGTATTGGAGATAAAAAAGATTGGCAAGAGGGCATATGGAGTTAAGACGTGCTAAGGAGTGCTAAAAGTAGTTTAAATAAAAGAAGTTAATATATATTTAGTGTTTTTACTTTGAGCTATTCCCACATTTATTAGAACATACAATACTATTACTGCTTGTTTAGACATGAAAAGGGTCACAAAGAAAATTCTGTCAAACATAGAGAACCTTTTGATTGACTACCTCGAATGCTTTAAAGACAGCTTAGAGTTAGTTTTACAAGTTATACATTGTCTTATGGAAGTAACTCAAAGAGACAAATAATGGGATGAAATATGGATAGTGGGAACTGTGAGAAAATACACAACCCCATTGAGTTTGGGCTTGTTTGATTCATCTTGACAGTACTCTAGTCCTAGATGATATGCAGGGTCTGATCATGAGACCGGAAGGCGTCTATAGGAACTGCAATAATACTGCAATAATACTGTCATCTAGTAGGTACCTAATTAATACATTGGTCAAGAGTTTCGGAACCCTCAGTGCGCGAGTATGACTCGCACTTGACCGGTTATTTTACTTTAAGAGGATAATAGATACTGCAATTGCATTATTGCAATGTTAATGTCTTTGTTTCGCATACTATAGGTATGGTGAATTATTATATGTAGTCACGTGAGTCATTGTTTAGGTTATCTTATCGTAGTAAGTACGTAGACCTACCTAGAGTACCTACCTAAGCTAAAAGTGCAAAACAATGGCAATAGTTTAGATGCGAACAGCGTAATTTAATAGACCTACATTAACTTGAGATAGTGTGAGAAAAGTTGTTTTAATGAATAGACAAATATAATAATTAGTCCTGTTAGTCATTTATGCCTACTGCGGCATAAAAGCTAAGTAGTAAATTTTTTCCCTGATTCTTTTATTTTATAGTGAGTAGATATAGTAATGTACTTAATAATTATAATGTTATTTTGGAAAAGCACTTTCGTAGCAGATGATGATGAAAAATGTAGAGATAACGTAGATTCATGAAATTATTTTGAACTGAGGGATGGAGGTGCTATAGATTGAATTAGGTATGCTACACAGGAACCTCCTCTCAATTAATAATTTTGTAACGAAAATCCTTGTCCTGTCAATTCATATTAGAATTATGTTAAAAAAAGACAAGCTGTCGACTTTTATCACCCACACAAAAATTAATAAAAGTCGTATAAAAATATATCGCACGATATTGTTGGCCTCCGCGGTTGATGCATTTTATTAAAATAGGTGTGCGCGAAATAAACGTGGTCATCAATTTTGTATGCTATTTGAAAACGTTCCCCAATTACAAGAGAGAACATCCATGGTAAGTACATCAAAAATAGTGAATCTATCTTTATCATTATCTCAATCGTTTTATCTCGATCGCATTGCAATGTGACGAACCGCCAAAAGTACCGATGCAGATGCGCGTTAACGAAATGCGCTACTGTATCGCCGCAAAAAGTCGCCGTGGGTGATCTCTTTTAGCTTAGCAACTCGATAAGCTATGTCGGTTACTCTGATTCTTCTACGTGGAGAATTCGTAAGATGCTATAAGTCTTGCAAATATGATAGATGCAGAAGTGTGCAGTACCTTGGGCTAGTTAGTTTTGGGCTGTTCGTATCCAAAACCTGGTGAAATTGTAGGAAACACGTTGTGGACTTTCAGAAGAACGTCCACAACACAACGGTTCATCGGAAAAAGATGACGATGACGAATCTCTAATAAAATGTTTTTAGATGAAAAGTGTAATGTTACAATAATTCGAGTACCTATTTTCGTTCTTAAAAATGATACTAAGTCGATGTTAGCCTGTGTAAATTTATGTATGTAAATGTACATGTGGGTAGATATTAGAGGTTCAAAATCAAAATTTATTTATTTCATGTAGGCCAACTTGTAGCTCTTATGACACGTCATAAATTTCGTTATCTACTTCTATAAATATCTAATTAATTACCCATCGAGCGTGCTGAAAGTGTGGGTTATACTAGTTTATAAGTGCTAATTCAAATCAATAGTCTCATACTAATAAATATTATTTGTGCAGAATTTGAATAATATTCAAATTGTGCAAATCTGCATCGTTATATTTTCTTAAGGTTTGCTAAGGAGCCGCTGAATAAAGGCTGCACAAGACTTGTAGAAGTCCCTGCAAGATTTTTGACCTTTAGACCTTTAGAAAACTAGCAGTGGACGTCTATCAGTTGATAAAGTTAGACAAAAATTGGCATTGTAGTAGATTCTAGCAGCGTTTGGATATGTAAAATAATGTATCGTAAGGGTAGTATGAAAACGGGATTGTGCACAAGCCACTTGTTGCAACCTTAATGCATTAGACAACACCGGCAACACGCCTCAGACCATTGGGACAAAGCTCCCATTAATATGCACTTTGTATAGTATCATTTCCTGATCCCGAGTTACCGAGCGGCTTGTTTGGAGTAAGTTTATGAAGAACTGGGTTTGCAAAACTGTTGATTCCTCGTTTAATTTCAATACATCATTAGCAAAATTGATGAAGAAAGAGACGTAAACGTATGATAAACCTGCACAGACAAGCCCTGCACGATTGCACTTTACTAAGAATTTACTAGGTGATTTTACTTTTGTCGTGACTTCAAAAATGAACTGGACGATTATATTCATCTCATCTTCTTACCTGAAAATGATTGTACCTGATGATATTGTCGCGTATGCGCAAATATTCTCGGTGTGTCTGAATCATAGATAAGATCACATTGATAGCGTGAAGTCAATGAACTCAGTCCTGTAAACTGCAACTGTTTATCCTACTTTTATACTATAAATGTGAAAGTTCCATCCATCCATCCTCACAGGATGGATGGATTGATATTTGTTACTCTTTTACGCAAAAATTACTGGACGCATTTTGATGAGATTTCCCTATGTAATGATATAAGCTAAATGATTTTCCGGGATAAAATGTATTTTATCCCGGATAATTGTCCGGATAGCAGACGAAGTATCGTGCATTGAAATAAAAAACAAGTAAGAATATGCCTAGACCAATGCGAAAAATGCATTGACTATTTTTTTCGTATCTTATGTTTATGTACTCAACACGTACTCGTACATTTCTGTACTATACTGTACTGTACTGTACTGTACTGTATTTCTGTACTGTACTGTATAAAAACAACGGGTTTATAGATATGTAATAATATCTTTAAAACGAAATCCACATGTCTTGAACCTAGTGTTTGAACTTGGCAAAATCGTTAGAATCTCCTTTACAAGCATTAACTTTTACTAACTTTTATCTAGAAGATTGCTCGGGGTTTTTTACGACAGAACGGAGTCGGTATACCTATTTTTTATGCTTTTGGCGCTAGAATTTGTTTTAATATTTTATTGCCACTTTTACTGAGTCGTTTTACACTGTTTTTATAAGTATCACTGTTTTTAAATATCGTACCCTTATTGCAAAAACCGATTATCTGCATTTTTGTACCAAAATTAGGTTAAATATATCAATCGACTCCTCAACTCACGGCGAAGCTGTAGGTCAAACCCATTATCTGCTACGACGCTTTTTTACGGAGATAGCTAGAGTTAAAAGCAACTACCTACAGGTATGATTTAATTACCTTCTTAAAAAAAGAACTAAACTCATTTAAATAATTTAGATTTATAAATCTATACCACAAAAACAATGTATTGTATTATAATACTTTTCAGATGTAGTTGCTTGATTTATCATTATGTCAATATTATTCTGTTAATACATGTTAACCTGCGTTAACAGGTTTCAGCTTTTATTAATATACTAGAAATTGCTGATGTATCTAAAAAGAAAAACGAACTAAACAACATTAGTTGCTTTTTGCAGAATAATGAACTCAATATTTTGTTAAAATTATTTCAGGTAAAAGAACTTAAGTTCACTTTTACTGTATAACTGGGCTACGAGGGTTTTTGAACATCTTCACAAATCAAAAGTTTTTTGATTTGTTAAGCTCACAATATAACTCTATCTTTAAGGTGATAGAGAAAAGACTGTCTAAAGATCTTAAGTTTAGTAACTGGCCAACTGCCGGAATCTATAAAAGTAGAAATAAGCTGCTTGACTTATATGCAGAAAAAAATATAATTATTCCCCCGCGTTTATTGAATATGTAAGAAACTATTCTAAATTGTTTGAAAATGTGTGCGTACAAGCAAAGTCACTTCACATAAAACAAAAAATTGCCAATTCTGATAATAAAATTAAAACAGCATGGGACATCATCGGCGATGAAATGAGTAAACATAAGGTACATAATAATAATAAATTGGAGCTTAAAAGTGATAATCATGTAATTAACTCCGATACAGTAATTGTAAATACATTTGAGAACTTTTTCAAAAATATTCCAATTACTACAACCAGTTCTCTGAATTCCTCGCCAGCAGAAGTCTATCGTCTTCTAAGGAGCAATGTCTCTGAGTGCAATAAGTTATTTAGGTTTGAACACGTTACCCCATATGACATAGTCAAAACATTTAAATCTTTACAAAATAAGAAAACAGCAGATCTATGGGGGATATCAGTTAAAATAATTCATAACATAATTGATATTATTGCGCCATATCTTGCTTTAATTTTTAATAAATCAGTAGATTCTGGATCTTTTCCAGACCTTATGAAATGTAGTAAGCTAATACCGCTTTTTAAATCGGGAAGCAAAAGTGACCCGAATAACTACAGGCCAATTTCAATTTTGCCAACTCTCAGCAAGATATTCGGAAAAATAATGCTCAACCAACTGCTTTTACACTTTAATTTAAATAAAATCCTACACACTGAGCAGTATGGTTTTACAAAGGGTCGATCAACAACCGATGCAGCCGCAAGGCTGTTACAACACATATTCGATGCATGGGAGAACTCACAGAGTGCCATTGGTATTTTCTGTGATTTGTCGTCAAAGGCATTCGAATGCGTTGATCACGAGACACTTTTGCTTAAACTGAGCCACTATGGCATTAAAGATTTTGCACTTAGTCTCATTGCGTCTTATCTCAGTGAACGAGTCCAAAGAGTATGTGTCAATGATGTAAAATCATCCGGATCAGCCTCAGTAATGGGTGTACCCCAGGGTTCTATTCTAGGTCCATTCATGTTTTTGGTCTACATAAATGATTTACCACATTTTGTCCACAATACTTGCGATATTGTACTATTTGCTGATGATACGTCTTTGAATTTTAAAGTCGATAGGATAAAAGACAATTTTGACGATGTAAATAATGCATTATCTCAAGTTTCTGAATGGTTTACGGCAAATAATCTACTTTTAAATACTAAAAAAACAAAGTGTGTTGAGTTTTTATTACCTAACCCGAGAACTGTCAGTAAAAATTTAAAGATAAATAATGAACCTTTGAAAACTGAGGACTCCAAAGTGTTCTTGGGATTAACCCTGGATTCAAAGCTACAATGGGGCACCCATATAGCAACGCTTGCGGGCAAACTTAGCTCTGCTGTATATGTTATCTTTACATAGTATAAAACAAAATCGATTCCCGCTGTCTGGCCCTCTTTATGTACGCGTAGATCTTTTAAACTACGCAACGGATTTTAATTCAGTTTTCATAAGTAGATAGAGGGATTCGAGAGGAAAGTTTACAGTTATAGTGTTTCCCTAAATTCCTACGGGAACGGGACAAATGTAGGTGAAACCGCAAGGCACAGCTAGTTATTCTAATATAATAAAACGAAATAGTTTTTTTATTTAAATGAGCTAATCTCTAGAACGGCTGGACCGATTTCAATGAAACTTTCTTTTAAAGATAGCTGAGATTATAAGAAATAATGTAGGCTTGCCCATTTCCCACGGGAACGGGAACTCCTCGGGTAAAACCATAGGGCGCTGCAGTTAGTACGTACAAAGTTAAATGAAATCTACTTTACCTTCAGCCAAAAGCGACTAAAGATATTTATTTTACACCTGTACTGGCTAAAGTTGAACTAAAACGATTTTTGTCTTGATGATTATTACTATTCAAAACAAGTGATTAAATAAAAAATGCCATTAGAGCTACCAGAACGGTAAATTTGAAAATTTGGTAGTTTTTCTACATTCAGGAAAAACTAACTAAGTGAGCTCCTTACCGGTTATTTTCTTCTTTTTGTTGAAAAAATAGTAAGTTTTTTTCAATTATTAACCTACTTAACATTTCTTGAATAGTTTCTTGTTTATAAAAATTATTATTGTTTAAAAATGGGCATCATTATAACTAATTTTTAAGTCGTTAAAGTTTCAAATGCTTATAACTCAAAAACTTTTCGCTCAAATTTTGGTGCAGATAATCGGTTTTTGCAATAAGGGTACGATATTATGTTTGATAGCTACAAGTCGCTACAGGGGTACTGCAGTCCTGTTTTCAAATTTAAATTTAATATAATAAAAATTTTAAATTTCTTTAATGTAACCACTAAAGTTCAAGACTGATTTTGATGTAGCTTTTTGCATTACTCAAGTGTAATCTTTAGATAAAAGTTTTTAAAGTTTTGTTAGATTTTTTTATTCGGATCGTCATTGAGAGTGTCATTCATTGGCGTAGAGAGTTGTGAAAATAGTTTTATGGCGAATGATGCACAAATTGGCAAGTGCGATGCGTAGGTGGCGTGGATGCGGTGATACCGTCAAGTCAATGGACGCGTCGCTTGTTGCGTCATCTCGAATCATCATTCCCTTCTTTATGTGATAAATTGGCGATGGCAGAATCATACAGATCCAAGCACATATTTATTTTGGTATATTTATCATTTTTATTAATATTTATAGGTATTTAAAGATATTTATTTTGTGCTAAACTGATCTACTCGTAGGTATAGAAAGTTGAGAAATACCAATCTCTTTATATTTAATTCATCTAAGCGAATAACATAATGCGTTACTTTTCTCTGCACTCTCCTTGCTCTATCTTTTGACTACTGAAGTTTTGCCGTCATTTCTCCATATGAACCTTTTGATCAAAAATTTGTACCTACAAAGCCATGTCTTCCGCACCAAAGAAAAAGTGGTGGGCCATAGCAATTCCTTTTTCTGATGATCAATCATACGACTACGATAATTTTTACGATCAATCATACGACATAAAACTACGATAATTTTTACCACCGCGGCAGAAGTTACAATTTGGCTAAAGTTAATCCCAGCTAGACTAACTTGATAAATAGTTGATGCCCGCGACTTCGCTCGCGTGAATTTAGTTTTTTAAATTCCCGCGGGATCTCATTGATTTTCTGGGATGAAAAGTAGCCTATGTCACTCGCCCGGTCCTCAACTATACCCATGCAAAAAATCAGGTCGATCCGTTGCTTTGTTGCCGCGAGATTGAAAGACAAACCAACAAACTAACAAACAAACACACTTTCGCAATTATAATATAAGTAAGGATTTCAGTTCATTTCGTTTGCCAAGAGTTAACGTCAAAGTCTATGTAAGGACATAAATTTTTTTGTTAGGTATATGGGGATGTGCATCGAAAGATTTACTATCAAGTCGCTTCATAGTTGGCAACAGATCAATGCGATGCACGTTAAATGATATCATAGGACACTCATGCTAGACGTCATTAAAGCTCATTCACAATAGAAACCATGACGTTCGCCAAGGGCGTATCGTACTTCATCTTCCTAGCGCTCTATATAATCGAAGTTTGATGCTTACTTGAATCGATTCAATTCTCAAAAAGTGGCTTTTAGGTAAAATATTTAAAAAATACTTTTTAAAAAACCGACTTCAAGCTCCACTGCAAAGTATAAAATAATTATAATTTGTACACGTATGTTGAAGTCGAGCGGACCTAATTAGAAACGAAGAAACCGATGCGAGAAAGTAGTTCATACAAAATCTCACATGGTCTTCTTTTACCATCTTTGTTTGGTTGATAGCAAAATAAGAATCAAACTTCGTTTGTGTGGAGCACGCTCGGGAGTGAGTGTGACATCTCTTAAGCTGATTACACACCACAGCTTCAAAATATTACAACTACACCCGGTACGCTTCGACCGCATCGAATGTAAGAACAAAATGCTGATTACGTCTTCAGCATACTCTACAAATTTACGTGACGGTAGGTACTACCCACTGTTCATTAGTATTTTACGTTATGCAATGTAGAATACGTTGTATGTGGTACATTGCAGGTATAGTGGCAATCGACAGAGATGTAGCGCGAATGTATGATTCTTACAGGAACCAAAATATATGGCGTAAGTCATACACAGACAAAATTATGTCAAAATAACGAGATGGCGATAGGCAGGCTTCTGCATGAGAATGGCAGACGACAGATGAAGCAAGATTATTACTAGATAGAGAGGGCCGCACTTCGAACAACGCAGAGTAGGAAGATAACGTTGTCGTGACGATAGTAGGCCCAGAATGGTCAAGCGGCACTGGACAGAACGCTATGGGCGTTGCTTGGAAAACGCCTAAACCCTTTCAGGATACATACATCGAGGATTATTATTAGAAATGATGTTATCTGTAAACCTTAAAGTAATTATAAGGTTTATTATTATACACACAGCGACGTGACAGTGCCCCGCCACTCCATTCCTGTAAACGCACCTAATGTGCGATCAGCTCAAGCTATCGGTATCATTAGACGTGGTAACCCGGATACAAGTGTGACTGACCTTTTTATGTATCGTATAGACAGACATACGCGTCCGCATTTTATTTTGTGACTGCATTTGGGGAACACGGGAAAACTAACACATGTTCCGGTTCAAACAAACGAATGGCCTAGCGCGTTTGTCTTTTACACGTTTTTTAGCTCTATGAATTATTTCTCTACAATTTGAAATGGCGTCCTTTAAACTGAATGGAGTTAGCATGATTAGTGGTGATGAGCATTTATCGATGCTTTCGGCACAGGCAAAATTTTCAGGTTCATAGTGAGTTATGGACACAACTCAAGACTTCATATCTATTGAGAGATATCCACTGTTGGACAAATGTATGAACCCTTCTCTGAGAAGAGACCTGCGCACAGTAGTTAGCTGTTGATGGGTTGTTGATGATGAGAGTTTCCAAGTTAGATCTCTATATTGATTGATATACTGTAGAGATAACTTTAAACTCTTTCAAATCAAAAACTACTACGAAAAGAAAACGACATGTATTGAGGCATGTGTCGAATTGATTTGACTTAAAGACCGCAACTAATTTTGCACTACTGCAAGTGGTGGCGTGTTTTACGTAGTTTGAACTGGCATAGGCTACCAAAGTAATTGCCATGTTAGTCATGTTTAACTCCAAGTTATATTGCACTTTTCCCTTCTATTAGCTTTCTACGGTTAAACCCACATTGATCGACATTCATTTTACCTATTGTAATCTGATTAAACAACGTTTTATATTCAAGTACTTTTACAAATCTATTTAAATTCTGTATGGGAACAAATAAATCGAAAGAGGGTGCGTTCATAAAAAATATCGTGAAATCTTCTTCTAAATATATAAAAAGACTATTTGACTGGCTGGTCTATCAATGCAGAGCTCAAACCATTGAAAAGCATACAGATAGCCCGTAGGCTATTATGACGAAGGCATCCGCTAAGAAAGGATTTTTGAAAATTCAACCCCTAAGGGGATAAAATAGGGGTTTGGTAAAGGCTAGTTTTATTATAAAACGTCACGCCCATTCCCACATACGACTTTCTGGAGGCGTAATTAAAGCACGTGCCTATTCTCATTTGCCTATCGCGTTAGAAGTGTGTAGCGTAGCAAAGTTCTTGAAAACACCCTCTAGAATTTTGATGCTCATCATATTCACCTCGCTAAGCTGATGGTCTCGGCCATTTGTAAAAATATGAGCATTCATATGAAAAAATGTAATGAATGTAATTGTTTATTTACTTTCAGACAATGTCCGCTCACACTGATGACACACCTGCAGCGGATTATACTTGACGAAGTGCGGATCGCATCCAAGAAACATCCCAATGAATTCGGGTACAACTCTGACGAATCTGGTAAGCCTCTTTTATATGTAGTTTTGAAGTACCCACAGACTTACAATTTCAAGTTGGACAACTAAATCGCAGAGTATACTAATAGGCATAGTTACTTATGGTAGCCCGCACATCTTATCGATCATATTTTCTTTGTCAAAATCGTTGTGTTCGATAGTCGGCCAACTTGAAATTGTATGTCAGCGGTTCGCTCTTGAAAAATCGTCGTTTTCCGGCTTGCCGAGGGTCGTGATCCCTTGCTATTAATCAAATAATGGTACGGTTCTTTTACGATATAAATACGATGGGTTCCTTGCTATCCTTCCGCATACGACTCGACACAAATTTCGACTGTAGGTATAACGAATATTATCAGATGTTAGTGATAATAACGATATTAACCGGGAACGACGACTGCCTAATAAATTTTCTTTAATGGCCAGATTTAGTTCACCAAAGGTGGTCATCCATCTATTCACCGATTTTGGTCATGTTGCTTAACTAACGCAATCGACTGATAAGCACCGTCGCAACTAGACAACGAGTTCGCCAAATAATTATCTTTAATTACCGAACTAACGGTAATAGCTCAATAAGGAAGGGAAAATAAACGCTAAATCAAAAGCTATTCCACACGTACATAACTTACCAGTAGGCTATTTCGGTTGATTACAACCAGAAGGGGATCCCTTCCGCTTTCCTCCGGAAAGTCCTTCGCTTCAACTAAAATACTTATACTAATGTTTCTTAGATATAGTTTAGGTTCTTCTCGACGATGTCAGAATATTGACTACAATTTTATTCTCTATAATTAAAAATTTCTTTGAAAGAATGAAGAAATCTTTCAGGTGTTGGGAATTGAATTGAATTAAAATATAATAGTTTGTTAAATTATTTTGGGCTAGGCAGTTAATTTTTACTGGAACAATAAAAATCTCCTTTCTCGTGATCTTTAACAAACTCTGAGGAAATACTTACATTTAATTTTGTTTAACATAATCTAGGAGCAATGTGCCAAGTTTCACCATTCTGCGAAAATACGGTATCTTAAAAGTATCTTGCGTGTCTTCTAAAAGCAGTAACTTTGTCGTTATGGCCCCGATGCTAGACAGATCGATGCACGCTCATGTATAATAATGTCACAATATTTTCGTGCGTTGCTTTGGGATGCTGAAAGAAATAATAAATCGGCTGTGCGGCGTTTCTCAAGGACTTGCACACTAACTACAATTTTAGTTTGTCGTGCGTTAGTTAATTGTAATTTACCAACAACCACATGTAACTTTAATGCATGATACTGAACAACATTTGTTCAACTTTTGTAAGTGCCGCAAGCCACCTATTCTCTTTGACACGTGCAGTATAGAGGTTTTAAAAGAAATATTTTTATTTTTGTGTGAAAAAAAATTTTTGCTTTAGAAATTTTAATAAGTCGTGGAACAAAAGTTGTTTACTTTGATGCATAGAAGTTGTCTGTAGAAGGGTGTTGGCATTTTAAAATTAACCCTGTGTAGTGTATATTCATAATAAATCCTTCGCCTTGGGACCCCAATGGCCATCAGTTCTTGGAACTATATGCCGCGCCCAATGTCCCTTCAACTTTGCGACTCGATGAGCTATGTCGATAACTCTGGTTCTGCTACGGACACCGAGTACTTTTGTATTGCTACGGATCTCCTCAGTTCTGAATCGGTAGATAACGTCCCTTAGATTAGACATATAAAAATTAACATTGGAGCCGTGTCTCCATAGCCGAAACAACAATGCTCATTGAATTAACGTGAATATGATATCATAATGTTATCATTATCACATAATCTAGTGTGTGTTACATCATTCCCGCTGACCGTTACAAATATTAGGACGCGGGCATACATCGAGTCGGTTATGAACTTATGAATAATAATGAGGACAAACTAAGGTTGCAAGCGTAACAGAGCTAAATTGGCACCTCGGCACATCGCGTTAAATATAAAAACCTACTTAAATGTGTAGGTGTAGCTTGTCATGAGACGTATTTGGCCAGTTATAATGTATGCCGAAAAATTGGGTCAAATCTACATGATTTCGATTCTTACACAATGGTAAAGTTTCATGGTGTTAATTTTATAATAGAGTTATATAAAAACTAGCTTTTACCCCTCCCTAAGGTAAAGTTAAATATTTTAAAACCCTATTTAAGAGGTTGAATTTTCAAAAATCCTATCTTAGCGCATGCTTACGTCATAATAGCTATAGCTATTATATCTGTATGCCAAACAACCCGTTCCAAGGGCTTGGGCTGTGCGTTGATAGATCAGTCAGTCAGCCAGTCACCTTTTCTTTTTATGGGTGATTCTACGATAAGAGGTTTTAAGTTCATAGAGAATACGGCCACGGAGAAAAGTAGCTGTTTTTTCATTAAACACTTATATTATGATTTTTGTTCTATTTATTTATCTTTTCACGTAAGGGCAAGTCACTTTATGCATATTTTATTAAAAAGTCAAAAAAGTGAAAAAAGTCAAAAAAGTAAAAAAAAGTCAAAAATGACTTTTTTGACATTTTTGACGGTTTTTGAATTTTTTTGACTTTTTTTGACTTTTCTGACTTTTTTGACTCTTTTTGACTTTGTTGACTTTTTTGACTTTGTTTGTTTGCACTTACCTTATCTCCCCTGGTCAACAAGTTTCTCTCCTGACATTTAAAAGTTTTAACTTGCCAGGTGAAATATGGCAGGTGAGAGACGTTTTCATGATAAATTGTATTGTTTTAATTGACATAAGAAGTTTTTCGGTACATTAAAATTTCTATTTTAAACTGATTGCCGCACAAGTTACCTCTTATCGTAGAACTACCCTTATATATTTAGATATAGACCAAAATAATGTGTATCGCTACTTGGTACATTCCTGAAGACTACCTAGGTCAATCACAGGGTGCCAGTATTTCAGCTTTGACCTACAACCATCCTACAACACATTTATAATGCGCACCAAAGTACAAGGCCAGGTTTTAATGCAGTCTGAAATAAACAAGTGACACGCGAATACGCCACCGTTCGCATGTATTATCTAAGCAGGTCATAAAGGAGTGCTGAGCGTAAAGCTAATGTAAACAAAATAGGTAGGTTGTATTTATGTTCTAAAATGAAAAGCCTTCAACTAAGTGCTTTTATTAGTACAAAATACCCGTGGTTAGGGTTGCCAGGTCTTCAAACCGAAAAGTCGGACAGGCCAGCCAGTTTAGCCGGACATTTGGATACAAAGGCCGGACACCCTTATTTTTTAGACCTAGCACAAAATGGCAATTTTTTAAAAGCTCGTTTGCGCAAGCGGAGCGATACAAGATGAGGCGAGTGGAGCGGAAACCAACACATGACAAATATGTAAAAAAAATGGTTAAACTTAAAAAGCTTAGCAAAAGTCGGATAGGCCGGACACCGTCTAATTTAGCCGGACACTCAACCAAAAAGCCTGACTCCGGCTTTATCCGGACGCCTGGCAACGCTACCCGTGGTGTTCGTCGTCAAAAGTATTTGTGAAAAAATGTTAAATTGCAATACTTACTCTACACTTAAACCTTTCATTTGATGCCAAATTCGAAATTAGCCCCCATTTCCGATTCCGATTTATGTTAGTCTGCTACCATCATACTGCATCGTCACTTGCCATTAGGCGAGATCGCAGTCAAAGACTTATGCTGAGATCTATAAAGCGTGTTCTTACTCAGCTCATACTCAAGATAGAAGTTAAAACGAGACACAAATATGCTCTGACATAAATCTGTCTCGTCTTAACTCTGTCTTGAGTCTGAGCTGAGTGAGAGTGCGGTCTACAGATTTCAGCCTAAGAGTCATGAATTAAAAAAAAAACGTTTAACTTATCTATTGTTGGGAATCTTATTATTATTTTGAGACCACAATGTTGAAAGCTATAGTGCTTCCGTATTCGATTCTAATCAACCAGTTGTGACGCGTCTAACCAATCGAAATATGAGATGCATCACTTTCAATTTATCGTATTGCGTTATTGCAGCTTGAAAGGCACACTTGACCACCGAAGGTGAATTTAATATCTGGCACTAATAATAAAATTGTCTTCACATATGTGTACAATAGCTCTCGTACGAGTTGGAACGCTATTTCTACTTTTTAAACGATTACTAGAAAAATAATATACTTAATGCATTTTTAATATGTACCAGCTTTCTAATAAGATTTAACTTAAATATGGATTTAAAGAGGCTGTAAATATTAAAAAGTTCTTGTTTCGCTTATCTTTTAATCCGTTTTAGATGCTCCTAGATTAGGTGTCATGTGCTTATAGATATTCAACACGAATTTCAAAAGTCCGCCTTAGGTTCCAGTGTACTTAAAGCGAGAGGATTAGTCGCCGGCTTAGTCTGAAGCCTAGTGATTCAAGAGTTAAGTCAAATCCCTTGTAGAGTTTCCACACACCATTTGGCATACCGTTGTATAAAAATCAGGTGATTACGAGTTGTTTACGAAAATATCGCAAAATCGCTTTTATCCCCAGAAAACTCATGTAATAGTTTGTTCTAGTTACTAAAATGACTTTAATGTACCGATATCTTTCTTTTTTCCTAATCAAGAATATAATATCATTCAAAATTCAAATTCAAAATTTATTTATTTCATATAGGCTAACTTGTAGCTCTTATGATAAGTCACAAATCTACCACCGGTTCGGAATGCAGATTCTGCTGAGAAAAGCCGGCAAGAAACTCAGCAGTTGCTCTTTTCAAAAAAAAATTTTTTTTTTACAAAGCTATCATGCCAGTAAGAGTCTGCTAGAATCTGAAGGATGCCATAGCTTGAAATTTATACTGCAGAATCTGCCAGAAAGATCTGGCAAGCTTGACAGATATTTTGCCTTCTGTTTATTCTTTGCCTTCTTATTTTATATTATCAATTCAGTGTTTATAAATAGGTTTATTTATGTGTTCAATAAACACGACTAAATATGAAACTAAAACTCAAATCTATTTCTTCTTTACTTTTCAGAGTATATAGCTCTCCGATTAATGCAAGCAGTGACAGCACGCGTCAACGATGTATGTTTACGGTACCTGGACAATGCCCACCTGGACACACTACCGCCACCTCCCCCACAGTCGCTTAAAGAATACAAAACAGTCTCTTCTGCTACAAAGAACTCGCGGAGAGTTATGGAAGATAGACATGTCGAGATTGCCAACCTGGAAGCGTTGTTTGGCATTGAGGTCAGTATTTGTGATTTGTGGACATGTTTTCGCTTTCGCCCTGGTTATTTTAGTGTTTACCTAACGATTCTTTTGCCACATAGAACTCGCAGAGAGTTACTTAGGATGAACGTGGCGAAATTGCTCATAAAAGTTTCCTTCCTTCGATCGCAAATAGAAGGTCCTTTGGTATTTAGGTCAGTATATATAGACATAATTCCAGTTTCCGCTCTCGTTCGTCAATTTATGGAGCAAAAAAAAAGTCTCTTCTGCCACATATAATTTTTTACAATAGGTAACAAAAATATGCTATGTATACAGTGCTTCCACAATGAAGTTTCAAAAATGCATACCTACATACAATCCATTACATGTTAAGACGGGCAGACAGAAAGTAGACCCGGTCATTCCCGTTGGTGGCACCCGTTCACGAGCATGACGCATGATCCAGCCGTTGCTTCGCTCAACCATATTTGAGGGAACGTAACAACCCGATTGCATAACCAAAGCAAATGTTTTAAAACTTTTCTCCGTCTGTCTATTTCTTCAATAGGTCAAGGTGTTGTTTATTCGTATGATTCAGACCTTTGGCATTGAAACGAGTATGGATATACTTCTTTATTCTATTTTTACTTTCTTGATTAATTCTAGCTTTTACACACTCGTCTAGTCAATATTCGTTAAAGTACGAAAAACTGTAATCTAAATAGGCAATTGAGAAATCTGCAAGTATTTGGTTCATTCTTTTCCTAGATTATAATGACTCACAATCACATAGTTCAGGTAATTTTATTTCCTCATACTGCTACAAAGAAAGGATGACTAATTGAAGATTTAGGTATTTATCTATAAGAAAAAGTTTAAAGTTTCTATAAGAATGGATATAGCTCATACCCAGACTCATACACGTAGGCTATATTTAATCCCGGAAAACTAAAGAGTTCCCGTGGGACTCAAAAATCTTAATCCACACGGACGGAATCGCGGGCATCATTCAATTTTCAATAAAAATCATTTCTAATAATTCCAATTAGTTTTAAACACAAGGTAGGTTCGTGTTTAAAACTAATTGAAATAGTAACAGAATCGTTGTGTCGGTCTTTCCAGACGACGGAACCCACCAGTTTCTATGCAGTGTACGACGGGCACGCGGGCTCCGCGGCGGCCACGTACTGCGCGGCGCACCTCCACCAGTACCTGGTGGAGAGCCCGCACTTCGCCAGGGACCTGCGGCAGGCCACGCACGACGCCTATTTGAGGACAGACGCCGAGTTCATAAGGAAGAGTAATCAGAAGGTGAATACAATACTTTGTGCCAATTTCGCTAACGATAACGTTTTAGAGAGCCCGTACACGGTCAAACATGTTTGTCAAACAAACGGAAACGGAGGTGTTTGATTGGGTGTGCTGGTGTTAGATGACCTTGATCAAACAAAACCGTAACAAAAACACGTAAAAATTTTACGTGTTTGACAAACATGTTTGACCGTGTATGGGCCCCCTAAGGGCGTTTGTGCACTTATTCGTATACCGATACCGATTAGGGGGTATGGGTTGAACCTACTCTGCCATACCCGTTCCAAGTTAGCCCGCTACCATCTTAGACTGCTTCATCACTTACTATCAGGTGAGATAGCAGTCAAGGACTAGCTTGTCCATGAATAAAAAATAAAATAAAAAAAAAACCTTATTCGATTCGTATTCGTGAAAACACGATTCGAAATGGTCGCCATACAAATTATATATGCGCTTGTGCACTTTGTGGACCCGCACAAAATTCATATGGCGACCACTTCGAATTGAGTTTTCATGATACTAATACGAATAAGTGCACAAACACCCTAACTGAGAGATAAAGACCATTTATCCGTGGTCCCAGTGGGTCGACCCATTAATCGGATCATGAGTATTTAGTTTCAATACAAAAACTGTCAGAACATCAATTTTTTCCTCGGTTAAACGTTACTCGGCGTTGGCAGTAAATAATATGTAGTACAAGTATTAATCTGCAAAGTACGATTCACACCAGACGTCGTGCATTGTAGCGCAGTCACCTCAACCTATCGCTCGTGTACTGTTGAGTACGGATAACCCTTCTATTTCTGAGAGGAATCTCAGCATTAGAAGGGTTTAGGAAATAGCCCACTACTGCCCAAGTGCGGATTAGCAGATTTTAAACACCTTTGAGAATATTATTGAGAAGTCTCAAGCTCGCCAGTTTACCCTCGCAGTTAAAGCTGATGAATTATTATTCATTGTCTTAAACAGACAGAACTTTAAAAACCTAGATGTGCGTGCTTGGGATTTGGTTTGTGTGTGTGTGTGTGTGTGTGTGTCTATCTGTGACATCGTAGCAGCCGAACGAATGACCCGGTTTTGATTTTGTTTTTTTTGTTTGAAAGGTGAATTAGTCGGGAGTGTTCTTAGCTATTTTGATGAAAATCGGTCCAAGATGACCGCCGCCACAAAATGGCGGATTACATATTTTGAAAAACTCCCTCAATATGGGTATCAAATGAAAGGGCTTGACTAGTAGAATACTATACACTATGATAAATTTCAAATCCAAGATGGCCGCCACCGCAAAATGGTGAATTACATATTTTTTTCAATTTCACATGTCGGGGGTGTTTTAAATTTTCAATTTACACATATGTCAAAACGAAGATGCTCACAGGTTCTAAAATAGTTCGGTTGAACCGCGAGAGTTTGTTTGCTAATATCAGTTTTGTTTATCAGAGAGCGTCCGGCGGCAGCACGGCCGTGTCGGTGGCGGTGCGCGGGCGGCGGCTGGTGGCGGCGTGGGCGGGCGATTCGTTGGCTCTGCTCGCCAAGCGTATGCGCCTCATGCAGCTCGTCAACCCGCACAAGCCCGACCGATCTGTGAGTACAAGTTATGCTACTGCTCCATCAAAAATAAAAAAATAAAAAAATCTGCATTAGGCGTTGTCCTAATATAAAGCGAAGGCGCGACCATCGCGCGAATAAGCGGTGCGAGCGGCCGCGGGTTCCACTTCGCTTCGTTCCATCGCGCGAATGCCTATTAGGACACCTATTCGAGATCAGTATGTTTGATCGCGCGTTCGTACGAGTAAAATTCGCGCGAACTTGCGATGATCGCGCATTTGCGTTGTATTAGGACAACGCCTTAATTTTAGTGTTAACGGCTGTGCTCAAATGCAGCAAAAAATAATTAGGGCATTAAAAAATAAACAGGTGGCTACATGAAAAGAAAAAATGCTGCCAAAAGTAATTTTTCATGAATTAGTGCGTTAACTGGAGTAATAGTGTTCTGTACTGTCGTCCGTGTTCAAAATTAAATTCAAAGCACATGCGCTGCACAGAATGAGATAGCCCTAATGTAGCCAACAAAGTTTGGTGCGTTATTCAACGCGTTAAATTCCTTTGATGTGTCAAAAAACCGCCATGCGAGTTATCGCTTAATGTCTAACGTCATTAGTAATGCTACAACACAAATTGAAAGCATTAAAATATTGGCCCCATCTGCGTAATGGCTTTATTATCACGTTAATTTTCGCGTTACGGCTCAGGTGGAGCAGTAGCATTAGAACGCATAGCGAGACCAGGCGCACTACGCATTTTAGGTGTAAAGCTACCGTCATCCTGTACCGACGAGCCAACTCAATGGGCTAACGTAGTGCGAAGCGATAAAAGAGAGATAGAAAGAGAGGCAACTTCTAGGAATACTTCTACTACTTTAACACATTGAACGCATAAGTAAGATTCACTTCGCAAAATGATTTAAATAAATAGTTACCACACAATAAAGTGCAATTGAGATTGACACAGCGCTACTTACCTACCGTCTTATTCACCTAGACTTTTCTATTTCTATCACGTAACTCTTATCCCTTCACACAATCTGAGTTTAGTTTAATTCTGCGGAGTGCGCCAGGTCTGCCACTAGACCAATGAGGCAGCTACTATTAGAAGAGTGACAACCCTAGTGGATTTATCTAATACAATTTAATGTTGTAGGACGAAAAAGAACGAATAGAGTCGACGGGCGGCACAGTCATGTACTGGGGCACGTGGCGAGTCAACGGACAGCTGGCAGTCTCTCGTGCCATAGGTAACACCATAATACTAATAATATGTAGATACATAATATGTAGGTTGAAAAGCTAATTGATCTAAGCGACATTTTGTAAAACTTGCAAGAAGACTGATCAAAGTTTTTTTTTTTTGGAAAAAAAATCATAAATAAACAACTATTGTTCTGACTGATCAAAGTTGTTTTTTTTTCCAAAAAAAAAAAAAAAACTGATCAGTCTTCCTGCAAGTTTTACAAAATGTCGCTTAGATCAATTAGCCTTTCTCGTAATTTTGACAACTTTTTTTTCCTTTATACACGAAATTGTGTATGTGGGTCGTTCTACTTTTCTACCGACAATAGTCTGTCTTTCTTCTTATTATGGCATCTCGTTGGAGTATTAATATAAACGGTTTTTTATTCGGTTCGAATAAACGTCCATATTTTTCTTATCTATTAATATTATGTCATTTTTCATGTTCTCTAACCAGCATATTTTATACGTTCGTTTTCCGTATAATGCCGTGACAGAGTGGTAAACTGAAATGTGTGTGTGGGTCTCTACAGAAAAAGGCCACTTTGTCACATTATTTTTTCAAAAACCAACAGTAAAAAAGTATCAATATTAGCTAGGAAGGAAACTTTCATTAGTACTAATGAAAACACAGATGCAGTTTTTTTTAAATCCCACACATAAAACACAATTATAGATAGTCCAAAAACCAAAAAAACAGAAAAACGTCGTTTCATTGTCGGTAGAAAAGAAGAACGATCCATGTAACCTATCTCAATTTGATTTTATTTAAAAAAAACAAGAAATGACAATATTTAACACAAAAATTTCAAAGAGTACCTACAGACCGCCGCTTGCGACGCGCCGTACATAAAACGAGTGTAGGTATCTACACTCTTCCCTTTCTCGGAACTTCTTACGGGCGATGAAGAAGAAGAAGATAGCGTGATAACCTGCGTGTCGATACGCTAAAAATGATTGCATCAGTGTAACGATCGCAATGGAATGGAACCCTTCCCGCTATTGGTTAAAATGCATTGATACACCAAGAACGCCATCAATTCAGCCAATCTCAATCTCACCACATGGGTGCCTGGAGCACTTCGACCATCTTGTGTAACCAAATTCCTGCGACGGTGTCCCCAATTAATTACAACATGGGTTTATTCAAGGGGCGGACCAACAAATTCATGAAAAGTCGGCAACATATTGGTGGTACCTCAGGTGCTACAAATGATCATGGGCGGCGGTAATCACTTAACATCAGGTGACCTGCCTGCAGGTTTGCTCGCTAAAAATATAAATAAAAAATCAAATGCCACCACCAAGGCACAAAATATTGTTGATACTCCTAAAATATTTGTTATAGCAATTTCGTAGATGTAACAAAGTTAGACGTGCCTGGGATTCCATCCCCTGAAGGTAATTCAGCACAGCACATTCACACTTTTCGGACGGACTGTTGGAAAGATAGTTTGATATGTTTTCGATTCTTGACGATCGATAATATCAATATATTTTAAAAAACCTACAGTATTATATCTATCGGGTATAATTATTTTAGCTAAGCGCCAATCTATGTGCTATTCTTATTAATCCTTATTATCCTTTCCTTACTTCCTTGCTAATATTAATGCGAAAGTGTGTTTGTTTGTTGGTTTATTGGTTTTGTTGGTTTATCCTTCAATAACGCTGCAACAGAGCTATGGATCGTCGTGATTTTTTGCATGTATAGTTGAGGACCTGGAGAGTGACATAGGCTATCCCGAAAATCAAAGAGTTCCCGTAGAATTTTAAAAACGAAATCCACGCGGACGAAGTCGCGGGAATCAGATAGTTATGCAATTAGAAAAGGTTCATAATAGTCCAGACAAGAGGATCGAATATTTATAGCAAGGGGTTTAATCGGACGTTTTATTGTTATGAGCTTAACAAGATCAATAGGGGTGGTCAATGACGAGTCATAAATCAAAGAATCGCGTGCCCTTCTCTTGCTGCATTTTTATTATGTCGTTTAGAATGTTGATGCTGGTGCTAATTCGGCTGGTCATTTGTGGAAAAGGTGCATCTATTATATTGCAACAATTTCAATTATGATGATTGGCTGAATTCACAGTATTCTTTCAAGCCTCAATAGCCCAATAGTTAAAGGTGCGGACTGAAAACTGAAAGGTCGCAGGTTCGAACCCCATCTGTTGCACTACTGTCGTACCCACTCCTAACACAAGCTTTCCGCTTATTTGGAGGGCATAGGAGGATATTAGTCAACTTCAGCTTGGCTAATGTTCTTTTTTTAAAAAAAAATTCTTACACTGCGTTACATATTACAAAAAATTAAATTGTACAGTACAACAATAATTCTTTCATCCAATAAAATTGGCCGCCAAATTGTATACTATTTATTAAGATCACTGTGTCTATTTTAATATTATGTGTGGTGTACAATAAAAGTATATTCATTCATTCATTCAATAAAATTTAGTTAAGGCTATTTTTTGTAACATAGAAATGAAAGACGCGCGTTCTGAATTTATAATCTTAAATTTTTAGATTAGGAATTTATAACGAAAAAATCAGAATGTGTGTGAGGAATAGTTAAACTGTATGCGTTTCCCTGCTTGCTGAATTAATAATAATATGGATTAAGAGAGATATTCCGGCTGTTTGAGGCCAGCCTTCACATACATAAGAAAAGAACTAAATAACATAAAAAAAAAACGGAACCTACCTATTAAACGCTCAGCCACATCTTTAAAGTTTTATGATTTTTTAACCGTCTTTTTTTACAACTAATTAACTTGTACAAGCACCTATTGGTTGTAACTAGCTGGTGCCCACGATTTCGTCTGCATGGATTTTCATCATTATAATCAGTAACCCATCATTTTTATTTCGCACAGACGCAGGAGAATTGTAATGTCCAGTCAGCATCTTATTTATCCTATCTTACTAATATTATAAATTTGAAAGTTTGGATGTTTGTCCAAACATTTTTTACTCTATCACGCAACAACCACTGAATCTATTTGGCTGAGGAATAGATATAGCATATACCCAGATTTAACGTATAGACTACATTTTATCCCAGACAATAATATCAAACAGTTCACGAGGGAATCAAATAATCTTAATCCATGCGGACGAAGTTGCGGGCGTCATCTAGTTCCTATTAATATTATTAATGTGAAAGTGTGTTTGTTTGTCCTTCAATCACGCACCAAAGGAGCAACGGATCGACGTGATTTTTTGCATGGTTAGCTATAGTTGAGGACCGGGAGAGTATGCCACTTTGTATCCCAAACAAACATATTATAAAACAGAGATTCCTGTCGCGCGCAAAAGCTAGTTGGAAATAAAACCTTGTTTTATTAATAGTGTCATTGCTTTGAAATTTTCAATACCTTTTGTAAATTCTAATGCAGTGATTAGAATATTTATCTTTACGAGTGCCATAAATTTCTGCAGCACTGCGGGCGCCGTGCACTGTGCTAATTAGGATTTCTAATTTTATTTATTATTATTATACTTGTAATAAAATTTCGTAATTTAATTTAAGTGAAAAATAAAATACATAGTATGAATTTTAATGAATTTAAAATAATCTACGCAGACTTTTAAACCTAGTTACGGTACATTAAAAACAAGAATATTTTCATTTTTGTCTTTTTTTTTTCTCTTATTTTCTCTTAAAAAGTCTTAGAACAAAATAAATAATTTTGTTATTACGTATGACTTGAAGTTAAAGTTGCTTTTAGACGTTTTTTTAATATTTTAAAATTCACCTTTTAGAAGTTTTTTATTATTTACTAAAATACGAAAGAAAACGAATCCTACTACCTATAATCTATCTATATATATAAAAATGAATCCCTATTTCCTTGGTCATCGCATCACGCGTGAACGGCTGGACCGATTTCGCTAATTCTTTTTTTGTTGTGTTTGTTATTGTCAGGAGAAGGTTCTTATAAAAGAAAATATTAAGAAAATTGCGCGAAAAATTAGAAAATTTAAGAAAACTTAACCACCATATTAAATTATTTCTAATGTAACCGCTTTTACAATTCAAACTTTTTGATATAACCTTATGGCGTTTGACATAACATTGACAGAATGCGTGCTGCCAATTTCGTCAAAGAGTTTCAATATTCATAGTTAAGACAGGACAACGTCTGTCGGGTCCGCTAGTCACACTAATATTATAAAGCCGAATGTTTGTATGTGTGTGTGTATGTTTGTTACTCTTTCACGCCAAAACTACTGGACCGATTTGGCTGAAATTCAAAATGGAGATAGATTATACCTTGGATTAAAACATAGGCTACTTTTTATCCCGGAAAATCAAAGAGTTCCCGCGGGATTTTAAAAACTAAATTCACGCGGACGAAGTCGCGGGCATCAGCTAGTAATATTATAAAAGCGAAAGTTTGTATGTGTGTGTGTATGTTTGTTATTCTTTCACGCAAAAAATACTGGACCGATTTGGCTGAAATTTAAAATAGAGATAGATTATACCTTGGATTATAACATAGGCTAGTTTTTATCCCGAAAAAAATTATAGTTCCCGCGGGACTCCAAAAAAACCTCAATCCACGCGTATGAAGTCGCGGGTATCAGCGAGTTATCGAATAAAAAAAACATTTCCACATTACCGTCGCAAAACTGCATATCGAAAACAAAGGATGTCTGGTTTAATTTACGACTTAATGGCGGTAAGGTGCGCGCGTCGGGCGCCGCCGAGCCCCCCTGCACGAGGCCCTCGTCAGCCTTGCACGGAACTATATCGATCACTTAGCTCACACTGCACTCGCATAGGGTTGGGAAAAACGAAACTGATTTATCGACATCGATAAGTCTTATGAAATAGAATAGAAATAGAAATATTTTTTATTCAAATAAACTTTTACAAGTACTTTTGAATCGTCAATGAATCTACCACTGGTTCGGAATGCCGTTCCTGCCGAGAAGAGCCAGCAATAAACTCGGCGGTTGCTCTTTTCAAAAAAAAAAAATTTTACAATAGGTAACAAAACTATGCTATGTAGGTATACAGTGTTTCCACAATAAAGTTTCAAAAATGCAAAACAATCCAATGCATGTTAAGTCAGGCAGGCAAAAGTAGACCCATTCCCGTTGGTGGCACCCGTTCACGAGCATGACGCATTATCCAGCCATTGCTTTGCTCAACCATATGCCCGTTTTTAACCTCCGACGCAAAAACGACCGGGTGGTATAAGTTTGACTTTGTGTTTGTTTTGTGTGTTTGTGTGTGTGTTTGTGTCTGTTTGTGGCATCATAGCAGCATTTATGCCAGGATGCAGCTCTGCAATCGACCAGACAGAACTACTTTCGGCGCAATTGACGCAGTCAAATGTATGATTAGTTAGTTACTTATAATCTACGATCAACACTTATAATTAAAAATTATGTATAATCATTAATCTATTATGTAAGTAGCAGGTATACTGTGTTTCATGTTAATAACCAAACTAACAAAACAGAAAATTATCTGATCGTGTCAATGACTTGCACTTGCTTGCTTCGGTTTTTGGTAAACCTTGGGATAAAAACTAAATTGATCAATTTAGACCCATTTTATGGTTTCGTGAATGTTTCATTTTGTGTAACGTTATGAAAACTTTCAACCTTAATATTTTATTGCCTAATCTCGTTAAAGTGCGTTCAACAGACGCCGTCGAGCCGAGTCGCCTGCTGTAATCAATTCCCTTGGTGCGGGACTATCTTTGTATTTTAATTACGTCACCTCGAAATGTCTCCCTTGCAATTTATATCGATAAGTTAATAAAATCGTCTTATCAATATATGATACTAGCTTTTGCTCGTGACTTCGTCGGCTCGTGAATTAGGTATTTAAAAAAAACTGTTTATCCGGGATTAAAGGTAGCCCATGTTCTCAATTATATCCATTGAAATAATCACGTCACTTCATACTTTCGCAATTATAATATTAGTAAGGAAAACTATCTATTAGGGCGGGAAAAAAACATGCGAATCGGTCCAGAAATCGCGGAGAAGTCGGCGGACGTACAAAAAAAACCTTGAAAGCCGAAAAGTTTCTTGGAAGTCGGTTAAAAAGCAAGTAAAAATATCACACATGTAACTTTGTGGTAGATACTTATCTACGTCATATACACTTTATTATGTAGGTATATTGTACAGTCACAATTCCTAGTACGTATATTAATTAAATTTTCCTGTTGCGTTACTAAATAACGATAGCTATAGGTACAAACAAATGCAATTGTGCAAATAACCTACCCATGAGCTTTTAATTATCGTAAAATATAACATTTAATAGATGTATTATGTAACATACTTATTATAATCGACCGAGCGAAGTAATGTCTCTGAGTCTATTTGGGTGGCCTTGCACTTGTCTATCTGTCTGTAAAAGCCTTATTACTCCTGTATTAATGAATAAAATTCTTCTAATTTACATATATGTATTTTGTTTATCTATGCATAATTCATATATAAAAACTTTATTTGCGCCTCAAATACGTCCACAGAAGCAAATAGGGAGTAAAATTTACCACCGATTTTCACCAATTTAGCGTAGGAATTTCAAACTCCCTCCTCGGTTGGGCATAATACCTAAACATATTCGTATACTATGAAGAATTGTATTGTCACTGTCTACTTGTGGAGACAATTCTCAGTTTGAAAGAAGAAGAGATCCTAAGTAGTAGGTACTTCCTCCACACTTCAAATTATCTAAAATACTATACCGATTAGAATATGTCTGCAAGTCAGTCACAATAACATCATGTACGTACCTATGTAACATGTAAATTTGCTGTCAACGCTGATAGGATTACCCCTGATTACCCGTTCCAATTGCCAGGTTATTGACCTCAAGACATCTGCTAAACTTCTGATCACCCGTGACGTAATGAGACCAGACCACAACTAATACTCAGAATAATCACATCGATAATCGATAAAATATGTATAATCCTTATTACTAATATTATAAAGCATTAGTGTGGTTGTTTGTTGGTTTGTTCTTCAATCACCCAGCAAGGGGGCAACGGAGCGATGTGATTTTTGCATAGTTATGGATTTAGAAAAGTGATATATGCTACAGAAGAACAGAGAATTCACGCGGGATTTTTAAAAACCTAACTCGACGCGGGCAAAATCTAGTTTCAGAACAAGAAATAGTTAAAAAACTGTAACCCGACTATAGAAAATTGAATGTACAAGTAACATCCATTATATTGATTTTGTCCGTATTAAATGTAACCTATGTCACACAGACCTTCATAACGAACTGACAGACACCGATTCATCAAAATCGGCTCAGTAGTTTGCTACGGTGGAAAATTCGTAAATAAGTACATACATAGACTGCTAAAATCATAAGACTTCCTTTTGGCTTTGCCGCGTAGTCGGGTAATAAATAAAGCAATATCGATAAAGATCTTTCCCATCCTTGTGTGATATATGAGTCAATGATGTCGGCAACAATGGAAGCGTAGTGTTGACATTCTCTTCACAGCTCGGCACGGGGCACGGGCCTTTGCCCCTCGCATAGAGACCCATTGATTCCGCGTTCCACGACAGATTAGATCCCGCACGTTTATTCTGTCCCATTTCTGTCCCCTTGAATTTGGCCGCCGAGTTGTCCATTCGAATTTCATGCTAGATTAGATTAGTGGGGATTTTGAAATTGCTTTTCGCAGGATTTATTAATTGTTTTATCCTTTCACGATCTTTAAAGTAGGTTGTCGGAATGAATTTGTCCCCTAGAATGATATGAAATTATGCATTACATATTTTGAACTGACTTCAAAACAAAAAAGAAAAGTTTGGTTATGTTATGCGATGTCTTCGTCGAATGTAAAGAGTCGTTACAGTTAAGTCACATATCGCTTATGGAGAGCCAGATCTAGGATATGGTATGGAGATATGATATAGATCTCAATTCAAACCTGACTCACACTACCTACTGTTTGTAAATAATATTAGCTATACTGACGTTGATTATTCTCCTCCTTTCTCCAAATAAAAAGTAAATCTTGTGGGACTGGGCACTACAATAGTGCAACGAGTGGTAATAAACTCGGCCATTCAGTATTCAGTCCGCTCTTAAAACCGTTGGGCTATTGAGGCTAAAAGTAGTTTTCCGCGTTAAAAATTAGCCTATGTGTTATAACTTTTCTTTGTGCCAAACAGGCAAATCAATTCTCAATCACGCCGCAACGACTGTGTTGCGGCGTGATTGAGTAACAAACATCCATCCATACAAACTTTTGCATTTATAATATTAGTAGGTAGGATAGTAGAATTTAAATAAGAATAGGTATAAAGGATTAAGAATGGTTTGCTTATTTTTGTCGCATGTTACTGGCATACAGCCTATGGTACAGGTATATATGTAGGTAGATATGGTACAAACTAGTTTTACGTCTGACCGCTGTATTTATTAGATGTTGATTGTACGCTTTGTCTTCAGGTGACGCTCAATACAAGCCGTACGTAACGGCGCGACCGGAAATCGCGGTGGTGGAGTTAGACGGTGATGAGGACTTCGTGGTGGTGGGCTGCGACGGACTGTGGGATGTCCTCAGCGAGGACGCCGTGGCGTTGTCCGTCTACAAACAGTTGTACAACGACCTAGGTAAGTGCCTTTCTTTCTAAACACACCATTGATGGGGAAGAGTAATCGTTTTTGACTGCGGCATCCTGCATAGAAATATCAACGGCTACGCGGTGCGTTGCCAAATGTTATTTGTCACAATATTGTTACTGGCAACGCTGGCTGGCTGGCTGGCTTACTGGCAATGGTGTAGTACCACGGGTACCACGGGTAAATAGCGGTGAGCGAAGGTATTTTTGAAAAAAATCACTTATTAGGACACAATTTTTTTAGGCAGTTTTTGACACTCTCAGTGTCACGACTAGGCCGTTTCGGCGTATCTTTTAAGAAATTGGCCGAAATTGGCTAAAATGCATTTTACTGTACAAAATGCAGTTACCAAAATTGAGACTGGCAATGATTGATGCAGATATTTCACAATTGATTAGCGGATTTTATTCTGTATAACTTAGTGAGAAATTAATATTATGTACATCGAACTATAACGCTTAGAACAGAAGTTTCAAACAAAGTTCCGCTCCAAACTTAAGCTCAAAACAACCAATGAATGTGTAGAATAAACGTAAATAGTTGAGAAAGCATAAATGGGTCTGTTTTATCAACTGAACTTAAACCGGATCTGAACTGCAATTTTGCAGTTATCTTGCAGTCAAAAAGGGGATCATAGTTTGTTAAGAGTTTCTTGTAATTAAACCGAGTCGAGAAATCGTAGCAATAATAATAATTGTAGTATTTTATCGTTGAGTCAAGTTCTTGCACGCTCCCGAGTGCCAGTTCACTTATGTCACTTCTATAAATAGCGTTTACCGCTTTAGGTTTCAGATAAGAAAGTTACATAACGATACGTTTATAGCAAATGAACTTATAGCTTTAGGTTCACGGACAGACTAATCGGTAGGATTTTACACCTACCTACTTAACAGCTTATAACGTATTAGAATAATAAATAATAAGCATATTATGTCACTTGTACTTATAGTATTTAAGCCATCCGCGTTGTGTAAATGAGCTTTACGCAAAAGAGCTTTATGTACTTTTACTCAACTTCCATTTTGTCCATGTTTGTACATATTACGTACGTCATACTTACTAGTGATGTGCCGGATATCCGTATCTGTATCCATAGTTTCTTGGCGAATGTTTTACGGATCTCCTACCGTATTAATTTTCAATATATAGATGAAATTGTATATATAGGTGATTAGATAGCAATGAAAAACTATTAAATTCCATTCAGATTGCTTGTATTTCTCAAAAATCAAATATTTGGCATCTTTATATTGCAAACATTTATCATACTGAGTTATGACTCACTCATAACTTAGTTGATTTAGTACCTTTGAGTTATGCAAAGGTACTAAATCAGCTATCTTTATAATTAGATCAATCACAAATCTTTTTCATAAACTTAGTATCGACACCGACTGAGTAGTAAAGTTAAGATCCGTATCCTTATCCATATCCGCGGATCTTGAAACCAAATATCCATATTCGGATCCGTATTCGCGGATATACACTTTTAACAATCCGGCACCCTCACTACTTACTATATATACATGAACATGATTAATGTGTTTTGTCATGTTTTATGCAAATAGAGTGAATCTGAATTAAATTGTGTCCGCAATTTTTCACTGAAAAGACCCGGTTCTTTTAGTTATAATTGTAGGTCAACAATCATCTAAAGCATTTTCGACCCATTTTCCAACACGATTATGCTAAATCTTTTTAAAGTTACGTCATTGGAATCAAATGGATAAAAAGCTTAAATAATTTCTAAATCTCTGTGGAGACAGAGTCTGCCGCAGATCTTTATAAGGAAGTATTAATGAAATAAGTGCAATAGGTCATATGTATTTTTTTATAGGTAAAAACGAAGCCGCAAGTGCCAGAAATTCATTACAGTAATTTTTATACTCAAGGCTTCATTAATCAACTTCGCACGCAAATTAATGATGATTTAATTTTTCCTGACAACTTCTGGTCGTGTATGTTAACAAACATGTCTTGTAATAAATACCCATTATGATTGCCTTAACTTAGGCACCCTTTCATCTTTATCGTCTTTACGAAGCAATTGACGTCGGCTGCTGGACAAAGGTCTTCCACTTGCCCAATGACACAAACCACACTGGTCAAGTGTGGATTGTCAGAATTCACACATCTTTGAGAACTTTATGGAGTACTCTTAGGCATGGAAGTTTCTTCACGATATTTTCCTTCACGAAAATGGAGAGACGCGTGCCTGGGCTCGAACTTCCGATCCCCTGAAAAGGGGGTCGATGTCTTATAACCATCACCACGTTCGAGATTACGAATAATAATCCACTGCGCACGCAAACTAAAGATTTAATTTTTCCTGACAACCTCTGAACGTGTGCGTTTACAGAGCATCTTACGAAGTAGTACGCAGCGTCGAGTAGTGTAGTCCTACCCATTGTGGTTGGCGTAACTTAGGCGCCCTTCAAGTCTTTGTAAAGTGTCTTTAATGGATCGCAACGCTCAAGGCGAAAAGCTTTTATGTTGCTCAACAGATTTTTGTTGTCGCATAAATGTAAGGGTTTTTCATTGTGGCACTTGCACTGAGGGGGAGTTGTATGCCACTTTTGCCATTGTTTCGGTTGGATTGTGGTGTTACAGTGAATATTAAAGGTTTTTGAGACTAATTTCGAATGGGGAAACTACTTTAGTTAGGGTACTACGAGTACATATTTTGTTAATGAACACTGCAGAGGATAATACGGCAAATTGTGCTATTACCTATTAAGTCCTTAGATAGATAGAAACACTTTATTGCATACAAGAAAAGAGATAACAACAATATGTACATTACTTATGTGTAGTGTACACATGCAAAGACGATCTTATTGCTAAGAAAGAAGAAATCTCTACCAGACAACCTTTGGTGACAGTAGTAAATATCGTGTGAACGGTAACTATTTTATCGATCAAAATGAGTTTTCATTATTATTAATGCATCAATCTGAGTTCATATACTCCTACAATTTCAAGCGAAACGTTGAAAGATTTATCCGTATTATTCGTGAAAAGAAAATTAGTTTCCGATTTTCTTAAATTCATTTTCCCGACATTCCCCGCTGTCTGCAGTACTCAAAAGCAGTGACAAGCTTGACGTATGAATGGGCTCTTATGACTAGCCGCGGCAATTTCTAGCTCAAGTTACACAGAGTGTTGTCCCCTGGAAACTAATAGTTTATTCGCCTCGATTACGTATTTAATGAAAATATCATGTTACTCTGTTTGTTTATTTACGTCTCTACTGAGTTATGTTTAGATAGTAAATGTTTGATTGCGTATTTAGTTTCATTTTGATGAGATGGAGTTTTCGATAAAATATAAGCTGGAATGTGTAAAACTTGGATTATATTTTTGCATGATTTTGGCTTCTACATAGCATCGTATCATTATTCTAATTTAATCGAATGTCGGTACGGTTTTGTAAGCTTCAATGAATAATGTATAAGATATTCATTTCTACATTAATCTATGGAATATAATAAGTCGACCAACAAAATTTATTTTTTGGCATCAAAACCTAGCTTCTAATTTAATAACTCAGCAACGGGAAAATGATGAAGCTTCTAATATACTAACTCGGCTTCTTCATAATGGCCACAAAATATTCCAAAGAAAGCATCAAATAAAGAGCCACTATTTTTATTATTGTCCACTGCCACTGCACGATTTGGTGCGAGTGAGATGGATACGACTGGCCATTTGCACGATTTCGTTGGTGCGAGTGAGACGGATGCGACTGGCAATTTGCACGATCTCGTTGGTTATGGCTATTTGCACCAATCAGAGAGCGCCATTCAAAACATGCATTTGTTTTTTTTGTTGTTCTGTTGTTAGTGTGTTAATATTGCAATTATTTTTGTATAATTTTTTCTTTAAACTAAAGTTAGGTTAGGTTAGGGTTATACATGAATATTCAGGTGGGCACTTAGGTTCTGTTGGGATCGTAAACCTACCTAAAACTAAAAAAAAAGTTGAAAAAAATAATAATGTTATAATGTTATGTGTAGGTATTTATCTTGAGTTAAATTTAAAAACAATCATTTTTTTAATTTCATTTTATCAAAAATAAAACGTTTTTTTATTTAGGTAGAAACATTTTTTTATTTCATTTTTCTCACAAAAAAAAAAAATTAAAAATGTGGTTGAAGATTTGGTGTATTATTTGATGCTAATATTTAAGTATTTTAGGAGTTCACGGTTTGAAGCTAAGTTATAAATATAGATGCTAAAATTATATTTTTTAGAGGCTCACTAGTTGAAGCTGACTTAGTAATTTAGAAGCCAATAATGGTATTAAATAGAAGCTCGTTTAATTACATGCCTTAATCTATTAGTTAGAATATTCGCGAAAAATAAGTTCTCGCAAACATGTCAATATTCCCCTTGCCCTTCCCAATAAACTTAAAGCTTGTGTACATAAAATGAATAGAAGTAGATATGACAAGATAATGGGTGAGGTTTGTACCTACCTATCGTTTCAGTTCGCGTCTTAAACTTTGCTTTACTATCTACTAGTTGATGCCCGCGGGTCGCGACCTCTTTCGCGTGGATTAAGGTTTTTACTCTATTATTTTCCGGGATAAGAAGTAGCTAGTAGTAGTGTGTTATTCCAGAATATAATCTATCTCTGTGCCAAATTTTAGCCAAATCGGTTCAGTCTTCGCGGCGTGATCGAGTTACAATACATCCATCCATCCATACGTCCAAACTTTCGCATTCATAATTTTAGTAGGATCAAGGCTATTTCATAGATCGTACACTTTCTTGATGCAGATCATTTCAGTCTCCTCCGGGTGGTATTAGTACCTACCTATTGACTATACTACGTGTGTTTGCTTAAGGCAAAAAATATTCATTGGTGATTCAAACAGGACTTACAACTTTGCAAATATCCTTATTGAATAACCAAAACGCGGTTTATGTAGCGTAACGAGCTAACGAGACTGGCGCGGCGCAGGCTGCCTAGATTTCAGGCTGGCTGCGGTCAGGCGCACCGCAACGTCGCGATATTGTTTCGTAATTGCGTCGGAAGTGGGGAAGTGGAGAAATTGGATACTTTGTTTTCACTTCGCCCCCGGACCGCCCCGCGCCCCGGGCCTCAGCCCCCGCCCGTCGGCGTATCGCGGCCGGCTTCCCCGCGTCTTGATGAAGCCTTTCTAATTGTGAGCTTCGTGGACGTGTAAACATTGCGTTGTCGTGTTTGTTTACCATCATTGCCCTTGTGGACATCATAGAATCATCTTCGTCATCGTCCCTCTCTCTCTCGCTCTGCACCGATTACTCATTGCTGACGGTCGTGACCCGTTTCCTTCTAGAGGAGTTTTTTGGGATGGGCCCACATCCTTCCGCATACGGCTCGACTGGACGAGCCAAATGTTTCAAATTAAAATATTTTTCACTGTTCACTGGCAACCAAATTAACAGTTGCTGTAGGTAGTAGAGTACCTGAGTGTATCTTTGTGTTATAACACTTATAACGTTTAAAGTTTTTGCTTTCGAGTTTTTCGTTACATTTTATTATGAATGAATTTTAAAAGAGACTTGTTGAATATTTTGTGGTAAAACCTTAATAGGTACGTTAGTTTACCCGGTGTATAAAAACGTGGACAATTAAGACTCAAAGCAAACACTGTAAATTATGCAAATCTTATAAAAACCGTTATTGTTCACGTTTTTATTCTAAACTTATTATGACTCATTCGACATTGAACTTTGTCTGAAAATGATAATTTATACGTTTACAGATTTTGGTATTCGATGAGTAACTATTAGATGGTGGTCGAGGTATGAAGATGTTCAGACAGGTCGTCGATTGCAACTTACAGATTTATCAAGCGTAGACTGTACATTGCTCATGTCGGAGATATTTGTACGAGTATTTACATCTTGTACCTACAAAAGCTTTTTCTTTTCTCTAGACCATCCTTTTCCATGAGATTTAGTAGTGTTCAAGTGCTAGGAAAAAGTGCTGGAATGAAGTGAAACCATAATCGGATTCCTTCGCCCACTAGCTTCTTCTGAGAATTAGAAAAGCCATAGTAATTTCTTGAAAATCTATCTACGCTCCAGTAAACCTTTACGTAAGTATAGAATACTAGGAACATTGAAATGTCAATAAACCGCCGTCTTTTTCCTATTGTGTATTGTGCCCTATTATGAAGAATGGCGCACTAGTAATTTAAGTGCTGATTTGTCTTAGTGTAGGATACTTATTACACATAATTATGTAGGTAGTTTGACGAACTGATATTAGTTGGAGTACCAAGCTGTTCGAGTGACGACCCCGCACGTGGCAGGCTCCAATTAGGTGGACCGATGACGTTAGACAAATATCAGGGAGCCGCTAAATACAGGCGGCGCAAGACCTGTGAAAGTCTGTGCAAGAGATCTTTGTATATGCAGTGGACGTCAATTTGTTAAATGAACAGAGAGAAAAATATGTAACCGGCAACGTTACCCGGGGTTTTAATATTTACATGAATAATTAAAACGGAAACACCTTTCGCCCAGTTAAGTGGACACATGACAGCTTTATTGGATTAAGAGTTTTAGCAGTTTAAACAGTCCGGAGTTGATATTTGAACTGGGGAGGCCGGGCGTCGCTAATTCGCCCCAGGGGCAGTCCGGATTATTACCCTCTATCGTTCAAATATTTCGGATTTCACCTCTATATTTCGGTATATAAAAGCCAAATTGTATGAATAGGAATTTTAGACAATTGTTTCATTTGGTAGGCATTCGTTTGTGTGACGTATTTTCAAATAACACTTTTTTTACCTGGCTGCTTTTTTTATAGATAGCTACAGTGTACATATTCCGTTCAATCATAAAGGATTATTTTAAAGCAAACCAAACATCACCGTAAAGCAGTCATGGTTTAACATTATTCAGTCGCTGCATAAACTTCATCCAAAACTCCGGCAAATTGTCTTTTTATCAATTCACTAGTTTTTAGACCCGACTGCCGAAATCTATCTGAATTTTCAATTATTTTTTAAACGCAGTCAGGGTTTTGCTTAATAATTTACTTCTTTTCGTACCTACTTAAATTGTGCACATAGCCCAAGGTAAAGAACTGATAGAAATCGAATCTAGATTTGTGACTAATCAACCTTGTATTTAGGTAGATTTAGATAAAACACGTTATGGATTTTTATGTTCAGCTGTAAATCAATAGCATTTTTTGTATAGAACTAGTTTTAGTTCATATCGCTTCGATAGCCTAAGTGTCTACCTTACCTTCTCTAGCATCCAAAAGAGTAAAGAAACTTTCCTTAGGCAACCTCGAAAATACGCTCAAACGTCGTAATTCGGAGTCCCAACTTGGGTGTTTCGATGGAGATCTAAAATTCGGAGCTATGTGCGTTTTAAGCCGTTAAATATCACTTGCTATAACCTTATTTTGTGATCGAAGGCTTTGAAGGCAATGGAAAACATTCTGAGGAAACCTGCATGCCTGACATGCCAGTGATGTGTTGAGAATGATGATGAAATCAGAAGCTCAGATGCTGAAAGGAAAGAAGGTGTTCGTTCACGCGATAAAACCGATGTCCGAACGAGCACTTCTGCATACCACCTCGCTACTGATTGAGCCGATATCATTGTGTCCATTGATCGTGGTGTACGAGTAGTTGATAATGCCCCCTTCGCGTCGCCCTAACCGCGATTTAGATGGCGTCGTATCTGACTGTACGATGTACTAACGCTCTTCCGTAATTGTTGGTTTATGTTCGTATTGTGCTGTAAAATGTACGAGTGTGTCCGTTCTTGTTTATTGTGAGAGGTTTCGTATCACACCTGTGGATCGACGGTGCTTATTAATTCGATATTTGACTATTTTACTTAAAGGTTTTTAACAACACAATGCCAATTTTTCTTTTTTTTTTAGTATCTGAACTACGGTAAAGAAAAAAATGAAAACTGAGGACAGAGTTAGTTTCACTAGAGCTCTAGAACTATTATAAAGAGACCTTAGAATAAAAGTACCTTAAAATTTTATCGTTGAAATGTCAAGGGAACCGACATCAGACGTTAGCATGCAAATATTTCAGGCTGTCCAAACAGGAATTTCATGAATTGTGTGATGACAGGCCGCAGCGACGCCATTAAATTACAATGAGTCGCTTGTCGCAATACCGTCTGTAGATGAGCGGGCCACGGGAATTATAAAATGCTCCAAGTGCTCTTTGCGAGACTACGTAGGTAGTTGCTGTGAACTCTGTAGAGGATAAAATGCTTTTTATCCTATTAGCTATTTCTTGAGGGACGTGTAGCCTAGTTATGATAGCGCAAAGCAAACGCTGATTAAGCAACATTGACCCCGGTCGATAACTGGATGGATGGATAACTGGAAGCTGGGTGACCAAATTTGGCCTTTTCGCTCCCTCCCTGCTTCTGAGACTCGGATGAGCACGCTAAGCCGTCTGATTCGGTTGCTAGGTGAAGTCTCAAGATACAGGAACGGTCACACTGACTACGCACTGGTGAGCGGTAGACTCCTCAACGATATCAGGTGAATCGCAAGTAGCCGTCGGATACAGGCGGCACAAGATCGAGCCATGTGAAAGTCCTTACGAGAGATCAATGCACAGAACTGGACACCTATCGTTGACAAGAAAGCTAACGATCATATTTCGGAATATAAGTATTCTTCTTCTTATTTGTTAACTGACAGACGTCTACTGCTTGACAAAGAACTCTTGCATGGAAATCCACAGGCCTCAGTTTTGCGCTGCCTTAATTCAGCGGCTTCCTGTGACTAGTATGATGTCGTCACTCCACCTAGTGGGGAGCCTATCAACACTGCGTTTCCCGGTGCAAGAAGAAAGCTCCATTAGTAGTCATAGTGTAAATAGCATGACTCGAGAACAATATCAGTAATGCCATAAGACTGGACATACGAATTCCGATGACAGTTGAGTGTTGATAGTCTACTTGGCAGCGTATCCACAACAACGTGGACTTTGGCCTTGACACTGATCACTTCTACGCGCGATATGTCTGCCAACTCACATTCAGTTCTTATCATCCACTGTTTAGTGAAACTTGTGATTGTTTTATAAACTCAATAGCGCACTGCTGAGACGCGGATCGAAAACCGAAAGATCGACCGTTCAAACCTCACCCTTCAAGTAGTTATTACTTACTTCGCTGGCTTAGTGACCCAAAAAGGATCTTGGCTTCCGACACAAGAAGCTGCCACTAATGCTTGTCCTGCGCTGCGTCTCGTCTATCGGGTGTATTGAGGGCTTGCAGGTCTTCTGTCACTTCGTCCACCCAGCGATACCTGGGTCGTCCAACGGGGAGTTTTCATATTGGGCGACCCAAGTATGCTCTCCTTATAGCACGATCCTCTTCCATTCTCTCAAGGCAAGAGTAGCTATTAGATGTTATTTATTTTGTTTATTTCGACCTTATTGCGTAATTACAGGTTTAAACACTGGAAAATAACTATAGTTGTCTTGTAAATTGCCTGTTATTTTGTAAAATACTTGAAAGCGGCACCTAAAAACAATGAATGTTGATTAATAGAAGTGTTCTACGGTCTACTTGTTCAACTAGCCGCGGTCTACGGATGACTCATTAGCATCTCTGCACGGGAGAATGTAGAGCCCTTTTCTCTTTCTTGAATTAGACGGCTTTACAGTGGTTAAGATGAGTATCTTCGCGATATTAATACAAAGAAGTAAATTACCTGACATAGAAGTTGTGTTTGAATTACTGTAACGAAAGTGAAATTAAAGAACTGTTTAATTAATTAATTGAGCTTCTTTTTAATTTTACGAAATACGTATAAAATGTAAGTTTAAAGAAATATTAATAAGTAAACCTTATCTGAGAGTCATCTGTTGCTGCATGGAAAGTAAAATAAAATTTCATATTTCATAAGTATAATTTTTTGAAATTTGTGTTTCCAAACAGACAGCCTGAATTTATATGAAGTAATTTAATCTCTTAAAAATAGTGTGTGAAGAAAAATAATATAATTTTGTTACTTTTTCTAACCATGCGTTTCCCGTACCGAGGAGGAAACCCCTCCACTTGAAAGGTTCGATCTCAAGCGAATCGCTGGAGAATATTCGGCCTAAGCGGTATCAGCTCTTGTTCTGTCGCGATTCTTGCAATAGATCTATGTCCAGCCGTGAACGACAATTATGAAGACCACTTAATCTTATCAGGGATAGGTGAACGACTTTACAAAACATATTAATAGTTTAACTTATGAACGCGAACCATTTGAAACGGTTGAAAGTAAGCGGTTTTTCTGATTTATTCTCCATGAAAGTGTACGTAGTCTCGCTCCATATGACATGTCGGCCAGTCTGCGGCCGACGGTGATGGTGCTAGGTGAATTTACATAATATGTATATATGATTTTGAAGAACTGTTGGATAATTATTTCGAAAAAATATCATTATTCAGCAATAAAAATAGGGTTTGCTAGATAAAATTGCCATTTCAATTATAAGTTTTAAAATTCACGTAAAATGCTCGACGGTATCATGGCGTCGTTCGTGACGTCACTTCTATTTACACAAAGTAGTTTGTCAAAGTTTGAAGACAGGTGTGACGTATCGCTCTGATTGGCGTTCAATCCAATATGGCCGATTGCTGTATTTTATCAAAATAAACTTTAAACTTGCTCAAAATAGAAAAATAAGTAGGTACCTACGTTTTTTATAACCGCAAGAATCCTATTTCTTGTGAAAAATTCATAATTTCATTGATTCTTGGTCACTGTCATCATGCTTATTATAGAACATCATCCGATAGACTGCCTCATAGTTCGCTTCGGATCACAAGGTCACGGATCCGAGTCCCGAGTCGGGATGGAAAAAACTCTAATAAGTATGATCTAGGTATTGATTTATCATCATTTATCTCAACCCATGTCTGGCTCATTAGGTACTGGGCACAGGTCTCCTTTTCGAAAGGCTTAGGCCATTGTCTCTTTGGCCAAGTGGATTGGCATTCGGCAGACGGTATCTGTAGCTAGTACTAGCGATACTAGCGAATGTGTCACCATAATCATGTTGACAGACTATCTTTTATGTTCGCGTTATAATAATTCTCTCATAAATATGTAACACGTTTGTTTCGGGTTGTGCACCGTCCGTCGGCTGACCTTCGTGACTCCTAATATTGGGGTTGTATCCGCGCGTGTCGTATCCGCCGAGGGTCAGAAGGGTCAGATAATATTATATACTTACCTACAGTAAAAGAAAGGACGATAGCAAATACACTAATCAATATTAGTACCCATTTTATAAAAATATACTTATTGGCTCATGAAAAATTATCATAATTATGTTCTGGGTGCATGCTATCTAACTAATATTATAAATTGTTTGTTGGTTTGCCCTTCAATCACGCTGCAACAGAGCTACAGTTCGACATGATTTTTTGCATGGGTATAGTTGAAGACTATGTTCTTTCCTGGAAAATCAAAGAGTTCCTGCGGGATTCTAAAAACTTCATCTGAGCTAATAAGTATGCACATAAATGTATTTTTACTTAGCTGTGACTGTGAATTGAAAACAAGACAGTATGCGTGTTATATTATTTACCTTTGTTATATTACTTACTGATATCAGCTCACGAAACAATATTACGTTATGTATCGATACTGAAAGCCATTAGATGTGAAATTGAAAATGAAATTATATTTGAAAAGTGATCGAAAACTATCTATCTGACAGGTTGGTATCAAATCGATACTTACCAATATCGGTTCAAATGCCGCTACGGTGGTAAATGTCTGTATCGATATCGATTGATTATTATGTGGAAATCACTTGAAAACTGTCTGCGATACTTTTATTGAAATGTCGACTGGTAAAAAAAATATTTAGTCAGCCCGCAAATTATTGTGCAAAACAATAGGCAGTAGTGATTATATTCAGTCGAGTGGTCTCACTGCGTGGCGGGAGGGTGCCTTGCAATAAAAATGTACATAGGTTTGGACGTACACAACGCGACGCGGCATCGTGTCCCATGCGATTTCTACGTCGAACAAATTGTAATAATAAGAATATATTTGAAAGCGCGCTTAGAAGTTGCTCTGCAATGATGTGATACATACCAGTTCCTTGAATTGCATATTGTATTCAGTGTGATGTTAGACTTACACCAATTACGGAATTGTCTAAAAATTATTGCTACACTGTGACGATCGCAATCATTTGAAATAAATAATGAATATTTCATTAATTCATTCACTTCAGTCATTCATTCATTTATATGTAATTGGCGAACAACACAACTCTATAATTAATCTATGATTAACACTGGAGAGGCAGCTGTCATATTTTTTTGACTTCAAAATATTGTCGTCATTTTAGCGCTGTAAGCAGATACGAGTTTCTCTGAAACTAATAATATTTCATTTCATAGATTAATTATCAATTGAGGTCGATGCGCCATTTGCAATATTATTAGTTACAGAGACACTCGCATGTCAAATGTGGTGCTTTAAATTGATCCACAATTTATCCAATGTCCATTATACATTAACTATAGAAATCAGTGATCTCTCACCATTGGCTAAAATGCTGTGTTGTATCAACAAAACTAAATAGCCCAATCACCAAAACTGAAATTGTAGCAATAATTCCTGCAGCTTTTCCGCAATCGCGATCGTCTAGCTAGTCTTATGGTGAGATTTATAACGTGCTCTGACTCTCCTTTGACTCAAGATAGAGGTTAAAACGAGACACAAATATGCTCTGACATAAATCTGTCTCGTTTTAACTCTGTCTCGAGTCTACACGAAACCAACGTAATCTTCTGCTGGTCTCCCACGTTGTGCATGTCCAGGCCCTAACACGGTGTACGAGAGCGCGCAGCCCTCCCCGGTTTGGCATCATTACAATTATTGCTGTATTGCCCCACCCCTGTCTTCTCGCCACAATCGTGAACGCGTGTCTCTGAATACGCCCGTATTTGTCTAAGGGCTCTGTAAGTTTCATCTAGTTTTGCTTTTGATTGTATTGTACGAATGGAGTTAATGTAAACACGCATATCACGACATTGTTTTCCGGAGCCGTACCAAAAGTGTAGACTTAGCCATCGAACCGAAAATACTGCGGTTCTCTTGGATATAATACGACACTATTTTGGATTTAATTTAATACGCGACACAAAAGTTGAAAAATAATGCATGCGTAGGTTTGGTTCACTCTTAAAAAAAAAATGTTTTCTGACATTTTATTGTTCTTTTATGAAATAAGTTATATTACACCTAGATCAAACGTTACTATCATGCGAAAGTCATGCTATCAAGTGTTCCGGCAGAAAGCAATTAGAAGTATGGATTTAATTAAAACTGCCATACCTACCTACCCATGCATCTTAACTTACCATTAGACGAGGTCGCAGTTACCTTGATTTTTATCTACGTTTTTACTAGACCAGTTAACTTGACCTTAACCAAATTGGTTGTCATATTAAAACCTCAGTTAAGCAAAACGAATCGCTCTTAGTATTTCGTCAGTCATCTTCATGGCAATATCAAAACGGTGTCATTACGACCTTCTTTTTGGTCTCTCGCTGACAATGACAATTTAGCTCCTTTGTAACCCGCACCCATCGTCGCCCGTGACAGAGGACCTCCTAATCCTTCCATTTCGGTTCTAAACGAGATTTTACGGAAATGGAATTCCTTTTGTCCTCCCTTTAGGGTTCTGTAGTAAAATACGAACTCTTATACCCTTTTTTCAAGTTAACTTGTTTGTCTGTCCGTTTGTGCGACACAGCCATTTCATTCAGAATCTAGTGAAGCTCTAGCAAAGTCGTTTGACACAGTATCAGAAAGTTGTAATCGCTATGCAAGCCTGCGTGTACTCCCATTTTTAATGGGATATATATACGAGGTTTCAAAAACAGCTTTTTCGAAAAGTCACCAGTCAGTCAGTTATTTACGAAATAGCTTTAAAATCGCAACTCCTGAAGATATCTAATGAGTTCTGGTCGACCAAGATAAAGCGTAGTTGATACAATGATGATTTTTTAAAGATTATGTGTATATTGCATATTACTGATGATCTTGTTTCCTTCCACCTATACCTAGCATAAGAGCCAAATTAGACGGTGCACCGTTCATCGTTCATTTTTGCTATGAACTATGCACGTTACCAGTGAACTTTTCATCGCGGAGGCATAATCGCCTGTGATCGGAACGGTCGGTATTTAGACGGTTCATTTTCGCTGACTCATCGGTGAAGCCTCGAAAATGAAAGCAAAAATCTCGAAAAATGAATCGTCTAATTTGGCCCTAACGCTTGTTCTAGGGAGTGCCTACGTGCTTCAAAAGTCCAGACGTCATTTGAACCTATGACCCTTCGTATATCATCAGTCTGCCCCGAAACTGTTGCACTATTGCGGTTCCTTCAAGTTGTTACAATATAATTTTTCTTGCATAATTTTTTCTCGCTTGCCTTCTGGCTGTAGTTTAGTGGTATATTGCAGCATTTTGCATGTTAGTGTGGTGTAAAAGTTTAATAGCAGGAAGAAATTGTTTTTAGACATGTAACTATTAAAATTTTTGTAAATCTTAGCATGAAAGTTTTAGCTTGCCTTGGCCGATTGTCCAATGGTAAAAAATTTGGACCGAGAAAAGAATCGGCTAAGGTTTCCACTTGTAAACATCGTGGAATGAAAAGAATCTTTGTAAGGTTACCGGGAAATCAGCAAAGTTGAGTCTGATTATGGGAACTAGATTACTTGGATAGATTTTCAATAGGAACATGCGCCCGGATCTCAGGCCTTTCCTTATAGGTAAACACAGACCTTTCTATGTAGGCTATCAGGTATGAGGTAAAGTTAATGTTTCGACGACTTAGTTTGTTTACTTAGTTTATATAAGTAATTACTAGAAACATTAGTAATATCCGGGCGCAGTACATACGATACGACATACAAAAATATAAAAATGAAACATAACTTTTGTGCGCAGCAGGACATTGTAGGCGTAAGCGCGTACAAGAGGTGAGAGAAAACTCAAGTCATTGCCGAAACGATATTCGGGAATGCTGCACATTTTAATTTTATCTTGCCGTAAATCTTTTGGAACATATCCAAGAAGACACATACTGTATCACCCAAACACCCGGCAGTAGGCCATGTGGGTGGTCGGATACTTTCACGTTTGTTGCGATAACAAAGCTGCCATAACAGTAGATTATGCTCCTATGCGATGGAAAGATATCTTTTTAATAACAGTTGGAATTAGTGTAATTAGCTAGCTAGCAGAAGTTCCGCAGTCCAATTACGTAAGCCTTATTAAAATGTTCCCTCGTAGGTACTTTCAGCTTACGCTTCATGTTTCATTTGAGCATCGTGCCGTTGGAAAGTTGACTGTAAAATTAAACTGAGAGCTGGGAACAACCGTTATTGGCATCTTTCTGTGACGGCACCATGTATGTAGTCAAAAGAAATGTAGCGTTATATAATTGTTGAAAAATTCGAGATGTGACGGGAACTTTAATGATTGTTTTGGGATGAGAATCTTTCTCATACCATTGCATTCAGGAAAGTTTTTTCGACCAACGATTTTTCTGTATAAGGTTCGGAAGTTGAGACTCGTTTTTTATGGAGCTTTTTCGAGTGTTTTGTTGTCTGTATAAAGTTTGGTTATAAATCAAGAATTATATTCCGTCAGGGAAGTTTATAACTAAGAACATTTCAATGGACTTATTTTTAGCTGCTCCGTTACGTTCTCTATACATAGTTCTTTAAGAAATCCGTTATGGCGTATAGCATATTTGAATTATGTTGTATATCTTTTCTTATACCTTTTATAAGGCTTGTAAAGACCCCATTATTATTATAATACTAAAGGACTGTAGTAACATTTTAATGTATAAAATAAAATGAAGTCCTGAAGATCACTGGAGACTGGCGAGGGTAATGGGCACTTGAGATCTACGTGCTTGTTATTTAGTATTTGAGAAGTACTAGTTGGAAAACTTTGCCAGTTCACGGCAACGAGTCTCCGACTAGGTCTGCTAAATTTAACACCTCTTCAATCAATCTCTCATCTGATCTAATTAGTTCTGACGCTAACGTAAGATGTATCACCACTTGACGCTATGCTATGACGTTATTTACAACTCAACTCAATGAATTGTTGAAATTGCTTGTTCTGGTTCTGACCATTTCTCAAAATTTCATTTCTCATTTCTGAATTTAAATAAATACTTGTATCAAAGTAAAAATGAAAAGCGACTGCGTCACCCCTCAAACTCTTCAAACCCGTCAAAACTTATTTTCTTTTTCATTCATCATTTAATTTTTATTTTATGGTAATCAATTAACTTTTTCAAACTTTTTCATTCTTGATTTTTGAGAAAAATAACTCACAATTATTTCCAAAAACATACACTACGATGATGAAGGAGGTACGCAAAGATTTTCTCTAGAAAATCTTTATTTTCGGTCTGCCATATTTTTTTTTTTGTTTATCCACCCATTTATCAAACTGATTGAGCTACAGACGAGTGAACACATACATATAATACAAGATATAGCACATCTGAAAACATTGCCATCCATCTGGTGTGGTTAAAATGCATTCCAACGAATAAATATTGCTGTGTTCAGTTCCCTCATTCAATTCCATAAATGCATAAGCTTATTATTAATCTCACCCGATGCAAAAAGATGATAAAAAATTTAATTATATTTTTCCATTGTATGTGACCTGTTCCATAGTAGTATTTTTGAAATTGATCAAACGGATACGTGTCCTGTAAAATATTTTCATATTTTGTACACCAGGCAAACCAATCACGTTATCAGAAATACCTGAATAAAACAGATTGGAATTGTGTAGGAAGCAAGAAATGTTGCGGTCACGATTCGATTGGATGTATTGGAAATTATACAGCGACTTTATATCTGTGCTAAATACAGTAACGGTGTGCCTGTTTATGAGTAAATTAGACAAAGTGGTATTACGGACAACGGTATTAATTATAAGACTTGGATTCTTGGTGTACATCCAGGAAGTCGTGCATCTTGTAATGATATCTTTGCCATCTATAAAGCAATAGTTCGACAAGAGGCTCTGAACGCTCCATTATTTATGGGGAACTATAATTATTCAAAGGCTTTGCTATGTTTGCTATGTGTAGTTTAGTTCGTAGATGGGTTTCTGCCTGCGAGGCTTTTTGATATTTTTTTTTTTGTTAAATTTTCATAGTACCTACGTGGCGTATGTCGAGACGACTTTGTTTGTCGTGCGTTGTTTGGTTTACGGATTCATGTTTGCGCTGCGCTATTGTGATGATACTACAGTGGACGGCTCGTTAAAATCCGACAGCGCTCTTCAAATGATGAGAAATATTTAATAAAGTTTCAATTTTAATCCCTTTAAATTTTAAATTGTGCCAATTTATCAATCGCCGAGAAACGTTAAACCGAGGAGCAGACGTTTTGTCAGTTTTTGTACTTAAAAATCTGTCGAAACATGAAATGGGTTTAACGGGTGAAATTCTTACTAAGATATACGGGAACTCAACGTAGTTATGCAGTTGTAAGATTTCATTGTAATTATTTGTATAAATCACTCTCTAGTTTAGATTGCTTACGTAGATAATTCTTAAAATAGAGTTACTTATGTGTGTGTGAATGATACCGCCGCAATCTCTCATTTGCAAATAGCTTTTATTTCCAACACTTATTGTTTTAGTGCTAAAGTTGTTAAATCATTTATGGACGGAACGTCAACGCTACTTTTTTATACAACATCTGCGTGCAGATTCAATGGGATAAACGCTTGCTTGACTCGTGCACCGCACTCCGACAGTTGACTAGTATTTGTTTTAGCGTCGGTTCGTCGACCGTAATTTTTCGTGTATTCGGCCTCGGAATCGTTGAAACATTAATCAGTTGTTGCTCGAAAAAGATACTGGTGAATGTGTGAAAAACTTTCTGAAGGCAACTCTTAAAACGCTTTTATCTAGATTAAAACCTGTTTCAGAAAAAGTAACTTACTTCAACTTTCGCCCCTTTTAAACACAACGAGCGTTTTATTATGCCCCTGTGGTGATTTATATTGGAGAGTAGGCAAGAAGGCTTTTATGTGGGAAGTTATTAGGTACACACTGAAAGTAATGTCAGAAACTTTCAGCTGTTACGTATATTCGAGGTTTTATTAATCTTTATACGACATAATTTTTGTTCCAAGTTAATTCTATGTCATGTTTTTCCTGATTTCTACTATCTCGATTTTAAATTAATTAAAATCCGTTGATGCTTTTCGCTTTATCTAGATTTGTTTCTGTTTATTATTTATGAATACATAGTAAAATAGTTTATTAATAAATATCACACGCATGAGTAATGATCCGTAATTGGAGACAGAGGCTATCGCTCTAAAGTAAAGACTTCGTGACATCCGTCTGCTAACTGTATGGCCATACGGTATTATCGATGGCCAATATATTAATATGTATGTATTATTTATGTTTAAATATAATTAATTAGGAACTTAGTTTTATAAAATGTTACTAAGTTTATTTTGTGTTGCAATCGATATTAATGGGTCGTTCTACTTTTCTACCGACAATAGTCTGTCTTTCTTCTTATTATGGCATCTCGTTGGAGTATTAATATAAACGGTTTTTTATTCGGTTCGAATAAACGTCCATATTTTTCTTATCTATTAATATTATGTCATTTTTCATGTTCTCTAACCAGCATATTTTATACGTTCGTTTTCCGTATAATGCCGTGACAGAGTAGTAAACTGAAATGTGGTCTCTACAGAAAAAGGCCACTTTGTCACATTATTTTTTCAAAAACCAACATTAAAAAAGAATCAATATTAGCTAGGAAGGAAACTTTAATTAGTACTAATGAAAACACAGATGCAGTTTTTTTTTAATCCCACACATAAAACACAATTATAGATAGTTCAAAAACCAAAAAAACAGAAAAACGTCGTTTCATTGTCGGTAGAAAAGTAGAACGACCCTAATATATTTTCAAAAATACATTTTCGATAGACTTTAATTAATTCACAGTCAACTTCAATACCTACATTTTCAAAAGACTTCAAAAAAAGGCCTCACTTAATTCGACTGTATTTTTTTTTGTAACGTTCATGCAATTTCGAAAACGAGTTACGATGCTTTTTTTATTTGCTTACATTTACTTCAACATAGGGAGCAGTAAGGTTATCATCAAAATCGGTTCAGTAGTTTTCATGATATAGACACATTTCAGTTATTCTTTATTTCGGTATATAGAAGTCGGCTTATTTTTTAATTAAATTATAGCTCTTTTTAATATTATCAGCAATTCGTACAATGGTAACTATAGTTGCGCAATATGTGGATTCAAATTGTATGATTTTGCAGGTATGAATCATACCATCGCCAAAAACGTATAAAGGCTCATGAGGTGCGGTAAGAGAGAGTAAAGCTCATTGAGATTCCGCACGACGGGGACCAAAGTTTACCTTATCCGGTCTCTTCGTAATGTATCTATTGTTCGCTGGTATGGTTAATCCATGAATACCCCGATCATATTCAAGCGATGATGTATTTGGGAAAGTCATTTAGTTGTATTCAAATTTTTGCTATCTTAAAAGGTTGGCCAAGCGAAAGGAGTTGTTCTCCAAAATGAGTCTTATATCTCTAAGAAATTGTTGTTGAACCAATTTATTAGCAAAACTCTGAATGGAGGCCTTTTAGTAACAAATAAGCAAAATTCTGAGAGCATCAGAACCTATTTTTAACCCCCGACAGAAAAAGTGGGGTGTTATAAGTTTGACGTGTGTGTCCATGTATCTGTGTGTGTGTCTGTCTGTTCCATCGTAGCTCCCTAAAAAATTAACCGATTTTGATGCGATTTTCTCTGTTTGAAAGCTGACGTGATTGAGGTGGAAGTTAGATCGTGAAGGTTAGCTCTAATTTGTGAAGATCTGCTCAGGCGTTTGAAGGCCAGTGGTGGATTGGTTTGAAATTAGGTGTACTGTTACTTCGGATTATTTCCATGGCACGGTAACCTTGAAATGATGCTACAGCAAGTAGTCTGGGTACCCAATTCCTCAGTAACACCACTAGCAGATATAACGTGTTTGGGCCCATTTGAATGGTCATAATGCGTAAGTGTTAAATAAATGATGATCAAGGATCGAGGAGGATTTGATGATGGAGCAGAAAACTGCGTAACAGGATGTCAGGTATATAGACCTATAGATTCATATGTCGGGGGTGTTTTAAATATTCAATTTACCCTTATCTATCGGGTTATTAATTTTTTTAAACTCACAAAGAAACAGTTTATTCTTCCGGAAACTGAATCTCATTTTAATAAAACAAGTATAGCTACCTCTTCGCATTGTTAGCGCAACTAAGCTTTCAGGTAATCAATTACTCATTACGACTGGTTGCTTGTTTTGTACACTAATTAGGGCCTCTTGTCTTGCCTTTTTTGTTTGCATTTCGCTGACAACTTTGGCAGACGGCTGTTGCGTCAGGTTTACGGTAATTTCACGGGCTGTGCGTTTGGGCAGTTCCTTGTGGTGGAAAAGTGAAGTGCGAAGTTTCGGCGAGGCGGCCGCCTGAGCGGCAGAGCGTGGCGGGGTCGACGCCACCGCGCCTCGCCTCGCCTCCTCGCCTCGTGCACTCAGAGCTATGAATATAACAGAAGTTAAGGATTCCTGACGACCTCCAAGGTGCAGGTGTGAAAGCCAGCCTTATAAATGGCAAGTTCTGGGTTCTGATTACTGCCACGGGTAATCAAGGAAATTTAGAACTTCTACGCTGTTGTTGGTGTTATCTGGTGGGGAGCTCCTAAAATTCTTATCCCTTACAAGTGTAACCACAAAAACTGAAAATTAGCCACACTTGGCTCTGGTTGCCTCATATCTGCCGAGCTTATGCCGCGAACGTATGAAGCATTTGACTCACGATGTGAGACAAGGCTACTAACTTAATTTATGCCATCCATATTTATATCGCAATTGAGAAGTTTCGTTGTGCCAATATAATATTGAGGGAAAAACTTTTTGATACGTAAACAAATGACGGAGATGTCAAAAAATCTCAACGAAATGATGATCGCGGAGTGAGGCATGTGCCGTCCCGTGCCCGTTTTCTGTCCGTCGAGTGGCACCTTAGCCTATAATCAACAAGTACGACTCAAAAAATAACTAAAGCTCCGTCTATCTCATTCGTTATTCTGAGCCTTGAGTCTTGTCTTGCCTCGCGAGTCGCGACTACTGCTATACCTACTTTGCGATTCTATGTTATGGTATTTTGCATTTGTGGTTTGTTAAACTGAATGTTTTTGCCGATGATTGTATAGAATGCGGGGAAATGTTTTTAGATTGCTCTTTGGCTCATTGGACTTGGTTTTTTTTTTGATTCTCGGTCAGACTTATAGGTAGTTACTGTGTGGATTGAATACTGAACTGGTTAAGACTAGGGTGGTTAGAATAGACGAATGTGTAACCTAGTTGTGGCAGAGTATGAAACAAGTCGATTGCGTTAGCTAAGTAACGTTAACCTAAGTCGGTAACTGGATGGGTGAGCCTTTTAATGTTTGTATTTACTTGTACTTTTTCGTTTTCTCCGTGCATTGGACAGCACGTCAAGCCATCGTTCACAGTTAGGTATTATCATGAAAATCTGATAGTAAAGAGAAATTCCGTACCCTTAGTCAAGTCATATGCGGAAAGATTGGTTCCATTACTCTAATCCAAAAACACCAAGCAGCGAGAGATCACCGAAATTCACATGAATTTTACGTTTCAATTGCGTCTGTATCTTCATACCTTATGTGTAAATTGCATTACTCTTTCATGTGTCAGAGTCGTGTACATTTATGGAACTCTTGTCGCCGTCTCGATTAACCAGAATTCGATTTAAAAATAAATCCAGCAGTGAACTCACTGCAGGCAGGATGCAGATTTATGTTGACAAATTGCATTGCCTGAATATGGTCTCTGAATAATCTAAATCTCACTCTGCTCGTACTCAAGTCAGAGCTAAAACGAGACAGATTTATGTCAATACATATTTGGGTCTCGTTTTAACTATGTCTGAAACCTTAGTCAAGTCAGAAATCGCTTGGTATTTTTTGCATGGCATCAACATTTCCAATAGGTATGTATATGCGTGATCGTTCGAAATAAAAAATAGTATTGTACGTATAATTTCAAATTTTTATGATAATGGTTAATTTTGCACTACTATCATACCCACTTCTGACACAAGCTTTAAAAATAATAATTAATACATACCTATCTCACTTTATTATTGGCATATTAGCTCATGTTAGTCACACTCTAGGGTATTTTCGGTGCTGAAAATACGTCATGTAAATGAAAAGCACATTTTGTAGTACAGAAATATGCGTTGCAGACTTTTCGTTCCGTAATGATAATTTTCATAAGCTTAATGCCTATGCCCAACATTGCACACTATGCGTAAAAATCGGCATTTTTATGCTATGTGTAGGGGAAATGGAAAATTTGACATGGATTCTACTATTTCAGTGACTATCGAAAGTTGCTTACTAAAACTGTCGAACCCGCATTTTGTATAAAAAAATTCGGATTTGACTTAGCAATTTTCCATTGTTTTCCATAGCCAATGAGTTAGAGAATAGCCCCTCTGGAGGCTGCAGCGACAGCCGGCGCGGCCGACAACATCTGGAGGGCGACGAGACTCGACTCTCGACTCGAGCGCCGGAGGGGAGCGCGCGGGGTGCGCTCGGGCTCCGGGCTGCAGCGCGGAGCGCCAGCGCGCGCCAGTCCCCTAGACACCGGCCGCGCGAACGGCCACCGCGACTACCCGCACTCGACACAATCATACCCCTCATACCCGGTCGGCACTCGGTACTCGGTACCTTGCCCAGTGCAGTGAATCACCGACGTTCGCCGCCCGCCTAGCACCAGCGGCGCTCACGCTCTTCGTCGCATACATGTGAGTCTCCACAACGCCGGTCCGCCCACGCGGGCGCCGCGCCGCGCCGGCCGGCGTTTTCGCCTACCCGAAACCTGCTTGCTTGTGGTGTATTTCTGAAAACAAAGAAACAAAACAGTGATTGGTGTTTAAAGTTTAAACGAATAACCCTTACTAATATTATAAATGCGAAAGTGTGTTTGTTTGTTGTTATGTCCTTCAGCAACGCAGCGACGGAGTATGGCCTTTTGCATGGGTACTGTTGAAGACTTGGAGAGTGCATAGGCTACCTTTGCCCCGGAAAAGCAGAGGGTTCCCGCGGGAACCTATTCCACGCGGCCGAAGTCGCGGGCAAAAACTAGTGATAAATAATAATTATTAATTTATGTGATTTTATTTAAATTGAGGGTGGGCAAGAAATAAAGCCGAACGCATAAACTTAAATAATTCCTGATGAGACTAAAAAACTGACTGACTGAGAAAAAAAAATGAGGCTGGTGACCACAAAGACTTGACAATTATCACCTGTTTGAAGACATTGCTGGTCTTTTTTTAGCCCTAAACTTACATAAAAGAATTGTGACTTTGTTGCACCTGCAAGTGCTATTAAGTTACAATTACATCTGGTTTTTCTGGTTTTTTGACATGAGTTAAGGAACTGTGTATTAAATCGTATGGGCTTCTGGTAGTACTAGTATTCAAAAATGCACCATGACAGTATCAATGCTTACTGGAAAATGAAATGAATGCTTGGATTATGGATATTTAACTTACACCGTAAACAGGTTAAATGTTAGGTGCAGCGCAACCAGCCTGTGCGATCAATATAATTCTTCCTGGATGGCAAACAATTTGGAATTTAAAAATGCAACAAATTACTTTCTACTGTAAAACTTTCTGACAAATAGTGGTGACTATTTATCACACCCGCTTTAACATACATAGGTAGAAGGTATATTCCATACCATACCTAATACTTATTGTTTGAACAATAAACCCCTTATTTCACACCCTTTTATAATAATTAACTCATAAGACCCTACGTTCTAATTTAGCGGTGTGAACTACACAACTATTTTATTGCAGACGAAGTTTATGCTGTAATTAATTTATTACTTTAGTCGTCTATAGGATAAAAAATAGTTAAACAGAGGTGTTACATAGTAGAGGTGCATATTGTGTCCCAAAAACGCCTTTAACATAATTGGTGAATAGGAGGTATCGTTGGGATTTTTATCATTCATTAAATTGGCATTTTATAATCTGAGAATAACACTATCTTTATTAAATCTAAATCTTATATCTTTAAATATCTTTAGCAAGTATATAGCAATTATTACTAACTACTATTAAATAAAAAATTGCAAAAAAAAACGAATGACTGAATTTAAAGTTTGACAGTTTTTGTATTGATCCGTCAAATTGTCTAGTCCGGTTTAGAAAAAACATGCGTTTAGCTGAAACCGAACAATCTACTTTGTGTTTTCTCCAAGCTATGTGATATTGGCAAAATGTTAAAACAGTTCGCTGAAAATATTTATTAGTTAGCCCGCGTTTAATTACTTAATTAGGTGGGGATGCTTATTTGACGCGTGATGTATAAGGTCTGTATCTCTATGGACTATAACTTAATGGTGGATATAGACAGAACATGAAATAGCACGGGTGGGCATGGTCTTTCAATTAGATTAATTAAAAAACGCTGGGCGGCGGGCGATGGCGCGCGATCACGCAAGTGAGCGGCGAGCGGCGGAGGTCTTCGAACCTGCACCGTGGAAATGGGATTACTGCACGATGGTCTTAGTGAATGCTATTTCGCACTCGTTTCAGCCAATACTAGCTCGTCTTGAATTGCCTCGTCGTCTACGCTTCGTCGCTATGACGCTGGATTCCTTTTGTTCGCTTTTTTTTTTGCCAAATATACATATTAATACTCTTAGTAACTTTAGGCAATACTGAAAAAATTTAGGATTAAGTATATCTAGGTCACCTTCAAAAGTCCCTTATTAAAAATGAGAATTAAAAAAAAAAAAAAAATCAACCAACACAGAGCATTAATTTAACGGATGATCATTTTAAAATTTGAAATGAGAATGATTAGTGCGCGATGATTTGATTTGTAGAAATTTTTTAACTTTTACATCGATACGAAAATTGTTTTTTCGCTCATACTGCAATATCTAAGTGCAGAGAAATGTAATATAGAAAAACATTGTTATTATCCAACTAACTGAGCCCCTATATAATATATTTATGCTTATGTAATTACCTATATTCAATTATTCCTAAAATTATTACTATGCCTAATCACTTGCCATGAGTCATTTTTAACCGACTTCAAAAAAAAAAGAGGAGGTTCTCAATTCGACGCGTATGTTTTATTTTTTTATTTTTTGGCTATGTTACTCCATAACTCCGTCAAATCTAAACCGATTTTAATAAAAAAATTTTTATTTGAAAGGACGTATCGTCAGGTTGGTCCCATTTAAATTTGGTGAAGATCTGATGAATATCTTCGGAGATGGAGGACGGAACTCCTCAATGAATAAGAGCAAATCGCTCGTAATCAGAGTGTGTGTAGGATTCTAGCCATGCAAACTTCATAACATACATACATATACTAAATTTCTATTCGGAATAATATTTCAATATTTTTTTAAGGAGCAAAACAAATGGTCTAGTGAATTAGTCCTATGAAGCTACACTAAAAAGCTTAAAATAGTAATATAAAAAAATATTTAAAAAAAACCGACTTCAAACGCCACTTAAAAGTATAAAATAATTTTAGTTTGTACACGTATGTTGAAGTCGGGCCAGCGTCGTGCAATGGTATCATCGTTAGCCCATCCGACTTCAACATACGTGTACAAACTAAAATTATTAAATCGTACATAATAATATTAGGCAGGTATACTTGTAGAATTCGCCCCTGAAACGATGAAACCGATGTGCGACGCTGGCCCGACTTCAACATACGTGTACAAACTAAAATTATTTTATACTTTTAAGTGGCGTTTGAAGTCGGTTTTTTTAAAATATTTTTTTATATTATTATCTGATCCAAAATGCAGCTACAACTTTTTGTGATCTGCTGTCACGTTCGTTTGACATTATGTTTTTTGGGATTTATCCGTAACAGTATCTCAAATTAATTCTGAGTAAAGAACTCTTGCATAATAAATTAATTGCAAAGTAGGTACTTTAAAAGTAACTTGTGGATTACTTGTTGTGTGTTTTCACGATTCCTTCTATCAAACAAAGTATAGCATTATCTTACAAAGCAACTTTAATTTCGAATAGTAATGGTAAGTTAACTTCAGCCTTACGTCAGCAAGAAATTTTGTATGAAAATGGCAGGAGCTCTCCGGCATTTTCATATTATACTTGCTTACGTTAACTTCACCTTTACTATTCGAAAGATAAAATGTTCGTGCTTAGGTTAATCGTTCGTCGAGGTAAAAGTATGATATGCATAAAGTTATATTAATTTTGCTATCGTTCATTTGCACCTTTTGTGAATAGAAAATATTTTAAACGAGGAAAGGAATCATTACATAAAATTAATTTTAGTATATTGTATTGTAAACTTTTAACGGTAATACCTAATGTATTATTGTATTCAGTATAAATTGTCTCGGAAAATTATTGAAATTTGTTCCTCGGGTTATTCTTATTACCACGGACGGGTCTCTAAAGGTTAGGATTACCAGTGAATCTATGCGAACTCCAGCAATGTAGGACACATGCAGATTCGTGTGATTGTGTTTGAAACTAGATGAGATGCATCTAGGTGCACTATTGACGTGTTGCAGAACAAAGACACCTGAATGAGCTGTGTATGAAGTAACAAGTTGGTTGCATTTGGTCACATTTCGATGATTCTGGCAAGCTTGCTTTCACTTATTCATACTCAAATATTTTAATTTTGGAAAATTACTACATGCACTCTCTTATACACTCTATTATGATCATAATCATTTTTTTTTGCGTTTGCTATTTACGAGTAATGTATAGTGCCAATCAACTCGGGGTACTGTGACACAGGCAATTTGTATTGATAATGATAAAGAAGCCTCTTGAGATTGCCAGCGATAATCTTCTTATCGATGCCAAACAATAGCTAATTAATTTTTTTTATTACTCAATCCACCCATAGAGTTCTATAAACATTCTCTTGTATCTTTAAAGGATCTATTTTCCGGTAACTTCATTGATGGCAGATTTTATTGCCATTGTTGCGAGTATAGTTAAAAGGTTCCAGGAATATAATACAACAACAACAGAACATGTACATCCACACTTTTTCGTACGTAATTGCATCGTACACTGATGGAATTATTTTCAGACAATCTCACAGCAGTTTATCAAGACACACCACACAGCAAGCGCCCAAGAAAAATACAAAAATTATATGTATGTACTTACTTCTTGCAGCGTAAAGTATGTGTCTTCGGTACATGTAACCACTTATTTAAATCTCCTAGTCATATTGAGCTGAAAATGAGTCGACGGCATTAGAGTACTTACAGCGGTCGAACAAAAATCTCTTAGTCATCGATGAATCAAGCCCCGTCCGCCTAAGGATCTAAATTTATTAGCATCGCTACTGAGAAACTTTAACAAAGCACAATAAGCAAAATATACGAGTTTCTCTCGCCCCGTTCTGCAATCTCAATATGTGTTTAACTGCACTATCTGCATAAGAACTATTACAGTCATTGTTTCGGCTATCTTAGTTTCGATCTAGCGCATTTTAAACAGCGTTTGTGTGCCAGATTTCCCAGGTTATTACCGTTGGTACCGTCATTATATACAGTTGAGGAATAATATTCAGAAGATACAATGAGAGAATAGGTACAATTTTGAGAGTGACGGATTATAGGTAGGTACAGGCGTAGTGATGCGCTGTAACAAGTCTACTCGGAACCACTACGTACTGTTCGAAAGTTGTACTTGAATGTTTTGAGTTACTGTGATTTTAGAATTCAAATGTAATGTGTTCAGATAATGATGGCTAGTGTCCCTAGTAGTAGTTAAGTTTGAGTAACTATTCTAGTAAGCACAAATAAATACATATAAATTTAATCTTGATGAATTCGATCACCTACTAATTACACATAAACTAATTTTAAATTACACTATTAGTATTATTCGATTGCTGTCAAATAAACCGTCTTTATCTTTAAACTTTCGCCTTTATAATATTAGTGTGATATAAGTGCAAATAGAATGTATGAATTATAACCATTTGCTTAATATGAATGATATAACCGAAAATAATTATCTTTCAAGAAGTAGATGATGTAAGATGTTGTATTCAAAATGGCAGACTCAGTACATCACTGGACGCTCGGGCCTTGGTATTGCGATGAGAAATCGTTGCGATCCCGCTAGCCAGCCACGGTACTTAAGTTTAAGTCGTCACTGCTGTTCTCTTTAATGCATTTTGTTTTACTGCCATGCTCAATTAATCACTTGAACTGACTTTCTTTGGCATTGTGTTATTTTAGACACAATGTAACGTAATCCGAAGACCCACATGTGATTTGAAGCGGCGGCCGTAGAGTTTCAAGTGTTCCGTTGCACATTATTGATGATTTACCTACTCTTGAGTTTCTTAAGTGTTTTTCGTCGCCGATTTTCAAGTATAATTGTCAATCGAGAATCGTCGACTGCTGAATATATTCAAGTTCTTGTTAGGTTACTTTCAAATGTCTCTTGTAAGCCAGCTATTGTCTGCAAATTTTTTTTGAAAAAAGGCAAGCGCCAATTTTCTTCCTGTTTCTTTTCGGTAGGAACGGCATTCCGAACCAGTGGTGGTAGATTCAAAAGCACTTTGTTTGTGTGAACAAAAGTTCATTGGAATAAAAAAGTTTTCTATTCTATTCTAAATCTTTCTATTCCAAATGATTCCAAGCGCAATTTCAACTGCAGGTGAAGTTTTAAATTTTTAATGTTATATTTAAAATTGAAGTTAGTAGACTAACAATAATGAAGTTTGCGTTATTGGTGAAATTGAACACCTCCAGCGGTTTTGTGTGTTTGTTGTTGTTCTAGTGCGTTTTGCAAGAGAACGCTCAACCAAAATCAGCCTGACCACACCAAGTATCGTATGTAAATATCATATGCGAGGACATGTGGCAACCATATTGGTGTGAGATTGGATCTTAAGGTCTGTGATTTAGGGTAGGTTTCGTTTTGTTGTGGCGGCCGGGTGACGTCATGCCCAGCTGTAGGGCGGGTGACGTCACGTGGGCAGGGGCGACGACCCCTATGCGCCCTGCGGCCGGCGCGGTTCTAATATCATGAATAACTTATATTATGATCTGTATTCGCCGACCTGGGGCAACCTGTGCCTGAAACCGCGAGCATTATTTATCGTCTGCATCGTAGCGGAATAATACGAGCATTCTTCTCGACCTCCATAAAATACTCCCTCTCGGGCACTTCCTTTTGTAAGGCGAGCCTTTATATAGGCACGACACAGGAGCTTAATATTTACTGCCTATTTTATAACCTTGTGTTATTATATTTTCGCCGTAATATACGAATTTCGCGTACGTACAGGATAATTTACAAAATGGAACTTCACATAGCGCTTACTCCACGCATTTCCGCCGCGTCCCCTATACTTTAACCGCCCCCAAATGAATGTGATATTTCTCGTGGGAGTTCTAGGTATCGGTGATAGGTATGTGTGAAAATCCATACTGCTTAAATTAGTACGTGTGCAGAGAATATGGCGTATGTATGTAGTTTTCATACCCACATAGATAGGTACATTCGATTTTACGCGTAGAACGAATTTTTTTACATAACAATGGCCTCTGGAGAGTTTCATAATCGATCAGTGATCGTGCGTTTATTCTAACTTGCGTGGTGTGTTTATGTAATATGTCGTTGTGGCAAATAATTTTTCTATTAGTGCAAATATAAATTGCACATTAATTAATTGCATAATTGATGCGGGCGGCGGGGAATCTTTTGACAGAATAGTCCAGCTCGTTAAAGCGACTCCATTTTTTACTCTATGCTTTTACTTTTTCCAGTTTAATAACCGTTTTTAAGTATTAGTTCCTGGAGTGATTTCTGTTGCACTGCGTTATTGCAATTTCTTTTTATCAAGCGTTAATATCTACCACCTTTCACTTCAGTAACAGCCCTACTAAAAATAACTTATCACGCTCATTTTACAACAATTATCCATGGATATCGTTCAAAATTGAGATCCGCGATAGATTTTTAAATAGCGTTACGATTATCGCGTCCATCTGAATTTCTCCGATAGTTCTTCATGTGGTGGTGCGAGCGCGCAACTACGGATGCAGATATAAAACTTCATGATCGCATTGTAGTCTTTATGTTCTCCACGAATAAGGGTTGTTATTGTTTGAATGTTTTTATGTTAAGGGTGCATTGTACGAGCGATCCGCTTGGCTTTCCAGCGTCACGCGAGCTCATCCACGCCCCACATCCACAACACGTTAAATACCATGTCGACGACTTGCTTCAAGAAGTTACTAACTCTATTATTCTTTCATTGTAGTTTGTGACTTAAGCCAATACCAGAAGTCATAAAATCAGTATTAATAAATATTTTAGTTAGTACATTTCCCCAGCAAGCAGATGGTTATTTTACATAGACAGTGCAGTATGCTTATAATTAAAGCGCTTTCGTTTTAAAAACGTTTTCACTACTTTTATCTACTTACTTTTCATTCATGATTCGCATAAAAGTAGAGAGCAATGATAATCAAATGTAACATTATTTTATGGACGGTTTGTAGCGTTCGAGTTTATAGCTGAAAGTCACTTTCTTTTAACTTAATAAAGATAATAAATGCCATAATATCTAAGTTACTAAGCGCCATCGATCAAGATAGTGATGGTAAAGTTGTAGAGTTTTAAATAGTTTGAGTTTTGTAAAATAAAATTTACTTCCAAGGTTTACAAAAGCCATAGATAGGGATCTGTTGGTGTTTGTTATTGGCTGTGTAAAATCAATGGAGAAAACGTCTGATCAATTTTTTTTTAATAATACAAAATATATAAATGCGAAAGGAAGTTTGTTTGTTGGTTTGCCCTTCAATCATGCAGTAACGCAGTTTCGGATCGACGTGATTTTATGCTTTTTGTAGTTGAGGATTTGGAGGGTGACATTATCTTTTATCTCGGAAAAACAGACGATTTCCGCGGCGTTTTCCAAACGTGAAGTCGCGGAAATAAGCTTAGACCCAAGAAGAAAGCAAAGAAAAAAAAAAAACAACCCCGCCAGACACTGTTCCGAAGGTCATAGCATGGTATCTATTCGACATTTTATTCACGTCTCGTGCCCTAAAGAGGGTTTGCCAACGAATATTTAGATAAATTGCAATGTCACGTCCCCTAGGACGGCTTTTTATATAACTACAAGCTACTGACTTCAGCTTCTCTATCATTCGTCTTTAGGGTTCCGAGTTTTGTATCAAATACTAGCTTTCGCCCGCGACTTCCGCTGTGTGGAATTAGATTATTAAAAATCTCGCGGGATCCCTTTATTTTTCGTGATAAAAATAAGTGTAAAGATTAATATTTTAACAAAAGCTTTTAGTAGCTGGTTGTAACCAGGGCCTGATGATGTATCAGCAGACCATCGATAGATGGTATCTGGATACCATCTAGAACCAAAGCAGAATACGACGAATCAAACGAGCCCAGCTCGATGGGATTATGTCGTTTTGTTACAGAGTTCCCATAACCGTCTTCCTCCATCATCACATCAACTCCATGTCACAGTAATATAAGTATTGCAATATACATACACACACACATACGTCGTTGTTTCGTTGCTCCGTTGCTGTTTCAAACCAATAAACCAACAAAAAACATACTTTCGCCTTTATTGAGTTGGGACATAAACTGTGAGAGTAGTGGTACTGATTAAATAAAATAACAGTAATTACTCTTTTTTGCTTTGTATTCCAACGCATGCCACTGGATGTATGTGTGACTAGCTACTGATTCTGTTGATGATCAGTAACAAAACAAACCATTGTTGCACAAAGCTAGGTCACAAATAAAATTCCAATGTCGTTCAAACTTTAAATGAATCACCGAAATGATCTAAAAAATCTCATTTTATAGCAACTTAAAAAACTCAGAAGGTGCCTTCGACAATAACAAAACCGATCATGAGTGGACACTTTTTCTATGAAATGTTTTTTCTTGCGTTCACTTAAAAGGTTTTCTTTGTACATTGAAGGGGCGGTCTCGACAGTAATTTTATCTACAGCTAGAAATTACTAAAGGAGGTCGCATGCTGCCGTAAAACCCGCATAAGGATCACTGCAAAGAGCTGCAGAGTAATATTTTTCAGTTCTTTAATGACTATCTAAATCGGCAGCAGCAACTCACACGATGGAAAAATCAAGGTGCACTAAAACTGACTGCGTTCCCAGTCAGTTTTAGTGCATCTTGAGACCTTACTAACGTCTTATTCTGGTTTAATTACGCAGGAATACTCCAAGCAATCGCCAGCCGATTGACCCTGAATCTTTGCTTTTGATCAGTCACAAAGAAAACCATTGTTGCATCAAGCTAGCTCGGGGAGGTTTACAATTTCATTATCGTTTTAATGAATCACCGATATGATCTAGAAATCTCATTGTAAGGCATCATTTATTAAAATTAAATATAACCTATTAAGTAGCCTGTGCCTTTGAATAACTCTGAATAATATACAAAGGTAAAGAAAATCATTACTAGTACAACATTACAATCTATATATATATATCCTTCGATCACAGAAGAAAAAATAAGGATTTAGTACTTCATACTTCAACAATTATTCAAATGCATCATTGTTCTTGACTTATGTTATCGTGACACATGCTGTCCCGACTCCCGGCTCAAAACTACGGATAGCGGCTTTTTAATTTTATGATTATTTTATTAAATATTTTTTATTGCATTTCATGACTATATAAATCTTATGCGTTCTGACACGTATTTCACGTTGCCACGTAATGCCATTAAAAATTTAACTTCAAAATTTTCAATAATTAATGGAATTCAATAATGCGCATTAAAATTTAAGCAAGTGTACTTAAAAATTTAACACATTATTTACAACTTTGCAATTCAACACCGCATTATATCCATCCAAAGTTTTTACTTATAATATTCAGTATTATAGCACTATATTATTTTTAGTATATTAAAATAAAGGAAAAAAAGAAATATTTTTTATTTTACACTAATCCAACTAAAAATAGAACATCAAATAAAAAGCATAATAAGAATAATTTGATGGTCTCCAACCCGGATCTTTCGTAAAAAGTGCAGCATTAATCCACTTTCTAGCCTTTCTGCAGATTGTGCAGGAATAATAACTATTGAAAACTTAGATCTATTATTATTTTCGTCCTCGTCACAATGCGGTTAACAACGAAAAAAATATATAATCAAAAAATTTCAAAAAATCAATTTATTAATATTTAGGGTTCTGGTATTATATTGTCGACTTTATTGTTGCATCTCAAACTGTTCACTTATCTCAAAGAAGACTTTGCAAATCGCTTTCAAGGATGAGTATTTATTAATTCTAAAGAAGCCGTCTCCACTTTTATCAACCAGATTCAATGTATGACATAAATGATCTTACTTAGTAAGTGCACTCGGTGGTTACACAAATCGGACTAACATGCGGTATCCACTTATTTTTCTATGATCGAAGTATATATCACTACATAGTATAAAACAAAGTCGCTTTTTCTGTCCCTATTTCCCCTTGGTCGCTTAAATCTTTAAAACTACGCAACGGATTTTGATGCGGTTTTTTTTAATAGATAGAGTGATTTAAGAGGAAGGTTTATATGTATAATAACATCCTTTAAATAGTGGAGAAATACTATTATTTTTGAGTTTTCTAAAGTGATGTCGCAAATAATTACATTTTTTCCGCTTACATTGCAAACGCAGGCTGAACCCTACGAGATTTATCAAAATAATGTACTAAGTATTGTACACATTGAAAAAGTCTACAGAAAACTCCGCGATGGTATATGTCTACCTCTTATGGATATCCCACAATAACGTTTTTTTGTCATTTACTTTTTACGACAAATAATCGCTAATTTTTGAAGCGATTTTAACCAATACAGCATTAATCCTTATCTAATTAAATACCTTAAATACATTGTTGATTTAATATAGATCTATATGGCCCTTTACAGCATATGATTTAAATGAATATTTTCGAAGATATTACAGATTTAAAAATTGCGGGACGTAGCGCTTGCGGCGGTTTTGTGTGAGTGTGCCTATAAAATATATTGTCTAACTAGCGGCGGAGTGTGCCTATAAAATATATTGTCTAACTAGCGGACGCCCGCGACTTCGTCCGCGTTCCTACATCACCACAGTTTAGGTTGGCAGAACCCCTTCAGCATCAGGATTGAGGAGTTGGGTCCTGGAATTTAACGATGTAGTCTTTATTTGGTCCCTAAAATAACTATTCATAATCAACAGTTTCTAAATCCCCACAGTTTAGGGGAGCAGTACCCCTGCAGCATCAGGATTGACGAGTTGGAACCCGAACTTTTTATGGGACCATCTCGCAAAGTTTTTATGTCGATTAAAAAAAGATTGACGCAAATCGGTTAAGAAATCACGGAGACATTGATATGCAGAGGTAGAAAAACACAACTCCTTCTCCTCCTTTTTCGAAAGTCGGTTAAAAAAGTATACGTTGCCCGATAATATCAGCTATCTACCAGTGAAAATCCCGTCAAAATCGGTCCAGCCGTTCCCGAGATTAGCGGTAACAAACAGACAGACAGACAAACAGACGGACAGACAGACAGACAAAAATTTTAAAAATTGTTTTCTTGGTATAAGTATCGTATTTACTTTGTATGCAGTTAGTAAAAAGCTGTTCTTTTGGTAGTACAAACAGACACTTCAATTTTATTTTACAAGAAAGCTGTGAACGTTGTATATAAAGACAATCTGTAATATATTAATTGTTGTATAAATATAATAAATAGGTAAAAATGTAAAAAGTAAATAAGTTAGAATGTAGTGTATGAATTTAGATATTAAAAAATAGCAGGAAATCTTCATGGTTTAGGGAATTGTTTTACTCTAAAAACGCGTGCAGGCCACGGGCAGTAATGAATAAATGAAATTGTTTTGATTGATTTTAATCATTTTATCAGTGAATGACATAGGCTATATATTTTATACCCGTGCGAAGCCGGAGCGGGCCGCTAGTATATATATAAAATTCAAAGTCCTGACTGACTGACTGCGAAATCAACGTACAGCCTAAACTACTGAAGTTAGAAACTTGAAATTTTTACAGTTGGTTCCTTTTATGACGTAGGCGCACACTAAGAAAGGATTATTGGAAATTCCACCCCTAAGGGGTTTAAATAGGGGATGGAAGTTTATATGAAACTCCGTCATTTTTCAAGCTGTTTCCATCAAAGTTGGTATTTGAGTTTTCAGTTAAAAATAAAGAAGTACGTGTGTCACAGTTTTTGAAAATTCCACCCCGAAATCTAATTCCACGCGGACGACGTCGCGGGGGCAAAAGCTAGTATTATATAAAATTGAAAATGTCAGTAAGAATTCTCAGCAGTATCATTAAAGTTACGTTTCTAAAGGACTAGCTGGAGTAACAATAGGTGCTTCGTGAATTACGAGGGGAGAGCCTTTAGCGGTAATTAGTTAGCTGTCGAGATAGATCTCTGCAGCTATCTATTACTATATTAGAACTAAACTAGGTATTAAAAAGATTCCAAAGATTCACAGAAATATAACTTAGGTAGTTTATAACAATAACATTCATACTTCAAGAATCATTTATGTAAATCCTACAGGATTTACATAAATGATTCTTGAAGTAAGTATGTAATGCCTAACATAAAATATATACCTAAAACTAAATTATTATCTCAAATATGCTTTGAGATTAATTAAGATACTATGTAATTATTTAATTTTGCCGGCAATCCGAGACATCTCAATTTTAGAGGTGCATTAAAATATGCAAAAAAATATCATAAACTTTTTTAGTGTATAGAAACTGTAGGAGCATCACTATGTTAGTTTCATTTTAATTAACTTAACGGGTGTATAAATTCATGAAGCGAAATAAGTTTTATTTTAAACGTGCTCGAAATATTAAAAATGTCCGAAATTTCTAAAATAAAACTGAAGTGATGCATACTTTTTACATCGAAGATTAAATCAAATTACATTACATTACCGTATAATAGATCACTTGTCAAACGTGTGAACATGGAATATAAGCCTGGAAATACACGTCAGGTTTTTTCATCCGATAGTCTGATCCGGTAGCCTGATCAGGCTACCGGAAGGCATTGAAGCCATTACTTTGTATGAACAGTCAATACACGTCCGATCCGGTGGCCGGATCGGACGTCCGAGTCGGAAACGGGCGCGAGGCGTTTCCGATTTTACTGCCGGTCCGATTGTCTGAAGGCGCGGTCTACATACTTTTAGTATGAGACAAAATAGACATCCGGTTACTCCTTCCGATTTTGCCAGTCAGGGTTCCCAACTTAGGGCTTTTAGCCCCAAATTTAGGGCGGAATTTTGCTTATTGGGATTTTTTAGGGCCCAAAAAATCTAGCGCTGACACTGTGTGGACGCATCGTTGTGGTTCGAATAATGGGCGAAAATTATGAAAAAAAAAAATAATAAAAAAAAATAATTCATAATAATAAAATTATTTTTATTATGAATTATTTTGGATGTTTTAAATAGAAATGACTCTCAGTAAGTCTTGTCAAATTGATTGGATGAATCCAATAGCGACGTTTTTTCTTCTTTTTCTTTCCTCTCTTTAAAATTTCTGTGGTGGTGTCGTGTGGTGCGGGTTGTTACGTTCCCTCAAATATGGTTGAGCGAAGCAATGGCTGGATCCTGCGTCATGCTCGTGAACGGGTGCCACCAACGGGAATGGGTCTGCTTTTGCCTGCCTGTCTTAACATGCATTGGATTGTTTTGCATTTTTGAAACTTTATTGTATACATAGCATAGTTTTGTTACCTATTGTAAAAAAAATTTTTTTTGAAAAGAGCGACCGCCGAGTTTATTGCTGGCTCTTCTCGGCAGGAACGGCATTCCGAACCAGTGGTAGATTCATTGACGATTCAAAAGTACTTGTAAAAGTTTATTTGAATAAAAAATATTTCTATTTCTATTAACTCGTCATCCATCTTATTTTCTTCTGCTTTGCTCCAAACGCAAGCACTCGGGATGATAGCTCGGGAACGACTGAGTTCAGAAAAAGCCTGACGGAAAAATCGGATGTGTATCGAGTAAATACGATCCGGTTGCCTGATCAGACAATCGGAAACAAAATCGGACGTCTATTGCCAGGCTAAAATAGATATGAACATGTTGAGATCATTAGTCTCAGAAAATTTATCTTAAGTGGTTCCGCTATTCCCGGATACATTTGAACCGCAGTGATCGATAAACAATAAGTTACTTTCTACAAGCAGACTACATTTTATAAAAGTGGCAAGTAACTGTGAGCGCTACCGTTTTACATTAATTGGTTTTCTGCGCTGCTAACGGGGCCGTTGCAGAGTCAAGGGGTTTCACTGATTCATTAGCGTGCTGAAGTGGACCACAGAAATTTTAATTGCAGCCCCCATATAAATAAAAAGTATACATTCGCAAGCAGTTCGTTTCCATTGAGGCTTTACTGCTTTGGCGCGGCGTTCCCGACCGCTTTTGCTGGAATATTTTTGTCAAAATGGAAGTTGAATCGAAGCGGTGCTTGCTCTGATCTTTTGTTTATTTGATTTTAATGTTCATTAAAAATGAAATTTAATTTGTAATTGTTATAGACTATGGTTTCTGCGTTCCGTTAGTCCTTTTCTCTCTTAATCGTTCTTTTTTGATCGTTTATTTCCATTGAGAAATGAGTCTAACCGTGTGACTAATGGCCTGTGGTTGCGGCGGATCGTGAGAGCTATGATTCTAGAATTGCAGATAATAATGTTTTACTGCGCTCAATATAATTTCACATTATAAAGCCTTACGTTTTATCTTTATTTTGCCTTGTTTTATAACCTCTTCTATAATGTCTGTCAAATCAGAAGCCAGAACGTGCTAAAACGTTTTGTCTAAAGAGTTCATTGCTCTATCAAAATAGCACAATTTGCTCGCTGCCCGGTGTTATTCAATTTTATACTGTCTGTTTAAAACTTGGTTCTAAGAAAGCGGAATCTAAAAGGTGTGGATTGTTTTAACTCTGGGAAGTTGAAAGCTTCGGCTAAACAAGAGTGACGGTAACGTGCGCTGTTAGTAAAAATAGTTGCACGTGCCCTTAGATGTGCTGACGGCCCTTCGCCGTCATGGCTCTTCATTTATTTGTTACCTTCGCTGCAGATGTGCTCCCCGTTGTCGTGTTCACAATATTTCATCACGTAACAATTGCGTAACATGTATTATATCTTAATGTTTAATTCCTTGTTATTTCTCAAAGATTGAAAAAAGAATTGCTTTCACCAAATAGGTTTCCTTAAATTATGTAGGCGGATTGGTGTGGGTCGGCTGCAACAATAAAATTAATGTTCCCATTGTCTATCGAACAATATTAGTGTCCATACTCTCGATACGTTTTCAATAGGCAACGTTCACTGTATGTTTAGAAAATACTAAATCATCATCGAAACTTCGTTCAACCCCCTTTCTATCTCGTTTACAGCGTGAAAGAGAGTTATGAATATAAATATTCATGTTTCAGTGCTATTAACATCCACGTAGTTGTCGTTGCATGCTGGGCGTGCTCAGTCATACTTGTAATTATTTGCTTTTCGTGTGCGGGAGCGGCATGATTTACTGCGCCACTCCGCCATCGGACAGGGGGTTTAAATTAGTGCTGTGTCGTGTGTCGCACAATATTTTATTTTCCTCCTTCCGTCTGCTCTGGTGCACGCTTGAAGTCTTCATTCTCTGTATGAGCTATTTATAAACACGCCTTATTTAGAAAAGCTGCCTTACCGACCGGATTTATCCCGCTGAGCTTATCTCTCTGCTATAGATATTTATTCACTATCACGCTTAAGTATAAAAATGTTTATTACAAGCAGATGTCCGACTTGATCCGGAAGATATTATCCCTTTTCTAATTCTCCTCATAAAAATAGTAAAGCAACTGCAGTAACCATAGGCTTTTACATTCTTCGCTTAATAATGTAACCCCTGTTACATTTCTTCAACACTGATAAGAAAACGTAAACCTGTTTCTATACGAGTAGGTACTATTGGATTTTCCTTTGAAAGTGGCGTGATTTCGTGAGAAATGACACTCGAGACGTTGTTAGTAAAAAGACAGGTTGACAAGATTAATGATGGAGTTAGATTGGTTCGTATCGATGCGGGACGCACATCAAAAGCATCGGGGGTGATGGACACCAATCTTGTCATGATAGAAACCAGATTTTGCGTCGCTTATATTGGACACTATTTGTGCAACTTTGTCCTTAAAACTGAGATTGGTTTTGCCACTGACTAATGAGGAAGTCTGTAAAATGTGCTAGTCGAAAATAATTTTAACAAAAACAGAAGAAGGCCATTAACTGTACATTCACTGTATACAAATTTAAACCTTATGCAGACTATTATAAAGTAGTTATATTAAATAAATATAACTGTGAACTGGGTCTTATAAAACTTCTCACAATATTCATATTCGATGTAAGTGTATACTGTATACGGTAGCTATGTAAAGTGAAGTATGGATAAACATACACACGGTGACATCAACCAGTCTGGTCTGCTTGATTGATATGCGAAATGAGTCTCATACGGTGACAATATCGATGCTTTAGGCCGTATTGTTAGTTATTTTTAAACAATGTGATAAACACTTTCTTACTTTAATTAAATAATATAAATACGTCAACCTATTCTTCACTCCCAAGTCCCAATGTAGATCACAGAAAGACGTATCTATCATGTTCAATGTTTGGACCATTTTTTCATTTTCCATCATTTCCTTAAAAGAGTTGAGTTGATTTACTTAGATTGGCGTAGATTCCAGAGACAACAATACTGAATTCAGTGTTCTGCGTTTACTACTGACTAATCTTAAACTTCATAAAGGGTTCATTGCGTAAATGTAGTGTATAGGTACTTCTAGAGTTTTCGATTTTGTTGGCAGTGATCTCAGAATTAAACGCCATTCTTATGCCTCTACCTCTGCCACATTAATCTGGTGAAGTTGTGACACTATAGGACCTCAAGTTCGCTCTGACTAATAAGGCTTTACTAATAAACAATAGCAATAGCCAGGCACGTACAAATGATGTAAGCGGCGATTTCCTGCGGGCTCCGCAAGCGCTGAGCTGGAGTCGCATGTGGCGTGTGCCTGCCTGCTAATTACCCCCGCTGACGTCACCCGCGGGAGCGTGACTCCATCCGCCATTACCGGGGGCCCTCGCGCGGAAACGACAACGACCGCCGCTTTCTCTGCCGCGATATAGCAAATCGCAACTGCAGCCCGTTACTATGTGTCCTTCAAGGTCGACCTTACATCGGATAAGAGTGTCAGCAAATGTCCCGAGTCCCGACATTGTGCTCAACTTGTCTATTATGTTTTTCCACACAAATTAATGTAAACTTTTCCGGTCGGTTCCGCGCATTTAATGAAAATATCTTATTTGTCGTCTATAGCTTTCCAAACGCTTGGTGTGACGATGTAACATTTATATGCCAAAATAATGGTATAATATGAAATCCAGATTTGAGTTCCAGATATAATCATATTATAATCATCACCGTTGACATTGCAGGCCAAAACGGTGATGGTAACTGAACACACATTCAAACGGACGGACACTTAAGGCTCTAAAAATTCCACACATTTCAGTTTATGGTTAGCATCCATACGTTTCCAAAACATCAGGAAAGAGTAACGTTAGATACAATGATAGCAACTGATAAGTTGGCGTGGCTCGGGCGCATCGTTAAGCGTGACTCATCTTAATAGTAGTAATTATGGTGAAGCGGTGTGGTTAGGAACATGAAGTTTTATACGAAATCTCACTTTTTTACCTGATTCCTTACTGACGGCTACATGTAATAATAGAGTTAATAAATATAAAAATAAAGTTAAAGTTGTAAACAATAAAGGTAAAACAGACGGAAGATCATCTCCCAAGTAATCATTGAGGTATCATTTCTTGTTACATGGTTCGCTGTACTTAAGGAAATCGCTTTTCAATCCGCTTAATAATGAGGTCGGACAACTAAGCAAGAAACGCGACAAAAACTCAACATTGGGGCAGCCGGCTGCTAATTGCATGAAATACCTAGATCTCAGTCTTTTCCATTTCCTCACTAAAATATCCTTTAAATGAAATCCTCCCGTTATTGTTCGTTTCGTTAATTTTAGTGTTAGAATTAGAATCATCTAAATATATAAAAGGAAAAGGTGATTGACTTATTGACTGACTGATTAGCAATACACTGCTCAAACCACTGGACGGATCGGGCTGAAATTTAGCATACGTTAGCTATTATGACGTAGCCATCCGTAAAGAAAGAATTGTTGAAAATTCAGCCCCTAAGAGGGGTAAAATAGGGGTTGGAAAAATCTTTATTCTATATTAAAATTCTTCGCATCTTCATTATACCATAAAAGATTTAGATAGATATACTCGTATAGATGTGTCGATGAGATAAATCCTACTATAATTGGATGTATAGATGAATGGATGAATGTATGTTTGTTACTCAATCATGCCGCAACGATTGAATCGATTTGGCTGAAATTTGGCACAGAGGTAGATTATAGTTTAGAATAACACATAGGCTACTTTTTATCAGCTAGTTCTTAATAAATGAATGTTTTAATGTGCATATTTCTTTTTTTTTAAATCTGTAAATATGCACTGAAGGGCATAAATTCTTAAGTCTGAAAATAAAAGACTTACTTTAATTTTGGGGCACAATTTGCTAAAATTTTTTATATTGTTCCATGAGAAGATAATAAACGTAAATCAAACGATGGTATTCCGTTTTATCCTTAAGGCTTTAAATGCAAATGAATTTCTAAGAGCATGACCAAGAATCTTTACAAGAATGGATTTCGTATCTGTTTTAAATGTCACATGTTCACGGATTGCATCTTGCACCGTGAAAGGATCTAAAGACTAATAAATGTCATCGCGATGCTATTCTGATTTTAGTTTAGTTTAACCTTTTAGATTTTGTTTTACTAGAATTTGCTAGTCGTTGAAATATCTAAAACGTCTCTAAATAGCTGGTAACGGTTTCACTTTCTGAAAGTTTATTACTTTGCTGGAGTGATTTATAAAGAAGCGGATGTTGTTTAGAATGTTTCTTATTATTCGCGCTTTGCTTTGCAGATTGCGTTTCCGTCTGGTAGTGGTATTGGTGAATGGGGACAAAGCTATCAAATAGAATCAAATTTGCAAATTTGCTGTTTGCATACTTTTATCTACAAAATTTACAACTTGTAGAATAAATACCATCTTTATTAAGCTTATTTTATGTCTAGGTTTATGAGAAATATCGTAAGTATTCTTTCTTATATATTTCATATCTAAATCTAATTTAAAAGTCGAGGTTACTGTCTATTATAAGGTGCCATTTATTTACCATGTGGCTAAAGAGAATGTCGTAAAGCTGACAGGCGGAATTAAAGGAATGCTTCATCTGAAGAAGTTAATATAATTGTGAGCTCGGCGTATGTCTGTTGAATTCTAAAAACGGCTCCTAGAATGGATGATTCGAACAATATTAGATTCAACTACTATTATGAATCTTATGTTCTCTACCCTAAATCACTTTGCGTACAATGAACGATCACGTGCTATATTTTTGTATGATAGTAGTTATTTACTGGTAGTGAACTTTAAACTACTAAAATGTTATTTAATAAAAAAAATTGCTTTAATAAATCCATTAGTTGCAATTCAAATAACACCGTCAAAGAACACATCTAGTAACAATATGTAATTGATGCCATACAAAAACTAATATTTTTGCATTTGGTCCAAACAATGCGGTTCACCGCATTATCAACTTAGAATTATTATTGGTGTATTATGACCTGACAAGACATTGATAATGTACTATTTTGCTTAACATTAATCAAGTAGAGCTTGAAACTAGAAAGTCCGTAAGTAACTCACCTACACGCGACTTCAGCAAGCAGTCTAGAAGTGGGTGTAGGCCTATAATTTACAATCTATTCGTTGAAAACAATTTCATCCGAATGTAATCATTCAATGCACCGGATGATTGTTATTTCGACAGCATAATATCCGTTATATTAAAACAATAGTGGTGTGTGTCTATCATTCTTTGTTCATTTGTAAGGGATAAAAGCTCAAAATGTGTCGAATGATATTTATCATGATAATATGTAGTCACGTCATGAATTGTAATTGAAATGTGAATTGTTATGGTTAGTAAACTGTTTATTGGTAGTCAACACCTATTTTTTTTTTTGGAATCTGTATTTCTATGTAATCAAATTTCTTGCGATTAATTTTAGTCCTCCTACACAGTGCTTTTTAGCTAGAACCAGTTACGGTCTGAGGCCGGTGCTCTGCGTACACCAGATTGTCTTATTGCATTCCACACGTTGATGGCTTGTAAATTGCTGCAACTACTTTTATATCAGCACCCGCTGCGTTGCTCTCTTTGCAAGATACTAAGATAACAGAAATACCCGCTTACTTAGAGTTCAATAATGTTAACCTGTTTCGCTATCTCATTAAAGTAATTATTTGCCATACTGAAATATATGCTTCCTTAGTTTTAGTTGACAGTAATTAAATAATCTCATATTTTTTTAAGTTAGAGAGTAATGATCTAACTATCTAATATTCATACTAAATAGATCTATCGATAAGTCTCTCAATTGTAATTGAGACAATAACTATGACTAGATAAATTCACCTTTAGATGTGAAACTTGTTCAATTTATTCAAGTGTTCTATGCGTTATATCTAAGTAAACAATCCAGATAGGCTGGGAGGTTTTTATTAGATACCTTTACCAGTTTAATACAACCGAGTTGAAGATAACAACTCCCATTATAGGAGTCGATTTTATGTGGGCCGAATGCAGAAAAGACTCGTGATATAAATAGAATTGCACGAGTTGCATGACCCAAACAGGTTCCTATTACAAGTCTGCCTACGCCTCTGCCATCCTCCTGACCCGTGGCATTAGCCTCGCTGAGTCATTTTCTCCATTTGCCATTTCGCCAACGTTGAATCTACGTTCTGGATAAATAATGATATGGAATTGCATTTCAATAAAATAGCTGTAAATCTTAAGATCTCTAAATTCACTTACCTGCATAATTATTTTTATCTAATGGATTTGTTACAATTTTCGTTTGAAATAGGTAAATTAATGTATGATAAAAATGTGTTTATATATTAGTAATTAAATAATCTCGTTTTTTTTTTTGATTGGATACTGCTATGGCATGTTCTCACGCTCGTGGCTTGACAGACGTCCAGATAGACCAAGTCACTGATGTTAACTAATTACCTCGACCAACTCGTTAGTTGGTTAACTTACCCTATCAGACTACAACTATCAGATTTTCACCACTGCACGTATCTCGTAGACGAACCTCATTACTGTTATAAATGAGTTTCAGTGTTACGTAGTTTTTAAACAAAAATAATACTTTCTATGATTATTATCACGTCATTTGCATTCTAAATATTCTATATTAAAATAAAATGAACGCTAGATTCATGTAAGAGGCGAAGTCGTATTTTCTTCCGCAAATTTATGCTGCGTTTTTTTTACCTTCAATTTGTTTTTACTCGTCAGGAGTTAAGAAATGAAACACGCTCCGCTTACGCCGCCGTCCTCCCCTCTTTACCTTTTTATTTACTTAGCCGTTTAACCGTATGTAAAGTCTAGAGTGTCGTGAGCTTTTAATGCAACTGAACTTTTACGTTTATGTATTTCCATGAAGCATGAACATTGGCGTTGCGTATGGTGATACCATACATGGCACCGTTTTAACAGATTTAGCATTACCAGTTGAACAGCTTTCGGTGGAGAGTTTTTGTGCAAGCGTTGTTGCATATGTATTCCATAACGTTACGCGCATTGCCTGGGGTTTGCAGTTTGTTTCATTATTGCAATAAATTGAGTAGGATTTATGTTATGGCAGTGCTAGAGTTATGGCTTTAATAGAAGCTTGCTCGTAAATATATTATCTCATTATTTATCAGATACACATATCTTTCAGTTTTAATTAAAAAGATACTATTATACTATATCTGTATTTGTATAAGGTGCACTAAAGTTTTATGGTTTCTTGTAAATTGCAGTATTACGATATTGTCCGTTAGGTTGTAAATAATAAGATAACAGGGCCTGCTACAAATTGCGTTTATAGAAAACTTAGATATCTGACAGTGGTTCAAACCAAAGTACTTTCAACGATTAGTTGTCCTTGAAAGAGATTTTAAGTTGTAGTATTTTTATTGTAATACTTTATCTTCTATATCTAGTGACTATCAAACAGTTGTAATATCTAAACAGCTTATCATCCTCAGGACATCACCGATGTCACATATTCTCGCAAAATGTACAGAAATAAACGCCGCCCCACACCGTATTCGATACGACAATTCCGTCGCTGCTCTACCAATGCACTTCGCAGCTGGAGTTGTTTCCTTTTTGCCTTTTTTCCATTTCTGGCAGCCACTTCGTACTGGGCGCATCAAATTTTATAACCGCGTTATTTCTGTCCACGCGTATGAAGTGTGTGTCGAGAGAGAAATTTTCCTTTGAAACCAGATCGTTACGACCAGTGTCGGCTTACAATCGCGTTTCAGTTTCTATTTTACTTTAATGTAATTCACTAAAGCTAATCTCATGCTATGCCGTTGCTAGAGTAAACAATCTGTATCACAAGCAAAATTCTCTTGATGGAAGCAATTATGGTCATGGAATTTTATACTTATTTCCACCTGGTCTAGCTCTACAAAGGCTCTGTTATCTAAATACAATATTTTTATTCATCGCTTCATGGTTTTTTAAAATCATGTGCTAAAATTATTCTGCAAAAAATAATGTGATCAGTTAATTAAATGAAAGTGAACAACTCGTAATAAACCTTTCTATAATATATGAAATCGTTTGCATTTTGATTAGTTTGCAAAAAATGTGTACCATATATTCATTCGGCAACAATTTAACTCAGCGAAAACCGGTATAAATGCAGTTGCGTAGTGCAGTAAGAGGCAGTATTCAAGCCGTCCCGCTCGTAAAAACCCCACGCACGCCTATCCTATCCTTAATATTAATACACATTATATCTGATATGGATCGATATGTTGCTGATAAGCTTGTGGCAAAAATTGGATCAACTTTGTATTGAATCAGTTTTATAATATCACTACTACCATCATGTATAAAAGCATTGATGTCTACCGTGGTTACGTTTTTTTTGTCGCATTGTTTGGTATTGGTCTTTCATATCGTATTCGATTAATGATTAACTCTTGTCTACAGTTTGTTTTACACTACGACGTATATTTCCCCATCAGTGTCTACTGTAGATCGCCAAATTAATATTTTTTAGACTTTAGTAGTTGATTCACGATTGAGACAGATGTAATCCGAATGATGTAATTGTTGGTATTTATGTACTCGTACACAAGCTGCGTTACTCACATCTTTTCATTGAATTTACTTTTCGAAATGCTAACAGTAGTTTATAAGCTGCAGAAAAAACATGTTTCGAATTAAAACACTATTAACATTATCGGCTGTATCGCTCACTTGAGGTGAACAACCTCTTTTTTGTTTTATGTAGACGCCAAATACTTCAGAATATAATTATTACTGCACCTCCTATATTATAATAAAACAGATTTTAATACCTTCCTTTCGCTCTTTTTCTATTCTATTCATAAACAACTCAATCTATATTTGGGTTCAGGGAATGAGTTCGGACTTCGGATGTATACTATTTTGTTGATGTAAAAAATTAGTTTTACATCAATAGAATAGTATACATGTAATCATAACATGAGCTATACTCAAAGCATGAGCTATTTATTTTAATGAAAGAATATACATATTAGAAATCGATACATTTTTAGAAATCGTAAAAATCTTGGAAAGCAACACAGGACCAACAATAGGGTCATATCCTAGTAGCGGCCAATAACTTTTAACAACGATTCTAATGTTATGATTTTTTACGAAACTTGTCCAATTTGTGTTAAAAGTTATTTATACTCTGCGACAAAAAGTAACCTATGTCACTCTTCAAATCTTCTGCTATACCCATTCAATAAATGACATTGTTCCGTTGCTCCGTTGTTTCGTGATGGAAGAACAAACCAACGAACGGCCACTTTTACATTTTGTTTATAGCAATTCAGTAAATCTGTAAATTATACCCTAAGTGAATTAAATTCAGCTGACCTCTCGAGATCATTGTCTAGAATTCGATTTCCCTCGGCCTCGGTCTCAGACACGCACAACACCAATTCGTTTGCCATGTGACTGTATAATTGTTCTGCTGAATTCCTGTGTACGTGGGAGTCGCTGATGATTCATATAATGTAGACATTCTGTAAAACGCCCGTAACAAATAAAAAATACCGAGACGCAACAAAAGAAAACATGGACGATATTGCAGAAAAATTTTAAAATTTTACAAATAAAGTGACAGCTAACAAATTATAGGATAAACATAGATATAATCATAAACATGGAGATCATTTCTTAGTGAGCGTACTATATTCAAGAGCAATCAGGCATTATACAGAATACACTATTATTCATTTTCGTGGCAACACATACAACTTCTCTAAAATGTACATTATAACAAAAATAATTTTATGTGCCTGAGACTTTTTATTATCAATGATATAATCTGTCTTTTACTGCTACGGCCAGTTAAATAAAGCTTCAAAAAAATATACATAAATGTAATTATAAGTGTACAACGATGAGAAATCATTTCGTGGATTGAAAAGTAGGTATTCCATTAAAAGTATTTTGTTCCAAGTAACGGATTTCTAAATTGAGCGAATAACTTATTTGACTTCTCAAAATTCTATTGTCGGGCAGATCTAGTCTTTTGAGTTTGCTTTAGCTGTTCCTTGGTTGTTGTTTCCATTCAAGATGGTCAGTAATTTTTGCTCTACATATTAAAAAATTGGTAAGCATTTTTATTATAAGTTCAAATGTTCTATCAATGACCTTGACATTTTATCGCGATGACCAGTGTCATAAAACGTGATATCACATGAAACTCAAGTGTTATTGCACATTTACGCTTCTCTCATGGCAGTGTGGTTAGTATTTTGAAAACACTTTATAATTTCCCACGCTACTTAAACATCTTATTATTCGATTCGCTAATAAAAGCTTAAGATCACTTGTGTTTAGAGACTCAATTGATTCAGCAGTTTATAGGTACTTCAAACGTTTCGCGAATGTTGGTAATAGTTTCCATGTACGATTACAAATTAGGTTATAATATTTTGTCGTTTCCGCGTCTGTTTCGATTAATTTTCCTTTTACGACTCTCCTAGAAATGTTAAGCAGTCAAGTGAGATAGTGTTTTAGCGCGATACTGTAATTGCAATTTATGGCATCTGTAAAAGTGCCGGTGCCATTATAATATATTAAGCAAGTTCCACGCTACTACGTGCAACCTTCAGTGCGAAAATAAATAATCACCATAATCTTAATCCATCGACCTACCAACCCACTACTGGTCACATGTCTCCTCTCAGAATGAGAAGAGTTCAGGCCATAGTTCACTAGCCAAGTGCGGATTGGCAGATTTCATAGACATTATTGAGAAGTCTCCGGCATGCAATTTTTCACACGAATCTTAAAAATTTTCAATTCAATTTCAAAGTTAAAGGTTGCCTGTGATTCGAAGCCAGGTATATACCGCTAACAAAATAAAAAGCCTAAGAAAGTAGTAGATGGATAACAAAACATTCAAGTGGAATATGAAAATTAAAACATCACTCAAAATATCACTGCTTCTAGAATGATTTGAAGTCCGTAGTAGGTACTAGAGTTTTTGTACGCTAGCCTAGCTAGCTTGTAGCTAGCACGTTTCAGCACTAAACCTTGTTTTATTCAAACAAAATAATTAAAGAATATTTAAGTGTCTGCAGTTTCGTAAATACTGCCTCTTATTAAGCTCCGATTATTTATTACTTGACATAACCCTAAAACTTTTTGTCCTGGTTGATCTTCAAAACATCTATATGAATCAACTACTTCGATTATTCGGAGTGATGTTGGGTTCTCTTTATACAGGAATTAAGATATATCAAATATTTAGGGTAAATAAATAAAAAGTAATGAAATTAGGGGCTACTTTTCAAGGCTTTTTGGAAGGAACTGGAAGGATTTTTCCTACCGAGAAATCAGTTACCACGGGGTTATTTTTACCTAAATCCATGCGGACCAGGCATATTTGCTGACGTCGGCTACTCTTAAATAAAATAATATTATTGAGTTGTCCTGCAGCAAGGCGACCTCGATCCTTAATCGTGGTACTAAATAACGTTGAGTCATTTCATAAATAGGTAACGACTTGGCCTCATAAAAATTTCATATTATAATTTTCCTCTTACTTTTAACTTGACATCGTTAGCCAAGATTCTCATTTCCATATCTAAGAGTTTCAAGACATTGCATATTGTTGACCCTCTGATGTCCCAGTGCGAATATTTTTCAAAAAGGGAAGAAAATGTCGTCAAGTCGACATGGTTATGACGCGGTACCAAAGAAAATACTGAGATTAATACAAAATAACTTTTTCTTTGGTTTGAGACTTGTGCATCTTACTATGTTGCTTTAAAGTCTAAAAATTAGAATGAACAATGATCTGTTCATTTCCGATACCGGTCCCGAGCCTTTTTGCCATGAATATTTTCTCTTATCGTATTTAAAAAGACTTTGGCTTATTAATTATACGGCACTTTTGAATCGTAAATCCGTCTGTTTAAATATTTGTTTCTAAGACAAAAGCCTTTTGTTTCAATCGTCTCTAGTTAGAATGTAACGGCTTTAATTTCACTCAGCGTTCAAACACGAACTTTCTACTCTTATTATCGTATTATGCTTTAGTAAAAAAACTGTTCCCATTACAATCTTTTTGAGTAATGATAATGTTCAAGCTAAGCTTTCGTACATCGCACTATGCACGCTTCGTTAGGAACGGCTATAACAAGCTCGATACAAACGTCTGTGAATCATCCGAGATGGGATGGGATGGAAGCGTTTTGTACAATAAGTTTCTCAACATCGGCGCCGTTGAAACCGTTACTCAACACATTATAAACTTCGAACACTTCGGTATGCACTATCGGGTTATGTGTGTAATTTGTTATATGCAACTTAAGCTAATTTACCTGCTTGCCTTCATAACTTTGTTTCGCTTGATTGTACTTTACGAGTCTAGCTTGTGCTCCAATGAACCGTGAACGTACCTAATGAACATTAATGTGCACACGATTTAAAATTGAGACATTGATTAGTAATGGCCCGTTTCAATCTCTCGGAGTCTTATATTTGTATTGCTATTGTCACATTACATATTATATAAATTACTTGTGACTTTCCAATGGCTGTAAAGTTGTAATGTATGGAGTAATTTGTATATATATAAAATGGTACAACATATTATTTGTAATGACTGTAGTAAATGCGATAATTGAGTCTAGAGGCGAAAGAGGTATGCGAACAGTGTGATAGATGGAGTCTCTTTGGCTCGTTGCTAAGTGAGCTTTTTCCATTGCATTAGCGTGTTGTGGAAGAGGTTCGCATTTTATTTTCTGTTTAGAATCAAAATAGTGTTTATTTCATTTAGTATATTTTCTATTGAAACGTTATTGATAGATTTTATTACTTTGCTATCGGTTATTTTGATTTAGCGCACTATCTCACCTAAAGTTGTAGTCTGAGTTTGTTTTAGGGGTACCTCAAATAATTTTGTTTACTTATTTGGTATTGTGCTTGTTCAGCCATCATTTAAAAGCCATTGGACCGTTTAAATCACTCAAGCGATGCACAATGTGTAAACCAAAAGATTAAGTTTTTTTAGTTGCTTTCATTTCACTCTTCTTGTTTTGTGATATCACTGACATTAATTCGATTAGGTCTGCTGTTTAAGCCTTGTATTCTCTAGGAGGACGTGTAGCGCAGTATGTTGATCAGCATTTAGCTCAATAAGTATAAGAAACATGTTGTATAACGATGCGAAATTTTTTTTTTGGCAAGACTTACCTCATGTTGCGGTTCCACAGGCAACATGGTGCAGCGTTACCAAATATCTTGACGTGTTTTGCGCCTTATTTGTTTCTTACAGTGTTTTCGTTGTATGGAGCTGGTAACAGAATGAATATAACTTTTTTTGTACCATGTTGTTGCAATCTTAACGTTCGAATTCACAATTTTTAATGGGCTAATCTATTTAGACTATTCCTTTTCAGAAAATCTGTTTTCGTAATTTGAACCTTATGATTGCATTATTTACAACGAATGGTACAAAATAAGTAACGTTCTATTGATCTGTCACCCGCACCATGCTTCAACGGAAAAACTACTGGCAACTCTTTCCAAGTGTCACGCTTGCAAAACCTATAAATGCAGTTCGTCTTTAAGTGGTTGTGTGAAATCGCAGTGATGGTAAGCCGGTTTTGGTGTGTGTCATTAATCGTGTCAATTGTAAACAAGCCCGTATGGCGGCGCCGGCAGTGAGTCACACAATCGCGATGTGGGCCGGCGCGGGGCATTGTGCCGAGCCGAGACTTCAGAGTGCCTGTGAGGAACTGCATTGTATGATTGTATGCAAAGGAGGCGCAGGCGGGCGCCCGCGACGCCCTCGTGTCCTAGTGCTGTTTTGATGTGTTTCTCAAACTTTGTTTTCCGTGTCCCAGCCAGACTTAGACCGAACTTTGTGAATGAGAAATTTAACACTCGACTTCAACTAACACTCTTCAAGATCTTTTTCAGACCCTAGTTTGTATGTATTAACTAGTTCCCTGTCCAGTCAACAGACACAATAACTAAACAATGACTCACATATACTTCATGGAAATGGAAAAGGGTTACATTAATGTATGTTAGGTTGATTAGGTAGATATGTAGGCTTGGATAGACGTTTTTTATTATTGCAGTGTGAGCTTGCTCCTGACGAAACTAAGCAGCATAGCTAGCATGGGCGGGAGAAATTTTATCCCCGGGGAAAGGATAAAATGTTTATCCCCTCGCTCAGTTTTATCCACCTGTCGAGCATGAGCAAAACGGTGGAAATAATATCCACAGTGGATATTCTTATAGGAATATACTTTTCCTTTCCCCTGTCGCTATACTTTAGCATAGGGAGAAGATAATTTTATCCCTTGTCAGTGGATAAAATCGGGAGATAAAATTTTTATCTCCTCCCCATGCTAACCCTGCTGGATGATCTAAGTTGAGCGCGCTTGTCCAGTGACGTAGCCCAATGCAGGGCAATCGAGGCTCGTTATTTGGGGACCGCTGCGCTAGAGAAAGCGCAAAGAGAGCCTGCCTGCCTGACCGAATTAATAAATAAGGTATCAACGATTAGCGATGTTATCGCGACCTCTTCCAGGCAACCACGTTGTATGAATTTCATTTTTATCGCGAATACGCTTAACCTATTTAGGTAAAATTAAAACAGGCCACCTTTTGTTTGTAATAACACTTGTAGCCATACAAAAAAAGTAAGGTCAAAACACTTAACTTTAGGAACATTTTTACAGTTTTCCAGCATAATAAATTATGCACCTCTTAAAACAGTACTAACTCTTTCACTTAAAAAAAAACATGAATTTCTGCAACGTCGGGCAAGTGATCTTCCGTGATGATACCTACTTAGGAATCAGGACGTGGTTTTTGTTCTTCTAAAGTAGCGAACTTAATTTGGTGGGAAATTAAGATGCAATCTGAGGTAATGCCGCTAAACTCTATTGGGCGTTTGACGATTTCTAAAGAATCAATCATCTGATACGATAGGCACAGGTAGTACACCATAGAAACGTCGTTCATGTTGTAGCTGTTGCTTTATCCGAGCGGTCAAACAACTAAGAAAGTAATTAATGGTACAGGGAGTCGTGTACTGATCAGCGACAACAGCGAAATGCTTGTTTGGTACATTTTATCAGCTCGCTCGACTCTCTCTCACGATTCGTGTCGTGATGACTCTTCTTGAAGATTCACGACACGATAGCTCGTCTGCAGTGTAGGTAATCCCTCTTGCGCGTGTGCTATTTCAATGCTGTTGCCGTAAATTTAAGAAACCACCACGACTGCGACATCGACTTCGTTCCTCAAGATCATTATGATAATGTTCTTCGTATTCCTCCGTGAAACATAAGGCTACAGTGAAAGGGACTGCCAATTAATCAATCCAGCAACTACCATACCAATTGTACTATGCGAGAGTTTTGGCATTTGATAAAAAGTTATCAAATGCCAAAACTCTCGCATAGTACAGTTGGTATAGTAGCTTGACTTAAGCTTGGGCTGGCAGACTGTTAGAGAATGTTAACAGCACTAATAATTTTTTAATTTAATCCGTCAGTTTTTTCTGTGTTATGCTCTTTTTTGAGTAACAAAATTTTGTAGAGTAGTATCTACTCGTATAGTTACGTAACTAAAATTTTACCATCCCTTGGTAGGTTTTAGCCAACTTTCTAACAATTGTCATGCTTAAATTGTTAAAACGTCTTTATACGTCCTTAAAGTTTAATCACGATGGAGAAATAAATAGGCCCTAAAATTAAATATTAATCGGCGCAGAATATTTTAATGAGAAAGATATTTTATAAGGAACTTATATTGCTAGAATTTCTATAAGAAATCTAGTTAACGAGCTTTCTAGTAGAGAAGCGAAGTTATTAAAGCAGCAGGCAGTGCAGTGCAGCCTCACAGACGCAAAAAGATCTCCGCGTTCATTTTGTTTTCTTACGTCATTCATAGTGATAGAACTTTTTCCAAGTTGGAATGTGTCCAAGTTGATTTATCGACATACAATAGGTACATTTTTTTAATCTACTGCAGTAGTGGTTTCATAATATTTTTTTGTTATAAACGACCAAATTATTTCTTTACTTCCGTTTCGGAATCAACTATCTAACAATTACTGTTGCTTAAAATTTTTTTGGCACGTTGGTCTGGTTTTTAGATTTCAGTCAGTGATCATGAACCTATGGAATTTATCTATCCCTTTGTAATGGCAACTGATTTTTCTCTAGTGTACATATTAATCGCGTGTATGGGCGTCAGAAGAACCTCAAATTATTTGGCAGATAATTTCTCGCCCTTTCTTAAGTCTAGAAAGAAATGGCGACTCTATTTTACTCTATCTCCATCTATACTAGTATTACTGACATTATCATACGACCATTGATATCAGTATTAATATTTTTCTGCTTTAGTATGATTCACTGCACCAACTCCTTCGTGTCTTCTGTAGTCTACGTGACTTGTACGTGACGATGTAAATTTATTATTCAGTCGTCACTTGCAATCTAAACACCGATAAGTATTCATAAAGGGTCAAGATGACAAAAACATTTGTTCGTGGTACGTATTATTCCTATATCCTTGACCCGCCGTTAGGGGGAGGCGCAAAAGTATTTTTAGCCGGAGGTTCATCAAACTCATCTTGATATACTTAATCGAATTTGTCTTGCACGTAAGGATACAATATTGCCTGTAGAGTTATTCAGCAGGCAATAATAAAAAATCTGTAATAGGTTAGTGATGATTTTTTAGTAGCGGAATGGCAGCTAAATATTGACGAGTTTGTTGTTAAAAAGCAGACAGCTCGATGAATTAAGATACTGAAAACACCCCCAATGCTTTCAAAAATCATAGTTCATTAACTTGTTGTAATGTGTGAAGTAAATAAACTACCTTGTTCGGTTTCAGTACCAATAACTTCTTTGTTATCAGCCTATCACCTTCTTCTTCCTAGCAACTTCCTGGTAATTAACCATGTAAGATAGTTTGTATGATAAAAGAAAATATTGCATCTAGACGCCAGCTGCACTGGTCAATCTACAAAAATTTTAAACATCTTTATCGGTTACCTTCTCCTTTCAAGAAGAGCTTGGGAAGAATGCGGGACATAGCTGCTACTTGCCTAGCTCATTTTTCTAATCTTTTCTTTTCTCCGTGGATCATGAAATACGAGCATAAGAATTCTTCTGTTTTTCATAGGTATGAGCATAATCAGACCAAGCTGGTGTTGTCCCTATCGGATGTCATTCAGTCTGCTTCGGGAGCAGCGCGATTAATTGTTAAAAAACTTATTCCATGAATTTTTCCTGCCTGTGTTTCATCATAAAACTATTGGCACCTTAATACCAGTATCAAGTATAACTGTGCTTCAGGATAATTCCACGTCTGAATCACTTATCATATTTCCTTTCGCACTGCAATCAATATTTCCAATTAACAGATAGTTAATCGGATGTATCGTGCATTCGGAAATAGCAATTCTGATTGATTCGGTCGGGTCGGAATCATCTGCCAAATCAAATATCGCACTGCGCAGAGCGGGCTCCGCGGCGTGTACATCAAATACGGGATGCAATTACTAATACATAGCATAGGTGTAGGATAAAACAGGTGCAAACTCTGAAGCTTGTGACGTGAAATTTAAATATCAGTATGTTTGTGGTAACTTCGCTATCAACATAATTTATTTGAATTCTTCTTCTTTATCCACCGATAGACGTCCACTGGCGGACAACGGTTTCTTGCATAGACTCACAAGTTTAGGTTTTGCGTCGCCTGCATCCAGCGACTCCCTACGACTCGTTTGATGTCATCGGTCCGTCAAGTGGGGTGTCTGCCAACACTGCGCTTCGCGATGCGGGATCTTCACTCCAGTACCTTGGAACCCCAATGACCATCAAGCAAATATATGCAATTAAAATATTACACGCTTCAACTGTGAAGGAAAACATTGTGAGAAAATCTGCACGCCTGAGAGTCTGCCAATTTGAATTGGGCTTGCATGGTGGACTATGCCCCTATAGCCCTTCTCTGAGAGTGAGCCGTGAATTGGTTGCAGGTGATAATGATGATGGGAACTTTTAATTTGCACGATCCCAATACTTAAGTTATTTAAAGGTTTTGTGATCAGCTGATTTTTACTTAAAATATTTTAGTTAATTTTTAACTAGCCTGCGATTCCAAATTGGATTTAAATAACTTTACTGCTAGAACTCCTTTCGAAAGCTGATTAAACTTGAATAAAATGTTATCATAGTATATAAATTACTACCTATTCGTATTCCTAAAAAGAGCAAAGAACGACCGTGAACTGCGTAGTTTAGTCTTGAGATAACGAATTTTACTCGTGGTTATCGTCGTTGCTGATGTTTTTTCACATCATTAACTAGACTCTAAGTGGTTTTCTAAAATGGCACCTGCAGATTTACTTATAGCTTATTTTTTACTTATCTAAAATGATTTTTCGTGCTAATTCAGTTGTAACCTAATCGCTGTCTTTTTTCTGGAGCTAGATGTTTCTTCTTCTAGTGACATCTTCTATGAGAGGTTGGCAATCATTAAAGCTACTTGTACTTTATTTATTCTCTACAGGGGCTCTAAGCTCATATTGAACCACTGTCGAAGGCTTTTATGCCCGGCTATTTTTCTCCGACCAGGCCTTCGGCTGTCTTTTATTTTACCTTATATGTATAATAAGTTGCAATAGGTTGTAATATTTGTTTACGCGTACGCTAGACGTTTAACCGTTTACCAAACGCATTAACAGTTTTGTATTCGGTTAAACAATTTTGAAACCTTCAAATATAGGGAAATTGAAAGCCGTTTTCTGTGAAACCTATAAAAGCAAATACATATATTTTAGTAATAGTAAACAAGCCTATTAAACTAAATTGGCTGAGTATGACGCGAGCAAGTTCGTTAGGAGTACCGATTTCGCGCCAACCAAGCGGTTGCATGAATCATGTATGACGCGACGCAGATAGCCTCGACTGCACTGTGAATTATCTATTGCTGTGATTTCGATTCGTCTAGCGCTCTGAGGTCGGTGTCCGTGACTCCGTCCCACGTGATCCGAGCATTTTCACTAAAGCCATTACGACTGAATTTCTCCTGCGTGGATATCGGACAACGTTTATCGCAATGCTAACAGAAGATTCTAATCTTTTCTTCTTCGTTAACATAAGTTAACGAAGAAGAGAAGATAAAGAAGACTACTGCTGGATGAACGTTTTTCACACTCACGCATTTCTTATCCTATTTGGATCCGGTCGCTTCTGCGACTCTTTGATGTCGTCTGCCCACCTAATGGGAGATCTGCGAACATTGCGCTTTCCGAAGCGAGGTAGCCATTTTAATACCTTGAGACTCCAAAGTCTATCGGTTCGTCAAACTACGAGCCAAAGCTTTAGCCACTCGAGTTTCGCGACTCGATGAGTTATGTCGGTCTCTGACCTATCTACGGATCTTCTTATTGCAGATCTAATAACGTATACCTAATACCATGTTGGTAATATAACGATATTGTGAGAGAAGCTAACAGGAGCTATCAAACTGTGCGTCATTTGAATAAGGTTACGAGTATAAAATTAGTCGATCTTTATCGACTAGGGCAAATTTTTACTGATCCTGACACTAACCGAACCACAATTTAATAGCCTATGCTACGCTATCTGATAAAATTATGAACGAGCGTTATTGCATTTATGAGGCTGATATGATTGCACTTTATGAAACAGCGCGACGTCTCATCTCTACAAATTGCAACTCAATGTAGAGCCGCTGTTTGTAATATAGATTAGCGGAATATCGGATAGATAACAGCCGATAATGGCCGCCATTTGCGATGCATTTCGTGGAATACTTATCTGATTATTATCGATCATAAAGTCCTTGTTTATTCGTCAAATATATCCTCTTTGTTTGAATATTCATCATCAACGTGACCGATTCGGGCACGGCGATCAATCTTATCTACTAGCCAACTTCACAGGTGATATTACTTATTGCATAACAATATGCGCAATACAAGTGAATTCCTCGATTCTCAATTCTCATATGGGACTCGACCAACGGAACGACAATCCGACATGACCAAAGAGAGATGAGGCGCAAGATCAGCCGTCTGTGTCTTTGGTGGAAAGCCGTAATCTGAAAAAAATTCTTTCGGATTTATTTCCAGTTTTTACAAATCTCTTTCAGAATAGGTATCTAAGTCGTAGGTTAATAATATGTTAATTTTTCAAAATCCTAAGATTTTTTGGAAAACCAGGTAATAATAAAATTTGACCTACCTACCTAGATGATATCCGAAGTCTGATTATGCAGCCGGAAGGTAGCAATGAGAACTCCGTAATAAAATTACGTAACCGCCATTGAGTTTGGTCTCGTTTAATTCAACTTAATAAGCTTTACGTACTCTGGTCCTTGATGAAATCCAGAATCTGACCTTGTACTGTACAATGCAAAGGGGTACCGGATAGGGATCCGGTTTGGGCTCGTTTGAATCATCTTGACAAGTATTCTGGTCCAAAATGATATCCAGAGTCTGATGATAGAACTGGAAGATGGCTATACTAGGAACTAAGAACTCTGTAATAAAACAACGTAACCTCATCGAGTTTGGGCTCGTTTGATTCGTCTTGACAAGAACTCTGGTTCTAGATGCTACCCAGGGTCTGATGATGTAGCCAGCTACTAAAAGCTTATTTTTTTAAATAAAATTTAACTTGGGTACACAGTACACTACACTTATTTAGAAAGCTGATTCCAGTTTTTCCTAATTCGGTTATTAAGGAGCACGAGTAATATACTAGGTAAAACAAAATCCACAACCGTTAAAAAAACAAGCATCAAACCTGTAGGTAATAAAACTCTTTCATGCGAAATATTCATGCATATGAATAACAAATAAGACCCAACTACGCTTGTTTCTGGGCCAAGCATGTAGCACTTGTTGCGTGGGTTTCCTAGTTTTGCATATAAAGGTAGGCGTGATTTGTCGCTTGAAAAGTTCACCTAAACTGGAGCGCGCATTAGGACAAAGATACCGAGATAGCTCGTCTAGTCGCAAAGCTGAAGTGGCATGGGCTGCGCACATAGCACGAGGAACCATGGACTTTGAGGTCCAGGTGCTCGAGTAGTGACTTTGCATCGCCTTAAGAGGCGTAGTGCTTGAAGACTTCCAGGTGCATTGACATTTGTGCCCAGCAAAATCATCCGTTCACAAAGTGGGGATCTGCCAACGTTGTATTTTCCGGTGTTGAATTGCCATTCTAGTACCTTGAAGGAAAATTGTACCTTGAGGAAGTGCGGAGTACTATGATGTTTATCTTATGATTAAGTTAGATAGCAGAAAATGATAATTTGAAAATAAAAAAAATCGACAGGCTCATAAAGCAAGAAAATACCCGTCTCGTACCTTGCCGTAATTTAATTATTCAGCTTTTACATGTCAATGCTTCCGTTCCTTAAGGAACAGTCTATGAAATACAATGCGCTTCCACCCTAGAACCAGCATTGCATGCACAACGCATGAGCAGACTTGTGACGCGATCGATGGCGGGACAAACCAAATTATAATTTTATTTCCATACCGTATTCCCCGATATTAGGTAAATTCATAAAGAGTTGGAAATAATATGTTTCAATTTTTAACTTTGGGGGTACATTATTTGTTCGACATGGTGCCAATTTAATCATCGCCCAATAACGTAGGAATAAATTTGAAGTTTGAACTGATTTTCAGTACAAATACTGTCAGAAAGTCAAAATTCTTCGGTTAAACGTTTCTCGGTGACGGTCAAATTGGCACTTACCTTACCTGTTTCCTGTACTTGTCCTCATTGGAGAATATGTAAAATGAACCAATTTCCTCTGACCTATTAACTACATGATAGGTAGCCCGTAACTATGTAATAATCAATAATGCAACTAGTTTAACGATTCCCTTTACGTCCGCAATATGTTTGTCCAGTACTGCACTAGTTTACAACGGTTAAACGTTTCCCGGAACACACATCCATTTTGGCCTGATTCTCATCTTTCACGCGGTATTCAATTCTGGTGTAATTCGGGTCGGCTTAGCGCAGTTGAAGCTGTCCATTGTGTGTCACATTGTTTAACTGTGAGATCAGCGGGTTCATGCAACAACCGACATTCTCTTTTAAGTGGCCAGGTATTACTGCTATCAGGGCTTTAATGGTTACAACGTGTGACTAAATGCAAAGTAAAGGAAGACTTCATTTTTGTCCTTGTTTTCAAAAAAACCCCATTTTAGCAATAAAAGAACTGCATGTTCTCGGTTTCAGTTGAATATATAGGTATGTTGTTAGACCTATTGTTAAACGAAGATTGAAATACTCGTAGGCTATTTTTTATTCAGTGAATGTTGGAGCTCGAAATGTTTTTGTGTATTTTTAGAGATTTTAGGAAGGTACGTTGTTGTACACCGAGGTTGTTGCATTAACAACATACTGAGGCTTCAGGAAACGAGCGTACAGAGACGGAATTGAAAAGCAGCATACAGTGCAGGCAACCTTCCAATTACAGGAGGCCAGTCGGATTTGCGACGCGCAGTTTGCTGTGAGAGTTAATTAGAGAATTCCCGCCAGTGCATCGGATAACTCTCCCGTGCCCTCTGGTCCTCCCGCCCTCGCACTAACCAATTAGCGTCCACGTGATGGAGCTACATGTGCCGAGATCCTCACTCAGTATAATGAGCGAACTAACAACGAATAACGCTAACATCAAACTCAACTGCAGCATAATCTTTATGGTAATAAGTACTCCTGTAATGAATTCGGGTGCTTAATTTTACCCTTTACCTACCCCTTTACCAGCTTTTCATTGAGGGATGTACCAAATTCGGTTAGCCTTCAATCTTCTCTATTTTAAATACGAGTGCCTATTGAGTTATTGACATCTATTAGTAGAAACTTGCGAGTTTTATCGTAAACTAGCTGATGCCCGTGAAAAATCACGTCGATTAGTAGCTCTGTTGCAGCGTGATTGAAGGACAAACCAACAAATGAACATATTTTCGCATTTATAATATTAGTAAGGATAGGTTCATCACTTGATGTTCAAAATAGCTTGATCTGCTTATGCCAATATTGTTGATTTCTGGCCAAATCGTTACTCACGATTATTAAAGCCAACAAGCCAACAAGTATGATTCAAGTATGACCTAAATAACTCGAAATATAATAATAAAATTAATCGGTGTTGCCCGAACGCCGTAATATGTAAAGATTAATGACGTGATAATAAAAAAGTGCTAATCACATTTTGATAAGTTGCTCGCATTGGCTCGTTTTCTAGAAGTTTTAAAGTACCGTAATTTTAATGTTCAACATTGTATTGAAGTTCTGAAAGGGTTATCTTAATAAATGGTTTGATATTTAATAGCGGTTTGAAAGTTCTTCTGCGGATTCCATTTAACGGAAGATGGTCCTAAATTAGGGTTACCAGACTAAATTAAGAAAGTTTAGAATTTGAAGAACTGCGTTCAACTGCATTCTATGTCAGACAATGATGAAAAAGTCTTGATAAACATTTTTATCACAGTTTTTTACACAATACCTATAAAAACACCTAATACCTATATAAACATTTAATGGATGCTTCTTGATCCATTAAAATTTCATATTCATTTCAAATGAATGGACCCTTAAATGCTGATTGACTGTTCGCTCATTATCTTTGACTTTGACTCTTCATATTTTTGTGAGTACTATTTAATATCTGGTAACCCTAGCTTTTATCGAAAGCTTGTCGCCGGGTCTAATGGAATTACGCAACCAGATATTAGATATCTGCAAGAAAGCTCTTGTATAAGTTGTCCTTTATTTGTAACGTGTCTCAAGTCTCGTTAGTTGGAGGTCGCCCCGCAGTCGCGCAGACGGCTGGCCTTAAGTGGCAGTAGCGAGTTTGTTTTCCTACGATAATGTGTCTGTAAATATCAGCCCCTCGCCGCTTTCACGGTTCAGATGCTTATTTGCGTATATAATGGTTTAATTAACGCTTCCACTTTGGGTGGAGCTATGTCATACGAGATCTCGGATATTGGTTGCAGATGTGACATTTACAGTCGTATCTTGAGTAGGTACTAATTTAGTGGTGCTTTTATTAATTTTCTGATCCACTTGAGGCATCCGCAGTAGTTCACATAGTGAAGACGCTTATATTAAATCCGAGGGATATTATTATAATTAACTAATACTAGTAGTAAAATTTCCGGTGCGATTGACAGCTACAGTGTGATGATCGCAACCGGCTCTGATTGGCCGGCTCTCTCTTGCTATTGACAAATATGTAAGTATTGTTGCAGTAAGAATTCATAAATTCAGCCAATCATCACAATTATTGGGATTGCAACAATGATTAGTGCAGTTTTACCTCCATCAACCGGTTTATCAACTGTTTGAAGTGTTATGACATCATACAAACCTTTCAGACCGCGAATTAAAAATCAAACGGTATCCTAACGGTACTTATGAAATTGGATACTTATTTTATTTAAAACCGCATCGAAATGCTCTACATCTAAAATGAGATTACAATTTATATTTCCCGTGAAGCCGATGGAATCTCCTTAATCCAGCTTTAATCTTATTTGTTGTATTAAAATCATTTCGCTGGAATTTTCATGGAATTACTGTATTCGTGCTTGAGAGTTCTCCATAATCCTATCCTTCTGTCCTTACTAATATTATAAATGCGAAAGTGTGTTTGAAATGAAATGAATGAAATGATCGACGTGATTTTTTGCATGGATATAGTTGAGGACCTGGAGAGTGACAAAGTTTCCGCGGGATTTTATATAATATTATATTCATCATTTTGGATGGAAGTATGTATGTCCACTTTGGTACATTTTACTGAAAAGTAACGGTTTTAATGCCGGGGGCGACGTAGGCTTAACAAGGTTGAATTCTATGTATAGTTCAAACGTTCGCGCCGGTCGGAGGCCGTAAGTGGAGCCTGCATTGGTGTGGGTTCCTCCCTAAACTAAACTAGCTGCAGCATATAGCCGCCCAGCCTCCCCCGTCTCACGCACACATCGACATTTCAATACAAAATTGATGTGTGACCACGTGAAATAGACATAAAGAAAAGAAAAAATCTAGGCTCATTTTGTGAACCAGGGGTACAGATGAATGCTAAGAAGGTTGTAATGTTGGAAATTACGGCCATGGCAGCCATTCACAACGAAGGAAAATTTCAGCTCTATCATGAGGCTGATTCTGTAACTCAGTGCCTATCAACGACGATAGGCATTTTTTATCCATTGAAGGTTTGAAGAGAAATGCTATTTACTATTTCATAGTAAAACTTCAAAGGATAAAAAATATATGTCAGTGGATTTCATTTTTTGATAGGCACTGAGTTACAGAATCAGCCCCCATGTATTATACAAAGCATTCAATGCTAAACACATAGACAATAAATTCCCTGTCGTATCACGGCTAGTTATAGGTGAAACACTCCATCTTACGGCTGGCATGCAGGTTGAATCGGGCCGGATGAACTTGCTGCAAAATTGCACTTGATCCCCGCCCCTCGCACACCCCTTTTTCCGCCTCTCAATTCCATTAAAGTTCCTATTACACTGCATTTCCTTCCCTCTCTATCTCAACACTTCAACGCTATGTATAAGATATTAGATAATTATCTATGATCTTGATGTTTTCAACAATTCATATTTCTTTAAGTTCGGTACCGACGCCTGCGATTTAGTCTTTGATATTCCGGGATAAAAATAATCCTGTTTTTCCTCAAGAAGTAAATTATCTTCTTGCCTTTTGTCGAAATTAGTTCAGCGGTTTAGACAAGACAGAATTGCTTTCGAATTAACGACATTAGGATGAATTTATTCCTTCAGAACTTCATTACACTACGTTTCGGTTAGTGTAAAACTATCCTCTTTCCATGAAACAAATTGACTGATTCAAAACCAATCGCCTAATGGATCCTATAGTCTTGTTTCAATTGTTTTGTAAAATTGCTGATCGTCTGCATTTAAAGTTCACAATCACGTTTTACCTTTAAGTCGTGCACGGCTTTCATAATCGCGACCTAAAACTTGTAAGAGGGCAGGTGTTCGGCTTAGTATGCGCTGACGGGCCGTGATCCGTTTTTGCTCAGCTATAGGAACAATGGCCGGCGGCACATTCCACCCGTATCACCGTTAGGTGGCCAAGTACCGCAGTAATCGTTGTAATAATCACCACCGTACTATCATCGTCGTTGTGTTGTGCTGCTTATACGAGCATTTATATCGCTGATGCCCTTTCTATAGCGTTAATTTTGCTCCCTTTTCTCAAATTACCTATTTACCATAGAATTATTAGTACATAGTACTAATATTACGTACTAATTCTATGGTAGCTAAGATTACGGTATGTTCGTTTGTGCTTCCTTTTGTTTTTATCTGAAGCTTGTTGATAATATCAATGATTTTGGATTTTAACTATTGTGTAGGAGTTATTTTATCTTTAAAAACCTACCTATACCTACTCATATTTTTGTTTTTGTTCGAAATTCATAATTTTTAATTTTTTTTATGTATAAAAAACGTATATAATATGTGAAGTTTTGGGAGGAAATAATATAATCCTTTAGAATTTGAGTAGGTAAGTTAGAAGGTGCACAAATTGGATATTTGAAGTTCCACCGTTACGGTTATAAAAGGTGCATTGTTATAAAGTCAACATGTAGAAACCTAAATCCGCGCGGACGAAATCGTGGGCTAGTCTAAATATAATTTTAAATTCCTAAAGTTATTCATGTTTCCTAATATTATTGTCATATTTATCATTTTATAATCTCAGGCATGTTTTCCCCACTAAGAGACAAGGCGCGGTTGGCTCCGGGCCAGACCAAACAGGGTAAAAAAGCAAAGGGCGGTGGCGATGACCGCGCCCCGAAATAGCGAGCAAAGTCAAGGCGTGTATCTTCTATGCCTAGCGGCGAGCGTGCTCTGCTTTCAAAAAAGTCCTACAACTGCACGCCAAGGATATTATTTCCAGACAGTCGGTATTAAAGGGTGCGCCCGCTCAAGGGAGTGTTCTGCTAATTTCGCGACAGAATATAATTACAAAATTTTCATTAGATATCACCTAATAATGTGACGATGACGCAATTCGACCTTAAAATAAAGGCAAAATTTCACGCGAAAGCCATATAAATTAAAACGAAATCGCACGCAGCAGTACCTACATTTCTGCAGAATTTCAAAACGAAACCGTGTCGACAGCGCTCAGCGAAACGGGCGCGCTATGTTTTGTGAGCTCTCCTTATACGAGTGTACAATGCTGGCCAACTTAAATACTTTTCAAAGTTGGAGTTGGACTAGTAGTTCGAAGAAAATAAGGGAGTACGAGTTGGTATCGAACATACGTAAAATGTTCGCGTGCTCGAATAGGGCACACAGCATAATAGCAGCGCGCTGAGTCATGTGACAAGCTTGAGACTGAACGAGGACATCCTCACACAGCTCAAGCTGTGGCAAATGGAAACATAAACATCGTTACTCCATATCCGTCCGCTCTATTCACCATTGTGCCGCAACTAATTGCAGACATAATAGACTTCGCAACCAAACTTCGCGCTAGATGACACGTCGGTGTTTTAAGGATAATAATAGCATTGGGAAACATTCTCCAAATCGTTTTCTATTCTGTAATTATTACGGAATAAAAAACGTTTTATTATAGAAATGAAAGTGTTTGTCTGACTGTAATCTTTTCACGACTCAAACGTTGAACTTGACTTTTGAAGGTACAGAGATAGCATGCTTCCCAGAGACGGACCTACTAAATCTTTCTACCCCAAGAAAAATTCTGGTTAAAAATCTAAATACAAGCGCACAAAGTCAAGAGCTAGAGCGCCATAAGTTTTAATTTATAAATATGCATAGGCATTTAAACTAAAATATCCACCAGGACAATTTTTATATAAATCGAGCTGGCGTTAAACGTTATTTTGGACTTTATCCAGAATTTGATCTCTCCGATCTGAATCTCCCTATATTTAAGCACTTTATTAGAGAAAATAATTTGGGGTTTTTTGTCCGCACAGATGACTTGAAGGCAGTGGCCAAGAATCTGGTAAGGCAGGCGAAGAGGGCCGGCTCCGAGGACAACATCTCAGTGATCGTGGTGTTCCTGAAGGACCCGCGTGATATCGTCGCCGACAACTGCCCGCCCATGGACCTTGGGTAAGAGATTTCAATATGCTAAATATCGTCTTTCTTGACACTGATGTTAAGGGTTGGCTAGCCGGCTTGACAATGCAATGGCTACTTTTTAGAGCTAACACAGACATTCGGCGATTAGCAATAGTAGATTAATATAATCGATAGCCGTATCAATTTGCTGGACTTGTCGTTGGGAGGATTGAATCAAAATTGCAGATGTCAATCTCAATATAACTGTTGCGATTGTTTTTCGAATTTGTGTGGAGTAGAAGTGTAAAATATTCTGCATATTTGAATAGTGAAATAGCAGCTTTGAGCTTCCAAAGATGGATCAAATCGATAACTGCGGCGATTTCCTAGGTGCAGTCATAGCTGTTATCATACGATTACATATAACTAATAGCCAAATCGCACCTTAGCATTAATGATGACGCCAAAACATGACGCGATCACAGAATCTTATTCACGCTTGCTTTGGAAGATACCCAAATCGTATGTGTCAGACAACACGTATGCCATCCCCTTTTATTTTATTAAGCTGTATGGAATAATAACGAGGTTGAGTGTGTATTGAGGATGTTGGTAAATAAGACCATTTCTGAGCAATCTTTGTATGTAAATAATTTCAACCAGGTGTGAATTGTGATTGTATTTGTCGGCTAGCGCTGTTCCAATAGGTGTAATTAAAATTCTTACAATAATTTATTCATGCAATGTATTCTTATTACATTCCTTTGTGAGTCGATTGTAGAAGTATGAAAGAAAGGCAAAGAATATCCTGATTTAAACATTATTAATTTTTTAAGAAATCCGGAAAAACACTGGATTTTACCGTTGTACGATATGTCTGCAGTTTGTCAGTAACAATTAAGAATTCAAACTTCCATACCAATATCGTAAATGGGAAAGTGTCTGTCTGCACTAAATCGATGTTGACAAAATTTGGCACAGAGACAGATAGCATTTCCGAGACGCAACTGTAACTTCTGACGCAACTGCAACTTCTTAATTTCAACAGCAAATAAAATAAAACAACAAAATCTGATCGGTTAATTCAAAGCTAGCACATTCATCAAATCGGAAAAACAATGACATGCCTATATGCCAAGTCTATATGCTTTTAAAAACAGGTTCGTGATTAATTTCACTGAAATGGAAAGATATTTACATATTATCTAGTAGAACGACCTTGACACGTCCATTTGGGTATCTTTTCTCGAGATGAGGCATAAAACTGAAAGTGTTAAATGTCACTTTTCCTATTAACTTTATGTGCTTGAATGATTTGAATATGGCAGTTATTATGATGTCATTGGAAGCTATTGAAAATTAAAAAAAAAAACTGAATTAATTTTTCACATAGGTACCGGTTTAACTTCATTTTTTTATCGTGGCAAAAAAATACGATTGGATTTATCGCGACGATTAGGTCATATTTCTGTGTAATGAAATTATATCCTGAATCATTATTTTATAAAAGTAAAATAAAAATTGTAGGCACAAAATCTCGGTAAACTAAATTAATATCTCTAAATGTAAAATATTATCCTTTTCTGCTGTTAGTTTTTCTTCTTTTTTCTGCAGGAAACATTCTCAAAAGAAAAGTTAGAGCAACTTTAGCTGAACTGAATCCATGATAGTCTTGACTTATCATAAAAGCTACAAATTGGCCTACTTGAAATAAGTAATTTTGAACTTTTTGAATGTAAAAATCTAGTAATGTTTCTAGTAGTTGTCTGGTGGGAGGCTTTGGCCGTGGCTAGTTATCACCCTACCGTCAAAGCGATTTAGCGTTCCGGCACGATGGCGTGTAGAAACCGATTAGGATGGGTTGAATTTACACTGCTATATCCCTTCCAAGTTAGCCCCCTACCATCTTGGACTGCATCGTCACTTACCATCAGGTGAGATCGCAGACAAGGGCTATCTTGTCATCGAATAAAAAAAAAAATGTACTAATACCTACTTATTTACTTCAACAAAGAAACTAAAAAAACTCGTAAAAGCTACAGAAATTTGAATTTGTTGCAGGTTGGACAACGCGCGGGTGATGAACGTTCCACCGTTCGTCCTCAAGGATGAAGCCTGCAAAACCGTGGTCGCCGAGACGGCAGGCGGCGACTGCGCTGAAGGAGGCGACAATGGTGTTTCTGACAGCGACAGCGATGACCTGGGGCCAGAGACTGCGGTGGATGCCGATCTGGACGTAGATGACGACGCTGAATTGCGAGACGAGCCTGCTCCTCCGACGCCACCTGCACATGCTGGTAAGACGCAAGGAATAGACACTGTGGAGGTATCTAATATTCACGTTGCCACGGTATAACTCTGTAAAACCGTGGTCGTCGACATAGGAATAGTGTCCATGGAAACGAAAACACTGTTTCTGACAGACCGACTGACTTAACGTAGACTTCGAAGATATTGAATTGGGTGACGAGTTTGCACATGTTGGTAATATTTAAGTGATAGATACTCTCGAAGTATGATCCCAAGTTTCGAATTGCCTACCTTGATGTACACTTTACGATCATAATATCTATAGTGAAGCTGCAGAAAAAATAATTATTAAAGATTTTCTTTATTTTGATCATCTATGTTGTTCCTCTAGTTTGCAAGTAGTTTTCTTTAGAAAGCTGAAAAGGCATCAATTTACACAAGCTCCAAAATTGTAAAAAATTTTAAAATGATGTAGGTAGTATATAAATTAGTTCTTGGTTCTAAAGTAAAGAGTAGTAATTTTATTTTGCATATTTGTTTGATGTTTCTCATTAAACATCAATAGGTGATGTAAGTACTGTTGGCATGGTTATTAATTAAGCGGTATTCGTAGTTGAAAGGTGTGGTTATGATTCGCATTTCGCACCTATTAATTACTTAGAAATAATTTGCTTCTGTTTAAACTGGTTAAGTTACTGTGGGTGTTGTAGGTGCGGTGGCCTAATTGCGTCACAGTTTGGTTGAACTGTTAGGTTTAGCGCTAATATATTAATTAAGTTGACTAGATATACACAACTTTAATAAAATACATAGGGAAATCTTGTGTGTCAAATAATATTATTAATAGCCCAGCAAGGCTCAGTAGCCCAGCGGTTAAAGGTCCGGACTGAAAACTGAAAGATCACAGGTTCGCACCCCACCCGTTGCACTATTTGTCATACCCACTCGTACTGTCGTACAAACTTTTCGCTTGTTTGGCTGATTAAAAAAAAAAATAAGTACCACAGTTTTACTTCGAGCTGGCTGCTACCTCGCGTCGCACTTCGATGACGTCATTGTTATGAAAAGCATTGCCAGAAAAGAAAACTTCTGCCACAGTCGTGGTAAAAAATACAATTTTTTTTTGCCAACTGTATCTGTATGATGTCATTTTGTAACGGTCGAAGACGGCCAACTTAAAGTAAACGGTTAGTAGGTAGGTATGTACCTATTGCGTTGATTGGCAACAAATTCAATTATTATACCTACCTACTAGTTAATGCTCGCGGCTTTGCTCGGGAAAAAATCACGTCAATCCGTTGCTTTGTTGCGGTTTGATTGAAGGACAAACCAACAAACAAACACACTTTCGCATTTATAATATTAGTAAGGATGTGAATTGTGTTGTGCATACCTACCTACCTACTTAAATCACCTACTGACTGAATAAGTCAGGGATAAGTAGCTTTTATAAAATATACCCGTTAAAATTTATTACCATTTATTTTAAGTACACCACACGAAATCCCAGTCCTTTTCGGAGTCCCCCGTGCTACCGGCTTCTGACCGTCGCGTCGTCCTCGGGCAACCATATGCCTTTCCTATATAATTCCGTCTACAAAAATGCGCTCGAATATTACGTCAGTGAACGACGCGCGTCGCCGGCGGTTCCTTTGACGCGAGTGTCAACCAATCACGTTCGAGGACAAACCGCCGTCAAGAACAAAGATGGAATGGAGTGGCGTTAGTACTATTTTCGTATAAAATCTCATCAAAATTTTATACGGATGGGACGTGAAAACCAGACTTTTGCATTTATATAAAATAATATAATTGCGGTTGAGCGTGTAATGAATATAAATCAAAGGATATTCACTTATTATGCATGTACGCAACGGATACACGTACAAACATATTTTTGCCTTAGTTAATTGAATCACTTAAATTAAAATAAAACAAAATTTAAAAATATAATGTATTTATTTATTAGTATAGGCCACAGAATAAAGACTTGGTAAAAGTCGCCGCAAAGATATTATTATATGGCATTATTTTTTGTTTATGAGAAAGCTGAATATTACAGTTTGTACAAAAACTTATTGGATTGTAATTCTTTTCGATTAAGTACAATTTTTATTTTTATAACTTTTTCAGTGTTTATAATATCTATAGTAGGGATGTTGCGGATGCAGTTTTTTTTAAAGTTGCGGATGCGGATGCGTATATCCGTAGCATCCCTAATCTGTATGTACGTAATACATACGACGTATACATACAAACATACATACATAGTTAAATACATACAAACAAACATAGGTACAGTACACAGTTTTCGCAACTAGCGACATCCGCATCCGCATGACCATCCGCATTGATTATTGCGGATGCAGATACGGATGTCCAACTCAATGCGGAATATCCGCAACTTACCTAATCTATAGGTACGTAATACGTACGACGTATACATACAAACATAGTTATATAGCTAAATACATACAAACATATATACATAGTAAAATACATACATAATCATAATTCATACGCGGATAAAAAGTTTTACTTCGAAAAAAATAACACGACTCCATTCTTTTTGTAATGCAGTTATACGATATTTTTGTAGCACATTTTTTATCATAGCAAAATTAAACAATACCCAGCTTATGCTGTAAATTAAATAAGAAAACGATATACTTACAAGTGAAATGTTATTCCATCTCTTTTTTGATGGATTTCCGAACGTTTTTTGCATGATTTGATTGCACACGACGGCTTTTTTAACGATCAAAAACACGAGCGATGCGTTGAAGCGCGTGCGGCCGACTGATAACAAAGACAATAGACTTTTGCAAATTCTATTGTCTTTTTGAGCGCGTTTTTTTTCTTCTAAGGGCCTATCCTTATATATCGATGTCCTCGGGACACCAGCATGCCACGAGGCGCGTCTAGCGCGCGGCGCCGGTTCCGTCCGGCCCGTGTGCCCTCGCCTCGCACCCCTTCGCCGTCGCGGCGCCCCCGTCCCGCGCCGATCAGTCGCACACCGAACGCTCGTGGGCTCTGTTCCGCTCTCTATCGACATTTGCACTATTGTAAACGGGCTGTTTTATTTTTGACACCGTGAATATTATTTTTTGGTGGTGATTAAAATCTGTGCTGTGAAATTACCGTTAACGGTACGTGAATTTATGAGAATGTTTTCTATATTTTAACATTCCGAATAGTTTGTGAAAGGTTATTTCTGTGTTGATTCATGCGGAGCGGTGTTCTGGAAATAGATCGTTCGTACAGTGGCGCATCCCTCTTCGGCCTGCAAAGGATTCCCGCAAAGGCCGATGCTCGACTTGCATATTTTTACCCGGATACGTCTTTCTCGATACACGGGCGTGTCTCCGGCCTCCGCTAGCCGTTCTCGAAATGGCGTCCGCGAAGTTTTCGCGAGTTTGAAAAGCGACCGGTAAAAAGTATAGCCGGTAGCACGCGACTTCGTCGCCGGCGAAATTTTCATAAACAAAGTTAAATGCAGGTGAAATACAATACCAGTTCCTCTATAGTTCTTCGAAACATGTGATTTGACATCGCGTCCGTTTTTTTTTTTTGCCAGGGTGTGTCACCTGTTGATCTTGATCGTGCAGAGGGTTGATCGTGCGATCACCTGGTTTGAAACAACGCGTCCGCAACGCCGCTGAAATATTTTAAACGTGTTATTTTTGTGTCGCACAGTGGAATCGAGCCACGTCGACGGCACCTTGGTGGATAATGTAGCGGAGAGTGGCGAAGAGTCCGAAGACGAGTGGAATTATTTCAAGGGCGAGGGCGAACGAGAGCAGAATCCTAGCGAGGAGGCCGACGAGCCGCCACGCTCAGAAACACCTGGTCAAGATAATGTGAGTCTTCAAAGCTTTGATTTTGTATTAAGTACCTATTTTTGTTTTTTTTTTTTTGCATTTTGTTCAGCTATGAGATTGTCAAAAATTGATTGGATCAGTTTAAAGATTGCAATGAATGCCTTCTGATTGGCTGGCACTCTTTCACAATTGGTTAAAATGTGTTCATGTAGCAAGAACATCATAAATTCAACCAATTAGAGGTGTTTTTAATTGTTACACTGGTGCAGTCATTCTATTTTTTATGACAATCCCAAGCTGGGTCATGAGCTTATGACTCATGTAAGTACCTACTGTGTGCATATTCTTGGAGTGACATCGACACATAGACTTAACTCAAGGGATCTAATTTTGATGTATGTATTTACTATGCACTCACAAGCTTATTTCATCATCGCCAAGTTAACCAACAAATGATGACAGATTGACAGTACAAAATCTGTCAAAACATCAACTTTATTCATTGGTTAAACAATATTCGGCGATTGTGAAATAGGACCTAATCACAACTAATATTATAAAGGCGAAAGTTTGTGTGTGTGTGTGTATTTACACATCCAGTTTTGTAATATTAATAGGATAGGACAACAATTTATAGAAAGAGTATAAGTTTAGGCAACAATAAACAAAAATAGTGATGCAATGGTACTATTAATGATGTAAATAATTGTTAAACCAAAGTGACAGGTCTTAAAATAGCGCCACTGTTATCACAATGTTCACAAGGAAAAGTATAACATATTAATGTAATAGCATTACATTTTTAGATTATGCCTGGCAGAATTTGCAACTTCATGTAACTAATGAAAAAGTTTTGTCATTTGACATTTTTGGCTACCTCTTTCCTTTGTTTAAAAGTTAAATTGCAGACAAGTAAAACATTATTTTATGTACTAAAACTGAACTAAGCTCATACCATTGTTATGGTTATATGTACTTGCAATCAAATTTTATTGCTTTTTATTTACTAATATTTATAATATTTACTACTTTTGAATTTTAAATTTTAATATTTAAACTGAATGTGAGGGTTTTAAGAGCACCAAGACTTAACTCTCAGCACTCGTACAATAGATAGCTATTTCTACTCACAAAATATGTGATTGTTTATGCAGTTATGTAGAAAGAATCCTTGATTACAATTCAAAGCCTACGTTACATTCATAGTTTCCAAGAAATGTGTATTGATAATGTGGTCTAAAAATAGCTATGCTTGGCTATTACATTGTGTACTTGAGAATGGGACAGTTTTTTGTATTCATTTGTGGCTGGTGCTTCTAGAATGTGGAATGCCTTTCACTGAAACAAATAAGATTAATGTCATGTAAACTAGCTTAGTAGATATAAATAACATCCAATTTCTATATTGAATCTTAACTATATGTGATCTGTCAATAAGTTACTTAGCCTTCATGTTATTGGTAAAAATTATATGAACTTTTTAACAATAACCACATTTCTAAAGAATTAATGTATTATGTATTTTTATAACACTAGATGATGCTCGCTACTTCGTCCACGTAGATAAGGTTTTTCTTTTCCCGGGGGAGCTCTTTAATTTTCCAGGATTAAATGTAGCTTTTGTGTTAATTCTATGTATGAGTTATCTCCATTATAAATTTCAGCCAAACAAACATCCATCCATCCATGCATCCAAACTTTCGCATTTATAATATTAGTAGGACATTATATTTTAGAATATTAGTAGGATAGTAAGATTTCACATGGTCAGCCACAAAATTTTATCCAAATTAAATATGTTTGAGATCTGTTGTTGTTGTACAACAACAAAAATCAGGCCTGAGTTTTAAACTTTATGTTATTTATAACTTACCTTTATTTTTAGTCTGCCTGGGAAAGTAGTTCGGTAGACATGAACAGTTCACCTCTGAACCCCGACGCGCCGCCGTTCGTGCCGGGCGGTGTGGCCGGCTCGGACGTGCTACTGGCAGAGTCTCCACGGAAACCAGTGCCGATGGACGACATTGAGCTGCCCGATGTAAACCAGTTCCAGACTGAGGCTGTGGTACGACCCGCCGAGATACAGGACCTGGACAACTGTGACCAACTTAACGGGCATCATGTAAGTTTGATATAAATTCTTTCACCTCTTCTTCTAAGCATGTTACAATACTCGTTGTTTCACTATGGATCTTGGTACTGTGGTGGTACTTGGTACATACAATGTCAATGGTGCTATGCACGCTTGATATTGTATTTACATCTGCTATTGCTGTTATTAGTACAGATACTGCAACTCATCCTGGCGCGCGGCGTCATTGTGTGCGTAAAGCTTGTACATAGAGAAGTGACAGTGTGTGTGACAGACAAATTAAAGCTGCATATTTACAAGCACACAGCGCTGCTCGCTAAGATGAGTTGAGCTATCTATAATTCAATCTGATTAACTAAGGATAGAAATTTTGATCAGTGATGCAATTATACACAAAATTGAATTGAAAAGTTTCTGTGCAAAATAACCTCTCATCTACGAGACATAATGAATGAATGAATGAATGAATGAATATACTTTTATTGTACACCACACATAATATAAGAATATACACAATATAATATGGAAAGTTACAATTTCTTTCAGTCTATTTTAAAACGTTTACCATTCTGTGAGTATTTATATTCTTTTAATTTAAAATCTCACTATGCTATGGTCACATTGAGTTTCTCAGTGAAAATAGTTTGCCAATTGTGGATAAGAATTTTCTTTCACAGATACTTTTTGACAACCAATAGCATTTCTAGTACATATATGATTATTCAAACTTCAAAGTCCATTTTTCAGAATGAATCAAAATTATTTTATAGATTAATTTCAATTCCAGTGAAATTATTATGAATGCATGTGTTTTTATTTAGAAACTATAAATCAAGCTTTCATTATTTCAGAATATATCAATGGAAGGAGTGACAGAGCACTTGAATGGCAATGATAAGGATGAGATGGAGAGCTTAGGATTTGGCTTTAATGTAGGAATTGAACAGGAGAAGAATAAAGATACCAGCCTCATAAAAGACTTTGAAAGGATACAAAAGGACACCACAGATTTTTGTAATATTCAGGTTAGCATTACAAATATTTAGAATATTTCTTAATAATGTTTTAATAAGACAAATGCGTAGTATGTCTGGTGCATGAATATTAAAAGTCACTAATAAACTTAATTTTGCAGGTGTTTCAAACACACACAGAAACGAATCCTTTCAACACTGATGTTGATGAAGAGTTCTTTGAAAGGCTTAAAAATAAAGAAAGGGATCCAATGAGTATGAGCTTCTACCAGGAAAAAGATGATGATACTTGTGAACGCTTCGGTAAGATGGAGCCAAGTGTTGATCTAAATGCAGTTCAAACTCTACCTGACAGCGATGATGAGGATATGCAACCAAATGGAGGGAATCAAAGTGACCATGAAGACAAAGAAAATGTATGTCCTAAGGAGAAACCAAACTTGTTCAGTCTAGAAGATGGTCAGGAACCAAATAATGACATAATGAGGTTCGATGAACAGTCTGACACCCTAGCCAACAATATTACTAACTTAGACAATTTCATGGACTTTAATGTTAACAGCACAAACAATACACAAAACTATTCCAACACAGATTTTGAATGTAATATTCAACAGGAATCAGTTGCCCAAACGGATACACCTGAATCTCACAAGCTTCTTTTTGAACAAATACCAGAAATACCTGACGGTAAAAGTTCAGAACTAGGCTTTACAAATGAAGACTTACTTGATCCTTCAGAGAGTGAAAAAGACGCGCGGGCTATAACACCACAAGATGAGACCTCACAGGATATTGAAATGGAGAGTAAACTTGATGAATCGCCATCAGAAGAAGTCCAAGCAGAAATTACGGGAGAAATAAAAGATGAGCTTGCACACTCGGAGCACATTGATATTTCTGAGACCAGCGATCAAGTAGAACAGCTAGATAATATTGAAAATGAAATCACAAATGACATTACAGAATCTGAAACCACACCAGAATTAGAAGAGAAAGTAATAGAACAGGTCTCCATCTCCCCAGAAATGGCCCAAGAAAATGTCATAGTTGATGTTCATAAAAACCCAGAACCCGAACTTAGCAATTTTGATGAATTTGAAGCTTATGAGAAACAAGATATGGCCCATGAGGATATTAAAGAGTCGTCAGAATTTCTTGTAGACACTGAAATTAGACTAGAAACTGAACAAGAGATGGAACAATTGCAAGCACCCGTATCAAGTATGCCAAGCGATTCCCCGATACATTCCACCGTGCCAACTGAGACCTTGCTACCAAATGAGTCTCCATTGCCGCGTGATTCTCCATCGTGTGAGTCACCTGCTCCAAAAGAGTCTCTACTGAGGGAGTCTCCACTACCTCAAGACACTTCCCTACCTGAAAGTTCACCATTGCCCCGAGAAGATTCGGCATTGCTTCGAGAATCCCCATTGCCCCAGGAGTCACAGTTACCCTGTGAGTCGCCATTGCCCAGTGAGTCACCATTACCCATTGAGTCCCCAATGCCCACTGAGTCTCCACTACCCACAGAGTCTCCACTACCCACTAAATCACCAGTGCACTGTTTGGTTGCACCTCTCGACACTCCAGAACCGACGACGTCGCCTCTTGCAAAGTCTCCTCTTCCGACAGAGTTAGAGGTTCTAGAGACTATTGCACAAGCACAGTCACCATTACCCTCACAGTCTCCTGAACCAGAGTCACAGTTACCCACGCAGGACAATCTAGAGCCTCCAGTACCGGCCGAGATACCCCTACCACGGGAATCACCACTACTTTCTGAATCACCCTTACCAGACGACGCACATCTTGTTGATTCAACACTTCTCTCTGAAGCATCACAAATTAAAGACACAATTTTATCTGAATCACCTTTGCCTATAGAAGCTACTGAAAGTGAACCTTCTTTAGTCATTGAATCACAAATTGAATCGGAAATAAAATCACAAATTGAGTCACAAATAGAATCGCAAGTAGAACCACACATAGGTTCGCAACAAATACTGTTAGAACAAGAAATATCTGTACCAGATCATTTACAACGGGAATCTCTTCTTCCAGTTGACAAAATCGAACCGGAACAATACGTCGAAGAACCAATCCATAGGTCTCCTCTTCCTGTACAAGAAAATATTGAGGAAACCTTAAAACAACAAAATCAAGACTTTTCTGCATTTCTACAACAATCAATTGAAACTAGTATGGTCGAACAATCGTGCCAGCCTTCCAGTGACTCTCCGGTACCTGTGGAAACACACCTTCAAGCAGCATCACCCATTGACAGGCACATCGAATCACCAGTGTGTGAGCCGCTCAAAGATTTGTCTGTAGAACCACCATCATCCGATATTTTGTCTGAACGACCTGAAAGCATCTCGCCTGCGCCCGTCGAAACGACTGTGTCTGCAGATTTGAAAACATCCATGGATACAGAAGCCCATACAGACAGCATCGCACCTACTGAGCCGACAATACTGGCGGAAATCGTCACACCTTTGGATACATTTGTGCCAGTAGAAGAGCCAGCACCCATAGATGAGCCCGCGCTCTCCGTTCCATTAGTCGAAACTAACTTAGAGCAAGTACCGCCTCAGGAACTCGAAATGAAATGCGAACAATTAACCGAAATTAGTGCCTCGACGCCAGACATCGTGCCCGAAGAACGACCGCGCAACGAACTAGTCACAGACATAGACATCGGCATTCCCGAATCCAGGGCGCAGGAAATATGCGTCCCCGTAACTAGCGAGATCCAGCTCGAGGACGCCGTGCGGCCCGGCGCCACGCCGCCGCCCACGCCCGCCGTCGGCGACGCGCCCATTGCGGCCGCCGTCGCCGCCACGGCCGCCGCCGCCGTCGCGGCCACCGCTGCGGCCACCGCTGCGGCCGCCAAGACCTCCAAGCCGACCTCGCCTAAGAAATCGCCCACGACACCTGCTTCGAAAGCTACTCCTAAACCGGCCGCCGCGCGCACGCCTGCATCGGCTAAACGAGTGGCCTCCGCCACGACAGGAGTACGCTCTCCGGCCACGCCGGCCGCTCGAGCGCCCTCGGCGCGCTCCTCCAGCGCCAAGGCTTCGCCGGCCGCCGCGCGCCCCGCCGCTCGTCCGGCGCCCTCGCCCGCCAAGCCCGCCGCCGCCTCTCCCGCCAAGGCTGCCGCGAAGCCTGCTCCACGCGCCGCGGCACCTCCCGCCCCGCGCACGACTGCGGCCCCGAGGTCCGCGCCCACTACTAGACCGGTTCCTAAAGCGGCGGCGACGAAACCCGCCACTGCACCACCTAAAGCGACGAGCGCAGCACCCAAGCCGCTAGCCGCAGCACCCAAACCCACGACTACCGCAGCGCCTAAGACGACTGCCGCAGCACCCAAGACGACTGCAGCACCCAGAGCGGCGGCCGCAGCAGCCAAGAAGACGACCACAGCAACCAAGGCGACGGCCGCAGCACCCAAGGCTGCGGCGGTGGCAGAGAAGATTCCCCCGATAACCAGACCCAAGGCTCCGGGACCCCCCCAGACCTTGACGAACGGAGACGTGAAGGCGAGCGCCAAGAGCGTGCCCGCCGCGAGAGCTCCCGCCGCGCGCCCCGCGCCCCGCGCCGCGCCGCCCAGGTCAGTGCTTCTGCCTCATTATATTTCTTGTGTTGTACGTGCTTGGGAATTAGAATTTTTACATTTTGTCTCTTATGATGTTCTTTAACCATCGCACACTAACATACTGAATTGAAATTAAAACGATGCAGCGAGCAAAAAACGTATCTTTTGCGAGAAAGCGGAGATTTTCAACACTCATTAATTGTGATCTATAAAAAAAAGAAAATAAAAGAATTTTCGTTGTTTTCAAAACACTCCTATAAAATGCATCTTGTGCTCTGATTCCTAAGTTTGCAGTAGATTTGATGATAATATGTGATAATATTAAGCAGGTTTTGCTCATAATATAATGAAAACATTATTGTACAACAGACCCACTGCGCCGAAGCCTCCTGCGCGCGCGCCGCTGGACAAGCAGAGCAAGGACCTCGCCAACAAGCGCATCACCGCCAAGGCTGCGCCGCCCAGGACAGTCGCGAAGGTGGGTTTGATGTGATTGGTGGGTGGATTCATTTCATCAACGACTCATATATTTTAAGGGGGATTTTTGCCACGTGGCATGTCAGCTCCATCAATACATACGTTCTTAACAATTCATCTAATTAGTAACTTAACAATGAATATGCTGGCCTAATGCGAATAAGCATAGTTCATACGCTTTTGAGACCATTATGGAGAACTTTGTAGGTGTGTAGATTTCTTCATGTTGTTGTACCTCAACTTTGAAATATATGATATTTAATTGCTTAATATATATTTATTATAAACATATATTTTTCAGCACCGCTAGGCTATTACTGTTATAAATTTATATCAGAGAAAATTCATGTCATCCAAAAATTTTGATGCAACATCTGTCATTGATTTCGTTTGTATAAAATATGGCCTATGTCACCTGGAACATGACCAATCAATTGACGCCTCATTTATCAAAATCGGCTCGGTAGTTAGGCGCTAATGGGAAACAGACAAATAGAGACACATACATCAAAAAATCAGAACCCATTCTTTGAGCTTTGCCTTTAGTTGGCTAAATAGGTATGTTTGTAGGAAGTGCTGTGTTGGCAGACCCCCCACTAGGTCAACACCAGCATCAAACAAGTCGCAGAGAGCCGCTGGATTCAGGCGGCGCAAGACCGAGGCCTGTAGAAATCCATGCAAGAGATTTGTCCAGCCGTGGACGTCTGTCGGTTGATAAAGAAGGAAAAGAAGTATGAGGAACTGTTAGTTTAACGTTATCCTGTGTTTTCAGGGCCCGGTTGGCATAAAAGGCACGAAAACGGTGACAAAGAAGCAAGACAACAAGAAGGAGGAGGCGGCCCTCATGAACGGCGGCGACTCGTGCAAGGCGCCGCCCAGCCCGCCCGCCGACTCGCTGCTGCCCGACGTCATCGCGTAGGCGCCATCGCTCGATTCCTATTATTTTCCGCTTCAATTTTGTGATTTTCAATAAGTGTAACATAGTTTTACGGCTCGCGGAAGCACGCCGGCTTTTTACGTGCGTAAATCAACGTCCGATTTCTATTACAACCTAATCTGTAGGTCGATTGTGATTTTGGCTGAATTTTTCGCGTTATTTCTGCGACAGTGCAGTTTAGCCTATACAGCGACTGAGTATCGGCTGATCAAAGGCGATTGCAATCATTTTTAGAGAATCACACAGATGTAACCTTTTTTTAAATAGCTGCATTTAACAGCTGATACCTGTCTTAAGTGTGACGGGTCTCGGTTGCTCTACATTTATGAGAGCGTACCTACCATTATGCTGTAGTCTTATCTAATGTTATCTAATTTTGATTTGACTTTTTTTTTGTTATTTGTCAATGATTTTATGACTTTTGTGATAATAATATCGTTGCCCATATTATTTTTTCGACATTTTACTGTTATTATTAAGTATATCATGGTTTTGATTAAAGAAAATTGGGATAGCACTAGGACGAAAAAGCGTACGTCTAAACTCGATGTGTTTTCGCTAGTCCTTACGACAAAATACTGAAGCGTCTGTTAATATTTAAGAGCATCTTACTTGCTAAATGACTGATTTCTGGCATTTACGTACAGCAAATGTCTTAATTTAATAACCTCTATTATTAAGAGATGTTTCAGCATTCGTCCACGAACAAACATCACAGCTCGCGAACGCATCGCACTTTTTAGTACTGAAAATCTTATATTGCGTCATCGATCGCGTATTCGTGTCAATGACGTCATGAGAACGATACACTTGGATGACACGGGATTCGGCATGCACAAAGCTCTGAGTGTAACTTCCCAACCTAAAATTAACTGTGAAAACTTTTTTCTAGTATGAAATGTTTTTACATGTTCATACTACCATTTATGGTAGATGTAAACAGTTACTGTTAACTTGAAAAATTATAGAACTTCAGTGACCCATCTTTGTCATTTTGAGTACATAATATACTGAAGAATGCGTTGTTATAGCGCGTGTGCTGTGATGTGCGATCCACATTAGGCCTGGATTCCTACATTGCTATTGGTCACGCATGTCATTCAGCATTACAGTATGCTTTAATCCTTAGATCAATAATGTATTAGATAAGCAAATTGTTTTCAAAAATTATCTGTGGAAAATAAGCTGTTATCCACGATTGTAAACTTATATTTAGTGAGCCATGTGACTGCTTATATCTTAGAACAACATAGATTCTCAATTAGATTTTATATGGCGATATATTGCTTAATATCTTGGACATTATAAGTCATAGGATACGATGGTGCGTACGACTGACTGACGTCCGCGACCGAAATCAGCGTTGAAGTTCAGACCGTAAAGTCGCTAGTAGCGGCTAGTCGTTAGGTGCGGGAGGCGACTCCCATTTTTATATTATAGACTTCAGCTTTTAGTGTATGTTTAAAGGTAAGACCGCACTGAGCGGAATGGCACTGCGGTTGAACGGGGTAGTTTTTATTCAGTAACCGCACTTTAATTGCATCAGAGTGATAATGCGTGGTAAAGTGTTGTTAGCCAACTTCTGGTTTTACTGAAAGAAGTGACGTAGATGTTAAATGCGAGGAAGAGGAATTTGCCGCGATGTAGGTTGTATTAGAGGTAAAATAAGTTCACTATATAATTTTACCTTCTTATGTTAAATCCCTAACTTACTGTATATATTTTAATGATTGATATAATTGGGAAACAGTATTTCATTGTGTTTATTAATGTCATTGTTAATATTTAAATTAGTTATTATAATAGTAATGTTTTAATTTGAAATATTTGCATATGTCATTAGGGAAACGTAGGACATTTAAGATCCACGTAATGTGCTAAATTGTAATGTTTCAAGCAAATTAATTTGATCTGAATCAGTTTCCGTGCGATTGTGTTGGAAAATCGTATTAATTTGGCAGCTTAAAACGAACGGTTTCATTTATCAACTTATATATTAATACGTTTTGAGCTGTCAAATGAATACTCTTTTCTTATATAAACCGCACGGCAGTTCCGCTGGCGCTTGGTGCGTTCTGTCTCTACTTAGCGTCGCTCGGCTGCGGTTTTTCCGCTCAGTGCAGTGTTGCGGTAAGAGAATGGAGAATGTGCGTGTACGCGCGGCGACGCAAGAGACGCGTGGTCGCGCGCACACGCGTCGCGGTTATTATCCACTATTATGAGAATTTTTATATTACCAACGAAATGATTGATTTTAAATCTGGCTTTTAATTTATTTTCTTTGTATAACCGTATTATTTAAATAAAAAATAAAATGTGAAGAAGGACTGAGACATTGTTTTATTTTTATTTTTTTTGAGGTTTTGAAATTATGACTTTTTTAATATGATAATGATGATAATAGTTAAAAAAAAAATGTTTACTTAATCTACATTTACTTGTCAATGTTTAACTTAAATATCATGGTGTTACAAAGAAATACTAAATAAAATAGAGCATTTTATTCAAATAAATGGTTATATCACCCATTTTTTTGTTTTTTCTTTACTTTGGCAGTAACCTCTAATAAAAATCAGTTTTAATTTAACAATATCCTTTAATGAACCTATAATAATATTTACAAAATTACTTACTAGGTACCATTAATAGTAGGTATTCTGTTATAGTTAAAAGTACATACACCTTGATCAAGTGATTTATATCCTGTGACCTTGTAAAATGTCACTAAAACCTTAAAATATGGAGTAATTAAATCAAGTTTATATATATAGACTGACCTCTATGATTAATAGATAAAGGTTCGCCTTGTTCCTACTTCCATGGGTTCATTGTATATTGTATGACCCTTTGTTCATTTATCTTCTGTGATCGAAGATTCGTGGGTTAAAAACTAATTGAGAATTTACGCTTAATAATAACACAAACATATATTTGTGAATAATAAGTGAATAATAATAACATGTAATTAGGTTTTAACAAGTTTAATAATTCGGTTCTTACCAATAGATAACGTTATCCTACGAGACGGGAATTTGCGGGTAATTTAAATTGGGTTCAAATATCCTGTTTGTAATTATTATCGACATGAAATGTCTGAACTGAATCATCCACTTTTTATTTAAATGCTTTTTAAATTGAGTAAGTACATAATTTAATGAACCAGAGACCATAATATTATGCGTGGGATATTCAAAATTTACAAATTCACACCATTGGACATTGGTTACAAGTTACGCCTTCAAACAACGTATAAAAAAATTTTTTGTTCGCCAATCATAATAGTTAGATTTTGGCGCGAAATGTCAGTTAAAATCATTATTAAAATGGCGGCGTTTTGTAGCATCTAAGGCCCATGTTAAACTACTATTTATAGGATCCTATTTCGTACCATAGATTATCATCTCATATATTCTATACAGATCATCATATTATATCTATATTTCTAGGATGATAATAATCTATGGTACGAAATAGGATCCTTATAAATAGTATAGTGTGATATGGGCCTTAAGTCTTAACGGCCTGTTACCTTTTCAAAACTCAAACTTGTCTTAAACGCAACCGATCTTGACGTTCTATCCAGATTCCAGAGATAGCTTGCATCTTGGAGACGCTTGGACGAGATAGCTTGCATCGATCGCACCCGGAGACGGCTTATGCTCCGGGAAAACAAAGAGTTCTCGGGGAACTTGTAAAAAACGTTAATACACTCTAACGAAGATCGTGTACGAAAGCCGTGAAGCTGCCGTAGTGTCTGTTGAGCGCTTATTGCTGGAGATGAGGGAACCGCATGTCAGTATCGCGCAGGTGGTCCGCGATCCACTTCTCTGCTTCCGCCGTCATATCCTCGTCGAAATAGTCTCTCCATCCACCCGCTTTTCCTAAAATAAATAATCTTTTTTTTAAGTCTGGCAGTAGTAAAAAAAAAAGTCTATGGATAAATATAATCGTATAACTTTGGTAAGTATAACTATTAACTAACTGTGAGTACCTAGTTACTTTTTAGGTACTATGCATCCGAGATATCTGGTGCAAAGTACCTATCTATAACGCCCTTGAATAAGTTCATGCTCTCAGTAGGTATGCTTTATTGGCAAGATTGTTTAATATATTAGGTTTTTTAAAACTCCCACGGGATTAAAAGAAACCTATCTCACTCTCCGGTCCTCAACACTAAACCTTAAAACACAATTACGTCGATCCAATTCACCGTTGCTGCGTGATTGAAGGGCAAACCATCAAATTATGACGCTAGAAGCGAAACAAGCAATTTTTAGTAGTTAAGGCCCAGTACGCAGTGTTGTTGCGTTTTGTATGACATGCTCGCAGAAAATTATTATTAAAATAAAAACCGGCAAAATGCGAGTCAGACTCGCATACGAAGGGTTCTAAACCAAAAAACGCCGAAATAAACACATTTCTAGTAGGGACGCCCCCTTTAATTTTCAATTTAATTTAATTTCTATTATCCGTTGTTATAGCGGCAACAGAAATATCTAACTGCACATCTGTACTCAGGCCCTGTCTCAGGCTAATATTGTTAAAAAATTATACATTTTAATGGTGGATAATTTTGTTTTTTGTATTATTTTACTATAAGCGGAATAATGTACCTTTCCTAATAAAAGTGTCCGTTCCAGCCTGAAGGATTCCAAGTTCGCTCATGACATCGTAGTTCACGGACTTGTTCTGTTTGAAGCTCTCTATGCTGAGGTGTTCGCGGAGTCGCGCCAGCTGCTCCTCGGAATATTGCTTGCCGAAGAATTTGCTCACTCGCTGCACGGCCGCTGAGAGATCCTAAGAACAATGCATGACTATCTTGAAGCTTATATAATTACTAGCTGATGCCCGCGACTTTGTCTGCGTAGATTTAATTTTTCATAATCCCGAAGAAATTCTTTGATTTTCCGGAATAAAAAGTAGCTTCGAGTCAGCTGCGGTTTTCCGAGCAAGCTCGGAAAACCGCAGCGAATTCAGTCCAGAAGTTTTTACAGAGAAATTGTAAAAAAAAACGCACAAACTAAGACGCAATCTCTAATGGCAAACATAAACATTAGTATCGTCTCTATTCCGTCGTAGTTAAAAAGATAATTAAGATAAAGGACTTTATTAGTTCAAATACAAACAGCTAACACTATTAACATTATAACATAATAAAATAATTAAGTACTTAGTTGTATTTACAAATTGTCTTGTGTCGATACTCGATTGGTGCATTCGCCTATGAAGTTCACACTTCTTGACCGAATGTTGTTTGAATGCGGTAGCTAGTACAATTAATAATAATTGACGGACTAATATACCCTATCAGTAGAATACAAATTAGATTTGACGCAGCACACCTATAGGACAGTTCTATGTGCCCGTTAATTTTGAAGTAGGTGAGTTTTAGCTGAACTTCCCCAGATGGATATGCAATAGCCAAGAATGGCACAGTGCTTGATAGACCATTATCACAATTTCAGGTTCAGCTGAATGTCGGAGTTATTTAAAAATATTATAAGTGGGTATAAGTTTACACTTACACTGTTTGATAGATGTTCAATATACATTTTAAAAGTAAGGTTGGTCAATCACTATGCCCAGATATTTAGTAGATATTATGCCATTTTGAAGGTTGCTATTAAGTGGCGGGAACATTGAGGTTGTTTAGCAATTAACTTTAGTGAAATGTTTGATGGGCGCGAAGAATTACAGATGAATAAATTAATGTTAGTAGGTCGGTTGTTTTTAAGCCATTCCCGTATCAAAGCTTAAAATTATATATTAATTAAATTAAATGCATGCTAAGTATTAACTTAGTTATGTATTCCATTACGGCAAAGTGCTTATTGTTCTCACTTTAGACAGTTCTTCGTAAAACAAAAACAGCATATTCGGATGATCTCTCTTTTCCCACGATTCTTTGAGGTGTTCGAAATACGGAGTCCAATGATCTGAAAAAAGATTGAACATTTTATAGAATGTGTCTTGATAAATTGTAGAAAGATATAATTTAAATGTAGATAGGTACCTAAGTATAATTAAATTTCAAAAATAAAAAAAACAAAAAAGGGAACTCACGCAAATCACTAATGAAGAACCGCCAGTAAGTTTTGAAATCGCCAATATACCCCTGCGTTCGCATGGACTTGTTGAGATGGTAGAAAGAGACCGCGACATCCCTCGGGTCGCGGGCGACGTAAATCATTTTCGCCGTGTCCAGTAGCTTGGGGGATAGCAGGGATAGAGGCAGATGTGTTTTGACGAAGCGCGGCGAAGGAGCCACCGCGAGCTGCTCGGTGCCTGGTTGGCTCACGTATTCGAGGAGTTTCAATTTTCTTTCGCTGTCGCTATTCTCTTGTCGAAAGCGCTCTTTCATTATTGGATGGACAAACACTGAGAACCTGTAAGGCGAGGTGATAATCAGTGTGATTAACTTTGTCGTACTAGGACATATAGGTATAGGTATAGGTTGCATATTCTGCAATGGACCGATTTGAACACAGTTGTTTCTATAATATAAAAAAATTACAATGACAATCATCAACATTATCTCAACCGCTAGACGTTAAAACTGGACAAAAGTTCTCTTAATCGGCACAGAACACGATTCTGAGCCACCTGCCAGAGCAGCACAGCATCCCGCCTGATATCGTCCGTCCACCAAAGCTGCGCTTACCGGTGCGAGGTCGCCATTCCAGCACCTTGGTACCCCAAAGCCCGTCAGTTCTTCGAGGCATGTGCCATATAAAAATACAAAGCTAGGTTGCTTAAGGCCTACCTAGGTAGGTACTAGGTAAGTATCTACATTTCGTTTTGTTATGCACGCCAATCGATGCCCTTGGTCGAACGTTGAGTCATCTCAAGAATTTAGGTCTTAGTACCGTTAAAAAGACTGGTTACTAAAGATATTACTTACTGGCCGATGCCCGCGACTTCGTATGCACAAGTTAAGGGTTTTGATTCCCGCGGGATCTCTTTATAATTTTTCGGGATAAAATGTAGCCCATATGCTAATATGAGCTATCTCTATTCTAAACAGCCAAATTGGTTCATTCGTTGTGGCGGGAAGGAGTAACAAATATCCATTCATACATCCATCCTCACAACTTCGCATTTATTATACCTACTTATTAGTAGTATGATGAAAATCTATCTATTACAACCTCAGGTTACAACGAATGAAAATTACTTACTCTAAAAAGGGATATCTTTCTGTGAGAGGTGTTGCATTCGATCTCTCATAATCGAGATCGTTGACCACCATCCAAACTAATTCTTGTGTCCAAGTCGTTCCTAGAGAAATAAAATAGAATTAGTCTAGTGCAGCTGAGAGTGCAGCGCTACAACGCGTGCTATACCAGACCTATCAGTCCCAGATTTTATTTTCAGTTAGGTTCAACTTCGGAATTCATATTAAATACTAGATGATGCCCACGACTTTGTCCGCGTGGATTAGGGGCCCTGTCTCATTAGGATGCCATGGCAGGACGCCGGCAGCGACGCCAGTCAAACGTGTCAAATTGTATTACAACGTACCTACCTAACCCTGTCTCACTTGGAGACGGCTTGGCGTTGACGCCAGTGCACATACGTCGACGGAATTCTTAAAATTTCCGGGATAAAGCCGTAGCCATGTTGTAATGTGTTAATGCTGAATATGACCTGTGTCCATTTCAAATTTCAGCTCAATCGGTTCATTCGTTGTGGTGTGAAGGAGTAACAAAGAAGAAGAGGTAAAAGAAATCTCACCTGATCGTGGATAGCTGGCGACAAACACATCAGTTGGTCTAATTTCCATACTGTAAATGTTCCATGCCTCCTGTTTGAACTTGTGAGGGAGAAAATAACCTTTGCTTCCAACGCGGACGAAGCCTGTGTGCTCCCCTGAAAAGAAGTTATCTATTCAGGTACTTTCTGTAGGTTTAATTTATTTACCTACTAGCTTTTGCCCGTAATATATTCCTTTAGTTCGCGTGGAGTGAGATTTTTAAAAGTCCCGCGGGCACCCTCTAAATTTACAAGAAAAAGGTAGCCTATGTCACTCTCCAAAGCCTCAATGAATCACCTCTATCCTTTGCTCCGTTGCTGCGTAATTAAAGAACAAACCAACAAACAAACATACTTTCAATATTTATAATACATATTAGTAAAATTTATGTATGAAAACCACTAGAACGAGGAAATGTCCCCAGAATACTGGCTGCATCACGTCGCTGAATGGCCAAACTTATTCTAGCAAAGGTGACTACCAGCTTTCCAGTCACCAGTGGACTTTATGAGATGGAATGACTGATTCTTAGAAAGGATTTAGCATCCTCACCCCACGACCAGTGGCGTAACTATAGGGTGGCAAGACGGCAAAATGCCACGGGCCCCCAGTCGGAATCATTGGTTGAGCTTCTTTACATTGGGGGAGGGAGGGCCCCATACGATGAATTTGCCACGGGTCTCAAACGGTATAGTTACACCACTGCCCACGACCCAAGGGTATCAACCCCAAACGCCAAAAATATGAACTATTCTGTGACAGAAATATGTTGTACAGTTGCATTCTACAAATCGCTACATTTATAAAACTGAAAGCCTTAACCGACCTAACATGACCTTCACGGAACAATAATTTTTTCACCTTTTATCAATTGGTATCGTAATTAAACTTCCTTATGAGATTTTGAAGCAAGGTTTCGAATGACTCGGTGCTTATAGAAAAACACGATTTCTTAAACCTTCAAAACTCACGTTCGATCGACTATTATGCCTAAATGGGTTCCTAGTTTTAATTACTAAAGGCTTGAAAAATTGTGCTTCTTAAGGTCAGAACCGAGAATCTGCAGGTCGACAGTTCAAACCCCGTGTTCACTTCTAAAACAAACTATATACGCTTACTTGGAGGGGCGAGGGGAATATTAATCATGTTCTGAATAAATTAAAAAAAAATCACATGAAACCATTTCTTTATGTTACACGTATCATGCAATAATAATTATAATTATTGCAGGTTACCTCTACTGCAGTCATTGACATAATAATACTTATGTCAATGACTGCAGTTAATAATAAAATTATTAATATTACGTATATGTATACTGCGAATATTTTTTTTTTTTTTTAAAAGAATATCAACCAAGCTGAACTTGACTGATGTTCTCCTCTCCCCTCCAAATAAGTGAAAACTTGTGTTAGGAGTGGGTACGACAATAGTGCAACGGGTGGGGATCGAACCTGCAACCTTTAAGTTTTCAGTCCCCACCTGTAACCGTTGGGCTATTGAGGCTTGAATATTGTAATAACAACGCGTTGTAGTGAGCAATGGGGGTTCAAATAGTTCAAAGAATCTATAGACGTTGGAGTCCCAATTCCCCCTTGGGAGTCGGGACTCCAACGTGCCGGAACGGTGAAGTCGCATCGGTAAGCTCTCCCACTAAGTGGACCGACGACATCAAACTTGTCGCAGGGAGCTGCTGGAAACAAGGCGTAAGACCGTGTCGTGTGGATGTCCCTATACGAGTCCTACGGCTTCAGTTAACCTCGGATCAATGTCCGTTGATGATATCGATGAAACTCATTAAAATTCTGATTGGTTTATTGATTACAATGTTGTGTTGTTCCATATAATATCTCGTCTTTACAATTATTTAGCATCAATCTTCTTTGTAATACAATTCTAGATTCCAATAGGTACCTAAGACATGTCTAGGCCACGAACGTATCTTATGCATAATTATTATTCATTGCATATTTTTATGCACTTTAAATTAGCATTTAATGTGTTTCTGTATGTAGTAAGTACTCGTGGAAATAAAGAAGTCTACGTATTCGAATAGGTGCAGATGTCTTTGATCAATCATTTCCATTTTCGATAAAGATTAGCGCCAAAAATACGGGCGATATTGAGGTCACACTTATACATGTGAGAGTTATAAGAGCACCCGTAGATTAACAATTTCAAGTTGGACAACGAATCGCAGAGAATAAGGCATAGTGACTTATGGTAACCCGCACATCTTGTTCTATATGCCTATCGTATCCTCTATGATTTTGTTGTCCAACTAGGCCGCTAAAGGAGAAAATAATAATAAATAAATTCAAAAAGAATGAATTCAGAAAGAATGTGAAACAAAACTAGAAGACTTTGAGGGGAATGTTAATATGTTTTAAATAACTTTGCTGTGTTAGTATTTTTTCGATGTTCTCGTAAAAATTGACGGCTCACTTCTAGCAACCTGTGAATTACTACATACTACCCATCATGCATCCCATAAAAAATTTGTTTCGTTACACATTTTTCTAAACAAAAGCAAAATTGATGATTGTATTCCTCGGTTGGCCCAAAAACTGCTGATTATTTATTTGGCACAAAGACCTATTCATTAAAAAAAATTGCTGTCAAAGCTCGCGATCATCGCGATGAACCTTTGCTTGCGTTATCTCTGCGATGGACTAACAGTGTTGATTTAGGTTTTTAAAATCCCTGGGAATTCCTTGATAGACATAAAAAGTATCTCATGTCCTTGTCCTCAGGATTCAAGCTATGAGATAGCTTTTCCGAAATGCTAAACGTCGGTTTAGCAGCTTAGGTGTGAAAGGTAACAAACAGACAGAATTACTTTTGCATTTATAATAATAATATAGGTAAGTATTGAGTCTGAACTATGGATAAAGCGAGCGTACCAAATACTAGCGAGCGTACCAAGTACTAGCGAGCGTACCTATCACCTATGATGTAAGTTATTATTATTGCCAAATATTTTTCGGTTTATAAATAAGTAGGTTGTTTATATTATTAAACAAAAAACAAAACACACCTGTGAAATATTTCATGAGCATCTCCGCAACTTCTGGCTCTACATCTTTGATCTCCAAGGGATAGCTGTTGTTAAGTTTCTCCATGTTTATTTCACTGTACCGCGGAGGTTAATGATCTTTGAATATTCGTTTATTTAGTTAACTTTGTTCGACCGTCTCAGTTGAAATGAATACTTCGCCTGCGCTTGCGGCGCGAACCAGTTATCGCGGTCGACTGTTGAATGTTCATTAACCACATGATTTGTCAGTAACCTACTCTGTCACTTTTAACTTTATTGAAATATTCTGTTTGTAATTGTTATCTCTCTATTCCAATGCAGTTCATTTGAAAATAATTAGGTGGTAACGGGATAGATTGATGAAGAATACTTGAAGTCGTTTCGAGAAAAATTGGGACACCTAAGGAGCACTTTGGCATTTATTTAATGACTAACTACAACTACATGGAAATGGATAGAACTTACAGATTCATCGTTTTCAGAAAATATGACTTAATTCGCCTAATTTTAATAAAAATCGCTAAATCGTTTTTATTAGGTGAATTAACTAACTAAACTATTACTGACATGTTTACATCTCACGCTATCTCTTGCATAATGCTCCTCGCGCAAAAGCATTGATATTTTGTGTATCAATGTACCTACTCCTACTTGTACCAAAAAGCAAAATTAATTGCTTTATAACGATGAAAAAGTAGTCCGTTAAATGATAAAACAAGTAGGTACCAACCTACTATTCTGCAGTCTGCACTCTATACACCGAAAGTTAGCCCGAATAAACAGACAGACAAAAATTATAATAAAATGTCTTTGGGTTAAAGATTAATTATGTATTTGTGTCGTTCAAATAATTTGTTTTGAGGTCAGAGAGGCAGTTTTTTCGAAATCCTTCCGTCCGAAAGTGTCCGACTAGGTGTCCGACCTACAATTTTATTTATTTTTATTTTACAATTTTATTTTATTTATTTACTTACCTTTGAGCATAGCCTAATATATAAAATTGTTACTCTGTCTTTTTGTCACCAGAGCCGAGCATTTTCACCTTTTCTATTCACACGGAGCTGCCGCACTTCAAAAATTAAAGTCTACTTATCTGCTATTAAGATTTAATTGAGATTTAATTGTTACACTAGTCTTCGCACTAGGGCACTTTCACTTTTCGCTTTCTTTTTTAAATAATCCTACTTTATTCGCGCGGATACCAACTGACTTGACCGCAATATTCCGCATTGGATCACCCACACGGCACAGTTTATTTAAAAAAAAGACGTGTGGCACTCGGGAACTGCCGCGGTAAAGCTATTGCATAGTATTTTTTATCAACGCCATCTAGCGGTCAGAGGAGTCCGTGTCCGTGGGGTGTCAGGTTATTTCCGTTACGGAATTTTTGGATTCGGTCTCCACGCTCAAGGCCCGCGATAGAAGCTATGCAATAGCTTAAAAATTCGACGATGAAAAAATGAATATTTCCGTCTAGACATATAGATCTAGGATTCGAGGTTCGAATAAAATTCTAAGCGTTAAATATCATTCGCTTAAATGGTAAAGGAAAATATCGTGAGAGAAACCTGATGATCGATTTTGAAGAAGCTGCATCATTCTAGTCTCAATTGGAATGATTGGTTGAATCAATGTTATTTTTTACTTGCTGATACTAGCTGATTCCCACGACTTCGTCTGCGTGGAAAAAGTTTAAAGTGACTTGCTACCTACTATCCGCGAGAAGTTATGTCCTCTATCTCCGATAATATTTAGTAGATCTTTACCAGAATTAGATAAAATATCAAATATCAAATTCGGTTTAGATTTGACGAAGTTATGGAGCAAAATCAACAAAAATTTTCATGCCCTATATGTACCTTTCATTCAAATCCGTTCAGTAATTTTCGGGTCATGCGCGCACAGAAAGACAGACAAAAAATTCAAAAAAAAAAATTGTTTTGGGCTCAGTACTGATATAATATAATAAAGCAATCTCCGATTAAAATAATATTAATAAAGATAATTAAGTATTGTTTAATAATAAATAATAATAATCGATCGATATACATAAAAGTGACTGTAATACTATGACATGTAAACAATTATAGGGAAAACTGGGGAAATCGTAAGTCAGTGTCTCGTAGATGACTCGCGATCCACTCGTCCGCCTCGGCTGTCATCTCGTCGTCGAAATAGTCCCGCCACCCGCCTGGCTTACCTGTAATGATATACGATTAGGTATTCTAGTAGGTGGGTACCTTATCTTTCTAACGTTAAGGAGGCCACACATACGATCAAGTTTGCTGTCAAGTTTGCATGAAGCATAGGGATTCTAAAGGATCGATACCAGAGTAGTATGGATACTTTTGGTTCGATACCTAGGAAAACTCCCGAAAGTTGTACCACTTCACCGAGAGAGGTAACGCTATACATCAGAAAGTTTTCTATAGTATTGTAGTATCTATAGTACTGCATTGCAAGTAGTTAAGTTTTAAAATTAGTTAGAGCAAAATTCAAGTTTGTTCACGCTCAGAATTTTTAACATTGTTAAGTTATTATATACATATATGTATATCACCACTTAAACTGTCATCTATTAAGCACCTACCAATACAATATCTACTATCTTGTGCTTGTGGATGTGCGTTCTAACCTAGGCAACACTAATGTTTTCTATCAATCTAAGTATATTATTTGTTGTGATAAATAAATAAATAAAAAACTAATATTATTATCACCTTTTCTTATAAAAGCTCCATCTTTAGCCAGTATGCCACATTGCTGCAAATTTTCAAGGTTGACAGACTTGTTCTTCTTAAAGTTATTGATATCGAAGTGGTGAACAAGTTGCACCACTTGATCATTAGATAGTGTTTTGCCAAAGAAATCTGCCATCCGTCGTGCCATCGCTGGAAAGTTCTACAAAAAATAATGAATGATATTGCCAATTAATTATTTTGAATGATCGGCTCACACACCAAATTTTTGATCAAGTCTTTTGTCTGTCTATTTGTGCATTCGAACCACAGTTCAAAATATATTACCTACACATGTATTTATTAATGGAAAAAAATTCATTTTTATGGTTCCTATGATTTTTAAAAACCTAAACGGATAAAGTCACTGTCTAATGTTAAAAATAAATAAATTTTAAAATAGCGTATCAACAAATATCACTGCCTAAAAATATATAGATTTTTACCTTAGTAAGATCCTCGTAAAATATAAATAACATGTTGGGATGTTTCCGATTTTCCCATGCCTCAAGCACATGTTCCAAATAAGGACCATAGTAAACTAAAAAAAAATAGAAGCACTCATTGGTAAATAATCATCAATTAACATAGCGTGAGAACATAATATTATATATCCCGAACCCGATCTCAACCTCGAAATTGAACTCGAACTCGGACTCGACTCAACAAAACTCAACTACAATAAACAACTCAATTCAACTCAAAACTTCGCATTCGTCGACGCGCCATGCGCATAAGTGTGACTGAAATCATACGGAAAAATCCGAATCGATGCGTACAGGTTTGAATCCAGCTTAACTTACTCATACTACTGTCGGAAATAAAATACTTCCAATACTCCTTAAATTTGCAATCAGGTTTAATCAGCTTCATCAATTTGTTATGATGATAGTAAGAAACAGCAACGTCTCTTGGATCACGTGCTACATACACGACCTGTTGAAACAAGTAAAATAATAGTTGGAATTTGGTCTTAATTTCCGACTAGTTTAGATTAAAATATAATTTTCCGTTCAAAAAATTGATATGATGTCTATAATAATTACTTTTTGTAAAAAAATTAAGCAACTAAAATTAAAAATAGGAGAAATAAAAATAGACCTTTTTAGTCTATAACTGAACTCATAAACTAATGTAAATGTAAGTAACTAATTTTAAGTCGGTAAGCAACTTTTTTAAAAGAAAAATTTTTTATGTTAAATGATGATATGGCAGTAAGATTGCTCATTTTATATTCTTAAGAACTCGTTGTATTATAATATGCATTTCGTAAAAACCTTACTTTTACAGCATCCAATAGTGAAGGTGGCAGCAGTGACAGCGGTAGATGGCTTTTGATGAATCTCGGCGAAGGCATTTTCTCTATTTCTTCAAGAGTGAGCGTCATTGAATTTTCTTTCATTATTTTCTTTATATCTTCCGGAACTATACGATTTCGGTTACGCATCATTAATTCAAATCTAAAAAAAATACGTGTCGAATTGGGAACCTCCTCTTTTTTTGAAGTCGGTTAAAAATATAATACTTATGGTACACCCAATATAGTACATATTATAATATCATTTCATCAATTGTATAATGTATGTGTAGATAGGCCTTGATAGGTAGTTTAACAAAGTATTAAAATAATAATTTAATTTTTTGTACCTACTTATAGTTTTTTTACGCTTTAAAGCACAAACGTAATATAATTATTTCAGACCGTAATTATGTTTAACGTTTTGTCTTATAATAACATTTAGGTATTTTTAGGTCGACAAACTTTCCACAAAATATGTTCAAAAATTCTTAGCGATGTCAGAGATGCTACGTTTATTTTTCACTTACTCTAAATACGGAAATCTTTTAGTTAGCACTATTGATGCAGCCTTCTCGTAATCTAAATTATTATTAAGCAACCATATTAATTCCTGAGCCATAGTTGTGCCTGCGAAATTATAAAAATACATAGGTAATTATTTTATGTGATTTTCAGCCATATTTATATTATTTAAAAAGTTCTTAATTACTTACTTACCAGTTTTTGGGAACGTAACAGTGAAAATATCATCAGGTCTCAGTGGTAAGTTGTAAATATTTACAGCTTCCGTTATATGTATTTGGCCTAATAAATATTTTTTTGGACCAATATGAACAAAATTTGCAGCTCCTACAAAAAGTGTTCATGAGTGATAGTCATATATGAATTCATGCAAATAAATGAAGATCGGTGCAAAACTGATCAATTTCAAGCTCTGCCGGTTCAATTACATTTTTAATCGACGAAAAAAAGGGAGGTTCTCTATTCGTCGCGTATTTTTTTATGTATGACCATCCATAACTTTTCATAGAGTGATTTGATTTTGATGATATTTTTTTAATGGATAGCGGCTACCTGAAAGTTGGTTCCGTTAAAATTGGAAATAGAAATTCCACCTCTAAGTCTCTCTATGCCTCAAAAAAAAAACACTAAAAATTAAAAAATAACTACTTTGTACAAAAATTTGAACCGACGATAGAAGGAACTAAAAAGAGAAAAATAAAATATAAATCTTTTTAGTCTTACTAAGCTCCTAAACTAATTTTGAGCCGGCGACAAACTTCTTAATTTTTAAAGGTATCCCGAAGCCATGCTTAAAAATACAGCTCGTAGTTATGCTTTTAAAAGAGTTAGGTACCGTTACATTATACCCAGATACATAGATATAGGCTACATTCTACATTTAATCCTGGAGAATTAGAAAGTTCTCGCGGTATATAAAAAACCGCGCGCGGTCCACGTGGTTAGAGAGAAAAGAATAGGTATACCTACTGGTCGAACTCGCAGGCATCATAATATCTAGTACCTACATATTATAATAAAAATGAGTATACTAGGAACCTGTTAAATAATATCCAGCCAGGTCTTGCTTTTCCCGAGAATCCAGTTCTTTAAAGTCATAGGGGAAAGCTTTGTTATGTGTTTCATCCATCGTTAATGCTCACGTTTTATTTCTCACTAACTTGCAACAACTATTTATTACGTAAGTGCATTTAAATAAAAGTGCAATTCACGAATACTTTATACTTGCATATTGTCCTATCATTTTATACATTATTTATCTTATTTGATTAAATTATGCAATATCCTTGATATTGCAAAAGATAAAATGTGGCAATATGTATAATAAAAAAATGCACACTCGAATAGTTAGTTTAGACACTAAAGACAGGATTCCCTTACGAGTTACGGTACTAAGGAATACTATGTTTATTCGTTTTGTTCCCGCGGGAACTCTTTAATTTTCCGGGATAAAATGTATAATGCCTATGTTTTAATCCTGGATGTGAGCTGCCTCCATTCCAAATTTCGGCCAAATCGGTTTATTCGTTGTGGCGTGAAGGAGTAACAAACATACACACACACACATACAAACTTTTGCCTTTATAATGTTAAGTGTGATGTGATTATTGTGCGCTGCGACAAATTTTACATTCTGAAATATAAAATTGTCACTTGGATTTAGCTATTAAAAACCCATGGGAACTCTTTCAACTATTTTCCGGATAAAATGTGTCTTATGTCACTCTTCAGGTCTTCAACTATTCCCATGCAAAAAATCACGTCAATCCGTTGCTCCGTTGAGGCGTGATTGAAAGACAAACCAACAAAGGCACTTTTGCATTTATAATGATAATTAAGGATTGTTTAATGGGATATAATAAGTCGAGCCATTTGCTGTTTCTGTACTATCATGCTGAGTTGTATTTATAGAAGCTTATATTCAAAATATATAGTGGCTAAAATAGTATTTTTAGAGGCACATTGATTGTGGCTGGCTTAGTAATTTGGAGGGCAATGTAAATTTTTAGAGGCGAATAATGCTATTAAATAGAAGCTTGTTTTATTACATGCCTGTTTAATATAATCGATAGATATACATATAAAGTGACTGTAATACTATGACACGTAAACAATTATAGGGAAAACTGGGGAAAACGTAGGTCAGTGTTTCGTAGATGACTCGCGATCCACTCGTCCGCCTCGGCTGTCATCTCTTCGTCGAAATAGTCCCGCCACCCACCTGGCTTACCTGTAATGATACACGAGTAGGTACTTTAGTGGGTAGGTACCTTATCTTTCTGACGTTTAGGGAGGCCACATACCATCAAGTCATTTGTTCGCTTTAGGACAGATTCGCTATACGGCAGATTTGCTTTACGGCAAAAATTGTATAGGTCGTGATAAATGTTCTCCACTCCACTTTTACTAGTGGTTTGTTGTCAAGTTTGCATGAAGCTTAGGGATTTGAAGAAAGGATCGATACCTGAATAGTATCGATACTTTTGGTTCGATACCTAGGAAAGCTCCCGAAAGCTGTACCGCTCCATCAAGCGAGATAATGCTATATCAACAAAATGCTACATCAACAAAAGACAGTCTAAAGAATTCTATTGCATTGCAAGTAGTTAAGATTTAAAATTAGTTAGATCAAAATTCAAATTTTTTCACGCTCAGAATTTTTAACATTGTTAAGTCATTAAGTATATCCGTATATATGTATATCACCACTTATAAATGTCATCTGTAAAGCACCTACCAGTACAATATATTATTACTATCTTGTGCTTGTGGATGTGCGTTCTAACCTAGGCACAACAAATGTTTTCTGTCAATCTAAGTATATTATTATTTGTCGTGATAAATAAATATTCGCAATTTTTATAATACGGCAAACGCAAAACTGATTTTAGTATCACCTTTTCTTATAAAAGCTCCATCTTTAGCCAGTAAGCCACATTGCTGCAAATGTTCAAGGTTGACAGACTTGTTCTTCTTAAAGTTATTGATATCGAAGTGGTGAACAAGTTTCATCACTTCATCATTAGATAGTGTTTTACCAAAGAAATCTGCCATTCGTCGTGCCATCGCTGGAAAGTTCTGCAGAAAATAATGAATGATATTGCCAATTAATTATTTTGAATGGTCGACTCACACACCAATTTTTTAATCAAGTTTTTTGTCTGTCTATTTGTGCATTCGAACCACAATTCATATGTTACCTACATATTATGTAAATACATAATTGATCAATGAAAAAATTTCATTTTCACTGTTCCTATGATTTTTAAAAAACCTAAACGGAGAAAGTCACTGCCAAAAGCTAAAAATAAATAAATTTTAAAATAGCGTATCAAAAAATATGACTGCCTAAAAATATAGGTTTTTACCTTAGTAAGATCCTCGTAAAATAAAAAAAACATGTTGGGATGTTTCCGATTTTCCCATGCCTCTAGCAAATGCTCAAAATAAGGACCATAGAAAACTAAAACAAAAATAGAAGCACTCATTGGGAAATAATCACCCAACAACATTCCGATCTCGATTCCGATCCCGACCTTGACCTCGACCTCGAATTCGAACTTGAACTCGGACTCGACTCAACAAAACTCAACTTAAAACTCAACTCATAACCTAGCTGATAACCGCGACTTCATTCGCGTAATTGTAGTTTTTAATTCCCACGGGAATTCTTTGATTTTTCGGGATAAAAAGTAAAAGTAAGTAATGTCACTCTCCAGATCCTCTATTATATACATACAAAAAAGCACGTCGATCCGTAGCTCTGTTGCAGCGAGATTGAAGGACAAACCAGCAAACCAACAAACAAACACTTTCGCATTTATAATATTAGTAAGGCTTGTTTAAAATAATTGTTGTTTAATTTGATTGTGATGTTAGCCTAATGACTCTGTCGTGATGGATGTTTAGACCTACTGAATCTCTCGTAATACTGTGCCTCATTATCAAATTTCTAACTCTAGTTAGTACCTTTAGGCACTATTAGGTATGCTGTGCTCTAGTGGTTTAGGCTGTGCGTTGATAGATCAGTCAGTCAGTTAATCAGTCAGGACAAGTCTTTTTATGTGTACATAAGATAGAAGGATAGGATCCGTTCGGCTCCGTTCGCATGCGTCAACGCGCGATGCGCATAAGTGTGACTGAAATCATACGGAAAAATCCGAATCGATGCGCACAGGTTTGATTCCAGCTTAACTTACTGATACTACCGTCGGCAATAAAATACTTCCAAAACTCCTTAAATTTGCAATCAGGTTTAATCAGCTTCATCAATTTGTTATGATGATAGTAAGAAACAGCAACGTCTCTTGGATCACGTGCTACATACACGACCTGTTGAACAAAATAAAATAATTTAATCTGAACTAGTTGGAATTTGTTCTCAATTCCCGATTAGTTCAGATTAAAATATGAAATAACCCTTAAATAATAACTTTTTGACAAAAAATGACTAAAAAAAATAAGCTCCTAAACTAATTTAAGAAAATAATTTGAAGTCAGCGAGAAACTTTTTTAATTTCTTACGTAAAATAAAAATGCTTTTCAAAAAACCGACTTCAAACGCCCCTACAAAGTATAAAATAATTTTATTTTGTACACGTTTGTTGAAGTCGGGTGGCTTAAATAGAAACGATGAAACCGATACAGCTGGTTAGGTTCGCCACAGACTTCGTTGTTATTTTTTTATGCAGAAATACTTACACCCAATTTTTTTTAGTGTTGGTCAGGTTAAACTTAAAGGGTGGCAGGAGGGAGGAATTGGGCGGTGGTTAGAGGGATTCTCAGTTCGTTTCTTGAGTTTTATTAGTTTTACCGAAGACAGTCGTTAATAATAACCGATAAAAGTGATGAAATTCATAGTTTTTAACACATTCACCAAATCATGAGAAAATTATTAATAATTATTACCGCATTTATCACATTTACCGTAACATATGCATTTTGTAAAAACCTTACTTTTACAGTATCCAATAGTGAAGGTGGCATCAGTGACAGCGGTAGATGGCTTTTGATGAATCTCGGCGAAGGCATTTTCTCTATTTCTTCAAGAGTGAGCGTCATTGGATTTTCTTTCAATATTTTCTTTATATCTTCCGTAACTATACGATTTCCGATACGTATCGTTAAATCATATCTAAAAATATAATCATTATTGTAGGTACATCCAATATATGTATAACTAGTCCAATATATAATATCATTAAATAGGTACATACTTAATAATTATTTGTAATTAAGTATATGAGTCCTTGATAGGTAGTTTAACAAAGTATTAAAATAATAACTTTATTTTTTGTACTTATAGTTTTATTTACTAGAGGGAGATCACCGAACCGCCAGACCTTCCTCATTTTCTAATTCATGAAATTACGATTACATAGCACTAGTATTTACTTTGAAGGTGTATATTACTGCAGACCAATCCTAGGGGTCAAACATCCTGCCAGGCACACTTGAAATACCGCCCGTAAATATGATAATAAGATGACTTTTTAACACGGCGGAAATAACGGCCCACGGAAAGAGTCTGTCGACATGGATTACGATTGTTTTACCATTGTTTTTACGTACCTTTAGCACCTGATATCTCTAAACTGGCCGGCTGCTCATCTTAGCAGTTATATACACCTTCAAAGTAGTACTATGTAATCGAGCACATTTCATGAATTAGAAAATGAAGAAGGTCTGGCGGGCCGGAACTTGGACCATACGCTTTAATTTGTGACACAAATAAACATAATAAAAAAATATTTCAGACCGTAATATGTTTAACGTTTTGTCTTACAGTAACATTTAGGTATTTTTAGATCGAATAACTTTCCACAAATGTTCAAAAAAACCTTAGCCATATCAGAGACTCGGAGATGCTATGTTTATTATTCACTTACTCTAAGTACGGAAATCTTTTAGTTAGCAGTATTGACGCAGCCTTCTCGTAATCTAAATTATTATTAAGTAACCATATTAATTCCTGAGTCATAGTTGTGCCTGCGAAATTATAAAAATACATAATTATTTTATGTGATTTTCAGCCATAAGTAACAGCCCGAGTGCTTAAAATTCTGAAGGTTAATTAATATTTCAAATAATTAATAATTCAAAATCGGGTACCAACTAGTACACTCCATATCATTACTAATATTATAAATGTGAAAGTGTTTGTTTGTTGGTTTGTCCTTCAATTGCTGCAAACGAGCTACGGATCGACGTGATTATTTGCATGGGTAGTTGAGGACCTGTAGAGGGACATAGGCTAAATTTCATCCCGGAAAATCAAAGAGTTCCTGCGGGATTTTAAAAACTAAATCCACGCGGACGAAGTCGCGGGCATCCGCTATTAGGTACTGAAATATTTTTCACCGACTTCAATAAAGGAGGAGGATCTCAACTCATCAATCTTTTTTTTTATTTATTTTTTATTTTTTATGTATGATCACTCGAAGACGCCCGGACCGATTTGGAAAATTCTTTTTTTATATACTTCCCAGGTGGTTCCTTGGTCATCAGGCCAGGATCCGATAATGGGATTCTGGAGAAATCAAGGGAACTCTTCAAATTTTATATGCACACTTGATATACTTTAAAGTGGCGTTTGAAGTCGCTTTTTTATAAAGAATTTTTATGTTAATATTATTTAAGAAGTACTTAATTTCTTACTTACCTGATTTTGGGAACGTAACAGTGAAAATATCATCAGGTCTCAGTGGTAAGTTGTAAATATTTTCAGCTTCCGACATATATATTTGGCCTAGTAAATATTTTTTTGGACCAATATGAACAAAATTTTCAGTTCCTAAAAGTATTAAACTTTCATGAGTGATAGTCATATATTATTAATTCATGCAAATAAATGAAGATCGGTGTAAAACTGATCAACTTCAAGCTCGGCCGGTTCAATTACATTTTTAACCGACGAAAACAAGGCTGACCTATTCGTCGCGTATTTTTTTATGTATAACCATGCATAACTTTTCGTAGATTGTTCTGAAGAACTATTTGACCTTATTCCACCGTCTCTCTTCTACAACCGCACCGCTCGCCACCGAAAACAATTTCACCCTCACCACCTGGGTGCCTGGAGCACCTCGACCATCCGATGTTCCAGATCCTTTTTTCCACGTACTTTGAAACTGTGGAACCAACTTCCTGCGACGGTGTTTCCACTGAATTACAACATGGGGTTATTCAAGGGGCGGACCAACAAATTCCTGAAAGGCCGGCAACGCATTGGTGGTGCCTCTGGTGCTACAAGTGTTCATGGGCGGCGGTAATCACTTAACATCAGGTGACCCGTCTGCTCGTTTGCTCGCTAAAAATATAAAAAAAAAAAAAAGATTGATTTGATTTTGATGATATTTTTTTAATGGATAGCGGCTATCTGAAAGATACCTAGTCCCATTAAAATTTGAAAAAGAATTTCCACCTCTAAGGATAGTCGCACACAGTTTACCTGTTAATCGATTCTATCATGCATAGCTTGTACTGAGTTATCCGCTATCTGTTGATTCTTTTTTTAATAAATAATATTGTGCGTCAAAAAAAAAAATGCCACTAAAAATTAAAAGTAACTACTTTGTACAAAAAATTTAACCGACGATAGAAGGAAGGAACTAAAAAGAGAAAAATAAAATATAAATCTTTTTAGTCTTACTAACTAAGCTCCTAAACTAATGTCAGTACCTAACTAATTTGAGTCGGCGACAAACTTCTTAATTTAAGGTATCTCGAAGCCATGCTTAAAAATTCAGCTCGCAGTTATGCTTTAAAAGAGTTAGGTACCGTTACATTATACCCAGAATTGATATAGGCTACATTCTACATTTAATCCTGGAGAATTAGAAAGTTCTCGCGGTATATTCATAAAAAAACCGCGCGCGGTCTACGTGGTCAGAGAGAAAAGAATATACCTACTGGTCGAACTCGCAGGCATCATTATATCTAGTACCTACATATTATAATAAAAATGAGTATACTAGGAACCTGTTAAATAATATCCAGCCAGGGCTTGCTTTTCCCGAGAATCCAGTTCTTTAAAGTCATAGGGGAAAGCTTTGTTATGTGTTTCATCCATCGTTAATGCTCACGTTTTATTTCTCACTAACTTGCAACAACTATTTATTACGTAGGTACATTTAAATAAAAGTGCAATTTGCGAATGCTTTATACCTACATATTATCGTCCTATCATTTTATACGTTACTTATCTTATTTGATTAAATAATGCAATATCCTTGATATTGCAAAAGATAAAATGTGGTGATATGTATAATTAAAAAAATGCACACTCGAATAGTCAGTTTAGACACTAAAGACAGGATTCCCTTACGAGTTACGGTACTAAGGAATACTATGTTTATTCGTTTTGTTCCCGCGGGAACTCTTTTATTTTCCGGGATAAAATGTATAATGCCTATATTTTAATCCTGTATGTGAGCTGCCTCCATTCCAAATTTCAGCCAAATCAGTGCATTCGTTGTGGCGTGAAGGAGTAACAAACATACACACACATACATACAAACTTTCGCCTTTATAATATTAGTGTGATGTGATCATTGTGCGCTGCGACAAATTTTACATTCTGAAATATAAAATTTTCACTTGGATTTAGCTATTAAAAACCCGTGGGAACTCTTTCAACTATTTTCCGGATAAAATGTGTCTTATGTCACTCTTCAAGTCTTCAACTATTCCCATGCAAAAAATCACGTCAATCCGTTGCTCCGTTGAGACGTGATTGAAAGACAAACCAACAAACGCACTTTTGCATTTATAATGATAATTATGGATTGTTTAATGGGATATAATAAGTCGAGCCATTTGCTGTTTCTATACTATCATGCTGAGTTGTATTTATAGAAGCTTATATTCAAAATATATAGTGGCTAAAATAGTATTTTTAGAGGCACATTGATTGTGGCTGACTTAGTAATTTGGAGGAGAATGTAAATTTTTATTGGCGAATAATGCTATTAAATAGAAGCTTGTTTAATTACATGCCTGTTTAATATAATCGGTCGATATACATATAAAGTGATTGTAATACTCATGGAGGAATCAAATTTTTTAGCAATACTATGACACGTAAACAATTATTGGGAAAACTGGGGAAAACGTAAGTCAGTGTCTCGTAGATGACTCGCGATCCACTCGTCCGCCTCGGCTGTCATCTCTTCGTCGAAATAGTCCCGCCACCCGCCTGGCTTACCTGTAACGATATACGAGTAGATACTTTAGTTATATTTCTGACGTTAGGGAGGCCACATACGATTTTGTATTACGGCAGATTCGCTTTACGACAGATTCGCTTTAAAAATTGTACAGGTCGTGATAAATGGTCTCCACACCACTTTTACTAGTGTTTGTTGTCAAGTTTGCATGAAGCTTAGGGATTTGAAGAAAGGATCGATACCTGAATAGTATCGATACTTTTGGTTCGATACCTAGGAAAGCTCCCGAAAGCTGTACCACTCCATCAAGCGAGATAATGCTATAACATCAACAAAAGACAATAGTAAAGAGTAAAGACTTTAGTCTATACTATTGTCTATTGTCTAAAGAATTGTATTGCATTGCAAGTAGTTAAGTTTTAAAATTTGTTCGAGCAAAATTCAAGTTTGTTCACGATCAGAATTTTGAACATTGTTAAGTCAGTATATCCTTATATGTGTATCACCACTTATAAATGTCATCTATAAAGCACCTACCAATACAATATTTACTATCTTGTGCTTGTGGATGTATGTCTGCATCTTCTAGGCAAGCGCGTTTCATCTTAGGCCACATCTTCACTTTCCATCAGGTGTGATCGTAGCCAAGCGCTAGTCTATTATTTAAAAAAAAACGTTCTAACCTAGGCACCACTAATGTTTTTTATCAATCTAAGTATATTATTTGTTGCGATAAATAAATTTTTGCAATTTTTATAATACGGCAAACGCAAAACTAATATTATTATCACCTTTTCTTATAAAAGCTCCATCTTTAGCCAGTATGCCACACTGCTGCAAATTTTCAAGGTTGACAGACTTGTTCTTCTTAAAGTTATTGATATCGAAGTGGTGAACAAGTTGCACCACTTGATCATTAGATAGTGTTTTGCCAAAGAAATCTGCCATCCGTCGTGCCATCGCTGGAAAGTTCTACAAAAAATAATGAATGATATTGCCAATTAATTATTTTAAATGATCGGCTCACACACCATTTTTCAATCAAGTTTTTCTTCAGTCTGTTTGTGCATTCGAACCACAGTTCGTATATTACCTACATATTATGTAAATACATAATTGAATAATGAAAAAATTTCATTTTCATTGTTCCTATGATTTTTGAAAAACCTAAACGGACAAAGTCATTGTCAAAAGCTAAAAATAAATAAATTTTAAAATAGCGTATCAATAAATATGACTGCCTAAAAATATAGGTTTTTACCTTAGTAAGATCCTCGTAAAATAAAAAAAACATGTTGGGATGTTTCCGATTTTCCCATGCCTCTAGCAAATGCTCAAAATAAGGACTATATAAAACTAAAACAAAAATAGAAAATATAAAACTAAAACTCATTGGGAAATAATCTAAATATATAAAAGGCAAAGGTGACTGACTGACTGATCTATCAACTAAAAGGACAACAAAATACAATTACACACACAGTCCAGAAGTGGGAATCATCCGTCCTAAACTAATCACGCCTTAAGAGATCTGATCTCTTAAAACGCTGAAACCCTACCTAAAGCCGTCTCCATCCGCCCCTTATAACGGCCCCTGACCTCACATCTAATCAATTTAACCACAACACGTCAGAAAAACCACCATCTGCACGTGTGGGTAATTATCAAAAATACAATTTAATCGATTACACTAATCCTAACCTCCGACAATATTTATTCGATTAGGGCGCGATTGCTATCGCAATCCCTTAATCAAACACAACGACCTAGACGCGGGAGAGACTGAATTCGCAACGTCCAACCCGCCTATTTATACCCGACGGCCGCCGCCAATCCGCCGCCAGACGAGTGCATACGCCGCACAGCAACTATGTTTTTATCAAACTACCTTCCAATAATAAAAGATTAATTTAAATATGACCCTACCTTCAAAAAATTAAAGTTTATACTTTACTATTTCAATATTTCGTAATCAATTTTAAACATGAGGCTAACACAACGCACAGCTGAAACCACTGGATGGATCAGGCTGAAATTTTGCATGTAGATAGCTATTATAACGTAGGTATCCGCTAAGAAAGGATTTTTGAAAATTCAACCCCTAAAGGGATAAAACAGGGGTTGGAATAATCGAACTTAACGTGAGCGAAGCCGCGGGGTAAAGCTAGTCACCAATAAACATAGCGTGAGAAGTGTGAGAACAATGAACATATTATACATCCCGAACCCGATCCAGATTCCGATCTCGATTTCGATCCCGACCTTGACCTCGACCTCGAATTCGAACTTGAACTCGGACTCGACTCAACAAAACTCAACTCATAATAATTGATTAATGATTATTTATTACTAGCTGATGACCGCGTCTTCATCCGCGTAATTTTAGTTTTTTAATTCCCACGGGAACTCTTTGATTTTCCGGGATAAAAAGTAAAAGTAAGTAATGTCACTCTCCAGATCCTCCATTATATCCATACAAAAAATCACGTCGATCCGTAGCTCTGTTGCAGCGAGATTGAAGGACAAACTAGTAAACCAACAAACAAACACTTTCGCATTTATAATATTAGTAAGTAAAATAATATAGTTGATTGTGATGTTAGCCTAATGACTCTGTCGTGATGGATGTTTAGACCTACTGAATCTCTCGTAATACTGTGCCTCATTATCAAATTTCTAACTCTAGTTAGTACCTTTAGACACTATTAGGTATGCTGCGCTCTAGTGGTTTATGCTGTGCGTTGATAGATCAGTCAGTCAGTTAATCAGTCAATCAGTCAGGACAAGTCTTTTTATGTGTACATAAGATAGAAGGATAGGATCCGTTCGGCTCCGTTCGCATGCGTCGACGCGCGATGCGCATAAGTGTGACTGAAATCATCCGGAAAAATCCGAATCGATGCGCACAGGTTTGATTCCAGCTTAACTTACTGATACTACCGTCGGCAATAAAATACTTCCAAAACTCCTTAAATTTGCAATCAGGTTTAATCAGCTTCATCAATTTGTGATGATGATAGTAAGAAACAGCAACGTCTCTTGGATCACGTGCTACATACACGACCTGTTGAACAAAATAAATTAATTTAATCTGAACTAGTTGGAATTTGTTCTCAATTCACGATTAGTTCAGACAAAAATATTAAATAATAACTATTACTAGGTTATTAGTTTTACCGAAGACAGTCGTTAATAATAACCGATAAAAGTGATGAAATTCATAGTTTTTATCACATTCACCAAATTATGAGAAAATTATTAATAATAATTACCGCATTTATTACATTTACTGTACATATGCATTTCGTAAAAAATCTTACTTTTACAGTATCCAATAGTGAAGGTGGCAGCAGTGACAGCGGTAGATGGCTTTTGATGAATCTCGGTGAAGGCATTTTCTCTATTTCTTCAAGAGTGAGTGTCATTGAATTTTCTTTCAATATTTTCTTTATATCTTCCGTAACTGTACGATTTCGGTTACGTATCGTTAGTTCATATCTAAAAATATAATAATTATGGTACATATAATATCATTTGATAGGTAATAACTTAGTAATTATTTGTAATTAAGTATATGAGTCTTTGATATGTAGTTTAAACAAAAACGAAGTATTAAAATAATAATTTTATTTTTGGTACTTATTGTTTTATTTACACTTTAAAGCATAAACAAACATTTAACCATGTAATTATAACGGTCTGAAATAATAAAATTATTTCTAACCGTAATATGTTTAAGGTTTTGTCTTACAGTAACATTTAGGTATTTTTAGGTCGACTAACTTTCCACAAATGTTCAAAAAAAACCTCAGCGATGTCAGAGATGCTATGTTTATTTTTCACTTACTCTAAATACGGAAATCTTTTAGTTAGCAGCATTGACGCAGCCTTCTCGTAATCTAAATTATTATTAAGCAACCATATTAACTCCTGAGTCATAGTTGTGCCTGCGAAATTATAAAAATACATAACTATTTTATGTGATTTTCAGCCATAAGTAACCGCCGGAGTGCTTAAAATTAAAAAGATTAATCGGCATATAATTCAAAAGTACCTAGGTACAATCCTTCTTAATATACTTAATAATATTATAAATGCGAAAGTGTTTGTTTGTTGGTTTGTCCTTCAATCGCGCTGCAACAGACCAGTTGAGGACCGAGAGTGAAATAGGCTTTTCATCCCTGAAAATCAAAGAGTTCCTGCGGGATTTTAAAAACTAAATCCACGCGGACGAAGAAGCGGGCATCACCTAGTACTGAAATATTTTTAACCGACTCCAAAAAAGGAGGAGGTTCTCAATGCGTCGGAATTTTATTTAATTTTTTTTTATGTATGTTCCCCGATTACTCAAAGACGTCTGGAAAATTATTTTTTTTGTATACTTCCCAGGTGGTTCTTTGGTCATCAGATCCGGATCTGATGATGGGATCCTGGAGAAATCGAGGGAACTCTTCAAATTTTACAGGCACACTTGATATACTTTGTAGTGGCGTTTGAAGTTGCTTTTTTAAAAAGAATTTTTATGTTTATATTATTTAAAAAGTACTTAATTTCTTACTTACCTGATTTTGGGAACGTAACAGTGAAAGTATCATCAGGTCTCAGTGATAAGTTGTAAATATTTACAGCTTCCGTCTTATATATTTGGCCTAATAAATATTTTTTTGGACCAATATGAATAAAATTTGCATATCCTACAAAAAGTATTACTTTCATGAGTGATAGTCATATATGAATTCATGCAAATAAATGAAGATCGGTGTAAAACTGATCAATTTCAAGCTCTGCCGGTTCAATTATATTTTTAACCGACGAAAAAAAGGAGTTTATCTATTCGTCGCGTATTTTTTTTATGTATGACCGCATAACTTTTATGACCTCGCATAACGATAGAAGGAACTAAAAAGGGAAAAATAAAATGTAAATCTTTTTAGCCTTAGATACTAGGCTTCTAAACTAATGTAAATAAGCTACATAATTTTGAGTCGACGACAAACTTTTTTAATTTAAGGTTTCTCGCAGCCATGTTTAAAAATACAGCTCGTAGTTATTATGATTTTAAAAGAGTTTGTCGCCGACTCAAAATTAGCTACATTAGTTTAGGAGCTTAGTTAGTACTACAACTACAAGGTAGTTCTACAAGGAAGTAGGATTTTACATAATATTAATATGTATAAGTTTATGAGTGAAATGTTTATGTGATAGGTAGGTACGTGTTGTTACTTATAGGTATAGTCTATGATGTTACTTCTTTACGCCACAACGAATGAACCTATTTGGCTGAGGAATAGAGATAAGTCATACCTAGAAATAACTCGCTACATTTTGCCCCGGAAAATTCAAAAGTTCACGCGGCAATTAAATACCTTTTAATCGTGCAGCCATCGGCAAACCTTCTGCGTGCGACTTATATTAACGTACCTATCTTTGCCGTGTGCGATACCTTAAGATACTATAATATATATTATCTTAATATCTTAAGATAAAATATTATAGTATCTTAGCTCGCAGCCATCATATCTAGTAGGATTATAATAAAAATGAGTACACTAGGAACCTTTTAAAAAATATCCAGCCAGGTCTTGCTTTTCCCGAGAACCCAGTTCTTTAAAGTCATAGGGGAAAGCTATGCTTTGTGTTTTATCCATCGTTAATGCTCACGTTTTATTTCTCACCAACTTACACCAACTATTTATTAAGTACATTTAAATAAAAGTACAATTCACGAATATTTTATACCTGCGCATAGTCCTATTATTTTATACTTACTTATCTTATTTGGTTAAATTATGCAATATTGAAATAAGTATCAAGTCAAAAGATAAAATGTGGCGACATGTATAACAGAAAAATCCACACACGAATAGTCGCTTTAGGGTCTCTAACCACTAAAGTAGAGTGCGGAGATGTTCGGGGTCTAATCACATTTATTGAAGTGTTCAAATTATCAAGTCATCTATAAATGATCTTGGTCTGAAGAAGCGAAGATCCGCTTCGCTTCAATGGTCGGGTATCTTTTAAGTCCATCTGTCTAAATTCTAATTGCACCAATTGCACCGAATTTTATTCAGGGTGTACCTAAGGAACACTCTAATGAAAATTGAAAACAGGGCTTGGAACATTTCATCGCTCTTTTCAAAAAAAAAATTTTTACAGTTGGTAACAAGACTATGCTACGTATACAGTGCTTCCACAATGAAGTTTCCTAAGTCATACATACAATCCAATAGATGTTAAGACGGGTAGACAGAAAGCAGACCCATTCCCGCTGGTGGCACCCGTTCGGTAAGATTCATCTTACTTGGATGCCAATGTCATAGTATACGAATACGATCAATCGAATTAAATCTTATAGTAACCAACCCTGCAGCTGTTTATCAAAGTTCAAAGCACTCTACCTGTACCTAATGCGGGTGAAAGTATCGATGTTCGTTGTTCGCAATACATTGCGTGCTCAAAAATTCTCTTCTTGAATAAGAAGGGACAAGTATGTATGTATTAAGAGTAGGGTTGCCAGACGTCCCGTATTTCCCGCGACATCCCGTATTTTAGGCATAATTTAAAATGTCCCGGCGGGACTGACTCTGTCCCGTATTTGAACCGTACGTCGTTTTTCATTATGAAATCGATCTACGTATTCACACATGCAATGTTCGTAAAACGTACTCGTCTCGCTACTAACTTGCACTCGCAGCCCGCATCGACCAATGACAGTATTAGTGTCAGAATGACAATGTTAAAACTGATTCGATTCTCGGAAAAATATAAAAAATAGTAAAAAATGACACTAAATAATTTTGTTTTTTATTTGTCCCGGGTAAAAAACTGAAATCCCGTATTTTTTTGCCCATTTAACCATTTGTCCCTTATAGGCTGAAAAAAAATCTGGGAACCCTAATTAAGAGTTATAATTAAGCATATTGCAATTCGCAATACAAATAAGAAAAAAAAGGGTTTTTAAACAATAACTTTATTCGTATGTTTTTGGTCATACTTAGATCTGGGCCCCAAGTCTGCTATTTTACATGTCATTGTAATTGACCCGCAATACAATTACAATTCAATTATCATTGGTCCAAAATTTCGTAGTCTACTAAATTCACAATGGTCGTTCGATTTCTTATAATTGGATTGTAATTCAATGATACCTCGGTATTGCCATTAGCTTAAAAAGCGTTTGCCGAAATGAGTTTCAAAAAAAACTACATATGAAAAACGTTTATTTAAGCTAGATTCAAAGCTAGATGTGACAGTGGCAAACCATCGGTAAACAATTGTGACGCCATTGAATTAGTAGACTACCAAAATTGCTAAAAGTAGCAATTGGGATGTCATTGATAGACAATTGAACTACAATTGCAATAGCAGACTTGGGCCCCAGTTGTAGTGATTAGTTCAATTATTCGAAAAACGGAGGTCCGTGTCGCGTAAATGACACGCGATCCACTCGTCCGCCTGAGCCGTCATCTGTTCGTCGAAATACTCCCGCCACCCGCCGGACTTACCTATAATCAGAAACATAGTATTCCTTACTCCAGTCCACTTTCTTTTGGTTTTTTTTATTTATTTATTCGATGACAAGATTTTCCATGACTGCGATCTCACCTGATGGTGACGATGCAGTCTAAGATGGTAGCGGGCTAACTTGGAAGGGGTATAGCAGTGTAAATTCAACCCATACCCCTAATCGGTTTCTACACGCCATCGTGCCGGAACGCTAAATCGCTTGGCGGCACGTCTTTAACGGTAGGGTGGTAACTAACCACGGCCAAAGCCTCCCACCAGAAGGAAGTTGTTGGTTCTTTAAGAAATAAAGCTAAGCATATTTTTACGAATAGAATAATTTATGTTACTAAAATACCCTTTCTTATAAAAGCTCCATCACTCGTATATACTCCGGTTTGCTGCAGATTTTCCAAATTAACAGACTTATTCTTCTTGAAATTATCGAAATCAAGATGCTGGGCTAGTTTCTTTACTTGTACCTCTGAGAGTGTTTTACCAAAAAAATCCGCCACACGCTGAATAGCTCCAGGCATGTCCTGAAGAAATAATAATTATAATAATAATAAGTTTATACGTAAGTTTATTTATTTGTATATATATTTATGTTTATTATAGAACTCTTTGGCTTTATATGTATTTATTTTATACGCGGGTGTGAGAGTCTAAAGATATGGGACATAATAATAAAAAATTTAATCCAAGCAAATATCCTTTAGCAATATATAATTTCTAAAGGATGTTTTATAATTCCTAAAGTAAAATGACATATATGCACTGAAGGTACAATTTTATAAAATCCCCGACACCTGCATTTCGAAATATTTCTCGTTATCACAATTATTATTATAATATATCGCATGTTCTGATCTAGACCAAGTGGCCTAGCTGATACTAACAGGTATTCAGTAAAAGTCAGAGAGTTTTTTTATGTCACAAATACTATTATGGCGGCTACCAGGGATCCAAGAGCTGGCAGTCCTTGGTCAAAGAATTAGATTGTCCGTTCAAATAAGGGGAAATCTTGTTCTTCTTTATCACCCGATATACGTGATGTGATAGTAGCAGAATTTAAGATTTTGTTTTAATTTAGATTTTTTTTTTTTTTTTTATTTATTTAAGTGATTTTATTTAAATGAGGATTACAAGTTTAGTATAACTATTGTACTATTTAGACTCTATTAAAATTTAGATTTTAAATGTAAGATGAATACCTACTTTCTTTAATAAAATATCGGATAGATACCTTAATTATTTCCTCGTAAAATAAGAATAACAAGTTTGGATGGTTCCGTTTCTCCCAAGCTTCTATCACGTGTTCAAAAAATGGTCCACACAAAACTAAAAAAAATCATAAAAATAATTTAAAATTTAAGAAAAATTAACTCGCGTTACAAACTTAAAATACACAAATCAACTTACCTAAATTTGAAACGAAACACTTCCAAAATTGCTTAAATTCCATATCAGATTTCGAAATTTTCATTAACTTATAATGATGATAGAAAGAAACAGCAACGTCCCTGGGGTCACGTGCTACGTATACAACCTGTTGAATAGAGCTTATAACAGTGAGTAGGTATAAAAGACAATGTAACAGGTATTTTCTATATGGTTACAAAATTACTGTGATTCTGAACAACATAATTATCAGATTTATAATTAACAAAATAATAAAGTTGTAGCCTTTTAAATATAAAAGGTTCAAAATGCGCGTTTCTTTCCAGCAGTGTAATAACAAAGGATTAACCCTTTGCAAGTACAGTACTTTGTACTAGGCTAGGCTAGGCTCCTATTTGGTGCTATGAGGGAGGTTATAGCTAGGGCGGCAAAATTAGTTACATAAAATGATGTCAGTAAACTGTTAGACGTCTGCCGTAAGAAGTAGTATCTATATTAAAGACCATACTTTTACAGTATCCAACACTTAGTGAAGGTGGTAGAAGTGACAGCGGTAGATAGATAGATAGATAGGGGTTTTGATAAATCTTAGTGAAGGCGTTTCCCCCTATTCTTCAATACCACACACAATTCAGAATGAAAAAACTTTAATCGAAACATTGATGTTAAAAATATAATCTAAAGTCCATGGATTAAAACTGGTCAAACCTTGGTATTATCCAGTAGTGTTGGAGGAAGAAGTGACAGCGGTAGATGGCTTTTTAAAAATCTCGGTGAAGACATTTCCTTCATTTCCTCAACGGTCACGGGTCCTAGAAATTTTTTCAGCATCTCTATTTGATCTTCCTTAAATGAAAGCTGTTCTATGCGAAGTATTCCCGACAATCTAGAAATATAATTAAATAGTTGATGCCCGTGACTTCGTTCGCGTGGATCCTATGAGAAAATCTTTGGGATAGATTTTATTATTATTTAGGTCCTTACTTTGGATGCACGTTATTCCATTGCCTTTAGTCGAATTAAGTTTAGACAAACAGACAGTCAGAGCTACTTTCGCAATTTTATATGGATACCTATTTAGTATTTATTATTAGATAACAATAAATTTAAAAAGGCGGAAGTTTAGTGTATCTGATAAAGTGATAAAAAATATATAGGAGAAAAATAAATGTCGGTATACACGGGAGCAGATAGATCGACTCTAAACACAAAATCAAAAATCAATGAATTGAAGCGGAGAGGAGAGGATTTGTGCAAAAGACAAGAAAGAGACGCAAGACAAGAGACAAGAAGAAAAACTAGGTGGAATGAGCAGCTTTTTTACGATAGTAAGGAATACTTTTTTTACACCTTCTCTCCGTTCTGCATCTGCCTATTCAAATCAGTTTTAGTCGATGCCGCTTATTGCTATTACCACACACTGTTGCTGAAGGTCTAATCTTTCTTCCATTTCAGTGAAAAAGCACGCTTTCGACATACATTTTTTATTACAAATATTCATGTTTTACTATGGCGTTGTCGACAATTGAAAATGTATGAGGAACAGTCATACTACGTATTACATAATAGGTATATAATTTATAGAATAATATTATAGAAAAGTACAAAATAAATACTTACTCCAGATGTGGAAATCTTTCACTGAGGACTGAGGATTTAGCCTTCTGGTAATCTAAGTTATTGCATACTAACCATACTAATTCCTGAGTAAGAGTTGTCCCTGCAAATTAATAAACAATTAAACTAACTATAATAAGTACTTTACAGTTAAACGTAACTTATTAGGAAAGTCAGAAAAATTCGGTTTATTGTCTTCGGTTTATTAACCCAAATGGGTTATTCGGAAGTTATGGAGCAAAATCAACAAAAACTTTCATCCCCTATCCCGGATAAACCTTATTGTTTATCGGGATAGAAAGTATCCTGTATATTGACCCGGAGTATCAGCTACCACTATACCTAACATTCAAATTCGTTCATGCGCGCACAGACAGACAGACAAAAAATTCAAAAAAAAAATTGTTTTGGGCTGTATCGATAATAAAGCATCCTCCAATTAAAATTTTCAAAATATATTTTTAATGTACAGAATTCGTCCCATTACATTTTTATTCTTTAAGTATACTTAAATAGATAGTTACTTAGACTTACCTGCTTTTGGGAATGTAACAACAAAAGTATCATCAGATCTCAACGGTAAGTTGTAAATACTTGGAGCTGTCGATATAATTCCTGCCTGGAAAAAGTATTTCTTTGGGCCAATACGGACATAATTTTCCTTTTTACCTACATGAAAAAGAGCGTTTTGTGATTATTGTACATAAAGAACTCTTCCAGTATCTGTGTTTCCTGCCACTTATAATTTGATTACCTTCAAGACGAGAGTGAATAGGCATCTTCTAGGCAAGCGCGCTCCAACCTAGACCTCATCAGTGCTATCCAGTATTGATTGTCTTCAAGCGCTAGCCTATTTCGGATAAAAAAAACTTCGTCTGCACATGAAATAATTTTATTTACAGTAGTTCAGGTTCTGGGGTAAGGTAATATTAAAGTAATAATAATATCTGGGGTAAGGTAAGTATAACATGCATTAGGCCGAAATTAGGCCTAGACTTACCGCACGCCTCAATAAAATTAGTTTATGACGGTGTATTCTTTGTTTTATCGGGTTAGAAAATCGCCTAAATTGCCTATAGTCTAGCACAGAAACGATACTTTTAGCAGACGGCTTTTTTGCAATTTTTTGTCACTTTACGGAAGTTCAGTGCCGTGTTTGAGTCTGCCAGGGCCGTAATATTATTAGTTGGTTTATACTTCCATCAAGTTACAATAGAGCCTATAACTATAGGGATTCATGTGATTTTAGGCCTGTACTTTATATCCCGGAAAAACAAAGGCACTGTATTTTCACCTACGCGGAAGAAACCACAGGCAAAATACTTATCTAGTATTTATATATTAATAAAATTGACGTACCCAAAACTTAAGTTATAATAATTATTTTAAAAATTACCAAGTACAGTATCCATTAACTCTGGAATATCCTCTGGTTTTAGTACTTCAACCTCGTAAGGAAAGTCTTTTTGATGTTTATAATCCATTGGGCACATTAAATTATTTATTTATTATTATATATCAATCAAACTTACTTATTCTATTCTCATAAAAAACAGGTAAGGCAGTTAATTATATATGCGTTCCAGTTATCATCCTCTTGGTTTTATTTTGTTTTTCCGAGTTATCATTATTTATCAAAGTATTAGTATTACGTATTTTAATGTTGACTTAAGACTTTTATCTGATAAACATCTCTGTTATTTTATTATATTATGCATACATGACTAAAGCAACACTATCTAGAAAAGTAATGATGACTTTTGCGAAAAATAAACCTCTAAAATACCCTTTTATGCCTGTTAGTCTAATTCATTTGAAGATTCGAAAGCACTTTGTAAAAGTTTATTTGAATAAACAAATATTGAGGGAATGTTTTTGTTTGTTGTTAAAAAACGGAATTTTTAGAGATAGTTAACTTCATTACCCTTCTGCTTGGACAAGGAACCGTCCCCCACGCTATCCAACTGGATTAATCATTGAACTTCAGGTCAGAAGTCTTTAACCATGACGCTGCAGTGTAGGTAGATACTGCCCACCTAAACTGTAGGAACGTCGATTGTGAATTGATTAATTGTAAGTACAAAGTATGAACTACATACTGGATAGCGATGGACGATTAATCGAAAACGAATTATTCGATTACTAGGTATCGAATAACAATTGAACTATCGAAAAACTATAGATTTTTTCGAGTTTTCAATTGGTAGGCGCGAGTCTGCGATAATTGAAAAGACAATCGATTATTTTCGATAGTTCAGTTTGGGATGATTGAAGGGTATGTTTATGCATTATGCACATACTTATACCTATGTTTCAGCATTTTCAAGGGTTTTCTTTAAATGCTGTATACATATATTGTATATAGAAGATATCCTCTTTTATTTTTTAATAACTGGAAAACAATAACTATATTATCTGTCAGTGTACATTTTAATAATGCAAGTGGCTAAGTCACTTGTGTAACTAAAATGTAGCTCGGTCAAAAATTAATTCTATGGTTCTGCTTGACGCACACTTGACCAGATTTTTAGAAATAAAAATAAATCGCAGAGTGTTATTTATATGTTTATTATAACTTAATTTTTTTAATTATATCGAATATCAAATTATTTATATATAATTATTTATATTTTAAATTTTTACACTGTCTTTGTCAATAATGGGGAAACCGAAAGTCAGTGTCTCGTAGATGAGTCGCGATCCACTCGTCCGCCTGGGCCGTCATCTCTTCGTCGAAATACTTCCGCCACCCGCCTGACTTACCTGTGATAGCAAAAATGTCAAATGAAAATACATTAAAGTAATTTTTTGTTGGAATGTACAGTTTTACTTACATTTTTAATCCCTTTATTTTTACTGTAAATCACTTACATCTTTTAAGTTTTGAATTTTACAGTACGGTAGGTATCTGTTTTAAAAATACATTATTACCTTTTCTTATAAAAGTTTCACCACTTGAGAGTACGCCACTTTTCTGCAAGTCTTCCAGATTAACCGATTTATTCTTCTTAAAGTTATCAATGTCGAGGTGTTGAGCGAGTCTGTCCACTTCATCTTCTGAAAGTGTTCTCCCCAAAAATTTCGCCACACGTTGTATAGCTTCCGGTAGATTCTTAAAAACAGTACAGAAATGTAGCCTATGTGTTAACTGGATATGAGCTATCTCAATTCTAAATATCAGCTAAATCAGTTCATTTGTTGTGGCATAAAGGAGTAACAAAAATCAATCCATCCATCCTTGCAAACTTTCCATTTACTAGCTGATGCCTGCGACTGCATTCGACGTGATACACTATGTTCGGAGTGGAAAAAACATTATGCTACGTTTGAAAAAAATGTAAAATTGAAAAAATGTCACTATAAAATAAATATTTCATAGTTTACTATCATTTGGTTACCTTTATCATATCCTCATAAAATAAGAATAACATGTTAGGATTGTTTCTGTGTTTCCAAGCTTCTAATACATGTTCAAAATAGGGTCCCCACATAACTACAACAAAAAAAGTGTATCATATATTATATATAACATTCCTGAAGTACAACCAGAAGCCTGAAGTATGAGACAGGAGGTGGTTCTGGTCTCCAAAACTGGTGATAATGCCTTGTTGAAGAAATAAGTAATAAAATTATAATTAATATAAGGCATATAAATAAGTATAAAATGACATCAAAAAATTATAGTTGCTTATTTTAGAGCTATATAGGTATAGGCACTAGAAAGCTCTGGCACAAATATTTTTCTAGCAAATCAAATAAAACCATATAAGTATACGATCTTATATGTATTATGCTATATCATTTACTTACTTTTGTTTGAAATGAAATACTTCCAAAAGGATTTAAAATCCTTCTCAGGTTTTATAATCTTCATCAATTTATGGTGATGGTAGAAAGAAACAGCGACATCTCTTGGATCACGTGCCACATACACCACCTGTAAATAAAGTGTATTTGGATCTTGATCCAGCAAAAATATTAAAATGAACGTTTTTAACAGTGACCTAGTGTCAACTCTAGTAATGGTAATGATGCTCATGGCGAGAGATTTTAAAATTAATGGGCTACGCCAGAAGACAGGTTTCGTCATCCTTTCACTCAGCTTCAGCCATTTCACTACGAAAGACAGCGACTCGCTTCGCTTGCTACTTCCTACCTTCGCTTCACCGTAGCTAGGTAGGCTTCTAGTAGTCTTCTTCTAGTTCTTTCAGATCTTTTTTTAGTTCTTGAAAATCCTGATTTCATTAACATACCTACAATCTACATACATTATAGATACGACCACGATCAAAAGTGGTCCCAGAGTGCGGGGTGTTTTAATATGGTACATTTTTAAATAACTATTATCTATAGCAATTAAAGTTTTTCTACCTTTATGGTATCCAATAATGAAGGTGGTAGTAGAGCCAGTGGTAAATGAGTTTTCAGGAATCTTGGCGATGCCATTTCTTTGATGTCATTAATAGTTAGCGGACATACAGCTTTTTTAAGTAGGTCTAATAAGTGAGCTTCAATGTGCTCAATATTATCCGGCCCACAAAGGGCGGCTACTCTAAAACAATACATGAAAAATATATTAAACTAGCTTTTGCCCGCGGCATGGCTCACGTTAAGGTCTATTTTTAAACCCCTATTTTATCCCCTTAGGGATTGAATTTTCAAAAATTCTTTCTTAGCGGATGCCTACATCCTAATAACTATCTGTGTGCCAAATAGATATTTCCTATTTTCTTGAGCTAAGAACCCGTACTATTGTTAAGTATTTTTGCTAATGTTCATGACACTCACATCATCTACATCTAGTAGTACCGAACTTTGAAAGTAAATCTGAGCCCTAAATATCCCTAAAATAAACTTTTCGAGGAATTGCAAGTTAACAACTACAGCTTTGTAAAAGATGCTTAATTTGATTTAAATATTATGTAATGAATATTAAAGTTTTAACTTACTCCAAAAATGGAAATCTTTCATTGAGGGTTATCGATTGAGCTTTTTCATAATCTAAATTATTACGTAACAACCATATTAATTCCTGAGTCATAGTTGTTCCTGAGAAAAGAACAAGTAAAAAGTTTAAAAGTTTAAAAATCTTTAGAAAGATTTATATTAATTATTGCATTGCGACTATTTTTTTAATAAGTGTGTTTAATTCTTTCTCTTACCTGATTTTGGGAAGGTTACAACAAAAATATCGTCATCTCTCAGTGCAAAGTTATAAATTTTTGAGATTTCTAATAAAAATCCAGTCTGGAGAAGGATTTTATTTGGACCAATGCGAAAAAAATCTTGCGTGGAAGCTACAAATAAAATAAAATCAAAAAAATCAAATCAAAATTTATTTATATCATGTAGGCCAACTTGTACTCCTATGACACGTCATAAATCTACCACCACAATAAAATAGGGTTATCATCCATCTCCCAATGATCTATCAAAAGCATTTTATTAATCTTTAAGGTAGGCTCACATACACTACACTATCTGTATGGTTGATATAAATTATTTATTTATTAAGAACAGTAACAATAACATTACCTAGAAAATAATCTTGTAGCTCCCGGTTTTCCTGAGGATCCAATGCTTCGATCTCGTAAGGGAAGTCTTTTATGTGTTTTTCATCCATTATAAACACTAAACCTTTTATTATTATTAAAAGAAACGATTGGATCACTCGTTCAACTCGCAAGGACCTTATATATAGCTTATTATTTATCATTTGTTATCATTTGGTTTTTTATCTTCATTTGAGTAGGTTGGTATTAGTAATTGTAAGATAAAGTTTGTTAGGACAGGTTATAAACAAACATCTTCGTCAGATGTAGATATTATATCATTTACCTGTAAGAGTTATAAGTAGATAGGTAGGTATGTACCTAATGTATTTAAAAAAAAGTATATTGCATTATTGTAAAATAGAGCGAATTCTTACCACCGATTCGGTGCTGACACTTTTAATCTTAAAGTAACTAACCAGGACGAAATTCTAAAAATTATTAAAGGACTAAAGTCAAATGCAGTAGGCGTAGATAAAATCTCACTAGAAATGTTAGCATTAACACTCCCTCAAAGTCTGGCAACAATAACTAAGATAGTTAATACATCTATTTTAACCTCGAAGTTCCCTGAATCATGGAAAACTGCTATTGTTAAGCCTCTACCCAAAATTGATAATCCAATTGCATTAAAAGACCTCAGGCCTATAAGTATTCTGCCGTGTATGTCAAAAGTCTTGGAAAAGGTGATCTGTGCACAAATGACTAAGTACATCGAGGAAAAAATATTTTACCGGCTCATCAATCTGGTTTTTCGTAAAAGTCATAGTACGACCACTGCCATCATGGACGTAGTATGACGACATACTTACGGCACAAGATCAGGGCATGGGGACTATTCCTAGTTTCTACTTGACTTCTCAAAGGCATTCGATTCCATTAATACTTCTTTACTCTTATCTAAGTTATCTTATTATGGGTTTACTAATAGAACAGTCAATTGGTTCGACAGCTATTTTAAAAATAGGGAACAATTTGTCCAAATAAATAAAAATGATGGTATCACGATAACCTCTTCATCCTTGCCAGTTCGGAGGGGAGTTCCTCAAGGATCAATCGTGAGCCCTATGCTGTTTGCAATATACACTGCGGACATGATCCGCTGTATCAAGCATTGTAGATACCACCTATACGCGGACGACGTCCAACTATATTACTCCTTCGGCCCTCGGATACAATGGAAGCGATAACAAAAATCAGTCAGGACCTGAAAACATTGCAAGTTGGTCCGAGCTAAATTCTCTGATTCTTAATCCCTCAAAAACAAAATTAATGATCCTAGGGACAAAAGGAGTTGTAGCTAAAATTGAAAGTTATAATCCCTCTGTTAAAATAGGGGATAACACTGTGGATAGAGTGTGTGAAGCAAGGAATCTAGGCGTGATCTTTGACTCTAACCTACATTTCGAATCGCATATCAGAAATATTGTTAAAGGTTGTTTTTATAGGTTAAAGGTAATTTATAAAATGCGCCCCTACCTTGGTACTGACGTTAGGATACGTTATGTGAAGCTTTGATCCTATCAAAATTAAATTATGCGGATACAGTATACGGGCCATGTGTTTTGGTCAGATCAGCCAAATTAGTACAGAGGGTCAGAAACGCCTGTGCCCGATATTGTTTCTCCATAGCGCCTCGAACTCACGTTACTCCATACATTAATAATGCAAACATGCTCAATATGGAATCTAGGCGTAAGTTACATTTAGCGACCATGCTGTTTTGGGATCATCGCTACAGGCAAGCCGACTTATTTGCATGCTAAAATAGTCTGGAGGCAGGAATACAGTAAGCGGATCCCCGCACCTAGAATTGCCATGGCAAAACATACATCAGCTGCATTTCGAGGTACATTTAAACATTCAGCCTGTAGATCTGGAATGATCTCCCCACCACCCGCCCGCAAGCTAAAATCAGTAATATCTTTTAGAAAGTCTATAAAGCAATACTATCTAGACAAGCAAAAAGCATTGCGGTGAGAGATAATTCCAAGTCTTACAGGCACGAACATTGGGCTGCTGTGCGTGCTTTCAAGCTATATCCCACACAGACACACTACATGTTTATATTATTATTTAAGTATATACTTTAGCTATTTCATTTTGTTATTACTTATAGTATAATATCTAAGTATATAATTATGTAATCATTTATCAGTCCCTATTACTACTGCATCCTCGGTCGGATCACGGCGTCACTAAAGGCTATGCCTGAAAATCAGCGCTGTAGCCATAATACTGCAGCATTATGCTGAGGCAAGTAGCCTTTTCAGCTCTAACATGCATGTTTTGTTTTTTTTAATTTCTCTAGGTATAAAAACATATCTAAGGACATAGATTAATGCTGAGATTTGTAGAGTGTACTCTGGCTCGGCTCGGACTTGGGTTAGAGTTGAAACGAGTCACGAAAATGTGCTCTGACATAAATCTGTCTCGTTTTGGCTCTGTCCTGGGTCTGGGCGGAGTGGGGGTGCAGTCTATGGATCTCTAAAATTATTACTGTTGTTATTGTTATTATTATTGTTGTATATTAGTTGATATTACTCAAACTCTGTACCTAATTTGAATTTTTTTGTGTGAGCTGAATAAATGTTTATTTATTTATTTATTTATTTATTTAATTTAAAGTTACATCTGTTTCTAAATCATATCATACAATTCATATCCTAATATACAGTATTAAATTTTAATTACGTTCTTGATCTTGTTCCTCTTATCAACCGATAGATAGTGATAGTGCCTCCCTGAAAGTCTTGTGTAATCGGTTGTTATATTAAATCTTTTTTTCCCTCTCCCCTCCAATATGCGTAAAGCTTGTGTTAGGAGAGGGAATGGTTCACCGGTTCAAATCCACCCATGGATGTAACCTTTCAGTTTTCAGTCCTTATCTTTTAATCAGTCTCAGATTATTGAGCTAACTTACCCAAAAAATTATCCGCAAGATAATTTTTTCCATACCTTTTTTGTTGAGGATCAAATGGTTCGATTTCGTAAGGGAAATCTTTAATGCGTTTTGGATGCATTATACATAGGTACCTATAGGTTAATGAGTGAGTGTTTGCTTTTTATCTTCGTTTACTTAGGATATCTTTATCGGATAAAGTTTTCCTGAGAGGCAGTAACAAACATCTTGATCTTAGTTATCATTCAACATGATATCGTTCCAACATCTAACTGGCTTTTACCGATTTTTATGACGTTTGACTTTGTTGGATTGATATCTTGAATAGTACCTAGGATATCTAACAGAACATCGAAAATTCACGAAACAAAATTTATGAAAAAAAAAAACCATTTTTCTCATATATTTTGTATGGAACGGCTATTCCACATATACATATTTTTTCACTGGATATAGGTGAGTTTCGCATTATTTTATTATATTAGCAAGGATTGATAAATAAATTGTTTTGCATATAGTCTTGTCATTTCAACGCGTTTTATCTATCGACTATTTTTCTCTTTATTTATAGATACACTAGATAAATACACATTGTCATTGCCATTGTGCGTGTAAATATAAATAGACATACTCGTATGTTATTGTTATAAACACCATAATACTTGCATCAACCAGCATGGCATCAACATCTTATATCTGCTATTAACCATCTGCCGAAGTATGGCTAGAATTATAGCACTTATTAACTGCCTTGTTAAGCTTGTTCGGATGCGGACCGTGGTCCGTGTCATTCTGGATTTCTAGTCCGATTTAGGCCAAAAATAGTTAGTGGTTTATTTTTGTCAAAAATCTAGTAGCAGCCCGCACTGTTGACAAACTGGTGGCAATAAAATCAGGGGTCCCACGATGCGTTGTAAAGACAAGGCTGCGCCTAGGCAGAAGACGCGCGACGGCGAAGGGTCGTAGGAACGGTCGCGGCGTTCAGTGTAACAAGACTAAAATTTAGTCTTGTTACACTGAAAGAAAAACAGAAAATACATTTAAAGTATTTTCTGTTTTTCTTTCTTCAGTGCGGCCTGTGGTGAGCCGTCGTTGCCCGTCGCCATCCGTCAGGAGTCGGTATATTCAAAGGTAGGTATGTGGAATGACAGGCAACAGGCCGCGCCGAGCTGCCAAGCGCCGTGGGAACGCTCGGACTGCGACAGGCGCCCACAGGCGTCCGCGTCTCTTCCGGCGCAGCCCGTCAAATTAGCGAGTTGTGGGACCAGGGCACCCCCGTGTCTCGGAGAGTCTTCACCTGTGATACCTCTGTGGTCGTGTCGTATTGCTGTTCTATAGGACTGTGACAGTGAAGGAATAGAGAGTGAACTTGTATAATAGGTATTTATCGGGTTGTTACGTTCCCTCAAATATGGTTGAGCGAGGCAATGGCTGGATCATGCGTCATGCTCGTGAACGGGTGCCGCCAACGGAAATGGGTCTGCTTTGTGTCTACCCATGTTAACATGTGTTTGGTTGCGGTAGGTGTGCATTTTTGAAACTTCTGTGTGGAAACATTATGTGCATAGCCTAGTTTCTTTTTAACAATGTTAAAAAAAAAATTTTTTTTTTGAAAAGAGCAACTGCTGAGTTTCTTGCCGGCTCTTCTCAGCAGAATCTGCATTCCGAACCGGTGGTAGATTTTTGACGTTTCATAAGAGCTACAAGTTGGCCTACATGAAATAAATAAATTTTGATTTTTTTGATTTTGATTTTATCTCTTGCGTACAGCGTAATGCTATGCTAGTCTCCGGCTAGGTTGCCATAGTTGGCGGACGAAATTCAGACATTTTTAGATACGAGTATAGGTAATTTAGTGAAAGTAAACACAAATAAGCTAGGTAGGTAAGTATCTAAATATATGTCTAAAGGCCGCTGCATACGTAACGTGCACGGGACGGGACGGGACGTGGAAGGGACGGGGCCGAACGTGGTTAGTAAACACGGACGGGGATTTTTAATGCATACGCAACGTGGCAATAACTCAGAACTAACGTGCTAGTGATGTGAACAAGGAAAGATGGATTTTTTTCATTTGAAGAATTGGCTTTAATGCGCCGACGATATTTTTCCCGTTCCGCGCGTGGCACGTTCCCGTCCCGTCCGTGCTCCGTGAGTATGCACAGTCGTTTACATTTTCTATGAAACGATATTTCCAAAACTCCACGTCCCCGTCCCGTCCACGTCCGTCCCGTCCCGTGCACGTTATGTATGCAGCGGTCCTATTCCTTAAAAATTATTTCTTATATAATTATTTTGTATAATTTAGATTTTACATACCTTATTATATTTGCTATGATTTGGATTTAAGGTAAGTATACCCGGTTTAATATACCTACTTACGTATATTTTTGTTATACAATATTTGTAATTTAAAATCACAAATCATTTTTCAAGGAAATATATTTAAAATAACCATCTAAATTTTACATCATAATCGACTCGAGTGGTAGACTATTGAACTGAATACATAATATTATAGAATTTTCAACGCCATCAATATTAAATATTGAGTCACAAACAGTTCGGTAAACGAAAGTCAGTGTCACGTAGATTTTTTCTCGATCCACTCGTTCGCCTGAGCAGTCATCTCATCGTCGAAATACTCTCTCCACTCTCCTGGTTGACCTGTATCAATTATTATTATTATTTTGTCATTAATGGCCGACCATCTTACTAATATTATAAATGTAAAAGTATATTCGTTTGTTGGTTTGTCCTTCAATCACGCTGCAACAGAGCATTTTTTGCATGGGTATAGTTGAGGCAGAGAGTTTACGAGGGGATTTTTGAAACCAAACTTCACGCGGACGAAGTCGCGGGAAAAAGCTAGTAAAATATAAAAAAAAGCTAAAAATTGCAAATCTAGTAAATGGTTCCAATCCCAGGAACGCACCTCTTAGTCCTTTGAGTTATAGTATGTGCATTTTAAACAATTAAATATTACTCAGTATTAGACAGTAAAGGAAAACATCTAGAAGAAACCCAAAGGAAACCTGTATGCCTGAGAAGTTCTCCATAATGTTCCCAAAAGTCTGCCAGTCTGCACTTGGCCCGCGTGGTTGATAACGCCCTAACCCCATAAACCATTTTATGTGAGGAGACCTGTGCCATCCACCCGCCGAGGGTGCTGACTGCTGTGTGTTGTGAGGAGACGATTTAATACTAATCATTGCGATTAGTATTAAATCGTCTCCTCACAACAGAATATTTTACTTATCGTAACGTATGTGGCCACATCGACGCGCTTTGATTTTGTGTCTGTGTGGACACATCGACATAGACCGTTCGAAGACCTCCATGAATATCATCCGCGAGCTAAGATTGATTGCCTAATTTATAATACCTATAAGGTTATAAAGGTACTTTGCAAGGATATAGCATTATATGAACGAAGTTTTGTAATAAAATTAATTCTTACCTTTCCTTATAAAAGCTCCTTCGCTCCCACTTTGCTTTAAGTTCTCCATGTTAACAGACTTATTCTTCTTAAAGTTATCGAAGGCCAGATGCTGGGCTAGTTTTTGTACTTGCTCGTCTGAGAAAGTTTTACCAAAGAAATTTGCCACTCGCCGTATTGCTGCCGGCATATCCTTTAAAAATATTTGCAATTCGGTATCTATTTAACTGTTGTCAGGATGTGCATATTTATAAATTATAATCGACCATGTAAGAATAACATTTGTAAAAACAGTAAATAAATCGGTCAGAAAAACAAATGAGCTATAAGTTGTTTTAATGCGATCCGTCTCTTTCTAAAACGAAATTTTGTATGGAGAGTGTATGGAGCTACTGAATCTTGACATTATGTTGCAATAGCGCTCTTTTTTTCTAGCAGGAAACTCAAAAGCTCTATATTGTCGAGACTAGTTAAGATATTAAAAAATGACAGTGTCTTATAATATTCAAAACCTTTATGTTAAGTACCTATATAAAAAAAAATTACTGTTATGAAATGTGAAAATTTGGAATGCCCTTCCGGCTTCCGTTTTTCCAAATAAGTATAATGTAAAAGTCTTTAAATCAAAAGTGTATAGGCATCTTCTAGGCAAGCGCGTACCATCTTAGGCTGCATCTTCACTTCCAATCAGGTGAGATCGCAGTCAATTGCTAGTCTATATATTTAAAAAGAAAAGAAGGAATAAATCTATTGAGTAGGTAAGGCTCCGGCTGTGTTCCTCGGAACCTTCCAATATGCGCTGAGGGGGGCTGTGGAGGGGGTTTTAGTGGGTAAAAACCCCACATAACCCGGGACCCTACCCCAGGATTTCGGGTATCTTTAAAGAAGATTTCCCCCTCGTTAAAAAAAAGAGTAGGTAAGTAAGTAGGTACATTCGTTTACCTTAATTGTTTCTTCATAAACTAAGAATAACATGTTTGGATGGTTGCGTTTCTCCCAAGCTTCTAGCACATGTTTAAAATAAGGCGCCCAATACACTGAAAGTAAAAGATTAACGAGGTTCTTTTTTTTTTGTAGTTCAAGTGGAAGGGGAATTATTTTAAAAAATCAAGTAGGTACCTATTTACTTTTATGACCCCACAAACTCCCCCACCCCCACTAGGTGGACCGACGACATCAAAGTCGCAGGAAACCGCTAGATTCAGGCGGCGCAAGACCGAGACCTGTGGAGGTCCACGGAGATCTATCAGTTGATAAAGAAGAAAAATGTAATGACTTGTTGACTTACTGTTATCAGATACTAAATTATTCCAAAATGGCTTAAACTCTTTAACTGGTTTCATCCTTTTCAGAAACTTATGATGATGATAGTAAGATACTGCGACATCTCTTGGATCACGCATCATATATACCACCTGTCATAAAATGGATTCCTATCATTCAATTGGCATGTCTAAAAGCCACTGCATTGTATTGAACAAAGAGTAGATTTATGACGTGTCATAAGAGCTACAAGTTGGCTTATAAATGAATTGATTTGATTTGATACCTAGCTTCTTGACACTGGCGTAGTTCACTTTGCAGCTTTGGCAGTAGTAAAAGCCAAAAAGAAGAAGAAACAAAGAGTCCACTCATGTGCCGTAAATCTAATTTGATCTACCCATCTTAACATGTGTTAGGTTGAGTTAGGTGTGCATTTTTGAAACTTCTTTGTGGAAACATTGTGTGCATAGCATAGTTTTGTTAACCATTGTAAAAAAAATTTTTTTGAAAAGAGCAACTGCTGAGTTTCTTGCCGGCTCTTCTCAACAGAATCTGCATTCCGAACCGGTGGCAGATTTATGACGTGTCATAAGAGCTACAAGTTGGCCTACATGAAATAAATAAATTTTGATTTTGATTTTTTGATTTTGATCACACTAATATTTCACACTATATTATAAAGGCGAAAGTCTCTACGTGTGTGTGTGTATGTTTGTTACTCTTTTACGCCACAACGAATGCACCGATTTTGCTGAAATTTGGAATGGAAATAGCTCATACCCAGGATTAACGCATGGGCTATCGACATTTTATCCCGGAAAATTAAAGAGTTCACGGATATTTAGAATTTAATTTCTCTTTCAAGTCAATTTCAAGTCACTCCGAACGCCATTCCTCTTAAAAACACTGACCTTCGCCTTATCCAATAGTGATGGCGGCAGGAGTGACATCGCCAAATGAGTTTTGATGAACCTTGGTGAAGGCATTTCTGTTATTTCTTTCATGGTAACTGGCTGCAATGTTTTCCTCATCAATTCTCTCCGATCTTCCGGTAAATACGATTTTTCATCTGTAGGAACGATTATGGACACTCTAGAAGGAATTAATAGGTGCTATTTTCAACAGTTTTAAGGCCGATTTCACCAATGACGAATAACGTTTAACTGATTTTCAATATAAAAACTTTCAGATCGTCGAAGTTATTCCTCGGTAAAACGTTATTCGTTTGGATGTTGGTGAAATTTTAATGAAAAGAACTATCACCGAGTAACGAGTTGGTTGGTCTTTTACCGACGTATAAAAATAAAACGCCTTTATTCGTCGGTTAAACGTCACATTTTTATTACAAAAACTGTCAGCTGTTTCACGGCTCTACAAGGAATTAATATTAGATGTCATCTTCTAATGAGGTCTTGAATGTTCAAGACCTCATTGCCATGAAAAGCATTGCCAGAAATGAAAACTTCAATCACAGTGTTCGTGGTTACAGTAAAAAATACAATTACTTGTAAATGGTACGGTTTGACGTCATTTTGTAACGGTCGGTCGACGACGGCCAACTTGAAGTGAACGAATAGTAAGTATCAAATTTCTATACATGGATATTAGCTCCATAGTAATACAGTGTAGTGATCGCAATGAACTTTGATTGGCTAGTAGCCTTCCGCTATTGGTTTAAATGCATTGATGCAACAAGAACGTCATAAATTCAGCCAATCAGAGACCATTGTAATCGTTACACAGATGCAATCATTTTTAGAGAATCGACACGCAAAATTCATTTCTCAATTCATTTCTCCTTCCTAGAAATGATAATAGTAAAGTACAAAATCTTACTCTATAAATGGATATCTTTCATTTAGAACTGTTGATGCAGCTTTCTCGTAATCTAAATTGTTGCAAATCAACCACACCAACTCCTGAGATAAAGTTGTTCCTGAAAATTAACAAGAATTAGTAGGTACTTAAAAGCGCATTAGTTACATTTTGTCAAACATTTATTTTATCATATGTTAATATAAGTACAGCTACTTACTACGTATATATATAAAAATATTAAATGATTACTTACCTGATTTTGGGTACGTAATAACGAAAGTATCGTCTGATCTCAGCGGTAGGTTATAAATATCTGTAGCTATTGATAGATATTCTTTCGGCAAGAAGTATTTTTTAGGGCCAATCCGGATGAAGTCTGTCTTGGAACCTACAGGTAACAAGAATTAAATGATAAGGATTAATTTTGACCTAAAATTCTATTTAAATTATTATTTTATTTAAATTATTTTGAAGAATACTAGCCATTCTGCAACAGACCCCTATCTCTTCTATATAGGTATATAAGCCTAAGGCTTGTGTTAGGAGTGTTATATATACCTACGACAATCGTGCAGTTTTGAATCGTCGACTTTTCAGTTTTCTGTCCGCACCTTAACCGTTGCGCTACTGAGGTTTAAACATTGAAATAAACCTATTACCTATAGGTCTAATAAGATCTTTAAACTTATAAGATAAAGTATTAAAAGATTTAAACTATTTTAGCGAACATGATCCTCAGTTAAAATTAAGTAAAGTGATTCTCCCAATGATATTTTACTACACATACACCTCTTTTAACACATATATATTATACAACTAGCAAACCCGGCAAACTCCGTTTCGCCACCAGATGGCTTCGTTTCATGTAACATTTCGTTTGGTGATTAAAAGAAGAAAAATTTTTTTTTTGAAATTTTTCCTGAATTTTCTTTGCTATAAACCTCACGGAGCCCGAGACCTTTCCAACGAATGCAAAACCGTGGAAATCGGTTCGTGCGTTCTGGAGTTATAGCGTCAGGAACGAAAACCCGACTTATTTTTATATAGTAGAAATAATGATTATATGTATATTATCATTTCACTTTACTAAACTTTGACTATCGTGAAAACTGTTGGTGAGAATATTGAAAATTATGCGGTTTATATAGTAGGTAATTGTAAATAGGCTAGGATATTACCTCGAACATAAAATTCTGCTAACTCGTCACTTTTTTGTGGATCCAGTACTTCAATCTCGAATGGAAATTCTTTATTTTCAACCATTATTATCACGAAGAATCCAATCCAACTTCCAACTATAATATTATAACTCCACAGCTTTGTTACATTAACATAAGATTCACAATGTTTAAAGATTTTATGTGGAACGTTATCAGTTACCATTTTGTTTTATCTTTTCCGTCATCTGTAGATACCTAGACCTTCACAGTACCAGATTGTACATCTCGACAAAGCTGATACTTCAAAGTAATATATACCAATATTTTATATCTTAGTTCCCAAACTGCTGAGATAAGTATCACTAAATAATCTTTGTTTTTGGTAAGGTTGTTATAACTTTTTGTGCATTTGTTTTCTACTTATTTTATCAAAAATAATGACATAAGTAGTGCACAATAACTTAAATGGCTAGTTGCTATAGGTTTACCTACTAGTAATTTACCAATACGTTAACTGGTAAGTTACTGTAGTATTGTTTATGTATACAGTGTAGGACGTGCCTAGCGGTGCCCACTACTGTCATACAACATAACTAAACTACAAATTAGATGTATTTTGGCTATTTTATTGAAAATAATAATACAATCTCTTTATATCTTATCAAAAAAGGAAGACAAGGGTGTCAAACCAAGAGATGATGAAATAGAAGCGAAAGCCGGAAAAACATGGACGAGACGAGCAGCCATAAGAAACTATTGGAAAGGATTAGAGGAGGCCTTTGCCAAAGGGCACACAGGCTAGCAATATAAACTAAAAAAATAATAACTACTAGTACTTAAATTGTAATAAAAACGTGTATTGTGATGTCTGACAATAGGCTTAATAAAAAAAATAAAAAATAAATACAATTGTTTGATTTTGATTTGTTAACAATGCGGGAAACGGAAGTCAGTGTCTCGTAGATGCCTTGCGACCCACTCGTCCGCCTGAGCCATCATCTCTTCGTCGAAATGATCCCGCCATCCACCTGACTTACCTGTAACGATTTAATTCCATTTTTTTTTTTATTTATAACGACTTTTAAGACGACGACTTACACAAGCTTGTTTTTATTATGAGATAGGCTTGCGGTTGACGACAATCAATGTTGGAAAGCATTGATGAGGTCTAGGTTGGAGCGCGCTTGACCAGAACATGCCTATTCACTCTTCTCTTGAAGGTACTCAGATTATACGTGCCATACTATGAGGGCGTTTTGACGTTCTATTTTTATTGCAACTAGTGTGAAATAGTTAACTGTGACCAACTGTGACGTGACATTATCAATTAGGTAAACTTGACGCACTTTTAATAAGTAATTTAATCGAAAATTTAAAAATTATATCAAACCTAAAACGAATCACGATCGATTCGGCGGGGAGCCGTGAAAAGGTTTTAGGTACTTACACGGACGGGTAAATAGACAGATAGAGACTTTCGCTTAATTAGGTACCTACGTGTTAAGGATTGTATGTAAGCATAATCCTGTAGTATAGACCTTACTAATATGCGAAAGTTTTTAAGCTATTGCATAGCTTCTATCGCGGGCCAGCGTGGAGACCGAATCCAGAAATTCCGTAACGAAAATAACCTGACACGGGACTCCTCTACTGTGAGCCGCTAGATGGCGTTGATAAAAA